>CM062817.1:2068272094-2069472094 GCA_031772625.1 Pinus tabuliformis | reverse complement strand
TTTATCAGTAAGAACTTGTCAAAGGCTGAACTAAATTATACAGTTACTGAAAAGGAACTCCTGGCTGTTGTGCATTCATTAAACAAATTCAGGCATTACATTACAAGATATCAAACATTTTTGCATACTGACCATGCTGCAATCAAATATTTAATGAACAAACCATATGTGAATACTCGAATTATAATATGGTTACTTTTATTACAACAGTTTGATCTAACCATTGTTGATAAGCTTGGTAAGGAAAATGTTGTTGCAGACTTTTTATCTAGGGTAAATGTGCCTACAGGTGAAGAAGGAATGGTGGATGACCAGTTACCAGACGAGCACTTGTTAGCTATTTCAGTTCTCTCTCCATGGTTTGCTGATATAGCAAACTATTTGGTATTAGCACAGTTCCCACCAAACTTGCCCTCCAAAGAAAAGAGCAAGATAGTCAGGAAAAATGCCCCCTTCACTTGGATTGGGGGCAATCTTTTCAAACTTGGCCCAGATCAAATCTTGAGAAGGTGTGTCAGGGAAGAGGAAGTCTTTGACATCCTTTTAAAATTTCATGATGGGCCTTGTGGAAGTCACTTTGTAGCAAAGAGGAAAAGATTCAAAGTGTTACAAGCAGGCTATTATTGACCCACTCTTCATCAGGATGTGAAAAAGTACACTAGTCAGTGTTATCGGTGTTGTTATCACTCAAAAAATTTCCCTAGAAGTTTTCAGAAGAAGGAAAGGACCGAGGTAACCACAAACTAAGTTTTAAGTATAGGCTCTAGCCAACCTTTGGCTCAGAGAGGACTCTCTCTATATGATTTAGCTTTGTTTGCTAGGATTTTAGGCTAGTTCTGAAGGTTTGTTGGGTTGTGTTATATTCTTTCCACGACTAACCCACGTAGTGAACCGGGGGGTTAGAGGGGGGGCGGAGCCCCCCCTTCGTTGCGCCGATTGCGTAGCGGGGGGGTCACAAGGGGGGCGACAACCCCCCCTGTTTGGGGGGTTTGAGGGGGGCGGGTATCCCCCCTCTACGGGGTCCTCTAGGAAAAAAATTTTGGACCCTATATTAGGTTGGGCGAACCTACCTATGGTTTTCGGTCCATGGTTTTGGACGCGATGGTTTTCGGTCCATGGTATTGGATGCTTCGGCATGTATAAATATGTATTGTAACATTGAAAGGAATATAATAAAAAATCAAGCTGGTAGTCCCGGTTTGGGGATCCAGGGGAAAATCTCTGTGTATATGTTTTTTATGTGTTATGCTCTCGCATTGTTTATTTTTCTGTGATTTAGAATTCGTATGCAGGTAATTTCTGTATAGGGTTAAAACCTACATTTGGTATCAGAGCTGTTTTGGCTTCAAGGGGACGCCTTTGTTGCTGAGGGGTTTCGCTCGGGCCTGTGGCAAACCCTGTTTAGTGGGAGATCTGCAAGATCGATTCTAGTGGTGAAAGAAGATGGCTAGCAGCGGAAAGATAGAGATCGATAAGATCAATGGTCAGAGTTTTGAGTTGTGGAAACTCAAGATGGAGGAGTTGTTGGTGGATAAAGATCAGTGGATCGCGGTAGATCCAGGTACTAAACCAATGGGAGTGACCGATGAAAAATGGAAGAAGTTGGATCGGAAGGCAAAGAGCACAATATGATTGTGTGTCTCAGATTCAGTATTGCTAAATGTATCAGGGGAAGCTACGGAAAAGGCTTTATGGGACAAGTTAGGGACTTTGTACCAATCTAAGTCTCTGGTGAATAAACTGTTCATGCGGAAAAAGCTGTATAACCCGAGGATGAAAGATGGAGACTCAGTGACAGAGCATCTAAATGCATTTAATACTGTGGTAAGTCAGTTAGCGTCTATTGATATTAAAATTTCAGATGAAGATAAGTGCATCAGTTTGTTGTGTTCTCTACCAGATTCCTGGGATAGTCTGGTTATTGCAATAGGTAGCAATGCAACTGCTTTGCAGTTTGATGATAGTCTCAGCCTTGCTGACGGAGGAGATGAGACGGAAAAATATGGGGAGCCAGAATGGTGATGCCTTGTCTGTATGAGGACGGTCCCAGAATAGAAACAAAAATAAGTCATCGAGTCAAAGATCTAAATCTAGAGGGAGATCTAAATCTCCAGGAAAACCTGTAAAGGTGGTGTTCTGGAAATGCGGAAAGGAAGGACACTTCAAAAGGGATTGTAAATCTAAAGCTCCTAATAAAGGAAAGGGATCTGATGATGCTCCTTCTGCAGAGGCGAAAACCACCTCAGATGAAGGTGGGGATGTGTACTTGGCTTCTTCAAGTACACATGTAGATCATGAGGCATGGCTGATTGACTCAGGTGCATCATTTCACTTCACTCCCCATAGAGAGTGGTTCTGTGAGTATGATAAATACGATGGTGCTGATGTCTTCTTAAGAGATGATAGGAAGGCTAGAATCATTGGTCGCAGAAAAGTAAAGTTGAAGTTGTAAGGTGGAAGGGTTAGAACACTTCCGGGTGTTCTGCATATTCCTGCATTGGCCAGAAATCTGATTTTTGTAAGCAAGTTGGATGATGTAGGTGTAAAAACAGTGTTCGAGAAGGATACCTACAAGATGGTTCAGGGAGCACTAGTATTGATGCGGGGAGTTCAGACTGGAACTCTGTACAAGTTGCAAGGTAGCACTGTTGTTGATGGGTGCAACAGTTCTGTAGTTCTTGAAAGTGGAGCTGAAAATCTAGTGGTCTTTGGAGAGAAGACCATGTTGTGGCATCAAAGGCTTGGACATATTGGAGAGAAGGGCCTTCGAATACTTCATGGTAAAGGTATGGTATAAGGTATGAGTAATAGCTCTCTGGATTTTAATTTCTGTGAAAATTGTATATATGGGAAGCAGAATTGGGCGAGTTTCCCCTCTGGTGCTAAGAGGGCGAAAAAGATATTAGTGCTTGTGCACAATGATGTGTTTGGACCTGTGAAGGTTCCATCACTGGGTAAGTCTATGTACTATGTATCATTTATAAATGACTTCTCAAGGAATACATGGATATATTTCCTTAAGAAGAAATCTGAAGTCTTTGACAGGTTTAAAGAATTTAAGGCTCTGGTGGAAAATCAGACAGAGAAGAAGATAAAGGTGCTGAGGACAGATAATGGTGGAGAGTTTTGCAGCAAGGAATTTGAAGAATTCTGTAAGAAGTGTGGTATAGCACAGCAGAAGACTACTCCATATACACCTTAGCAAAATGGAGTCGCAGAAAGAATGAATAAGACGTTGATGGAAAGGGAAAGAAGCATGCACAGTGGTGTCGGGTTAGGACAGGAATTCTGGGTAGAGGTGGTGGATACTGCATGTTACTTGGTCAACACGTCACCTTCATCAGCGTTGGAGGATAAGACTCCACAAGAAGTATGGACTGGTAATAAACCCTCTCTTTCACATTTGAGGGTATTTGGATGTGATGCATATGTACATGTTCCAAAGGAGAAACGAACCAAGTTGGATAGTAAATCTGAAAAGTGCATCTTTATTGGGTATAAGGATGGTTTAAAGGGTTATAAGCTTTAGAACCCAGTCACACGGAAGGTTGTGTACAGCCGAGATGTGATGTTCAGAGAGGTAAAAGATGTTATTAAACATGAAGTCCAACCAAAGGAACCTGAGAAGATAGAGTTTGAGCTAAAGGAGGAAGAATCAGACTCTCCAGCAGAGGAGGAATCAGAAGATGAAGGGCCACAAACTCCGGCTGTGAGAAGATCAGTTCGAGAAAGAAGGCAGCCAGAAAGGTATAGTCCTTCTGCTTTCTATTCAAATTTTACTTTGTTTGTTACTGATGATGATCTTAGAACTGTGGAGGAAGCAGTAGATTCAAAGCATGGAAAACTCTTGAAAGAGGCCATGGTTGATGAAATGGCATCTTTGCACAAAAATGAGGCTTGGGATCTGGTGGAGTTGCCGGCTGGAAGGAAACCAATTGGTAGCAAATGGGTGTTTAAAAAGAAGACAAATGTAGAAGGGAAGGTGGAGAAATGCAAAGCTCGGTTGGTAGCAAAAGGTTATTCCCAGGTGCCGGGAATTGATTTTGGTGATATTTTTTCTCCTGTTGCCAAGGTAACTTCTATTAGGTTACTTTTATATGTTGCTGCTGCTTTTGATTTTGAGGTAGAACAGATGGATGTGAAGACAACATTTCTTCACGGGGATTTGGAAGAGGAAATCTACATGAAGCAACCTGAAGGCTTTGCGGTGAAGGGTAAGAAAGAACTTGTATGCAAGTTAAAGAAGTCTATGTATGGGTTAAAACAGTCACCAAGGATGTGGTATCAGAAATTTGATACATTTATATGGGGACTTGGCTTCACCAGAAGCAAAGTAGATCACTGTGTGTATTGTAAATTAATTGGTGACTGTTTTATTTATCTGGTCTTGTATGTGGATGATATGTTGCTGGTTGGAAATGACAAAGAAATTATATAGGACTTGAAGACCCAATTGTCCTCCAAATTCGACATGAAAGATCTTGGTGCTACAAACTATATTTTGGGCATGGAAATTAAAAGAGATCGGGCAAAGAGGAAGCTCTGGTTAAACCAAAGGAAGTATGTCGAGACAATACTGCAGAGGTTTAATATGCAGGATAGTAAATCGGTGAAGGTTCCTATTCCTGTAGGTGTGAGGTTATCTGCTGAACAGTGTCCCAAGACACAAGAAGAGGAAGAGGACATGTCCCATGTTCCATATGCGAGTGCAGTCGGTAGCCTGATGTATGCAATGGTCTGTACTAGACCAGACATTTCACATGCAGTGGGAGTATTGAGCAGGTTTATGTCAAAACCAGGGAAGGAGCACTAAACAGTAGTGAAGCAGGTTTTCAGGTATTTGCGTGGCACTAGTGATTATGGTTTGTGCTAACAAGGAAGACCAGGATTGGACAGAGTGTTGGATATTCGTGGCTTTTTTTATGAAGACTGGGCTGGAGATCTGGATCAGAGAAGATCTACAAGTGGGTATGTGTTTAACCTATTTGGAGGTGCAGTGAGTTGGATGAGTAAGAAACAATCTGTAGTGGCACTATCAACTACAGAGGCAGAATACATGGCAGCCATTCATGCAAGCAAGGAAGCAGTTTGGTTGCAGAGATTGTGTTCAAGTATGGGGTTAGTACAAGGAGCTATAAGAATAGACTGTGACAGCTGAAGTGCAATTTTCTTGGAAAAGAACCCTGCTTATCATTCAAAGACAAAGCACATTGATGTTCAGTATCACTTTGTGAGGGATATGATAGAAGAAAAAAAGGTGTTGCTAGTAAAGGTGGACACTTTGAAGAATACTGCAGATGCATTGACAAAATCTGTGAGCTCTGAGAAGTTCTCTTGGTGTAGAGAAACAATGGGTATTTCAGGGCTGGAAAAATGACTAAGCTCTCCTATGGCCCCCTGTGGAAAGAAAACAACAAGTGGGAGATTGTTGGGTTGTGTTATATTCTTTCCACAACTAACCCACGTAGTGAATCGAGGGGTTATAGGGGGGGCGGAGCCCCCCCTTTGTTGCGCCGATTACGCAGCAGGTAGCCCCCCTCTATGGGGTCCGGGGCAGCGCCCCGAGAAATTTTTTTTGGACCCTATATTAGGTTGGGCGAACCTACCTATGGTTTTCGGTCCATGTTATTGGATGCTTCGGCATGTATAAATATGTATTGTAACATTGAAAGGAATATAATGAGAAATCAAGCTGGTAGTCCCGGTTTTGGGATCCAGGGGAAAATCTTTGTGTATATGTGTTTTGTGTGTTATGCTCTCGCATTATTTATTTTTCTGTGATTTAGAATTCGTATGTAGGTAATTTCTTTACAGGGTTAAAACCTACAAGGTTCAGGGAGTTTCAATTTGTATTGAAGGTTGGATGGTGAAATCCTTAAAACAGATGGATAACATGATGTATTTGGACCATTGGGCTATGGAGTCAAAGGAGGGCAATAGAACTAGAATTAACTCACTAAAGGGAGTTTTCAAAGGGCAAGCTAGCAGAGAAGGGCAAGCTAGCAGAGTAAAGTGTAGGTCTTTGGGCCAGATGGGTGAAATGATCTTAACCAGGGTGAGAGAGCACATAAGAATTCTCAGACCAGGATTAAAATGAGGAATAGAGGATAATCATGAACAAAGGGAAATTAAAAATCCTTTGCTATAAATTACAGGGAGACTACCTAAACTAAGGAGAAATCAAGAATTCCTTAACTCAGATGTTTAGCAGAAAACATTAAAATGCATAACAGTTAAAACAGAGTGCAATGAAGCAAATTCAGAGATATCATTCCATATTATAGCATTCAGATTTGAGATATACAATAAAGATGGTGGAAAAAACTTTTAAGAAAGATAACAACACAAGAGAAAATACTTGTCTACACATGAATCCAGTGACATGTCTTGTCTTTATTCATTAATCTAGCTTGCTGGTCCAATCAGTGATACAATAGCTTACAATCTTTGATAAAAAAGGCCTATAGAAATGTCCAAGAATCCACCCTACATACTTTAAATTGTGAAGTATTTATACAAAAATTATTACAAAATATCTCAAACTAACTTGAGATTAAATCTAGGAAATACAAATATCTTCTTGCAAGAAGATAGAGACAGCTATTGAACTGTTTCATGTTGTCCCTTTTTATGTGGTACTGCTGGCTCTTATGGTTGGATTTGTAGCCCTTTATGTTGGCTTATAGTTGTGGTGTTTTACGCTGGAATGTTATTCAACTTTTATCTTTCACCTGATACTCTTTAACCATGCTGTCTTGTTTTCATTTGTTTACCTAGTTGTTCTACTTTTACTGTGAAATAACCTTTTATTGTAAATTTCTCACAGTAAACCAGTCATCTTTTCCCACCATTCTACATTAGGTAATTTGACATTCATCATTTGCCTATATATCTCATCAGCTTCGGTATATTTGGAAAAATTGGGCTTAGTGATGAACAAGTGTTTAATCTCATGTTAGAGAAAAAACAAGTTGTTGAAGGTGTTATACAAAACTTTTCCTATTGGTAGTGCTTTTATAGATGAAGTGCTAGCTTGTTCTTTAGCCAATTGCCTAAGTCTATTATCATAGTCCAGTTGTGTCATAAGTTTTTCATTAATGACCAATGGACTAGGCAATCCTTTCTCCCTCAAAATTTGGAATTTGGCCATGAATCTATCAATGGCCACCTACATGTTGTGGCACTTTTCTTCTAAGTTCAGCATTAGGTTTCTCTTGGAAAGGACCTTCCTTATTTCCAAAATGGTTTCAGTCTTGTCTTCTATATTTAGCTCCTGAAGCTCATATTTTTTTTTTGTTAAGGAATTGGATGAGTCTATTGGAATCCTTAGGCATGTCACCCAATTCCTCCTTGACTTTTTGAATAGCTACTATAGCTATCTTTATCAATTTTGTCTGCTAAAAAATAACTTGAATAGATGGCCAAATATCCTTGACGGAGTCAATGATATTGGCCCATAATAGTTCCTTGGCTTGCCCAAGGGGTTTCTCTAATGTCAAGTATTTCTCCATAGCTTTGACTCTTTCACTCATTCTGTTGGCATTTTGTGCCTCTTCCTTTTGCATAATTTGGGAAATTTTGTAGTCAGTCTCTAAACTTGCCACCTTTTCCTTTAGTCTATCATTTATGTAGCCTGAATTGACATCTCTTCCATGGATCTAACTAATTCTGTAGCTTTTTCTCCTAATGTACCTGCTATTGATGTAGACTCTATTGTGACTGGCAATGTTGTGGTAGGTGGAGCTGTAGGTGCTAGTGAAGCTTCCAATGTGGAAGGGATTGTTGTAGATACTGTAGGGATGACATTTGTTGAAGTTGTGCCAATGTGAGTTTGTTTTAATTGGATCAAGCTATCCAATTATTTCTTTGTCTCCCTTAGTTGATCATTGAGTTTTAGGACCAAGTCCATCAACTCTTCATGTTTGGTTTAGCTCTCTAAGACTTCAAGTGTTTGGGGATGTTGCAATTGAGGTATCTTTAATTGCTTCTTCAGTGCAGAAATATCATCATTCTTCTTCTTTATTAGCTGCTCAATAGCTTTTATATCTTTGGGATCATGTCCCAACTCAATAACCAAGTCTTCCAAAGACTTAATCCTCGTATCCTTGGCCTGTGAGGAGGCCTTCTCCAACTGAAACTGTGCCGAGATGTTGTTCAATGAGTTTTGTAACTAATGGGCAGCTATGGCTTTACTTATAAGGGTGGATTATATCATCTCTCCAGCCTATTTGTGCAGTTCTATTTGGTCTATGGGATGAATATCCCTTGTCAATACTTCAAATTCAACCCTTTTGAAATCTGAAGATGTTTTGGGCTGCTTTGTTGTAGGTTTGATATAGGACATCTGCAGCTTTCCCTCCTTGATGTCAAAGGTTGACATCAGCCTTGTTTGATTTGTGAGAGTGAGCTTTAGGTATTGATAATATGTTTGGGATTTAAGCTTATCATTCCTCATTTTGATGTATTTATACCTATATTTTAAGTCCTTGTCCTTACCAACATGCATGTTGAGTGAGGAAACTTCTAAACTTATATGCCTTTCCAATAGCTGAGTCTGTGAAGTGGAAGGCTCTTTCATGTCTGAAGAAGGAGTGGTGGCCCTAATTTTGTCTGTTTTTTTGGTGGTCACCTGTACTGATTCTTCTATATTTCCTGTTCAGTAGCAGGATTGAGTCTTTGCCTCTTGCTATGACCAGTTTCACATTGTGCCTCAGATGTATTCATAAGTGAGGTGGAGGCTTCTTCTTTGCTTCTTTTAGGATTTTTCTCCTCGTTCTAAGGAGTCTGCATGACTGGAGGGGTGCTCATGGCTTTTTCTTGCTCTTCTAGTACCTATAGAAAAGAGCTCTCATGAAGTTGCGTTTCCAAATCAATCAAAGCATTTTATACATCTATCCTTGTGCTATCTCTGTCTACTAAGGTATTTTCCACCCAGTCTGTCTGATTGGAATATGCATCTAATTCTAGTATGGGGTGGTGGATAAAAGGTCCTAGCTTGACCTTTTGTCTTTTCTTGGTAATGAATTCTAAAGGGTCATATCTCCATACAAAACTCCTTTGAAATTTCATGCCTTGTAGGATCAGGTCTGCCTCTTTCCCTACCTCTCTGGAATTGCATATGAAGGGACCTAAATGGTCTTTGATTTTGAAATAAGCTTTCTTCTTGGCAGTGAAAAAGTTGACTTCATCTGCATTGATGATTTGTCTGTAATATTCTAAGGCAAACAAGCTCATAGGGAGGTATCTTGGCAACTTATATGGTGCAAGCAGGCAACCATATATCCTTATTTCTATGTGGTTCTGGTAAAGGTACCAATCTCCCACTTTGGTTTACTTAGAAAGTTGGAGAACTCTTTTATCTTTGGACTTATCCTAGGTGGAGGATTTCCAGTGAGCATAGTCATGATTGGATACACAAAATAATCTATGAAGTCTGAGTATGTATATGGTGATCCAAACTTATGGAAAAGTGGGGTCCAAAAAATGATAGACCTGGGCTAGCCCCTGGTGTCAAGCTTCTGCAGAGTAAAAGGAAACTTATCTGAATGATAATACAAAAATAGATGGTACAATAAAGAGGAGTATTTGAATACTCTCTCATTGCCCATTCTTGTGAACTTCTCATGCATTCTATCAGATATGAATTTGGCAAAGTCATATGTGGTTGTAGGCGGATGTCCTAGGGTATAAATGGACATGAAAGAAAGAATAAGTTAATCAATGTATTCACTTGTAACATAGCCCAAAACACATGATATCATGGTCACAATGTACTAGCCCCATTTAGAGAAAATAGTTGACATATATGGAGAGGGGTCCTTAGGGATGTGTTTTTCCCCTACAATGAAGGTTTGGAACAACTGGACCAATCTTGATGGGCTTAGCTTGGGATGCTGGTCCAACAGGTCTCTAATTGAGAGTGGGGTTAGGTTTGGTCGTCGTTGGATCTCCAGCATTTCATTAATGGACTCAGTTGTGATAGTGAATAGAACCATCTGTTCATGAGACATTATGGCTCTATGGCTAGGGACGTAGCATGCATAGCACATATGGACAACTTCTGGAAAGATATGAACTTGAGGGAATTGGAATATGGGTAAATTGGACTCCCAGAGGCCAATTTCATCTATATGGTTCAAGTGTCTGTCTTTACTTAAGCAATGAATTTTGAGTAGGAGCTATGTTGAACTTGTATCTTTGATTTGGAAATCCCTGTTAGCCAAGGGAAGGTGGTCCAGGTCTAAGTGTGGAGTGGTAATGGGTCTAACATCCAAGGCAATAGGTGCAACCATAATTCAGTTATTGGGGGTTTGAATTAGGCTCTGGGGGTTTCATCAAAGGTTTTTTGGACTTTCAGAGGGTTTACGCAAGCAACTCTTAAATTGGTAGTATTCTTAATCAATTTTTAAATTAAAACACTGCACAGGCTAAAGGTTTTGAAATTTGAAGGGGTAAGAGGTAATTCGTGGTGAAATACCTGGAATTGGGTGAATTGGCTTTAAAAATGATGGTTCACGACAGTTGCAACGGTTGGCGTAGTCCTGGTATGGACTGAAAGGTCAGCTGGGTTGTTTGCAGCGTCTTCTGGAGCGGACTTGGAAGTCTGTTTGGTAAATTCGGCATTTTCAGGGATTGCAATGGTTTAGAGAGTTTACAAAGACAATGTGTGAAAGAAGGGAAAAATAGGGCTTCACGACCTTTTATGGAGAAAATGATTAGTTTTGGCAGGTTCACTTTTAGATGAATAGTTGACGGTTTTTCAATTAAGTGGTGGAAGTGGTTTTGGAGGGCCATCACACCGTTTTTGTGGCGCGGGTGGTTTTTGGGAGGGGTTGCCCGATGTATCTTAGAGCGTGACATTTAGCATTCGGGGGATCGGGGAAAACCACTTTATCGGGTGGTTATCGTTTAGCCATCGGGGGCAGCTGATATGGCTATGTGTCATTGGATGAGGGGGGGCGATGATCAAACGGTAGTCGGGCAGAAGAGCTGCGCAGGGGGAAATGAACGCGAGTTTCTAGGGGGTCCCAAGGGATTAATCACGGTGGTTTGGGATTATTGCAGCGTTAATCATGGGGTTAGGGGATTAGACGGGTTTAATGAAGGTTTTGACTTAACTACGCGAAGAATCGATGGGTTAGGCGGGTTTCATTGGGGGAAATAGAATAATGCTATAGTTTATAGTTAAACTATGGGTGTGGATAAGACATAGGGATTTATATATATAGATAAAATGGGGGATTTATGGGAGCTATATAATTAAATTAGAAATTAATATGGAATGAAAAGAGTGGAGATGAAAATAGTATTAAGTGTAATGTAATATATGTACATTTCCTTTACATACACTTAACTTAGGATAAAAAAATTTGTGGGTTTTTTTGGATGAAATGGGATTTAACATGGTATTTGTCACTTTTCATAGGTTAATGGAGTTTAACCTTAGGAAAAAGAGTTTTATTAGGGAAATGAAGGGGGATGATTTTTATGAAGGGGATTCTAATACTTGCATCCATAAGTCATTAAGCCGAGGGTCCGGTCCCTCCAGAAGTCAGAGAAATGCTCTGAGCCTTTTTGACTTAAAGGATTTTTAAGTACTAGAATGATATGATAATCACCCTATGGGTGACCTCAATTAAATATTTATTGAATAAAGGTATTACAAACTCATGTGCTGGTGTGCGTGTCTATGTTATTTAAGCAACGGATCGATCAGATTGCAAATACACAGAGACTTGAAATGGAAAGAGAGCAGAGAAATACAATAAGCAAATACAAGAACACAAGAAATTAATAAGGAGTTCACCTTATCCTCCAGGGCTACATCTCTGATCCAGCTCTCAGTCGTGGCCTTATTTTATTTTGTCTTAAGCAGAGAATTACAATGCAGGAGCTCAATATGAGTCACCTGAAATAGATTTGCTTGGCAGGGTGGTTCTTGTATTCCCTAAGCCACTGGAGTGCACAGACTCTATTCCTACCAGCTCTTTGACCTCTCTCGTCTGACAGATCCTCTCAGGGATGGCTCGAATCTCTCAAGCTCTCTGGTGCTCGATGCCGCCTTTGGTTAGCTCGGCCCTCTGTCTTCTTTCTGATTTTCTTTGCTTCACTGTCTTCTTGGCTTCTCTGTCTTCTATCTTCAATTATTCCTCTCTCCCTCTATGTTATGTTCTTTGTTCATGGCTTTAAGGCCATTCGAGCTCATGGTTTTTCAGTTCCTCTTCTACCTCCGTTGGATCGCCTTCTGCAGTTGCACTTGGAGTTCCCTGTTCAGCGTCATCATCAAGCTCACACGGGGTGGCCACATGTCCTCCTTTTAACTGCGCCAACCTGCTTCGTCGGTTCAATTCTTCGGTTACTTCATGGAATGAGTCTTCCTTCACCGTGGAAATCAAAGCCGGCCACAAATCCTTCTAAATCATGGCTTATTCCCTCGTTAAATCCGGTCTTTTCGTCGGGCATGATGTCAACTGTCAGATCTGGATTCCTTAGATCCAACATCGTCTGCTCATTTCGCGGTTGACTTGCTCGACCGTTAGCGCATGATGAGCGGCGGTTTTCTCTCTCCTCTGCTCGCCACACGTCGGGCGCTGAGTGGGATCGCTCCAATTTCACCAATTCCGCTTACCGCTCAAGGAGCCCCCGATCAATACTGTCGGTTTTGGAGCGGGTCCCGCCTTTTAGCTTTAACCTTTTCCCCACGGTTCCCGGCTCTTCCATGTGACCGATGCTCGGGGCTTCTCCATTTTAAGGGTTTTCACCTAGTGATGCGCGATTAATCGCGCATCAAAAACCTCCTCTATTTCCAGATTTGGGCCTCCCAGGGCTAATTTCACCTCCCGCGCAATCTCCATGGGCCTCGGTCAGCACTCTTTGACTGAGGTCCTCGTCGTTCCACGCCGGCTGCCAATTACCACTGGTTTAGAGGTGTTTTTGATTGCTATTCTAAATTCTTTGATGTTTGTCCCGACCTGATACAACCATGGTTCTTTTGACAGTTCTTTATGGATCCAATTCAGATCTTAGAACATCTTGATGGGGGAAATTAGTAAGTAAAAGGGGTGAAGTGAGTGGGGGGATGTTAATTCAAACACATTTGAAAACCGTTGTGCCTGCTTTGTTTATTGTTTATGCACATTGAAAGATGTATCTAAACATGACATAAGTACTTTTATGTAATGAACTTGATATTTCTGCAACCTTTCTTCTACTTACCCATTCACCTAACCTACAATTTTTTCTTCACTTTATTTGGGTGCATTTAGGCTAGCAAACCTTTATCATTCTTTTTCTTTTCTTTTATAAAGTAAACTATCTAATTCTAACCGTTTATCATCCAAGGGCTCAGATTAAACTGATGAGCTCATTTTATTTTCTCTACCTATCTAATAATCTGCCAAGGTTGAACTGTTTGGTTAGATTTTATTCTCTAACCATAAACATAAAATTCAAAGCATGAAATAGCCAAGTTTAAACAATTTGGCTATCATGGATTGTGGCATGAATAACAAGTTGCACACAATCATTATTATGCATAAAAGTAAATAGTAGTGGCATTTTGACTTGCTCACTTTCATGGTCTCTTTTTGTTTTTGGGGGTTCATATAGTTTCATTTTTTTGGACCTTTTCTTATTATTTTGTCCTTTGATTTTTCTTTTAGGACATACCCTCTTTACATTTTTCAATATTTTAATATGGAAAACATTTGCAAAAAGCAAAGGTATGTACAATATTACAATGCTTAATATTAGTTATTCAAATTTTTGACTCCTATCGGTATAGGAACCTAATAGTGTAAATGTAAAGAACTTTGTAGATCAATAGCCGCTGAATTGTTGTTGATGTTACCTTACAAAATGTTCCTCTATGTCTCTGCATTATGGATACTTATGACAGTGAATTTTTCAAAGCTTAGGGCCTTCTCTTCGGGCTTCAACTTCAAAATTCACCATCCAATCCAATACAGACTTTTGAAAATAAAATATGTCTAAATGGGAAATGAAAATTAGTAACTAGGTTCAAAGTAATGTTTTAGCATTCGACCATTCACTGGCCATCCTTCTGCTTTTGTACCATCCATTTCTCTTAGGAAGAAAGCAGTATTACCTCCAAAAGCATAAATGACATATGGGCGTTTCCATAGGAAATCAAATTTCCCATGTTTACCTTTGTCTTCCCTCCTTGAATCCCACTTGAGCACCTTGTCACCAAGGTAGAAATCTTCAGCGTTGGTTCTTTTATCAAAAATCTTTTTAACCCTCTCCTCCACCACTTGAGACATGATATAGACTTCTTCTCTGGTTTGTTGTAGATGAATAGTTTGGTTGATTCTTCTTTGGATATTATTTGGTTCAAACTACATATCTTGAAGCAACTTCATCACTGGTGTTCCCAAGGAACATGGAAGAACAACTTCCGTCCCATAAACTAGTTGATAGGGAGAAGTACCAATTGATTTCTTACTAGTCAATTTGTCTGCGCACAAGGCATTGACTAGCTTCTTATTCCAAGTTTTCTTATTGTCCTCTAGTAACTTCTTGATGATGTTTACTAGGCTTTTGTTTGAGGATTCTGCCAGTTCATTTCCTTGAGGGTAATAGGCTGTAGAATGGCCCAAGGTGATATGATACTTATTGCATAAATCTATAATTCTTTTGGATTTAAAGGATGCTATATTATTAGTAATGAGCTTAGTTGGACATCCAAATCTTGATAGAATATTGGTTACAAGGAAGGTTATGATAACAATATTTGTGGCTTGCCTTGAAGGTATGGCCTCTATCCATTTTTTGAAATAGTCTGTGGTTGTGAGGATACATTTGTGCTAGGCAGAGGAGGGTGGGTGAATTTCACCAATGAAGTCTAAACCCCATTGTTGAAAAGGTATTTCAGCAAAGATTGGCTTGAGGGGTAGAGGTAAAAGATTTTTCTTTCCCTCAAAAATTTAACATTTGTGACAGGAGGTCACATATTTCTTGACATAAGAAAACAAGGTAGGCCAATAGAAACCAACTCTAAGGATTTTATGAAACTCTTGTAAAACTCTGTCAGATTCATATTTTAACAAGCAATTAAAAAGAATACTTTCATGGTCTTTCCAAAACAAAGCATTGTCTAATATACAAAATTTCAAGGATTTCATCTTTAAAAACTTACTTTTAGTCCTAGATAATTCAGGAGAGCTTGTAAGTTCTATAAAACATAAACAATATCAGCATACCAAGGTGATCCAATAAAGGCCTGGCTGATTAGTGGAGTCACCATCATTTATTGATGCAATAAAATTTATATCTAAGGCCTAACAGTTCGATTTAGCCATGATTTTAGCTAAACCTTGGCCCTTGATTAAATTAGTAGGTTTGATTTCTATATCATACTCTAAAATAGTAGCAATCCACTTGCCCCACTTGCCATCTGGACCTTCCTAAGTTGGGATGTCTTTGACCACTGATTTTGGAACGTAGGCTACTATATGAGAATATAAGATGTATACCCTGAAATCCTTAATGGCTTTGACTAAAGCCATTGCTTGTTTTTCCATTATATTGTATTTTAAGGGGGCGTTTCTCAGGGCTTTGCTAAAGAAAGAAACAGGTTGTTCATAGCCCTGGTCATTTTTCTGCAATAGAACTGCAACGATTGTGTGCTCAGAAGCAAAGGAAAACAAGATGAAATCTCTGTCAAATTTAGGACTAATTAACACGGGTGTTTTAGTTAAGGCCATTTTAATGTCTTCAAAGGATTTTTTAGCCTCAACAGTCCATTTTATGGTCAAATATTTTTTTAGCATATTGTTGAGTGATCTAATTAATTCTGCTAGATTAGATATAAATCTTCTAAGAAAGTTAATTTTTCCTAAAAATGCTTGTAACTCTTTGATGTTCCTAGGGTGTTGTATCTGCAAGATGGCTTCTATTCTCGCAGGGTCTATTATTATTCCATCTTTTGAAATTATGTGACCTAACAACTTTCCTTCCTCTAACCCAAACAAAGACTTCCTTGGGTTTAAGGAGATTCCAAATTTCCCGCATTTAATAAAAACTTGTCTTAGATGATCCAAATGTTGATTGACAAATTTTGAAAAAAAAGTAATGTCATCTAGGTATATCACAAGGAAATAATGAATTTCTTTTGCAAAGGATATATCCATAGCCCTCTAGAAAGTGGCTCCTGCATTCATTAGTCCAAAAGGAATTTTCACATGCAAAAATGTACCCCAAGGAGTAGTAAAGGCAGTCTTGGGTTAGTCATCTGGATGAACCAAAATTTGATTGTAACCAGAAAACCCATCCAACAATGAGATTTTGGTTGATCCAACTACCCTTTGTAAAATGTGATCCATTTTAGGGAGAGGGTAATTGTCTTTTAGTGACACTTTGTTGAGGTTTTTGAGATCCACATAGAGTCTGATCTCACCAGTTTTCTTCCTAGTTGGCACCAAGTTTGAGACCCAATCAGAAAACTTGATTGGTGCAATTATTTTGGCATCATACATCCTCTAAATTTTTTTTCAATTGAAGGTAATAAGACAAGATTGATCCTCCTAAGTTTTTGTCTGAAAGGCTTTTGATTTTCTTTAATAGGGATTGTGTGCTGGATGATGTTGGTGTCATAGGATTTGAGGTCCTCATAACTCCAAGAAAAAACATCCTGAAATTCTTTCAACAACTCAATGTATTTTACTTTTTCAGTGGGAGGTAATGATTTTGAAAGTTTGATCAGTTTAGGATTTTCACTGGTGCCTATATTACATTCCTCTATATCAGACCTTACTGGTTCCATTTTAGGTTTCCTAGGAACATCATTTGAATCAAATAAATCTTCCAGAGGGGTTAATCCCTTTGGTAAGAAGTTATCCTTGAGATTAATTACTTCGGTTTCTTCACTTATTATTTCATCAATCTCAATTTGCTCTAAGTTATCTATATCTGATTTAGTAAATTTAGTTGGGTTAAATATATCTATTTCATCATCTTCAATCTCATTTATTGCTAACTCATCCTTAGAGTCAGGATATATGGATGTATCAGTATCTATATTGTTATTTACAAACTCTTCTTCTGAAATTAAAAAGTTATTTATCTGTTTATCATTAGAAAACACTTGGCAATTCTTCAAATTATTTGGAATTGTAGGTCTATCCCCAACTTCAGCACTGTATTGATGGTTAGGTTGGAGGGTGTTGGTCAGTAAATACGGTCTTTTTCACCTCTATTTACCCTACATTAATTATCAATCCAGGCACGATTTGTTATCTCAAAGAGTGTACTCAGTTTGAGGCGGTCAATTGTCAAGAGTAATGCTAGTAGTATAGTGCTTTTGCAAAAGTAAATAAATGCTGGAAACAAACTCTAAATATAATGGCAAGAACTTGAAATGCTTGTAACTAAATCATTCATTTAAGAAACTACATCACTTTATCAATCATGGGTGTAGTAATGATAACTCTTCCCTTTGTAAATTGATGTAATTGAAAAGCAATCAAAATAAAAGATCATCAATCCAGGAACCGGACAACAATAGTCAACGTTCTCTACAGTTTCAGATCGTTCTACTCACATCAAAACAACTACTTGAAATGACAGGAAAGGGAACAACAATTAATATATTTAAAGAGATTGAACAGCAAGGATTTAACCTATAAGAATGAATAAAGCAATAATCGTAATCTACAGGAATTAAACAACAATATTTACCTCAGAAATGATTGGAACAAAAAACCAGAAATGGAACAACAAACTAAAGTGAGTAATGAAATATTGAACAACAATCTGAATCAAATATAAATGCACAGCAAACTAAATCGAATGTTACACACAACACGTCTATACTGTGGGAAACAATAATTTGAGTTTCTGCATAACAATCGGTTGATTACAGTTATAAAGGAACAACAATTTTGGTTACCATGGAACAACAATTCCAATAAGCAGCAATTACTCTTAGAGGTAAACCATAGATAAATAAGCAATAGTACCAATTCATAAATACATAGCACTACTACTTTGTAAATGAACAGTAAAGGTAATTTGTAAGGAACAACAATATCAATCTATAAGGGAACGCCAATGCGATGTAAATTCAGAATGAACCGTATAACATTCCAATTGTAGAGGATAACCTTACTATTCAAATATGAATGAAATATAACAAAGCCAATACATGAAATAATAAGGAACAACAGATTACTAATCAGAGCAAATAAAAGAAATAAAATCACACACGACTGGGAATTGAAAAGTAATGATACAAGAAGCGAGTGATCCACCAGGGCCGGGCCCTTAGCCTCCAGGGACGCACTGCTACGGTTACTCCAGAATCAAAGACAGAACAGCAATGAGATTTATATATTAATCATCAAAACAGAGTACAGTAATCACTCTTTAGAGAGAGTCGATGATCAAATTTTAAGTTACAATAGTGAATTTCATAAAACAATAATAATAATCCACCCCTTGGGCTAGCAACGCTATCCCTTTTTATAGCGGTCAGGAGGAAATATCCAAGTTAGAGATATTCTTTAAGGTAGCGATCCCTCAAGATCAAAGGATCCTGAGGGATTTTCCATTTAGTTATCTCTTTGTTTTCTTGCGCCGATTTGGTATCTCCCCTTCCTTTTCCTGGCTGACACGCTCCGATTTGGATTGCCTCGTTTGGATGCGGTTCCCTGTCAAAGGGACAGTAGTTGATTTCGTTTTGTCTTTTTCTTTAGAATGGTGATCTTCCAATTTCTTCCTTTTCTACATGGGAAAAGGTAATAATTAGTCTCTTTTTGTTACTCACAAATTTTCTAAACTTTATCATAATATTTTACCATATGCCCATTTCACAATGTAAAGAAGTTATGAAATTAAAGGAAAAGATAACGAAATGAGTGGCAATTACATACCTTTTCTACTGCTCAACACACACCCCTGCGTACCCTTTTTCATGCCCTCATGAAAGCATTGTAATTAATATTGAAAAAAGAAATTAACTCAGACAAAAGATTAAGCACACATAAAAAATACACACAAAATATTGGCGGAAAAGGCTGAAGCTTCATGCTTCCTCATGTATTATCTCTCATTCTCATTCATTCAAAATAATTGAATACAGTGTTACAAATAAATAGATGAGAGATATTGTTCTCAAGATAGTGCGTGCTATCTTAGACAATTTTGGTTGAGATAATTTCTCCTTTGGTTGAGATAATTTCTCACCAGACACACACCAATATAGGAGTTACCTAAACTAACTCCTATCTTAGAGCAACAACCCAAGAGTTAGGCACAAATTCCTAACTTGGAATATTTAATTAATTTATTTATTTTTGGATTTATTATTGTTTTGTGAGAGAGGCTAACATTCCCCCTTTCAATGATAAATCCAAAATAAGAACGAGGAACCATCTTTCAAGTTCTCATGTTGATCCTCAAAAACATTGCCTGAAAAAACCGCCAAAACTGGATGCTGGAAAAAAGTCAAATTTGAAGAGAACATGAATTAGATGCATGCCTGATTCATCTCTGAATGTTGCTTGACAACTCCATCACGTGCCAAGCCGCAAAAGGATCCAACTGTCCTTTGTTTGAAAACAGCATCTGGTGTCCACTGACACAATTTGATGAACACCCACTGGCGTGTTTGCTGATGATGATTGCCCACTGGCTGAAGATGTCGAAAAACAACTCAATGTTGTTTTTGCTATGATCAAAGTTGTTCACTGCAGCTTTGGCTGTCGATCGCCCACTGGCGAATTTGCTGATGCTCACTCCTAATGACAAATGCCCACTGGCTGATGAAGATGCCCACTGGCTACTTCGCTGATGTTGTCGAGACTTTCAGTCTGACAACCACTTGTCAATTTCATTGACATTTTCCCCCCTTTGTCAGCTGAAAGGAGAGACAATCTTCTCCAAAATATATTTGAACTCCCCCCCCTTCAGGTGTAGGAGAGTTTCACTGTCGTACTCCCTCATTCAACTGCATGAGAGTACCATCATCGGTTCACTGCTGGTTGCACTATGTGTGATTGTAGTCGGTTGTAGAACTGAGATAACCGTTTAACTATGGAGGACCATTCCCAAGGATCGATCCATTCATAATGTATCTTCAATCTGGCTGATTTTTGTTGGTTGCTACATTTTTCTGAAGAACGATTGGGCTTGCCACAATGGCAATAAGGATGGAGATCAAAACACTGATCTTCCATATGACTGGTTCTTTGACAATGAGAACATTGCGGTTGGACATTAACTTCAGGTTGCATGCAATTTTGTTTGTCTGCAATTTTCTCAGAACCTACTGAGGTGAGTTGCTCAAGAAATCCTGCACTCACAAACTTAATTGGCTTGGAATAATCTAGGATATGTAAGTTGGTGTCATCAGTGACATATCCTAAGCCTCGTTGATTCTTGTTATTTTTAATCTCTTTCCAGGGCTTGATGATGGGTTTGGAAGAAATTTTAATTTGATCATGAACAACTTCGACACTTGAAGTTGTTTGGATGAGTGATTTGGAATCAACATCTTTATCTTCATCTGTATGGTTGAATGACTTGGAAGAAGCACTCTTTTTTTCCAGCTCATCTCTTTGTAGTTGCGACTCTAGTTGAAGAAACTCAATGGTTTCATGTGTTTGTTGTAGATGCCGTGAAAGATCAAAAAGAGTTTCTTTGCTGATGTGCACCATGTCTTCATCACTGGAGATGATCAAACTGTGAAGAATGTGTAACAACTGAATATGTTGCACCATCTAAACTTTATCACTTGAAATCAGGCTCTCTTGTCGTAGATGTCGTGCTTTGAATTGTTTCACTTGATTTTGTTACTTGAATGACAGGCTCGCTTGATATGGGACTTGAATGGCATGCTCGCTTGATTTTTTGCTTATTGCACTTGCTGGGAACACTTGCTAGAGTTGTAGAACTTTCTTGCTTAAACTCTGGAATTCACGCTCACTTGATGATGATCGTATTTGCATGAATGCTCACTTGCCTTACTTAATGACTTCACGCTCACTTGAAGGAATAGCCACGCTCGCTTGATGTCGATCTCAACTTGCTTGATTGGTGTTAGAGTTGAACTTGTTTGGTTGCTTTGATGGTTGCTGCAATGATCTTCACTCTGGCTCGCTTGAAAGTCTGAACTTTGTACTATTTTGATGCAAATTGCTTGAATGAATACTCACGCTCGCTTGCAGGAGATGTGAACTTGTTGTTTGTTTCATTTGGAGTTAAAAATCGTGGACTCACTTGATTGTGCTTTAAAGGAAGGGTGTCGAACACTGTCGAAAATGCACCCAAAAAAGCTTACAATGATTTCAATGATTCACGACAATGAATGCAATTTGACTCAATTCAAGACTTGGGTGTTGGTTTCAACCGAGAATGCACCCTTACAATTCAATGTAATTCGAGTTTGATTACAAGTTCAATAATGTTGATGTAGACTGTGCTCTGAAATGTTGAAGTTTACAGATTCATTGACTTGAATGTAGTGATGTAGACTTTGCTTTGAAACGCTGGAGTTTGCAGATTCATGAACTTGATTGTATTGAGTGAAATTGTTTGTTGAGGTAGAATACCGATGTTGAAAACTTTGATTATTTGTTGTAGTGATGCAAATGCATGTGTTGAGCTTAATTATCCTTCCTTGCAACTATTTTGTTACAAGTGTTGTGCTTGCTTGCATTGAACTTTATGTGTGTTAAATGAGATCATTTATGTGTCAAAACTAGACACAAATCAAAAGCAACAACATGAAGCCATAAAAACACTCCCATCACAAATACACATGGTGTACCTAAGATCCCCTTATTCAATTTCGGGCAGATCTAGGACACAATCACCACAAATAATATGTCTTTATTGAGTATTAAGATCATCAACCTTTCATCTTTTACAACATTGCCATGGAAGCTTTCTCAAACAGTGAAAATTTGACACTCACAAATTTTGGAAGAAATTGCTTTCAAAAACCTGACTCAACCTCCTACACCAATGAGCCTTCCACTGAAAAAATTTATCACTCCAAAGATTTCAAAACATCACCCTTATTACTCCATGACAAAGCTTTATCATGATTGGAAATCTTGAAAAAAAATCTTTCATAACTTTATCTCTCCAAAAGCTCCATAAAAAACTCTACTTTATCATCCCACTTAAAAATGAATTTATCATTCTTTTATGATATCACTTTATAAAAGGTGAATTCACGTTTAGTTCCAAACTAAACTTTTAAGTTTAATGCATAAAGTAAATTCTCACCATTCAAACCTTGAATTTGGCGTTCACAAAGAGTTCTCCACCATCGTTAAAACTCTCTCCACGTGAATAGTACCCTCTTCTCTTTAAAACACGTCCTCCAGTTTTCTTATTTATCTTCACGGGATTTATTGACAAAGTGTTTTATGGTGTTCGCTCCAGGTCAACAATGGCAGTATCACGCCAAATACTCGACGCATATCAATCAAACACGCTGGCTATCCTCCACGCTCCTCTTCAACGAAGTAGCTTTTTGAGAGGCTTTGAACGAGGATAGTCTGCCATTGCTTCTGATTTGGAGAGCAGAGCATGTGTGGATTGCCCGCACAAGATATTAGCAGATTGACCGAAAGGTTCTGTAGTTGTTGAGTGCGCCCACATAATCTAAATGTGCTCTTTCCACAGAGGGAGAGATGCCTTGTTCTCAAGACGGTGGATGGAACAACAAACAACAGTCCACATGTGCAAGTAACACACATTTCATTAAAAATGGAAAATTTTTATTACAAATAAATCAATATAATTGAGTTTTTTGGTTGTTATGAAATTCTAGATCCACTACTTAATTCCAAATTTAATGAAATATGTGTTAAGTGATTGATTGTCTCAATAGCTCGAGATATCTATTTTAGCTTTGTAGAACAGAGATGGGTTTTACCAAATTCACTTTCGCCATCGCATTTTCTGGTGCAAGAAATAATAGGAAAATCCATATCGTCACATCCTTTCAATCTAAACGCTTTAATGGAGTTTTCAGAACCATTACGAATTCTCAGCCTCAGCCTAATGGTGACCAAAACCCCACTAAAAGCCTGGGGGCTCGAATGATTTTTGTCGGGCAAGAGCTCAAGAGCGTTCAGAAGCAAAAAACAGAGAAGGGTGTCGCCCTCCAGAAGCTCAGGGCATGGAGGGACAGAAATTCAGTTGTTTCTGCAACTTCTAATTTTCAGGAATGCTCCGTGGTTTTGAAGGCTGATCATAAAATGGAGAGCCAATGTATGAAAATTCACCGATGTTGCCTGAGCACAGAGACCCACCTCATGAAAGAGCTTCAGAAATTTACTGAGCAGACAGGGCACAACATATCCAACCCTTCACTTTTGCACTTCAATATTGTAGTGGATTCACACTTCACACCAGGTCGATTCACTGAGTATCGAGTCTGATGCAGCTGCGCTATGCAAACCATCCAAAGCGATGAATAATTCCCGATATTTATTGTGCTTAGTGCACACAAAGAAATTAACTGGAGCGATTATCGCAATTCTTGATGTGTCTTCCTCTCGAAGAAATCTTAGCTACAATCCATTCTCCAAGATCAAAAACTGACAAGCTAACCACTACTCTCAACCTTGCTCTGATACCACATATTGAAAAAATAAATTAACTCAGAAAAAAGATTAAGCACACATAAAAACTACACACAAAATATTGGCGGAAAAAAAGGTTGAAGCTTCATGCTTCCTCATGTATTATCTATCATTCTCATTCATTCAAAATAATTGAATACAGTGTTACAAATAAATAGATGAGAGATAGTGTTCTCAAGATAGTGTGTGCTATCTTAGACACTTTTGGTTGAGATAATTCTCCTTTGGTTGAGATAATTTCTCACCAGACACACACCAATATAGGAGTTGCCTAAACTAACTCCTATCTTAGAGGAACAACCCAAGAGTTAGGCACAAATTCCTAACTTGGAATATTTAAATAATTTATTTATTTTTGTATTTATTATTGTTTTGTGAGAGAGGCTAACAATTAACATGCAAGGCAGTTAGGGAATAGGCTGGAGAAGGGTTCTCAGTGGGTGGTCTACAACCATGGTGCCTGTGGAGTACTAAAGAAGGTATGTTTTTGGCAATTATTTTAGCATCTTTTCATTAGAACTTACAAACCTTTTGCATCATGAACTAGGAAAATGATAAAGGATTGTAATAAAACTTGTGAGATTAATTTGAAAAACGAAAACAATGACAATTGTCATTTTCTTATGTAGGAAGAAGGAAAAACGAAAAGCTTCCATTCCAAAGGAGAGGACAAGCATGGGTTAACCGTTGTCCCTTTGATAGGGAACCATATGCAAACAAGGCAAAACAAATCCAAGCGAATTAGCCGTGGAAAGGAAGTGGAGATATCGGCTCGACGCAAGAAAGAAAAAATATAACTAAGGACTAACGGTTCGGCGAATCCCTCAGGATCCCTTGATCCTGGGGGATCACTGCTTTAACTATTTTTTGCACCTAGTCATCTCTGCCTTCACCATTATAAAAGGGGCAGCACTGTTAGCTCGGGGGGTTTGTCGAGTCCTTACATTTTATGTAATTTCTCTTAAGATTGAAACTTTGATCATCGAGTCTCGTTGAGAGCTGTTCTACTGTAATTTTGTCTTATGCATTAATATAAACTCGGTTGTTATTTCATCCCTGAGTCTGGAATAACTTCAAGTGATGTACCCCTGGAGGCTAAGGGCCCGGCCCTGGAGGATACTTGCTCCTGTACTATTACGTTTGGTTTATGGTTGGTTTTCTTATCAGCGTTAATTGGTAATTTGATGTGTTTTGCTAGTTTACATCACATGCTCTGTTATGTTTAATTTATTGAGGTTTCTAAAGACAGAACTCTTGCATTAACTCTGCAACATATCACTGTTCTTTTAAGTGTTGATATAATACTTTCAGTCTTTACAGAATATTGTTGTTGTTCAATTACAGAGCCTCTGTGTTGTGCACTTATTCATTGATATTACGGAATTCATCTTAGCGATTATGTCTCTGCGATTGTTGAGTTTATACACATTGTTGTTCCATTTTGAAATGCAGTCGTACTCTTTCTAACTGAGATTGATAACTGGATCAGATTGCTATTAAGGTGTGTCGTGTGTATGTATGTGAGGTTTTCGAGTGTTGTTCTATAATTCATCATTAATCAGTGTTGTTCCATTTTGGTGTGTTGTTCAATTCGTCCTTAAGAGTGAAGGATTTCCATTTGATTCCTGTAGGTCACGATTAGTGCATTTGATCTTGTAGACTAAGGTGTTACTGCTTGTTAGACTTAGTTGCTATTACAGTTTCATGTTTGTTGTTCCATTTCAGATTTGTTGTTCTATTTCTTATTTCGTTGTTCCATTTCTTATCTGTCGTTCCATTTCTTGTCAATTGTTATTTTGGTGTGAAGAGCGATCTAAGGCTATAGTGAGCATTGAAATTTACTGTCTGGCTCCCAGATCCACGATCTGTTCTCTGATTTCTTTTATTTATATCAGTTTACAAAGGGATGAGTTACTGCTACTGAACCCTTGACTGATAAATTGCTTAGTTTTCTGAATGTGTGGTTTAATCTTTTGAAGTAGTTTGTTGTAAACAAGCGTTCGTTTACTCTTGTGTTTTTGAGCACTGTACTACTAGTATTACTCTGGCAAATGATAGCCTCAGACTGAGACACTGTTTGAAATAACAAAACGTTCCTGGATTGACAAACTAATGTGAGGTAATTAGAGGTGAAAGAGACTCTTTTTATAGCTCGACATTTTGGCATCATCGCCGGGGAAAGAGTGTAGCCATTTGTTTTTTTCCAGAGTAGTGTAAGAACTTGTTAGGGAAGAATTGGGTTTTAAAAACGGAAGGTAAGAACCTATGTGTGGAGCATGTAACATCCTTGCTCCCCTGCCCACTTTCCTATAGATTTGCTACTGTTTTGGTAGAACCTAGTAGTTGATTTGTGTGCATGACTAAGCAGAAAAAGCCAGAAAAGAATCCCAAACCTCTACCCAAGCCAGAAAAAGCTAAGGGGCCGGTGACCCTTGGTTGATCAACCTTCATAGACGAAATCTTCAAGAAAGCAGAATCTCAGCCTTCATTAGGATCCAGAAAAGTTATTTCTAGACAGCCTACTAGTTCCCTTCAGGCCACAGGATCATCATCTGTAGCCTTTGCTGAGGTGCATAGTCAAACTGAAGAGCAGGACTTTCAAGAAATTGAAAATTCTACTCCAGAACTATTGCAAGAAGGGAATTTTAGAAATCTTTGTGAAGGAGGAGGAGAGACAGGGGAAACTGAGGAACCGAGGTCTCCTCTTGGGACAACTCAGCCATTAAACAGCCCAGACAAGGGAAGTGCTGCAAAAATCATTGTTGAAGAAACTCAATCTCCTCAGACATTAGGCACTCTCATTATCCCAGACAGAGGAAGTGCTATTAAAACCATTCCTGTTAAAGCCATTCCTTCTCAACCTAGGAATACCCTCCTAGATATCCCAGAAGGTTATTGGCATATATTCGACCAAATGGCTTAAAACCAGCCAAACACCCAAACCTCTACATTTCAATACCCCATAGTGGATACTGCAGCAAATGCGCCCATGAAAGCAATACCTCTTCAACATATCCCTACATTCCATGGTCTTACATCAGAGGATCCGGATGCATTCCTATTTGAGTTCGATGTGCTGTGTAGGGGATATGTTTACACAACCGACCCCTAAAAACTAAAATTATTTCCCTTTACACTTAAAGGGGCTGCCTTAAGATGGTTTATGGGATTAGGTGGCGGGGTTATAAATAATTGGGATCAAATGAAAGAATATTTTCTAAAAAAATATCAGGACTATTGCAGATCTAGAGAACTGAAGGATGAAATATTCCAGATGGTAGCTAGACCAAATGAAACATTAGAGGAGTATGTGGAACGTTTTCAGTATAATCTTCAAAGATCTCCTTATGCATCACTACCTTTACCTGATAATGTGTTAAAAACAACATTAATTAGGGGCATGAAGGAACAATGGATTGAAACATTAAACATTATGGGAAAAGGACATATTTATCAGGAAAATTTTGCTGGCATTATTGACTTATGTATCAGGAGCTCGAGAGGCAACACAAGATTAAAACCAGCAGAACATGATCGGTTTGTAAGAGATAATAAAATTTCAACAGAAGGAGTAACGCGTGCAGGAATTGGAAATCTATTGGAAAATTTTAAAACTGATATACTAGGGATGCTAACTACAGAACTTGATGTTATGCAGGCCAAGCAGAAGTAAATGGAGGCAGAGCAGAATTTGGCAATCTTCTGTCCCCGATGCAGGAAGAAACATAGCCATAAGGAGTGTCCACTAGATGCAGTTCGAACATGCATCATCTGCACAAAAGATCACCTTACGGAAATCTGTCCCTCACTTCCCGGATTAAAAGCAGTATATAAGGAAGCAGCAGAAGAGCCAGAATCGGTGTATCTGCTCAACTAGCGCCGTCAGTGGCAGCCACAACAATCTGGTATGTTTTCGGACCCAACCTCTTCTTTTCAGTCTCCACAGTATAATGCTCAACAATATAATATGTGGCAAAGTCAATCCCAACCCCCATTTCCAAACTGGTCACCACAGTCGTTTCCTTCATCAACCCCGTGGCTGAATCAGGCAAGCCAATCTAGTTGGCTAAATTTTCCCTATGCCCCACCATATTGGCAAAGTAACGCATACCCACCACAATGGACTCCCCCTACTTCACAAAGTTTAGCCTGGCAGACAAACTGGCAAATACCGATGCATCAGCTAGTAGGAACCATGTCGCTCCCTCAACCTACACTACCAGCCTTACAACAAAATCCCCAGTCTAATCTGAGACCGCAACTCCCAGCCCAACCCATCCCAATCCAAATAACAGACCGGTCCAATCTGTCCAAATAGTAGAAACAACAGAAATAGGAGCTGATATGAGGGAGTGTAATGATCTTCAGCTAAGATCTGGGCGTACTATTGAAACTAATGGAGATAAGACAGCCCATGTTGAAAATCAGTTACCCAGAGAACATCTGTCACAAGAAGAGGATGTGAACAAACAACAAACTCATAACCAAACAACCACATCCTCTCCCCCATTCCCAAAACGATTAATCATACCTCGACCTACACAATATCCTGATTTTGACATTCTGGGAGAATTACAAAATTTGTACATAAAAATTCCATTCCTCCAAGCCATTCAAGACATCCCGATATATGCAAATACTATCAAAGAATTGTGTGTAAAGAAACCAAGAAGGAATGAAGCAAATAATCCAAGAGTCCAAGTAGTTGGCACTCTATCTGACTTATTATCAGGAAAAGAAACACCCATTAAATACGAAGACCCAGGAAATCCAATAGTCACCATACAAATTTATGGTCAAACCTTCCCTAATGCCTTAGTTGATCTAGGAGCTGCAATCAACATCTTAACAACTACTACTTGCCAAAAGCTAGGCATTACATTTCTATAACCCACCTCTACCTTGCTAGAGCTGGCTGACTGATCTGTGGTTAGGCCAGAGGGCACACTACATGATGTCATGGTATCTGTTGACTCCTAGGAATATCCGATTGATTTTCTGATAATAAATCCCAAAAGTCGACTTGATGGGCACCAATTGATTTTAGGTAGACCTTGGCTTGCAACTGCTGATGCCTATATTGGCTTCCGACAAGGCAATATGACCATAACAAGGGGAGCGAATATCAAGAACTTAGCCTTATATCCTCCCGCATAGCCAAGTGTCACAATGATCAAAACTAATAAGCACCCTATATCATACCTTACTGACAACATTAGATCTCCATTAACTATACAAGAGGCACTTGATTTTAAAGATCAAACAAAGGATGATGCCATTAATAAATTTATTAGCCAAACTGAATTCAGATCCTGCACACAGTGTTACATGATAGAGGCAGAATTCGAAAACAAATTAGAAGAAGATCCTCTTAAAGATACACATGATCAAACGATACCTATTACCTCTGTTGCGAATAGCAAAATTGTGGAAATCGAACCGAGAAAAACCTTAAACATTAATGTCAACCTTACCCCCGAACAAGAAACGAAGCTCATCCATCTGTTGAGGAAATATAAAGAAGCATTTGCATGGGACTATCCTGATATGAAAGGAATTGACGCTCAATTATGTACACACCACATTTACATAGAAAAAGATGTGAGACCTGTTCGCCAGCCTCAAAGGAGACTTAATCCTCATCTAAAGGATGTGGTAAAAGCTGAACTTCAAAAACTTTTAGATGTCAATTTCATCTATCCTATCTCTGATAGTAAATGGGTCTCTCTGCTTGTGGTGGTACCAAAAAAGAATGGGAAATGGAGAATTTGTGTGGACTACAGAGAACTAATAAAGAAACACAAAAAGACCACTTCCCTTTCCCATTCATCGACCAAGTATTAGACACTTTGGCAGGAAAGAAATTATTTTCTTTCCTGGATGGCTTCAGTGGATACAATCAGATTCAGGTTGCCCCTGAAGACCAAGACAAAACCACTTTTACTTGTCCTTGGGGAACATTTGCCTACAGAGTTCTACCTTTTGGCTTATGCAATGCTCCTGCCACATTCCAAAGGGCTATCCTCAAAATTTTTTTAGACTTAATAAATGAAGGACTTGAAGTATACATGGATGACTTTACACCGTATGGAGACGATTTCGATCCAGCATTGGATACACTGGAAAGAGTCCTACAACGCTGCATTGCTACTAGGCTTTGTTTAAGCCATGAAAAATGCTATATGATGATGACTGAAGGACTTATTCTAGGACACTATATTTCAGCAGCTAGCATTTAGGTAGACCCAGCCAAAATCCAAATAAGTTTGCTTATTCCCACTCCCACCACTCAAACGGAGGTACGCAGTTTTCTTGGATTTTCTGGCTATTATAGGAGGTTTATAGAACATTTTTCGCATATTGCTGCACCTCTATATGCACTAACTAGTAATGTTGATTTTATTTGGACAGAAAAATGTGAACATGCTTTCCAGGATCTGAAGAAGCTTATGTCCACAACCCGAGTCCTTCGAGGACCAAATTGGGATTTGCCATTTCAGATATCATCTGATGCCTCAGATACAGCCATTGGAGCAGTCCTTGGGTAGGAAGAGGATAAAAAACCATATGCAATTTATTATATTAGCAAAAATTTATCCCTCGCTGAATTAAATTACACTGTTACTGAGAAAGAATTTCTAGCTGTAATACATGTTGTCAATAAATTTAGACATTACATTATTGGATATATTGTTATCTTGTACACAGATCATTCTACCATCAAATATTTAGCAAAAAAGCCTATCACAAATGGCAGAATAACTAGATGGTTGAATTTGTTGCAGGAATTTGATAATACAATCAAGGATCGACCTGGAAAAGAAAATCATGTAGCCGATTTTCTCTCAAGAATGCCAAAGCCAATCGATGAGGAAGTACTTGAAGATAAATTTCCAGACGAGCATCTGTTTGTTGTGGCTATTCAAACACCTTGGTATGCTGATGTTGCCAATTACCTAGCAGTAGGTAAACTACCGAAACATCTAACCCCTAATGAGCAGAAACAGATTATTCAAAGGAGTGCTTGATTCTCGTGGGTTGGAGGCTACCTGTTCCACACAGGGGCAGACATGCATATCAGAAGATGCGTTCGAGAGGATGAAATCTTCGACATTTTAAAAGCCTGCCATGACAGACCATGTGGCGGACATTTCACTGATCGCAGAACTGGACATAAGGTGCTGCAAACAGGGTATTATTGGCCTACAATTTTCAAAGATGTAAAGAAAGTCATCCAAGCTTGTGATAGTTGCCAGAGAGCAAGGTGCCCTGGTCAGTCCGATGAGATGCCTTTGAACCCACAGTTAGTCATTGAACCATTCGAACGATGGGCCCTTGATTTCGTTGGACCAATTAACCCACCCTCAAACCAGAAAACATATATTCTGGTGGCAACAGAATATGTCACCAAATGGGTTGAGGCAGAGGCGTTGCCGAGAGCTACAAAAGATTCTATCATACAGTTCTTGTTCCATATATTTGTGCGTTATGGCCTTCCAAGAGATATAATTACAGACGGTGGACCACAGTTTGCTGGGAACAAAATAGCTGCAACACTCAAAAACTATCATGTCCAGCATAAAATCACTACTCCATACCACCCACAGGCAAATGGTCAGGTAGAAAGCAGCAATAAAATAATAGAAGCAATCCTAACAAAAAAAATCGCGTCACATAGACGTGATTGGGTTGCCAGACTACTAGAGGCACTATGGGATTACATAACAACATGGAGAAGTACCACTGGTTACTCACCTTATCAATTAGTGTTTGGCAAGCAACCCATTTTTCCCATAGAATTTGAAATCCAAACACTGCGAACAACACAGGAAGTTGGCTTAGATTTAACTGAGGCATAGATCAATCGATTACAGCAGATCAATGAGCTTGATGAAATCAAGCTCTCTGCACTCCAAAATACTACACTTATCCAATAGCAGCGAGCTAAATGGCATGATGCTCTCATTAAAAATAAAGTCTTCCACGAAGGACACTGGGCACTTTTGTGCGATTCCAGGTTTCAGGACTTCCCCTGGAAACTCCAGACTCGTTGGTTGGGACCATACAAAATCCAAAAGGTACATGACAATGGTACTCTTACTCTAATCACTATTGATGGTTCTGGATATGCCTTCAAGGCAAATGGCCACCGAGTTCACCTTTATCGCAAACCACTCACTCGGGAGTCCTTCTGCCAGCAGCTACGCCAAGACTCTGATATGGAAATTTTGGGGGAGGGAGAGAAGTCTTCCTCACCTGTGATTCATTAAGTAATTTATCTCTTTTCACAGTTTGTACATAATTTCTTTTGTTTTGTTTTTGTACATATTTTTGAATCAAATTCGTTGTCGTTACTTTTCGAAGCAGCAGCGATGTTATTATTTTTGTTGTTCATTTTCTCAAAGGGACAACATTTTTTGTTCTGTTGTTCCTTTTTCAAAGGAACATCACTTGTTGGATCAGCCATCATTCTGCTTTAATTCTGTTCTTTTTCTTTATCTTTGCTTTCTACTGTTCCTTTTCCAAAGGAACAACACTTTTGCTTTTTGTTGTTCTTTTTCCAAAGGAACGACATTTGGGTATTTTGCTGTTCCTTTTCCAAAGGAACAACATTTTAGATTTTTGTTGTTCCTTTTCCAAAGGAACGACATTTCTGAGTTCTGTTGTTCCTTTTCCAAAGGAACAACATTTTAGATTTTTGTTGTTCCTTTTCCAAAGGAATGACATTTCTGAGTTCTGTTGTTCCTTTTCCAAAGGAACAACATTTTTTATTTTTGTTGTTCCTTTTCCAAAGGAACGGCATTTTGGCGTTTTTCTGTTCCTTTTCCAAAGGAATAGCATTTTCGATTTTTACTGTTCCTTTTCCAAAGGAACAACATTTGTGTGTTTTGTTGTTCCTTTTCCAAAGGAACAAAGTTTTCGATTTTTACTGTTCCTTTTCCAAAGGAACAACATTTTTTCATTTTGTTGTTCCTTTTCCAAAGGAACAACATTTTCGATTTTTGCTATTCCTTTTCCAAAGGAATGGAATTTGTGTGTTTTGTTGTTCCTTTTCCAAAGGAACAACGTTTTCTATTTTTGCTATTCCTTTTCCAAAGGAACGACATTTTTATGTTTTGCTGTTCCTTTTCCAAAGGAACATCGTTTCCGATTTTTGCTGTTCCTTTTCTAAAGGAACGACATTCGTGTTTTCTACTGTTCCTTTCCCAAAGGAACAACATTTTTTATCCTTGTTGTTCCTTTTCCAAAGGAACACCACTTGTATTATTTTTCTCTTCCTCTTTGAAACAAAAACATCCTCGTATTCCTTTTACTTATGCTTGCTCCCCTTGCTGTTTTAAATTAAGGATGCTTACTGTTCCTGCTCTTTCAAGTCTTTTGGAATACAGCTATGCACTTATGCAATGGATACAAAATCACAACATACTGAAATCAGGTAAATTATAAAATCATTATTTTTATAAGAAATTGCTCTGAATTGGTAAAAGGACAGAGGGAACGACACACTTACTCATTATCTTTTGCTATCATTGTTTCACTAACTCTGCTCTGATTGGTTATTTTTATCATGTTGGTTCCTTTTAAATCCTCTTTGATTATTATTCAGAAATAGGAGCAAAGGGTTTATATCTTCCTATTAAGATGTTAAGACTTCTTCCACCATTCCTACTCTTAAGGAGTGTTGAACCAACCTTTGTGTATAAATTGGAAAGTACTTTCTAAAAAAAAAAAAGGAAAGAAAAAAAGAGCAAACTGGCTTGTTTATATAAAGATGTTAAATGCAGGATAGGGGGTCTCATCAAGAACCAGCCTACCATGATCATGAGAAAGAAAGTGAAGTGGCATTCTCGCTATGGCCACCACACCGGGGATATGGTCCAAAAGGTATATCAAATAAAGAACCCTTGGAACAGGAGGTCTCATCGCAAGTCGGCCTACCCACCTTTTGCTCCTTCCTCGTGAATGGAATTATGGCTCACTGGTCACCAAGCCAGCATAATGGCCTACATTTTGACATCACACAGCACTTCCTAAGCATACACAAAGGATCATGGTTCCATGGGTAAAATAAAAAACTCTGCCAAGGTTATGGACACCTGTCGGCAGCAGAGCACTGTTAATGGTATTGAAGTCACATTACTTACACCAATAGGCAGTTATCAACACCCTTTTGTTTCTTATACCTTAGTAATCAATCACATAAGATGAATGTATAATATATTCCGAACCATACAACGCATGTAAATCTATTATCACCAATCATGACAGAACAATTGACAATGACCACATGAGACTCAGTATGTACGGCATATGTCCTATCCTCCCAACCTCGCATCATATCACAGCAGTCTCTTACGTATTAAGCAATCCAACTTGACACCTCGATTTCGGTAATCTACTACTTTTGTAAACATGGCATATTGCCATACGCTGTTCCTTTATGACTCTGCTGTAGAACAGAACGACACGCCGCTCTTTTATTTGACGGCTGGGACGGCCTATCACATTGCGAGGGGGGAGGTTAACCTCATCATTCCTTGGATGATGTGTCAAACTGCTATTCGGGAAACTGTGTACTTGGGAATAGCACGGCTCAACGGTATACTATTTTTTACTTTTTTCATGACTTGTTGTTCCTAAGCCATTTCCATTGTATATCCTACAGCATTAGATTTTGAGTGATTCTTGCGTCTGTCAGCCTCTCTGTGTTTTTAACAGCGTGAACAGTTGTCGTTCTATTGTCAAAATTCTGAGATTTTTCAGCAAAACCATAAACATGGGAGGGAGATAGATTCGGAGAGAACCGCTGGTGTTAACTGTCTCTGATGTTGCACGGGAAATCCTGGCAAGAGCCGGGTGGATAACTTATTTGAATTGCTTACAAGAATCCAACGAGACTGTAGCAATTGAATTCTTGCAGAACTTGCAAGAGGATCACTCCACAGTGAGGGGGAGACACATAGCAGTCACCGATGACATAATCGCAGAAGTCTTGGGACTGCCAGCCACTGGACCTGTGTGGACGCTAAAGAAGGAGAGATTGAAGAAGATTATAGAAACCTTCCAAGAGGAAGGCCAGAGCCTAACAATTAGAGGTAAGGGGGTTCTTCCAATAGCATTAGGAGAACCGTGGGCAGAATTGGCAAAGACCATTCAAAGCTACATCACCTGTGAAGGAAGAAAAGACGTGGTAAGACCACGACACCTTAAACTTTTAGCTGTGTTAAAGCAAAAATGCTCTGTAAATTTACTTGCATTTTTGAATTCATTACTGCATGATGTTGCACGGAGCATGAAAAAGGCACAACATGTAGAATCAGTATTTAGTCATCATGGGTTGATACAGTTAATAGTCAACCATAACCTTACCCAAAAGCAGAGCAGCTGGGAAAAGCTAATTGCCATGATAGATGGAGGATTGACCACACCATCCCCAAAACGTAAACATGCCACCAGTACACCTGAGTGTCCCGAAAAATGAAGGAAATCGGTCTGACTAGCACAGCTACGAGGGAGGCTGGAGAAGCCCCAAGGAAATACCAGCCAACCAGTAGAGATAGAAGATACAGGGAATGAGCAACCCCCACGATTAGAAGGAGAAGACAATGAGAAAGTAATGCAGGAAAACGAGAAAGGAGAAATGGAGGAAGAAACCGAGCAATCTGATCAGGAGGAGGAAACGGAACAGTAGGAAGGTAGCCCAGTGCAGGATACATTGAGAAAAGATGAATTGGCCAAAGTTTTGGCCAATATGGGCGAATATGGCCAATCTTCCAGCCCATCAGACCTCCACGCTGAAGAAGAACCAAAATAACACTCTGCTCAGGAGGGAAATGCACCTGAAGAATCACATGCAGAGTAAGTAGAAGAGGAGAGTCAGCCTGTTCATGATGAAAACATGACAGGAGATGCAGAACAGGAACAATCTGTTCCTAGCCAGACAACACCAGAGGAAGCTCTAGAGGAAGGAGGGGCAGAAAAGGAAGTCACCCAAGAAATAACAGAACCAACTAGGGTTCTTGCCTCAGAGGAGCCAGAGCAGAGTAGCAAAGAAGCACCCCAGAGAGAAAATCAGGGAATTAATACAGGGCATATTCCAGGCCGCAGCGAATAGTCTATTATTCCCTCTAAGGAAATTGAGGAAATTAAGAAATTACGGAAAGAACAGCAAAGACTACTGAATGTAATAGTTCAACTTCGATAGCAAATTATGATTTTGAAAGCAAGGAAAAGGGTAAAAAGGACTTCAGGAAGGAAACGTGCAATTGCTCCAGCAAAACCCCTCAAGACAAAGGATCGGAGGACCAGAGTCCACCCTGCTGTTCAAAACCCTGTCGAAAAGTGGGCTGTTGTTCCAAGTGTTGTTGAGAAGCAGATTGTTGTTCAAATTAAAAAGGAACAGCATTTGACTGATACCCACGTTAAGATAGAAATGGATGATATATTGACCTGCGATAAGGAAATTCAGACAGAGGCACCACCCTCGAGAGTGATAAGGGCCATGAGCGCAAGTCAACACAATAGGAAAATTCAGGTAAAACTCCCGGTCTCCACCGCCGCATGGGAAAGAGATCCGAGAACAGTAACCCTACGGGAGGGTTTGACGCAAGCCCAACAAGCAGCAGAAAAGCTCATAGAGAAAACGGTCCCTCGAGAAAGGTATGAAGAGCTACAGCAACAGCTTAGGAACGTCAATCTATCCGAAAGCCAGGCCTTTGAAGGGTGGCGAAGGGAAGAAGAAAAAGTCGCGAAGGTAACTCGTAGGTTAGATATAGTTATCAAGCAGATGGATACCTTATGTTCTTTGTACAATGACGTCCTAGCATGTAGAGCCCCTGCTAAGAATTATGCCTTGTTTTTAATGGAACGATATTTGCAATTGAAAATAAAGGCTGTTAAAGTAGGTGCTCCCATACAAATTAATACCATCGATGACTTTATAAATTGTTGTAAGCACTACGGGTTAAAAGTTAAAAGACTACTGTGTGAGTTTTATTTACATAACCTTGTATTAGACCAGGAGACCGAGCTGAACCCTAGCCCTTTTGTTGGGGATATCCAATTACAGGCATTTATTTCATTTGGGGTTAATCAAATTAAATGGATTAAAGCCTATAATTCTTTCCAAAGGCAAGAAAATGGATTAGATTTGTGGGTAAGAGCTGAGCCTAGGAATCCAGTACAGTTGTGGAGAGAACATAGGAACCTCATGAAGACTCCAGGTGTAATTGAAGCATTAGGACCCATTCATACAGCAATCAATCAGCAAGGAATAGAATACTTTTTCACTATTAAAGACCTTGCCATTGATGTGGCTAAATTTCGATATCAGATCTCTAATCCGAATATCCAACTCAGGGAGCCATTTAAGTATGAAAATTTTAAGTTAGCCGCCAACCGCTTGCACCTCTATGGCAAAGTCATTTTGAGGACAGGGCCATCCTGGTTAGGATATAGGTTCCGGAGTCCAATTATTTGGCACCCTGCACCTGGGTACCAAACCCTATATGAGATGCCTGAGGGTCAGACAAGCCATTTCTTTGAACACCTAGTTATGCATCATGGTTGTAGACCTCCACACGAGATTCCATCTCCAGCCTACTCTCTCACTGCCTTACATGTCAACTACAATGTTTTCATGAGGGCATGAAAAAGGGTAAGCAGGGGGGTCTGTGGAGTACTAAAGAAGGTATGTTTTTGGTAATTATTTCAGCATCTTTTCATTAGAACTTACAAACCTTTTGCATCATGAACTAGGAAAATGATAAAGGATTGTAATAAAACTTGTGAGATTAATGTGAAAAAATAAAACACTGACAATTGTCATTTTCTTATGCAGGAAGAAGGAAAAACGAAAAGTTGTTGTTGCAAAGGAGAGGACAAGGACGAGTTAACCACTGTTCATTTGACGGGGAACCGTATGCAAACAAGGAAAAACAAATCCAAGCGAATCAACCTTGGAAAGGAAGTGGAGATATCGGCTCGGCGCAAGAAATAAAATAGATAACTAAGGACTAACGGTTCGGCGAATCCCTCAGGATTCCTTGATCCTGGGGGATCGTTGCTTTAACTATTTTTTGCACCTAGTCATCTCCGCCTTCACCATTATAAAAGGGGCAACACTGTTAGCTCAGGGGGTCTGTCGAGTCCTTACGTTTTATGTAATTTCTCTTAAGATTGAAACTGTGATCATCGAGTCTCGTTGAGAGCTGATCTACTGTAATTTTGTCTTATGCATTAATATAAATACACAGTACATTTTTACTTTAATACTAGTTGATATGGTGAATAACCAGTATTATTTCTCCATGTTGTTTTGTATGCCCACAAGGCTTCCGACAATCTTGTAGCCCAATCGCGTCTATGTGATGCAATGGTTTTTGTTAGTATTGCTTCAATTAATTTATTCGTGCTTTCCACTTGGTCGTTTGCCTGTGGGTGATATGGAGTGGTAATTTTATGCTGAATATGATAGTTCTTTAATGTTGCAGCAATTTTATTACCAGCAAACTGTGGTCCTCCATCTGTGATTATGTCTCTTGGGAGGCCATATCGCACAAATATCTGGAACAGGAAATGAATGACGGAATCCTCTGTAGCTCTTGGCAGTGCCTCTGCTTCAACCCATTTGGTCACATATTCCGTTGCTACCAAAATATATGTTTTCTGGTTTGATGAAGGGTTGATCAGACCAACAAAATCGAGTGCCCATCACTCAAATGGTTCAATAACTAGCTGTAGGTTTAAAGGAATTTCATCGGACTGTCCAGGGCGTCCTGCTCTTTGGCAACTGTCACAGGCTTGAACAAATTTCTTTGCGTCTTTGAAGATTTTTGGGCCAGTAATGCCCTGTTTGCAGAACTTTGTGACCACTTCTTCGATCTGCGAAATGTTTGCCACACAGTTCATCGTGACAGGCTTTCAGAATGTCAAAAATTTCATCTTCATGGACGCATCTTCTAATGTGCATATCCACCCCTGTATGGAATAGGTAGCCCCCAATCCAAGAAAATCGAGTACTACGCTGCACAATCTATTTTCATTCATTGGGGGTCATATGCTTTGGTAATTTGCCTACAACTACATAATTTGAAACATCAACATACCAGGCTATTTTGACAGTGACAGTGAATAAATGTTCATCTGGAAATTGATCTTCGACTGCTGCTATGTCCACTGGTTTTGGCATTCGTGAGAGAAATTCAGCTACAAGATTCTCTTTCCCTGGTCGATCTTTTATTGTGATATCGAATTCCTGTAATAAAATCAACCATCTGGTTACTCTACCATTTGTGATTGGTTTGTTTGCTAAATATTTTATGGCAGAGTGATCTGTATATAAAAAAACAAGATATCCAGTGATATAATGCCTAAATTTATTTACAGTATGAAGCACAACTAAAAATTCTTTTTCGCTAACAGTATAGTTTAGCTCAACAGGAGACAAATTCTTGCTAATATAATAAATTGCATATGGTTTTTTTTCTTATTCCTGCCCAAGGACTGCTCCAATAGATTTGTTTGAAGCATCTGATGAAATTTGAAATGGCAGGTCCCAATTTGGACCTCTGAGAACTGGGGCTGTTGACACAAGCTTTTTCAGATCCTCAAACACACGGTCACATTTATCTATCCAAACAAAATCAACATTCCGTGTTAGTGTGTATAGAGGTGCAACTATTTGAGAAAAGTGTTCTATAAATCTCCAATAATAACTAGAAAATCCAAGAAAATTGTGTACCTCTGTCTGTGTGGTAGGAGTAGGTATTAACAAGATTATCTGAATTTTGGCCGGATCTACCTGTATTCCAGCTGCTGAGATATAATGACCTAATATGAGCCCTTCGGTCATCATAATATAGCATTTTTCATGGCTCAAGCAAAGCCTGGTGGCAATACATCGCTGCATCACATTTTCTAATGTGTCTAGTGCTGGGTCGAACTCATGTCCATATGGTGTGAAATCATCCAAGTATACTTCAATCCCTTCATTTATTAAATCTTAAAAGATGCTAAGAATGGCCCTTTGAAATGTAGCAGGGGCATTGCATAGGCCAAAAGGTAAAACTCTATGGGAAAATGTTCCCCAGGGATAGGTAAAAATAGTTTTGTCTTGGTCTTCAGAGGCAATCTAAATCTGATTGTATCCACTGAAGTCATCCAAGAAAGAAAAGAATTTATTTCATGCTAATGTATCTAATACCTGGTCAATGAATGGAAGGGGAAAGTGGTCTTTCTGGGTGGCTTTGTTTAATTCTCTATAATCTACACAAATCCTCCACTTTCCATTCTTCTTCGACACTACTACAAGTGGAGAGACCCATTTGATATCGGAGATAGGATAAATAAATTTTACATCCAAAAGTTTTTGTAATTCATCATTCATAATGTATTTTAGATGAGGATTAAGTCTTCTTTGGGGTTGGCGAACAGGTCTCGCATCTTTTTCTGTATAAATGTGGTGTGTACAAAGCTAGGGGTCGATTCCTTTCATGTCCAGATAATCCCATGCAAAAGCTTCCTTATATTTTCTCAGTAGTTGGATCAGCTTCTCTTCTTGTTCAGGAGTCAGGTTATTATTGATGTTTAAGGTTTTTCTTGGCTCAATCTCTATAGTTTTGTTGTTTGAAACAGAGGTAGTGGGTATTGTTTGATCATGGGTGTCTTTGAGAGGATCTTCTTCTAGTTCATTGTCAAATGCTACCTCTATCATGTGACATTGTATGTGGGATCTGGATTCAGCTTGGTTAATAAAGTTTTTAATAACATCATCCTCTGTTTGATCTTTGAAATCGAGGGCATCTTCTATGGTTAATGGGGATCTAATGTTTTCGGTGAGGTATGATACAGGGTGTTTGTTAGTTTTTATTATTGTTACACTTAGTTGCGCTGGAGGGTATAGGGCTAGATTCTTGATGGTACTCCCTCTAGTTATGGTCATAATGCATTGTTGGCAGCTAATGTAAGCATCAGCGGTTGCAAGCCAAGGTCTGCCTAAAATCAACGGATGTCCATCAAGTCGGTTTTTGGGGTTTATTATCAGAAATTCGGTAGGATATTCCCAGGAATCAACAGATACCATGACATCATGTAGTGTAACTTCTGGCCTAACCACTGATCAATCAACCAGTTCTAATAAAGTGGAGGTTGGTTCTACTGATGTAATGCCCCGTTTTTGACAAGTGGCAGTGGTTAAAATATTAATTGCAGCCCCTAAATCAACTAAGCCATTTGAAAAGGTTTGTCCATTGTTTTGCACTGTCACTATTGGATTTCCTAGGTCTTCATATTTAACAGGTCCTTCTCTCCCTGATAATAGATCAGATAGAGTGTCGGCTACTTGGACTATTGGGTTATTTGTTATTCTCCTCCTTGGTTTTTTTATATAGAGTTCTCTAATGGTTTTTGCATATATTGGGATATCTTGGATAGCTTGAAGGAGTGGGATTTTTATGTACAAATTTTTTAGTTCTCCCAGAATATCAAAATCAAGATGTTCTATAGGGCGCGGTATCATTAATCATTCTAGGAATGGGGGAGAAGATGTGGTTGTTCGATTATGAGTTTGTTGTCTGATCACATCTTCTTCTTGTAATGGTTGTTCTACAGGCAACTGATTTTCAACTTGAACAGTTTTATCTTCCTCGATTTCTACAATACGCCCAGACCTTAGTTGAAGGTCATTGCACTCCTTTAGATCGGTTTCTAGTTCTGGTGTCTCAATTATTTGAACAAATTGGATCGATATATTATTTGGGTTTGGGTTGGGTTGGGTTGGGAGTTGCAGTCTTAGATTGGACTGGGGGTTTTGTTGTAATGCTGGCATTGTAGGTTGAGGGAGTGGAATGGTTCCTACTAGCTAATTCAGCGGTCTTTTCCAGTTTGTTTGCCTGGATTGACTCTGCGAAGTGGGAGGGGACCATTGTGTTGGATATGCATTTTTTTGCCAATATGGTGGGGTATAGGGAAAATTTGGCCAATTAGATTGACTTGTTTGGTTCGGCCATGGAGAAGATGAAGGAAATGGTTGTTGTGACCAATTTGAGAAGGGAGGTTGATTTTGCCACATTGTATTATATTGCTGAGCATGATATTGCGAAGGCTGGAAAGAAGAATCTGGATCGGGGAACATACCTGATTGTCGCGACTGCCATTGATGGTGCTGATTAAGTAGGTACACTGGTTCTAGTTCTTCTTCCGCTTCTTTGTATACTAATTTCAAACCAGGAAGTGAGGGACAGCTCTCCGTAGAGTGGTCTTTTGTACAAATGGCGCAAACTTGAGCTGCATCTAATGGGCACTCTTTATGGCTGTGTTTCTTTCTGCATCTAGGATAGAATATTGCCAGATTTTGTTCTGCTTCTGCTTGTTTCTGCTTCACTTACATAATATCGAGTTGCATTTTCAGAGTTCCCAATTTATCAGTTTTGAAATTCTCCAATAAATTTCCAATTTCTGTGCGAGTTACTCCTTCTCCAGAGATCTTGTTGTCCCTTGTAAACCTGTCATGTTCTGCTGGTTTTAGCCTTGTGTTGCCTCGCGAGCTCCTGATACATAAATTAATAATGTCAGAAAAAATTTCTTGATAAGTATCTTCTTTTCCCATAATATTTAGTGTTTCAACCCATTGTTCCTTCATGCCTTTACTGAGTGTTGTTTTTAATACATTTTCAGGTAAGGGTAATGATGCATAAGGAGATCTTTGTAGATTATACTGAAAACGTTCAACATATTCTTCTAATGTCTCGTTAGGTCTAGCTACCATCTGAAATATTTCATCCTTTAACTCTCTAGACCTACAATAATCTTGATATTTCTTCAGGAAAGCACCTTTCATCTGATCCCAGTTATTTATAACACCTCCACCCAATCCCATAAACCATCGTAAAGCAACCCCTTTCAATGTAGAGGGAAATAATTTCAACTTTTTGGGATCGGTGGTATAGTCATATCCTCTACACAGCACATCAAATTCAAATAAAATTGCATCTGGATCTTCTAATGTTATGCCATGGAATGTAGGGATGTGCTAGAGTGGAATGGATTTCATAGGTGCATTAACTGCAGTATCTATAATGGGATACTACAGTGTGGAGGTTTGGGTGTTTGGCTGGTTCTGGGCCATTTGGTCAAATATGTGCCAATAACCTTCTAGGATGTCTAGGAGGGTATTCCTAGGCTGGCCAGAAGGAGCAGGAATGGCCTTAACAGCACTTCCTTGGTCTAGGATAATGAGAGTTCCTTGCTGAATTAATGTTTGGGGGGATTCTTCGTTCTAGATGATCTTTACAACACTTCCCTTATCTGGGCTGCTTAATGGTTGAATTGTTCCAAGAGGAGATTTTGGCTCTTTAGTTTCTCCTGTTTCTCCTCTTCCGTCATAGAGATTACTAAGGTTCCCTTCTTGCAATGATTTTGGACTAGAATTCTCAATTTCTTGAAAATCTTGCTCCTCAGTTTGGCTGTGCACCTCAACAAAGGCTACAGATGGTGATCATGTGGCCTGAAGGGACCTAGTAGGTTGTCTAGAAGCAGCTTTCCTAGGTCCTACTGAAGGCTGAGATTCTGCTTTTTTAAAGATTTTTTTCTATGAAGGTCGATTGACCAAGGGTCACCGGCCCCTTAGCTTTTTCAGGTTTGGGTAGCGGTTTAGGATTCTTTTCAGGATTTTTCTCCTTATTCATGCACACAAATCAAATGATAATTTATACCCAAAACAACAGCAAATCTGTAGGAAAGCGGGCAGGGGAGAAAAGCTATTACATGCTCCGTACGCAGGTTCTTACCTTCCGTTTTTTAAACCCAATTCTCTCCTAGAATGTACTTACACTACTATCAAAAGAAACAAATGGCTACACTCGTCCCTAGGAACGGTGCCAAAATGTTGGTCAATAAACAGGGTCTTTTTCACCTCTATTTACCCTACATTAATTATCAATCCAGGCACGATTTATTATCTCAAAGAGTGTACTCAATTTGAGGTGGTCAATTGTCAAGAGTAATGCTAGTAGTATACTATTTTTACAAAAGTAAATAAATGCTGGAAACAAACTCTAAATATAATGGCAAGAACTTGAAATGCTTGTAACAAAATCATTCATTTAAGAAACTACAACACTTTATCAGTCAAGGGTGCAGTAATGATAACTCTTCCCTTTGTAAACTGATGTAATTGAAAAGCAATCAAATAAAAGATCATCAATCTGGGAACCGAACAACAATATTCAACGTTCTCTACAGTTTCAGATCGTTATGCTCACATCAAAACAACTACTTGAAATGATAATTCGAATGACAGGAAAGGGAACAACAATTAATCTATTTAAAGAGATTAAACAGTAAGGCTTTAAGCCATAAGAATGAATAAAGAAGTAATCGTAATCTACAGGAATTAAAAAACAATCTTTACCTCAAAAATGATTGGAACAACAAACCGGAAATGGAACAACAAACTAAAGTGAGTTATGAAATATTGAACAGCAATCTAAGTCAAATATAAATGCACAAAAAACTAAATAAAATGTTACACAAAGCACGTCTATATTGAGGGAAACAGTAATCTAAGTTTCAGCATAACAAATTGTTGATTACAGTTATAAAGGAACAACAATTTTGGTTACCATGGAACAACAATTCCAATAAACAACAATTACTCTTAGAGGTAAACCATAGATAAATAAACAATAGTACCAATTCATAAATACACAGCACTTCTACTCTGTAAATGAACAATAAAGGTAATATGTAAGTAAAAGAAATGTTATACAACAATATAAATCTGTAAGGGAACGACAATGCGATATAAATTCATAATGAAGAGTATAACATTCCAGTTGCAGAGGATAACCTTACTATTCAAATATGAATGAAATATAACAGATCCAATACATGAAATAATAAGGAACAACAGATTATTGATCAGAGAAAATAAAAGAAATAAAATCACACACAACTAAGAATTGAAAAGTAATGATACAAGAAGTGAGTGATGCACCAGGGCCGGACCCTTAGCCTCCAGGGACACACTTCTACGGTTACTCCAAAATCAAAGATGGAACAAAAACGAGATTTATATATTAATCATAAAAAAAGAGTATAGTAATCACTCTTTAGAGAGAGTCGATGATCAAATTTTAAGTCACAGCAGTGAATTTCATAAAACAACAGTAATAATCCGCCCCTTGGGCTAGCAACGCTGTCCCTTTTTATAGCGGTCAGGCAGAAATATCCAAGTTAGAGATATTCTTTAAGGTAGCGATCCCTCAGGATCAAAGGATCCTGAGGGATTCGTCATTCAGTTATCGCTTCATTTTCTTGTGCCGATTTGGCATCTCCCCTTCCTTTTCCTGGCCGACGTGCTCCGATTTGGATTGCCTTGTTTGGATACGATTCCCTATGAAAGGGACAGCAGTTGATTTCGTTTTGTCTTTTTCTTTGGAATGGTGATCTTCCAATTTCTTCCTTTTCTGCATGGGAAAAGGCAATAATTAGTCTCTTTTTGTTACTAAAAAATTTTCTAAACTTTATCATAATCTTTTACCATATGCCCATTTCACAATGTAAAGAAGTTATGAAATTAAAGGAAAATATAACAAAATGAGTGGCAATTACATACCTTTTCCACTGCTCAACGGAAGGGTAATTTGCAAATGCTGGCAAACATTGCTAAACTATGGGCTTGCATATTGTGTTTTCTAGGGATTACTGCAAGCTTTGTTTCTAAGAAAGTATTAAGTATTTCTACAATAGTTCCTCTATAACAACTTAATCTAGGGTCCTTTGTCATATATACAACATCAATCTGTTTTATAATCAGTTCAGAGCCTCCCATGACAAAAATTCTTTTAGCTCCTAGATACCTAACTTAAGACCTAAAATTAATGCCTCATACTCGACCATATTATTAGTACATTTAAAATTCAATCTATATGCATGGCCTTCTGAGTGATTATTTTCCAAATTGTATATCCACACTCCTGCTCCTGCTCCAAACTTATTGACTGACCCATCAAATTCAAGATGCCATAATATCTCATGCTCATAATTTTCACTATCTAGTGCAACAAACTTTTCATCACTTACAGCAGTTTTCCCATCTTGTTCATTGAAAAATTCTGAAGTTTGGTTAGTTTCATTTTGTGTAGAAACTGCAATTTCTTTTGGTTCTGTATTAATACTGTCTGAAATTTCTTCTGGTGTTTGATCAACATTATACATGATAAAAGAATCAATGTATGAGTGTATGGAGTAGATGGGAAAGTTTTGAGGCTGATTTTGGCTACTTACCATGTATTTCATTAAGGTTTCTCGGTATCGTTTCTTAGGTTGTCCAAAAACAAAAATTGTTGCATATGACATATCTAGTTGTAAGGATCCATGAAGTTTGGCTCCCCATGATCTGGATAGCAGCATGCCATACTTTGGTGGGATTTCAACAACTACAATATCCATAAGCATGCTTTTGGCATGATATTGGACTAAAGTAACACACAAATCTTTAATCAATCCTAGACACTTTACTTGACAGGAGTCAAATGAGAATAAGTCTTTATAAGGCCTTGTAATATCTTGCAGTGTTATCTGTTAAGCTTTTATAACAGTGGTTCAACCTTGTTTCCTAATTAATACTTCAATTGAAGCTTGTTGGAGTGTGTTTCCTTCATATCAGCGTGCCCCATTTCCTTTAAATGTGTTGTTTAGTTCTGCAGGCGAAATTATGGTTTACACTAAGAGCCAGCGAAAACTTAGTCTGAATTGAGAATCCGGACTTGATATTTTATTAAGTGTGTCTGATACCCATATCGAGTCCGCGAACACTATCACATCGCAACACTTGAGGGGAGAATGACTGGCCTTTTGAATCGCCGAAGTCCAAAGTTGCGATATATTCAGATCTGAAACACTATAGGAGAGGATTTATAACCTATTAGGTCTGCGATAGTTATCGCATCGCAAGTTTGAAGAAACCACGATGGATTTCGGGTGAATGAAAGACTGTAAGAGGTATTTTACCTTCGACTCCAATTCCATATATCTTGTGCCACGTAGCAGTGAGGATAGAGGGAAAAACCACCTTTTCGGGTGGATTTGGAGTGCACAGGTCTAACGGCCGATATCTGTGTGAACCATTAGATCTTGCAGAACAAGATTGATGGTCCACAGGCGTGGAATAAGTTCAAAGGTCAGGGAATGTTGAGACCTTTGGATCTTAAAGAGATCAACGGTGAGGAGGTGCAACGGGTTTTAGAAGGAAGATCTCAAGTTTCTTTAAGCTAGGGTCTATATTACCTTCAGGTCCATTTAATATGGAATAACCCGCCAATATTGTATTTTATATATAATTGCATTACGGCAATTTAACTCACCAGTGGTGTATTTTACGTATAAATTCTTTATTTCTATTTTCAACAGCGTCGATAGTGCTAAAAAGGGCTCTGTTATGAAATCGTGCCCGATAATGAAAGGTTTGGCTTTTAACAACAAAAGGATTGATTATAGTGGCCAAAAGGGAAAGTTTAATTAAACAGTCAGTCTAGAAATAGATGACTAATACTCTGGTTGGGATAGAAGAAGATATTCAGCCATAATTAGAAGAAATTGTTTCAGGTTTTGAATGTTTGTCCATATCACCTACATTGAGGCCACCATAAACACTTCGAATTAATATTATAAACCCAAGGGATCATAAACCTAATGGATTAATATTAAACTATAAGTTTATAAACCCTAATATATATATAGATATATAGATATATAGATATATATATATATATATATGTATATATATATATATATATATATATATATTGCTGAAGCAAGAGACGAGCCTTCTATATCATTAAAAAAGAAACTTAATTACAACAAGTACAAAGCTCACTAGGACCGGTGGGTCCCGGGCCACACAATCCTCATGGAGAAATCAAACCCTACTACTCGAACTTCAAGATTCCAAATGACGAAAAATATAAACATTTACTGTCAGGAGCGAAGAGAAAAGGAAACCAAATCAGATAGGAAACCCGATGCCCAGAACATATAAACCCGCCTGGGAACTGGTACTTATCCCAACTTGCTTTTTTAATCTAAACCGTCTGATCTACTTTCCAGATCCAATGGAAATGAAGGAAAACTCGGAACCAATTTGAGTGGCTCTAAACCCCCAAACCCACCAACACGCACGTTTGATCTCAACCATCGATCCTTCGTGATCAATCCAACAGACCAGGTTAATATCACATGGGTCAAGTTGGTCAGACAATAAGCGTGATGAGGGCGGTATTTAGCACCCCCCCTGGCCATGTGTCTCTAACTGAATGGAATCGCTTCCAAAAATTCAATACTGCTTCCCACTTAGAATGCTTGCGATAAACCACAAACAACTCCGAGAGCGGTAAAGTGTCCAAAGTGTAAGCACCCAAGGTTTTCCGCCCGCCGAAAAAACCCATAATCTGGCCCCTTGCACTTATCCAACCATGCCAAATCTCCCGCCAACATTCCTCAAACTTGGATTTGCCGCTCATTTTCCTTCTGTAACATCTGATTCCAAAAATATCTGGGATGGAAAGGCTGACGGTGAACTACCTTCCGCTGGTAACCGAAAGAGAAAAAGGTCGTAACATCAAAAGAAGTCAAGTCATCTGGAATTAGCCTCCATGGTTCTTCTTTGAACCACCCTCCAATCTTCCCTGGCTTGGGCGTGACAAGACTCCTTTAATTTGTCCTGAGGCATATCCTGCCACTCCATCTTGACCTTACCCTCAATATAGATAACTCCTTGATTAGCCAGAATGTTTGCCAATTTATTGGCCGATCTTCGAACATGATTAAAACTAACTGTGCGAAGGCATTGAAGATGAATTTGAATCCTTTGTAAGACCTGGATCAGCCTCCAGTGTTTAGAGACTTTTTCAGGGGCAGTGCCACAGCTGATTCTCTTGACCGCATTAATAGTTAGCTCAGAGTCAGCTTCAACAATCACATTTTTACAGTTATCCTACTTCATAAAATCCAAACATTGTTCCATAGCCATGAGCTCCGCCATATTGTTAGTGGCCCTTCCCAAATGGTAGTGAAATATGACTAGAATGCTTCCATTTTCATCCTTTAACACCCCTCCAAAACTAGCAGTACCCGGGTTGCCTTTTGATGCTCCATCAATATTGAATTTTAGAAAACCTTGAGGGGGAGGGTGCTAGATATCTTGTTCAGTGTTTGTCTTTGGAAACTTCCTTTCCAGGACCTGAGGAATGAGCCTCTGAAAACCCAGCTGACAAAGAATCCTCAATTCTGTAGCTGAGGGAGGGTTCTTAGGGGTGTTTCGTTGATCTGGTTTAGGATCTGCTCAAAAAGTCGATGGGGGAGGATTTTTTCATTCTTGAAGATTCTTTTGTTTCTTTCTTTCCAAAAATTCCATATAATAAAACTTGGCATAAGAACCCAGGAAGTGTTTATAAATTCGTGATCTGAAAAGTTACTTCTCCACTTGGTTAGGGTGTTGATAATACACCCATGGTCTATGTCTGTCTACTGGAAAATGGCAACAAAAATATTACACAACCAGGAGGTGAGACTACATGTTTTAAGAAGATGCTCCATAGTTTCTTCTTGTTCACCATATAGATAGCATCTAGAAGGCCCCATAACACCTCTCTTCCTGATATTATCCCAGGTCAAAATTTTCCTATGATAAACCAGCCACATGAAAAGTTTGATCGTCATCCAGCCTTGATGCTTCCATAGATTCAACTAGATCCTATCCGGAACATGGGAGTCTAGCCCGAGTAAGTGTTTTGCCTCCTTAAGATTAAATGAACCCTCATTGTTGTTGCCCCATCTAAGTTGGTCATGCTCATCTGTGACTAAAATCCTCCTTTGTTCCACCAAATTCCTAAGTTCATTTGCCTTTTCTTTCAAAGGGTTGTCATCTCTATAATCCATGTGCCTCCAGGTTCTCCATTTTCTAGCACTATTGGTTTGATCCCAGAAATATTTAACCATAATTAATCCTTTGGTATCTGTCTCATTCTTGAGTTCCATAAATTCCTCTGTTAGTAGTATAGGTTCCTGTTGCCATTTATCCTCCCAAAATAAGGCTAGATTTCCTTCTCTAATTTCCCAGACGTTGTTTTTTTGTATTAATTCTCTGTTCTCCCAGGCCTTGTTCCATATGTGTGAGCCTTTTATATTTCTTGAAATTTTGATGTGATCACTATAATGCCAAGAGCTGGCATATTTTCCTTTCCAAATACTATCCCATTGTGCCTTTGGATCTTTGACCCATCGCCACCATAATTTTGCCCCTAAAACCTTACTAAGAGTCTCAGGGTCATCCAGTCCAAGACCCCCATAGTTTTTAGGTTTACATATTTTATCCCAAGCCACCAAGGCCCATTTCTCTTTCCTTTCCGCCTCCTTACCCCAAAGAAAATCTCTTTTGATGGATTTGAGATGTTGCAAGACTCTTTTTGGAGCTGGGATGGCTGAAAGCATGAACACTGGGATAGCTTGAAGAACAAATTTTGTGAGGACCAACCGTCCAGCCAGATTTAAAGACCTTATAGTCCATTTCTTAATTTTGTCCAGCAATTTATTAATCATTGGCTCCCAAATGCTCTTGTGCAAAGGTTTAGCCGTTAGCGGCACTCCCAAATATTTTGAAGGAAGGATATCTCTTTGAAAGCCCAAAATTATGGAAATGTTCCTCTGAATGGCTATATTAGTATTAAAGAAAAAAAAATTGATTGGAAACATTAACTTCCATACCTGAAGCCATAGCAAAGTCACCCATGATTTTTTTGCATGCGAGAGCTTCTTTGACCCTAGGTATTCCTTGCAACGTGGTATCATCCACAAATTGTTGGTGAGTCAAGGCTTGTCCATCTTCAGAGAGATATAGACCTTTAACCTGACTTGTTTCTTTTGCATGCTTGATAGACCTACCCAATCCTTCCATCATGAGGATGAAGAGAAAGGGAGAGAGTGGATCTCCTTGCCTAAGGCCTCTTGAAGGAATAAAAATCTTCGAGGGAGAGCCATTAACCAGAATTGAAAAGCTGGCAGAGGTCACCAGGGCCATGACCCATCTAACCCAGTTGTGATCAAACCCAAAATCAATAAGAACTTTCCTAATGTAGGTCCAATTTAGCTTATCATAAGCTTTAGCTATGTCCAATTGCATAATCATACCTGCCTTCCTATTGCTGGACAGCGAGTGCACCACTTCATGAGCTTGAATGATATTATCAAGAATTTGTCTACCTTCCACATATCCAGATTGTTCCACAGAAACTAGAGAAGGAAGGAGAGGTTTGAGTCTATTGGCCACAACCTTAGATATAATCTTATAAACCACATTGCACAAAGCTATGGGTCTAAACCTATCAGGAGTTTGAGCCAAGTCCTGTTTAGGGATCAGGGAGATAAAGGAGGTATTGAGTGCCTTCAAAATGGTTTTATTCCTCCTGGAATCTTCTACTACATTCAGAATATCCTGTTTGACTATACTCCAGCAGGCTTTAAAGAAGTCCACGTTGAAACCGTCAGGGCCTGGCGCCTTGCCATTCTGCATTTCCTTAAGGACCTCACTGACCTCCTCTTCAGTTACTGGCCTATTAAGGTTGAAATTGTCCTCATTAGACACCAGCCTGGGTATATTTCTAGTAAGAACTCTAATGGACTGTTCTCGATCTGGAATGGTTTCTTTCGCCATATCGCTAAAGTGCTGAAGCAGCACAGCTTCTATATCTTCATGAGAATTGAGAACATTACCACCATTGTCCTTGATTGAAGAGATCATGTTGTGAGCTCTGTTTGCAATTGTGGATCTATGGAAAAATCTGGTGTTTCTCTCACCCTCTTTTAGCCATTGAACTCGAGACTTTTGTCGCCAAAATATTTCCTCTTGTTTTCATAAACCCTCCCAGTCTTGATGATATTTGGAAACCTGATCACTTGTGTCTTTATCAAATCCTGTAGGTTTTAACCCCGTACAGAAATTACCTGCATACGAATTCTAAAACACAAAAAATAATTGATGCGAGAGCATAACGCATAAAACACATATACACAAATATTTTCCCCTGGATCCCAAAACCGGGACTACCAGCTTGATTTTTCATTATATTCCTTTCAATGTTATAATACATATTTATACATGCCAAAGAATCCAATACCATGGACCGAAAACCATCGGTTCCAATACCATGGACCGAAAACCATCAGGTCCAAAAAAACATGTGTGAAAATCATGCACAAAACCATAGGTGGGTCCGCCCAACCTAACATAGGGTCCAAAACCAAAATTTTCTGGGGCGCTACCCTGGACCACATAAAGTTGGGTTACATGTGCCCCTCAAACCCCCTGTTAACTACGTGGAAAGAATACAACACAACCCAACAAAGCCATCCCTGATAAGGGCTTGGCTTAGTACCCGCATTTTGCCTTCAACAAATTTTTTAGCTTCAAAAATATTGCCATATTCATTTCTGTTCCAATTTTTGAGCCTGAGCTTGATGTGCTTTAGTATTTTTTGAAGAAGGAACTTTCTTGATCCCTAAATGTTCAAATATTCTGCCCACCAGGTGGCAATGTTGCTTATGAAATCTGGGTGGGAGAGCCATATGTTCTCAAATCTAAAAGGTCTATTCCTGGGGGTCTCAATGCCCTGAACCTCCAGTTGAATTGGCCAGTGATCTGAGCCACCAAAGGGGAGAACTTTAGCTATCATTTCTTTGTCTATGAGCATAAGGTCCTCTGAGATTATGAATCTGTCTAATTTAGAAGCCACTTGAGATTCACCTCCTCTTCTGTTGTTCCAGGTAAAGATACCATTACTTGTTACAATGTCCACTAACTTCATATTGTCTATGAAGGTTTGAAAAGCTAAAGAATATTTGCTTGTAAATCTGGTCCCTCCTTTCTTCTCCGAAAGCGATTTGATCATGTTGAAATCACCCCCCAAGATCCATGGTAATTTTGCATGTCCGCTTCTGAGAGCTTCCAGTGAATTTAGAAACCTGAGTTTATCGTCCAATCTTTGAGGACCATACAAATTTGTAATTAGGTAGGTTTCCTTATCTCCCACCAGCTGAATGACCACCAATAAATAATCCCTAGATGCCTCTGCATCTATAATGCTAATTTTTTGGGGATTCCAAAGAGTGAGTATACCTCCTGCAGTATTCTCTGCTTTGACTTCTAGAAACTCAAATCGATTGAGCCATTTGCTATGGATTTCTTTTATTTTTTGAATGGAACATTTGGTTTCCTGGATGAAGATCACATCCGGAGCTACTTGCTTCATTCTATTACTCAGTATTCTTTGTTTCCTTTTACTACCTAGACCTCTAATGTTCCGAGAAGTGAACTTCATATTTACAGATTTGTGAAAGAGTAGCAGGTTAGTTCTTTCATCTTACCTGAATCTATCATTGCTTTCCATATTCCATCAGCAACTCATTCTGTTTTTTTCTGCCTCTTTTCTTTCCTGGGTTTTTAGGTGCTAATCCTGGTGTGATTTTCATCATTTTCACACCCTCGTTGCTCTGCTTATCATTGTTTCTTTGTCGCTGCATCCCTGTGGTTTGGGTTTTCCATAAAAACAACTACTGCACTCTGGTGAACTCCTCTGGGGGTAAGGAATCCACTCCTTCCCTGGTTCCTTGATCCAAGAACCCTTCTAGATCTAGGTTCTCTTTCTCAAGTATTTCCTGTAGTTCCTGATCCTCCATTTCCATCTCACTCTGAGTCATTTCATGGTCCATCTCCAGCTCTGCTTCCTTCATTATAGTCTCTTTATGTTTACTATTTTCTTGTGTTTGATCACTATCTTTCTCTTTCCCCTCCTCCACTAGACTTCCTTCCTTGTCTAGTTTGCATTTGTAATCCCTTCTTCCTCTTCGAGGACTTGGAACCTGTTATGACTGGATTAGTGTTCTCCTGATTTTTGTGTCTTTGGCCCCCTTTTGCTACCTTTTTCCTTATGTGCCACTTTGTGAAAGCTATCATCATCTTTCCTTGTGTTAGCTTTATTCTTATTATCCATTTTATTGAGAGGGCAGTCTCTAAATAGGTGCCCATGCTCATGGAATTTGCGGCATCTGAAAGGAATATGTTCATAGTCAACTGTTTGAACCCATTCCTCATCAAATACTTCCAAGATAACTTCATCCGGTAGAGCTCTAGAGAGATCCATCTCCACACATATTCTAGCAAAGGAAGTATACTTTCCCCTTCTAGTGGCCTCAGAAGCTTTGACAAAGCATCCTAACTTATTTCCTATGGCAGATAAGGATTCTGTTTGCCAGTAATCAAGAGGTAGAGAGTAGAGCCTTATCCAGACCAAGACCAAAGTAAAAGTCTCTCGCCCAGGAACAAAATTCATAATCCAAGGTGTCATATAGAGACCTGCTGCTGCATAAAAGTAGGGTCCTCCTTCAAACACTCTATCCTTATCTTCAATATTAGCAAATACCACAATGAAGAAACCCTTTGACCCAAGATGTAGGTCAATGCCTCCTTTTGGTTTCTGGTGGTATTTAATCCACATCTGCAAAGCTTTTTCAGTGGGCCATAAACCCATGAATTTGTAAATGATTTCATATGTCTGCATGTGGTCCCTGTGTGCCTGCAGAGCAGGATCATTTAAAACAACTCTGGGTGTAACCGTCATTTTGGGTTTACAAGGTCCCTTCTGTGCCTTGTCTTTTGTTCCCTGTTCCGTGTCTTCTTCTTCATTTTTCTGAGTGCTGTTATTCTTTCGATCCTCTCCATTGTTTCTCTGACTTCCTTCTGAAGGACCCCTGTCCTTCTCCATAGGTTATTTACCCTTGCTGGCCACAGCCTACTTGTAGGAGGGAGTGGAGCCCCCTCCTTTGCGACCATCCATGAATAGAAAACTCTGTGCAAGCCTGTAACCCTGGCAATTCGCGCTGCACAGTCTCCTCCAAAGCCCCCACTGATGTATAAACCCTAATATATTATTATACATATTAATGATTAATATTGTGAACACAAGGGATTATTAATATCATAAACCCAAGGGATTATTAGCATAAACCAAATGGATTAATAAACCCAAGTGACTAATAATATTATAAACTCAAGGGATTGATAAACCTAAGCAATTATCGATATTACAAACTCAAAGGATTAATATTATAAATTCAAGGGAATAATATTAAACATACGATTAATATTATAAACCTCAAGGATTATAAACCCTAGGATTAATGTTATAAACCCAAGGGATTATTATAAACCCTAAGATTAATATTATAAACCCTATGTTTATAAAACTTAAGATCATAAACCCTAAACCCAATATTATAAACCAGAATATTAAACCCTAATTTATTCAATGTCACAAAGGGACATTGAATAAATTGCAATGTAATGTATTATTGTGATAATGATTGTCACAATGCTTGTCATGATGCAACAATGGTTGTCATGTTGCTTGTCGTGATGTGACAATGATGATCACACTGCTTGTCGCATTGCGATAATGCTTGCCACATTGTGACATTGGATAAATTTTCATACCATTCCAACGTCCCAATATTAAACCCTAATATTAAACCAAATATTATAAACCCGGACATTATAAATTAATATTAAAAACCATAATAACAAACCTAACCCTATTATCCCTATGAACCCAACCTTTCATGTGAAAACAAAGCGTATATATATCTAATACCATTTTATTAGAGACATGGTAGAGGATGGAAAGGCCATACAAGAAAAATCTGAAACTTTGCACAATGTTGTAGATGCATTGATGAAACCAATGACCACAAACAAATTCAAGTCACTTTATGAATCTATGGGCTTTATGGTCTCTAGCAATTAGCTCACATTTTGATACATTCTCATATATACTCTTATAAGGTATATGACAAATGGTAGAATGTTGTAATATGTGTGTCATACACCTTGTCGTCCTTTATTATTGAGTAATAACAAATAATAAATGCAAAGCAATGGTAGAGAATAGTAGGGAATAAATATAGAACAATAGCATGAAATAAATGTTGACTAGTGGCAAGGGAATAAACACAAAGTACTAGCAAGCAATAACAATTAGCCAATTACTTGCTAGTAGTTTGTAGAATTGAAAAACCATAAATAATTTAAGATTTTGTTATGCATATTTATGCATTGCTAGGGTTGAAGTTAGAAGAAACAAGAGTGTAAATTTTAACTTACTATTACACTATCCAAATTTCTCCAAAATCCCGATCCTGCTACTAAACACTCTTATTAAGAGTATAGAAATTTGATATTCTAGCCATTTAGTAATTGAATAATAAATTGAATATACTTGTAACCATCCATATATTGAATAATATATTAAACGTGCTTTAAAGTGTGGGATTTCTTCTCAAAATAGTTTCCAAAAACATTCATTCCTTTACAACTATTCTATTATTAATTCATATTTTTTTATACATCAGTGAATAAGGTAAGGTATGATTTACACATTAACGTTTTGAAAGACTACACATTTAAAAAGAACCATCCTTGAAGAAAAAAAGTGTGTAAAATCCAATCTCAAACAAAAATATCCTATTAAAATCTGTGTAAACATGACATTGTCCAACACAAACTCCTATTAAATCCTTATAAAAAAAAAATGAAAACATTTATGCATTGGGACAGCTACTTCAGACCAAAGATCTGTCACCAACGAGAAAAACGAAAAATACGACGACATAGAAAGTAAACATTGCAGGTGCAATTGATGAAAGTTGTACTACATAGTACGGATGGTCACTCCAAAGGGTGAAAGGTGTAAGGTATATTCCAAGGTATTATTTTAATATTGGTTGGAATTTGTGTTTGGAGAATCTTAATCATTTTTCTAAATCATTTTATTGGAATTTGTGTTTGGAGAATCTTAATCATTTTTCTAAATCATTTTATTGGATAACTTTAAAATAAAAAACAATTTTAAGCCATTCATATAATCATGGAATTTGTGTAAGGAGAATCTTAATCATTTCTCTAAATTATTTTATAGGATAACTCTAAAATAAAAGACAATTTTAAGCAGTTCAGTTTATAGGTGTTTCTATTTTGAAATAGGCTTCCAAAATTTTAATTTTACTATCAATAATTATTAAGTAGATAGTAGGAATTTAACCTCCACTAATGTTATTAGTAGTATTTACAAATCAAAGGTTAAGATTTATCTCCAAAATTGTTCGACTTTTTTCTTCATTTTAATTAAATTGATTTATTAAAGAAAACATATGAAAAAGTGTACTAGGAATCTTGTTACATCTTTTTTGAAATGTATATATGTTTAACTTATATATCATTTTTTTTTAATAATAATATTAATAAAGTGATAATTTAGTTAATTTTTCTAATTTCTTTTAATTTTAGCAGAGTGACATGTATCATGAAATAGGTGTTTTGATGCTTATCATGGATTGATGCATAACAAATTTTATCAACCATTTAATTATATGGCTAATTTAGGTAATACTTATAACTTATTTTTAATAATAACAATCCATAAATTTAATTAACTTACCCTAAATCACTCAAATAAATTATAGATTCTCATAATTATAAAAATAATAATACATAATAGTAAATATTAATAAATATAAACTTTTTAATAATAAAAAAAAATTAGGGGTGGTAGGAGCAGAGGAGTTATCCTTTGCCCTAATCATAAAATAGAGACTCAAAACGCTTGGGGTCTGAGTGTAGCATCCAATAACCAAGTTGAATATCTAGCACTCTTGAAAGGACACAAAACAACAAATAACAGAAAATTTCCAAAATCCTAGTGTTTGGAGACTCTATGATTGTGATTTGTCAAGTACCGAAAGTTAAAGGATCACAAAACTCAACTTCCCCCCCCCCCCCCCCCCCCCCCCCCCCCCCCCCCCCCCCCCCCCCCAATTCTATAAAGAATAGTCCTTCAAATAATGAGATTTGAGCAAATAGATTTCTATCATGTTTGTAGAAATTTGAATGCAAAATAAGATTCACTAGCAAACATAGGAACTACCATGGAGAAAGGTATCCTTGAAATGGATCATCAAATAATGAATGTACCCCTTCCATGATTTTTTTTATAAAATGCAAGTAAAAAATTATGGTTATTAAATCCCTCATAGTCAAATTGAGGGACAAGCTAGCAACAAGGAGTCAAGTAAAGCTACCCACCCCCAAGTAAATAGTTCATGGCTCGTAACAAGGCACTTGCAAGGTTGGAAGGGTGGTCAACATTAACTTGCAAGTGCAATTGATGAAAGTAAACATTGCAGGTGCAAATGATGAAAGTTGTACTACATAGTATGGATGGTCACTCCAATGGGTGAAAAATGTATTCGAAGTTATTATTTTAATATTCGTGGGAATTTGGGTAGGGAGAATCTTAATCATTTCTCCAAGCCACTTTACTATACAAAGTGATAGGATAACCTTAAAATAAAAGGCAACTTTATATATTAATTTGTTTAATAATAATAATAATAATAAAGGCATTTTTTGTGCTCAAGCTCTGGCCTTGGCCTCAAGAATTGTGGAATCCTTTCTCTCAGCATGGCCCTAAATGCACACTACGCAATCACAAGCCTCAATCTCATTCCCTTAGTCTCTGAACTATGCAGTTGCACAATTTCCTAGCCTCCCTTGTATCCCTGAACTATGCAGTATGTCCTCTTAGTGTCCACCCCCTCATCATGTCTCACTGACTTCCAAAACTGCACAGTTTTATCCCTCAGTCCGTCCTGAACTAAACACTGTGTAGTCTTAAGGCTCAAGCTCAACCCTGACTGCCTAAACTACAAAATTGCACATCCATTGAGCCCTTTCCCTAGCCTTCCATCTGGTTCCAGTTCAGTCAATGGATCAATATGCATAATCTTAGACTAGGGGGTATTCAGACTGATGTCGTCTCGTCATGAGTGAATTGGAGATACAATTACTTTACCATGCTATGGCAAGATGATGAAGAAAGAGATGAAGGAGGGAAATATGTTGAAATACACTCTTGTATTTGAACATGCAAGTTGATCAATCACAATAAAACAAAGGGACATCGGTTTGCGATTGCAACTCAAGACTTAAGATCTTTGAAGATTCCCTATCACCAAGTCATACGGAGGTGAAAACAAGAGAACTCTCAAGCAGACACTTAGCACACAATAGTAACAGTGGCTTGACACTGACACATCATCAAGTAGTCCATGTCACAGTGTCATGTCATTTCATGTCATCAATTTTCATATGCCACATCATCATTGTGGATCATGTAAATGGTATTCAAAATGTATTGTAAAGTGGAAGTCCAAAGGACACGCATGGAATATAAAGATTCATGTAAGTTGAAAAGTCATAAGAAGTCAAACAATCATGAGGGTAGTCAAAGAGTCACAAGGATGCGAAGCATCACCCCTTGGTTATATATACTCCCTCATTGTATGAGCAAGAAATTTTCACCTTCGCTCCTCCCGCAAGGATTTAGAGAGACATATTGGTTATTTTAGGGAGCAAGGAGTGGCTCCAACGCTCCACTATTGGAGCTAGTGATGTTCATTGTATACATGTGTCTTGGAAATTTTACTTGATAAAGGAAGCCTTCAAGGCCAGCACATTCTTCATGTATGGATTATGGATATTTGTAAGACTATTATGTGAATGTTTGTAATTCATGTTTGCTTTCATCTATGCTAAAGTAGTTGAACTATTTCGATTATTTTGGTACTTATTGTATTGAGAATGTATTGTAATTGTTATTATCATTGTCACATCCTCGTGGACTATTCCGCTAGATATTAGATAGATCTTCCTCGTCATATTGGTTTCAATGACCATCACATCTATGTTGACTATTCCATTTGATGTTGAACGGACCCTTCTTGTTCATGTGTGTCTTTACTAGGGTGGTACTACTCCCTCTCTCTTAGAGGATCACTTCTCCTCTCCTCCGCAGTGAAAGAAATTTGACACATGTATGATCGAACACTAGCGAGGCACACCCCCTTGCTTTTCGAAGGCGCATGTGCACTCCTCTCACTTGCTGAAAGTTAGAGCCAAGGCATGTCTATAATAATACGTGGAAACCGGGTCGATATTCCGGGTGGGGCTCCTACTCCAAATGGTGTGAGGTCTAATTAGGACTTCACAACGGGGAGACCCCTTGGTTGACAGATTTCCAGCACCGTCAACATTATGTATTATATTATTTGCACAACTATCTACAGACATTGTAACGTTGCGTCGAGTGTAGCGGGGGAGGGATTACAGTAGGGGGTGATAGTCGTCTCCATGCATGAGGTTAAAAAAAATGGGTAGACCCACCCATGGTTTTGCTTATGGTTTTACCCATGATGGTTTTTCCCATGGTATTTTGTAGTTCTATTCAAGGGAACTAACGTTATGTTCTAATGCAAGGTTAATGGATTCGGACTTTATGAATGCTTCAACATGTATATAATTTATTGTAACATTGAAAGGAACATAATAAAAAATCAATTTGGTTTTCCTAGTTTGGATTCCAGGAGAGAAAAATATCTGTGTATTTTTTTATCTCGCCATTGCATATTTTTTGTAGGTAGTATATGTATATATATATATATAGATAGACAGATATATATATATATATATATATATATATATATATATATATATAGATATGTGGTTAAAACTTTCATTCAATGTTATTTTTCAAGAATGTGAAGTTGAGGTTTTAAACTAATATAGTTTTATGTGCATTATATATGTGAAATAGGCTTCTCTATCATGTCCTTGGAAACAAGAGCCTTTATGAAATGTGGTATGGCTACATTCCTTTAGTAAGCCATCTGAGGATATTTGTTTCCACCTATTATGTTTTAATTCCTAAGTATAAAAAAAATGGACATGGTACAAGGAGTGGAAAGTGCATCTTCTTGGGTTACTCAAATACCACTAAGGCATGTCATCTTTATGATGAGCTCAACAACATATTCATTATTTTTAGAGACTTTTTTTTTAAACCAAACAAGAATAACAAAATTGTTGAGTGCTAACTTGTTCATTTAGATATATTCACCCTTGCAGAGACATATTACAAGTTCGATAATGAGATTTTACTTCTTGAAGGTAGGATTCATATCTTGGATCAATATTTAAATTATCCTTTCGAAGTGCCAACTTGCCCTTGTGTAGAAGATCTAGCCACCTCATCAGAATAAGAGTCTTAGGAATTTTTTCTACCAAAACATCTCTTTCAACCTTCTCTAAACCCTAATTTTGCACCCCCATGGTCCGTTTTTTTGTATTCAACAGTGGATTACCACACTAAAACTAGACAATCAAAAGGGCTATGAGGTAAATTCTTAAATTATGCTAGAAATATATTGTTTGAGTGCATTGACAAAGCTTAATCATTGTTTTAAGGGTTAATAATGAAGTTTTGGGCTATGAGGTAAATTCTTAAATTATGCTAGAAATATATTGTTTGAGTGCATTGATAAAGCTTAATCATTGTTTTAAGGGTTAATAATGAAGTTTTGCAGGTCTTGCAAACCTCGAAGGGTCTTGTAACCAGGGTTTAAATGGGCTTGTGTATAAAACCTCCATTGTGAATGCAGCACATGGAATCTTAGAGCATTGTACTTGTATACCCTGTCACTCCTTTAATGCGATCAATGGTAAAAATATGTGTGCTCAATTGATTTCTCCATTTCGCAATCCATTCAACAGCAGTCAAGGAGACTCAAGGATCCTCTTACGAGTCTTATACCAGATTTTATCGGCACACTCTTGTTTTAGACGTTGTTATCACCCTAATCTAAGGTTTGAGACCGTTCAGATTTACTTACTTTTTATATTGTATCAATATCGAGCACGGATCGTTTCACTGTTATCATTTATTTTAAACATTATATAAGTTTAATGTTTGTCGTGAGCCAAGTTAGTAGTCAAGTTATTAGGTTTATTTGATAGTGTAAGTTTACAAAACCGCTCACCAGTGAGACCCAATGTAAATATTGTGGATTTTATAATACAAATTTTGATGTTCGGGTTCTACCATTCATCTTATTAATCTCTTTTTGATTTAATCTATCAGAGAGGCAATGTTGTTGATTGGATTGGGCCCACCAACCCAACACATTTTCTTTTTTGTATTATTATTTTTGTAATGTTTAGAATTGTGTGCATATAGCTTAGATCTGAAAGTTTGACTCTGTTATAAAGCCTTTTTCTAGTTCCTCTATTTTTACATACTTTTTTGTGTGCATGAATCATGTACAGATCATATATGGCACTATAGAATTTATCCAATCCAAAGCTCTAAATTTATTTACACAAGGGAATGACTTAAGAATTGTGTGCATTTTTCACATAGGGTTATTATTGTAAGGTGATTCTGATTTATGTGGGGTTGCGATGCCTCTGACTCATAACACAATGCATGCAGCTTGAAACGTCTTTTTTAGCATTGGCATTCATGATTTACAAGTATTTGTTGACAATATAAGGGTTGCCTTAGGAAAATATGTGCGCTTTGAATTGATTGCATTTGTTATAAATCATTTTTCTATTTCCTCTATTTTTATATACTTTTTTGAGTGCATGAATGATGTACATACCATATATGGCACTATAGAATTTATGCAAGTAAAATATCTGCATGTATTGACAAAGGGGAGTGATTTAAGAATTGTGCAAAATATGCACATAGGATTATTATTTGTATGACTTATGGACTTATATTCAATAGAAAGCATTTGCATGATTTTTATCAAGTATTAAGGCTTCGGATCTAAACTTCAAATATAATTTATTCTTTGTCTCTTTCTTGAAGGGAAAGAAATATGTGTGAGTTGTTTGTATAAATGATAATATGTGGAACTAACCTATGTTTGGTGGTTCGAATCAGGGTTTTATCACCTGTTATGTACATTTTTCCCCACCTACTTTATAAATCATTGATGAGGGTCTAACAATGGTATAACCCCAGGTAAACTTAGGACTAGTCATCTTTGCCTTTTAGAAGTGTATGGCGACAGTGTTGCCTAGTTTATTAGGTGTTTCTTGTTAAAACCTAGGTTTCCTTTCTACTAGTGTGCGTGTAGAACCCAGAGTGAGTTCTTGATGCCCTTCGTCATCTAAAGACATGACGGAACATAATTTCAATTGATTTAGGAGGGTTTGGTATAGGGAACTCAGTGGTATCTTAGCTAGAATTATTAAATCTCTCTGAGTAAGGACTGCCACTGAAGGTATTTCAATTGTTTGTAATCCAAGAGATGACTCTCTGGTGGAACCCAAGGTGATGCCAATTTTAGGATTTCCTACTTGTTTTGAGTAAAGACTATCGTTGAAGTAACTTCGATCATTTGTAGTCCAAGATACGACTCTCCAACGGAAACCAAGGTGATACAAGTCTTGATGCTTTCCCTTGTGGAACTTTCTTAGGTAGATTGATAGATCCCTAGCTTAGAAGGTCCATGTGGTTACAATCTCCGAGAAATTTGTATAGTGTCTTATTGACGGTGTTGGATCCCTCCAACATACAATGGGGTCTCCCCGATGAAAATTCTCAATTAGACTTCGCATTGTTTGGTGTAGGAGTCCTTCTGGAAATAAGGCTCACTTCCATTATTCTTAAAGATTTTCCATGATTGAAATGGTTGGCACAAGAGAATAATGTACATGTACTTTTGAATTAACAAGTGAGTATGCCTTGTGAAATGTTTGATTGTAGAATGTATCAAGGTTCTTTCGCTGAAGGGAAATGAAAGTGAGCCTTTAAGAGATAAGTAATAGTATCAATTTAGTAAATATAGAGGAGCATATATATATATATATATATATATATATATATATATATATATATATATATATATATATATATATATATATATATATATATATATATTTATAGAGAGAGAGAGAGAGAGAGAGAGAGAGTCGTCAGACAAAAAAATAGTTCACATAGCAACAATGATCGTTAAAACACATATGGCACACATTCAATAAGATAAGCACCAAAGCCGCTGAAATAGTTTAAGTTCTTTAATACAAAATAAAAACAATGTACACCGCAAACATTCAAAGCATAGTCTTACAACATTTATGACATACGCATGAAAGTGTATCGGATCAATGAGCTTTGAGTATTAAGTGAAATTTCCAAGATAGATCAGTACAATGAACATCACTGTCTCCAATAGTGGAGCATTAGAGCTACCACTTACTCTTCAAAGAACCATCTTCCTCTTTAATTCTTAGTAAGAGAATCCAAGGTGAAAAATCCTTTTCTAGAGCTATGAGGGTGTATATATAACAAATTAGGTGACTCTCCACCTCCCTTGTGACTCTTGGACTCCCCTCATGACTCTTGAGCTTCCATCTAACTTTTCAAATTTCCATGAGACTCTTTGACTTCTACATGACTTTTCACATTCTATAGGTGACTCTTGGACTTCCATTTCACATTAAATTTCTCATCTTATTGAAAATTACATGATTACATCCACAAATTATGTGGAAAATGATGATTCATATGATACCTTGAAGTGACACCTTGAAAAGCCATGACATGACATTGATGATGTGGACTTGATGATGATGTGGAAATGTCAAGCCACTCTTTTTGCTACTATCGTTGTGTCTTCTTGAGAGATGATACATGATCTTCCTCTTCCTCCTCCATAAGGCTTGAAGCTAGGGAGTCTTCACTGTGATTTTGATCATCAACTTTTGTTGCAATCTAGTGTCCCTTGATCTTCTTGTTCAATGATCAGCTTGCCTTAGTAACTTCATAAGTGTCCTCTAGTATAGTCTCCTTCTCCTTCTCCTCGGTCATCATCCTATCATGTGAATATGTAGTACCTACCACTAGAAATCACTCATGACAAGACGATATCAACCCGAAAAACTCCTACTCTAACTTGATTCACAAAAATATTTGATTGAACTGGAATTGGGCACTCGATTGGGAGGAAGATTCAGGGATTGCGCAGTGCACAGTTCCAAAGGCCAAGAGTGAGGTGTTAAGTCTTGTGACTGCCGAATGCACAACACTAGAGGCTTGTACAATAATACTACGTAGTTGAGGGTCACAGTGAGGCAAGCTTACCCACTTTAATTGTGCAATGTGAAATTCTGGATAGAGGGAGGCCAATATACTGCACAGTTGCACATTTCAAGGTTCCAAGAAGGCAGACTGTAGATTGGGATTGCACAATGCATAGAAGGAGACTCATAGGGAGGCTTGATTATGTAGATTTGGGGTTCAGGAGGCTAGGATTGAGCATTGTGACTACAAAATCTGTAGTCCTTGGAGGCAGGAACTATGCACTGTGCAGTTCCAGAGGGTAATGGTAGATGCTTGAATCTTGCTACTACACAATGCGCAGTTCAAGGATAGCAGAGTGAGATTAAGTTGGTCAAGGAGAAAATCTTCCAGAATTTGTCTACGTGTGGGATCAGTGAAGCAGATATGAAACCAAGGTAGGACTTGAATATGATCACACACTTAGAAAAATTGACGACAAAACATTAAACACTCAAATCTCAAAAACAACATGGTCCCCTTAATGCTACGGTGAAACAACATACTCCTACAAGTGTGACACTTAAAGTACACTTTTCGACAATAGTGATGACACTTGTTCAACAGTGCATGAAACTTTGGGAATGGGTTTAATACATGTCTATATGATAAATAGGACACATCAACACCAAAATTTCCCCTTGAAATGAACCATAACTCTACTTTTTTTTATGTATGACACTTCCCATGCCAAAGATGACACTTGAGTTTTCTTCACAAAGATATTGGAAAACTTAGAGAATATACATGGGATGGCTCTTACTACTAGAAACGACAGCTTTCATGGTCAATGTAGGATTCAAAATTTGAATGTAGGATAGAATTTCGGAGGGTGTTGTAGCAGTGACAACACTTGGCAATGCACTGGTAGAAATCCATATTCGATTCCTTGTTCTAACCTTTTGTGGAGGGTCTAGTTTTTTAGTAAGTATTGATTCATTGTATGGATTACTTTGGCTTTCCCACTTTACCCGATTATAGATAAATTTCCCTCTATTCCTTTCTCGGTTAACACATTTACAAAGGTAGCTATATCAAAAGGATTTCAATTTCGAAGAAGGGTAATATATTTGTGAGCTTAAGATATTTTAAGTCTTAGTTTTCATCTCTTATGTTATTCCACCACTAACAGGCCTAGACAGTTTCCCGGCATAGTCACTACAGGAACACAAGCATTTCTTCACTACTAATGAGCCTAAACAGTACCCTGATGAAATTTTTGACTTTACCTCTCTGTGTAGGAAGAATTTATCTTCTTTCCCCCTTTATTTATTTTATTTATTTATAGAACTATGCTTTAGAACTTATTATTTCATAGGGTGGACGAGGGATCCCGACTTATTGAGAGGAGAAAAGGTTGTTCCTTCAAAGAATAATATATATATATATATATATATATATATATATATAGAGAGAGAGAGAGAGAGAGAGAGAGAGAGAGAGAGAGAGAGAGAGAGAGAGAGAGAGAGAGATATTAACATGCTCATTATATATTTTCTCCTTGTCCTTCTCCACTAAATTGAATTAGCATGCAAAACACCCAAACATAAAGAACTGAGCATAGTAATGAGATTCCTAGAATAGATATGGGTATCACAGTTCTACAAAAAGCTCTCCTTATGCAAGGATCGTATTTTCAATTGAAACATCTTTGACCAAAATATATGGACTGAGACGAAGAAGAAGGACTAAAGGTTAGCTAAATTATGTAGTGTCACAAGGCCCTTTTCCATTCTACCACACACATTAGAACCGAACAAAACACTTCCACACAAGATTTATTCACAAGAATGAAAAGACGAAGGAACATGTACATAAGATAGGGCATAGGCCTAACCTACTATTCGATGTAGGTTTTAACCCTATATAAAAATTACATGTAGATGTATTCTAAAAAACATAAAATAAACTATGACGAGAATATAAAAAAAATACACAGAGATTGGATCCCAAAATTGGGACTACTGAATAATTTGTATTATTTTCCTTTCAATGTTACAATATATATATACATGCCGAAGAATTCATAAACCCTAATCCATTAACCCTGGATTAGAACATAATTGTAGTTCCCTTGACCAGATCTAAAAAATACCATGGGAAGAATACTGTCATGCCCAAAACCATGTGCCAAACCCATGCACAAAACCATAGGTAGGTCCACCCACCTAATATAGGGTCCAAAAAAAAATTCTCTAAGCGCTGCCCCGAACACCCTGCAGGGGGGATACTCCCCCCTGAAACCCCTCGACAAATGGGGTTGTGTCCTATGCAACGAAAGAATATAACACACACCCAACATTGGAAATATTGTTTCAAATCTTAGCCATTGATAGGAAGAGAATCCATATTCCCATCCAAAGATTAGAAATGATAAGTGTGGTGGCTAATCTTCTCACGAAAAACAAATGGTATGATCCATAAGGACTAGAATTTAGTGTGTTTCCCTTTCTCTTCGTGGGATTTATCCCACTTCAATACTAAGTCTCCCACACTGAATTCCTTATTCCCTACAGACTTCTTATCAAACCATCACTTGATACGATTCTGATGAATGGAAATTTTTTCTTTTCTTTCCTCCTTTCTTCCTATAACTTCAAAAGAGTGTTTATCCTACTTTGAACCACAAGACACAACTTACCTGATGACTCTTGAGAATGTTGAAGGGTTTGTAGGTATATGTTCGGAGGTAGGATGACTTCTTTTCCATACATAAGAAAGTAAGGGGAAGTGTTTAGAGAAGGTTTAGGCATAACAAAGTGAACCCATTGAGCATTCACCAAAGAATTGTTCCAATTCCTTTGTTCATAATAAATGATTTTCTTGATAATACGAACGATATTTTTATTGGTTTATTTATCAAGACCATTACCCTATGGATAATAGTTAAATGAATGTTTCAAAATAATTCCATTCTCTAATGCAAAATCATAAAGTGTAAGTAATCAGAAATAAGTTGCATTATTGAAAACAAGTGATGTAGGAATGTCGAACCTGGTAATGATATTTTGTCTAAGGAAATTGATGACTTCCTAATCATTCACTTGTTTGAGAGGAATTTCCTCTATCCATTGTGTAAAGTAGTCTATAGTAGTGAGAATATATCAATGTTGCTTTGATGGATGTGGAAATATTTCACCGATGATGTCCAATCCCCATTGTTGAAAAGGTTCTTCTACAAAAATAGGTTGCAATGGGGCAGTTGCCTTTCTATCACGACTAGTGCATTTTTGACAAATTGTACATTTGTGGGCATGAGCAAGGGAATTCTTAAAAAGTGTGACCCAATAGTAACTGACTCGCATAGATTTGTGTCCATTAGTGTCACTAGTGTAATGTCCGACAGTTGGTCCGTCAGGAAGATCACACAATACCCTTTTTGAATTAGGTGCTTCCAGACATTTGAGTAGGACACCATTATGGTGCTCCCTGAAAAGTACTCCATGTACCAACTGATATGATAGAGCTTTAATTCTAGTGGCCCTATTTTGTTTCATTGATAAGTGTGATGGCAAGGTACCATGCTCAAGATATTGTCACACATTTGTGTACCAAGAGGTGGATGAGTCAATGGGGGTAGCTTGTTCAATGTTGCATATTTCAATCCCCTGATCCCATCCAGAAGAGTCATATTCTAGTGTATTGATCGCTTGTACTACTAGTTAGCATAGACCATCACCTTCTATAGTGTGAACTAGCTTGAACTCAATATCATCCTCTTGTAATCTTTTCACCCAGTTTTCCCTTCTTTCACCCATCTCTTGTTGAACAAATAACAATATAACTGTTGGATGAGGCACAAATATGATAATATGACTTTTCAGAAGGTATGGTCAGAAGTGTTTCACCACCTTATACACTGAGTAAGTTTGTTTATCGATGGCGATATAGTTTTATTCATGTCCTTGCAAGCCAGTACTCACGAATGATATAGGTTGCTCGTTACCTTGATCATCCTTTTGTGTGACAACAGATGCAAGCGAGGTATAGAAGCGAAGGTATACAGTAGGAAATCTTTGTTGAAATATGGACTCTATAGTGTCGGAGCTTTAGTGATTTCTTGCTTAATACATGTGAAAGCATTTTTTTCCTTTTTATCCCATTTGTAGATTGCATCCTTATTTATCATATCTTGTAATGGTTTTACTATGTGTGCATATTCTAAGATAAACTTACAAAGGATGATTTTCCCTAAGAAGGATTGCATTGATTTCTTGCTCACTGGAAAGGGAATCTAAGTGATAGTTTTGATGCATTCTTGGTACACTTTAATCCCACTCTTTTCAATAATATGGTCCAAGAAGTTTCCTTTAGACACTGTGAAAATTTTCTTCTTCGGATTCAAATTTATCCCATATTTTTTACATCGCCCAAATTTTTTCCTTAGATGACGCAATTGATCAAATCTCTTCTTTGAAAATACTGTCACATAATCTAAGCAAACCATAATGCTTTGTCCAATCAAACCGCTAAATGTGATGTCCACAGTACGTTGGAAAGTAGCTCTTGCATTGATAGGTCCAAAAGGCATTCTTTTGAAGGCAAAAGTACCCCCTTTGTCCTAAAAAAGGTCTTACGTCTATTAGATTTTTCCACCAGAACATGGTTGTAACCATAAAAACCATCCAACAACGAGAACATTTATGACCCCGATACTGTTTGCAAAATTTGTTCCATAGAAGGAATTAGTAATTATCCTTATCCGAGGCATAGTTCAAATTACGAAAATTAATGCACAGGGGTATCTCCCTAAACTTCTTTGTTACGGGAACCAGACTGGAGACCCATGTTGAATGAAGAACTTTAAATCTGATCTGAAAATCCACTAGCTTTCTTAATTTTTTCTGAACGAGGGGTTCAAGCGTAGGATGAACTTTTCTTAGTTTTCACTGGAAAGGCTTGACCCCTTCCTTGATGTGAATTACATGTTGGATTATTCGTGTATCATAAGTTTTAATATCATTGTATGTCCACGGGAAGACATCTTGATACCGCTCAAAGAGGCAGATAAAATCCTGACGCACTTGAGGTGTGAAAAAAGCACCGAGATTTACATACTTTGAATCTTCTTTCATGTCAATATTTACTTGTTCATGCGAAAGTGTGGACCTATGAATCTTTGTGTTGATTAGCCCCTCATTTGGGGAATTTTGAGGTCTAAAATGGGCCTCCTACGGAAATAATAAAAAATTAGTTAAACCAATAAAATAATATTTATGAATTTGCAATTCACTTTTTGCACCACAATCCATGTAAACATGGTTAAATTCAATTAAAAAGTTATATCAGAATAAAATAATAATAAAAATTGTATTTATGTGACTATAAATAAAAATGAGTTTTTCAAGAAAAAGACATTATCAGTGAACAATTAATGCATTTGTTCTTTGTATTGAAATAACTTAAAATAAATTATAAACTATAAATATAAATTCATAAATTCTTAATTGTATAATATAGTATTAATTAAAATTTATATTATTCAAATTATATATTGACATGTAATAAAAATACATATAAAAATCAAATAATATAATATAATAAATGTAATATATTATTTTATATATTAATTTTGTATTACATATTGACTTGATTTATAACACAAGAAATAATATATAATATAAAAGAGAATATAATATATATTCTATTATATTTAGATTACTTTTCCTAATATTATGTATAATAATATATAATATTAATATAATCATAATGAAATGAATTGAGTTATATTTAAAATTAAAGAAAAAAATGTATTGAAATAGATTTAGATTATATTTATAAGTAGGCATTTGTTTATATATGTATAGATATTAACTTATAATTAATTTGAAATTGTTATATTAAATCAAATGAAATGAACATATAATTTTAAAATAAATATATGAAAGTATACAAATATAATATTTATTAAAAATATATAAAGACATGAAGATTGTATAGGGATATGCATTGTTTCTTTCAAAAAAATATGACATGACAATAATAATATTTTGTTCAAAATGTGTGAAATGATATTTATTATGAGTATTTTAATTTATGACTTTAAAAGTACTTAGAGCATTACCATGGTTAATCATGAGTTTTTATCCAACATTGAGAATGTGTGTTAGGCCCCTACACTAGTAGTATAGGGGCCTAACATTGTTAGGCCCCTATACTACTAGTGTAGGGGCCTAACAATGTGACAAGTAACTACCTTTAACTCAAACAATGTCACCTCAACCATGGAGGATGATGTCATCCCCTAAAATGTGATTGGTTCTCATAAAGTGAATTTTGATTGTATATTTTCGTTATGAGACCCATCTTTTACCTCAAAATTCCTCTAATGATACCGATTTCGCAAGTCGTACAACTTTTCTAGTGATACCACACCCTTGGGCATGGGGTTTCCTTTACTTGTTTGTGCTGACACCTAAAATGTTTTTTCGTGCTTGTCTTCTTTGATAACTACATCATTGAATACATCAGCATTCGCCATAAAGTCCAATATCTATCGGACGTCATTGACACGCGAAAGTTAGTAATATTATCAGGAACGGATGGCCTCTAAATTATCTCAACTTAAAAACCGTCATTTAAAGGTAACAGCCTAGCAGTAGCATTTGTTGATGTATCAGGAGCAACATCACGAATTCAAGGCACATAAATAATATTGAAAGCTTGGAAATGTGAAATTAAATGTCATACATCTTGTTGATAACTTTTGAGATTAGGTGACATAAAATGTATTGCATTATGTACATGTCATGTAACAATTTCGGAGTCACCTATTGCTTTGAGCATTTCAACTTTGAGGCATGGATACAATGAATATTCAACGATGTTGTTGGTGCGCTCAAATTCCAAGCAGCTAGAGATCAGATGTTTTTTCTATCGTAGGTCTATTAAAATGCAACCATCTCCGGATCCCTCCTATATTTTGAAACCATCAAAATACAATATCCAAATGTTAGAAGTACTGGGGCTATGTCCTATACTGATCCTATTTACATCTACTATATAAGAGTCATTTGCGCCAATTGGATTTTGAGGAATAAGTTCCAATGGTGTATATGGTGGGACGGGTGAAGGTTGTGCTAGATAACATCCATGATCTACTTCTAGAAAACAATTTCTGAAAATGACATCCCCAAAGCCTACCAACTCGTTGTGTCCCTCAAGTTGTGTCACAATATGTTTCATAGAAGGCTCACTTTCTACTTGAATCTGGTTATTTTTGCCTTTATACGGAAGCCATAAATGTGTCCAGTTAGTTGAAAAGTACCCTTGTAGCTTGTTGGACCAATCTCTACTCAACAATAAACCATAAGCTTCGGAAATGTCCATAATCATAATTTTTATGCACTGGTGAACTCTATGGTCTGATGACAAATGAATGATAAGATTTTTGAGTTCACCAATGGCTTGGACAATTGATTTCTCTAGTTGTATGATATGTGCATCAGTTTTATCCCATTTAGCATTAATTTCCTTAGCAATTGATAACGACATGACATTAGTGGATGCACCAGAATCAACCAAACAATTATGGATAATATAATTAAATATTTCAAATGTTAAGCAAAATAGAGGGCAGAGAGTGTTAGAATTCAAATTGACAACATTAACTATAGATTCATTAATTATCGTGAGAGTTATTAGACATTGCCTGAGAAGAAGAAAATTCCTTACCTGTCGAAGAGTGTAATGAGAGTGCCTGGGTAATTAGTTCTTGTTGTCTCGTTATATTTGCAAGCTCAAATATTGAAATTTTGGACTGAGATATTTTCATATCGTCAACAATGTTGTAATCAATACTTTCCATATTAACCAGTTGTGCTGACAGATCGTGTGGTGTATCTTTATTTGAAGCTTCAGCAATGGTGGACTTGTTCTTATTTTTTATGGAAGTGTTCTTGGAAGGTGGAGCACTTCTTAACTTATTCTGTGAATTTTGAGATGAATTAGAAGGTGGTAAAATTCTTCGCAACAATTGCTTCTTCAGCTCTTTCTCAGAAACAAGTCCCTTTTTCTTAAAACTATAACAGTCCATTGATTGTTGGGGAGGAGCTTCACTCACTGACGGTTCTTCATCACTCTGCTTATCAGTGTTGTATATAAAATTAAACATATTCATTGAGTTTCTAGCACTCAAACTTTCTTCGGTCATTGCAGGTTCATTTGCTTCTTCACTCCTACTCAAGTTGTTTTTGCACCAAAACGTGTCAACTAGATTAGTCATCATAGTGTTCATATTACGATTCCACTGTGGGCATGTTTTTTCTAAATGTTTTTCTTGGTGAAAAGTACAAAAGTTGTCCATGCCAATCTTTCTACATTGAACATTGCGTTAGAACTTTGAGAAAATTTAACTGATTGAGAGTTATTGTTCTTTTTGAATAAAGGTGGCCTAAAAAACTTGTTGGTGGTAGTCGATGTCTCACTTGACCTCCTCTTTAATTATGATGCTTCATCCATCCTCAACTTCAAAGACTTGGTCAAGCTTTCCATATCGAAAGAATCTTTCTCCTTAGCTTTGGTGGAAGAGGCTTCGATTTTCTTATCAGTTTCCTTGGAGTCTTTAGGATCGCCAATGTTTTCAATGAATCTGATAGAACGCAAACCCTTTTCAACAATAACAGATTTTGTAAAGTTTAAAACCAAAGTATTCATTCCAGCTCTTTTGACACACACAAAATTGTTAGTTGGCAAGGAATCTATATAATAATCTTTTGTAATGTCATCATGCGGTTGCACATTTGTGGCGAACTTGTTCAATAGATGAGTAAATATTTGGTTGAAATCTTTAACTCTTTCCTTTTCCCCCATTTTCAACTTCCCAAGTTCTTTCAATAACATGGCGGTAGTTTTATCATCAATATGTTTTTCCAAAAATAACTTATTAAACTCCCTCCAACTACAGATTGAATTGGCCAAAAGACTGTGATACCATATAAATTCTCTACCTTCTAAAGTGTGTGGAAATATGCTACACCCAACATCGTCAAAACGTGCCTCAATAATTCTTAAATGGATGTATAAATTGTCAATACGGTCTTCTACTTTGGCCTTCTTATCTTGATCAAACTTTTACATCATATTTTTTGGATGTTTAGGCATGCGTTAAAGATTATTTAGAAGAGTGAGTGGACCTTGTGCCATCCAATCCAAGTCAGTGTCAGCCATGTCTTCTCCTCCTTGCTCCTCCTCTTGTTCTAAGTCTGAAGAGGCTTCTCCTTCACTGTTAAAGTATTTTTTATAATTAGGATGTTCCTCATCAGAAAACTGAAAATCCTCCCCTTCACTTTCCAAATTATCCTCAACAGGTGGAATTTCCCCTTGTTGATTTTTTATTTCCATAGGATCAACCAACTCCTCAAGGATTGTGATAACCAAATATTCCACCAAATAAACCAATACACCAGAGGGGGGTTTTTATTTCTTTACAGTCTTATGAAGTAGAATAAAAGCAACATGGAGTAAACCAAAAGAGATCTCGCAAACTGACGAGTAATAGGTAAAATTTTCTGGAGCTTATCATATGTAACTTCAAGTGCTTGTCCCAGACTAGGATGAGAATTTTTCTCTCTCTCAAGAGAATGAGTTGGAGTGGAAATGGGAACATTACTACCTTGCACGGAAATTTTCTTGTTAAGATGTGGTGATTTATCAGCCATTAAAATATGGTTTCCCTCCTTCTAGCACTAGAATATTGATAGTGTTAAATCGTGCTAACATGCAAGGGAGTCTCCCCGATGAAAAGTCCCAATTAGAATTTACACTACGTAGGAGCCCTTTTGGAAATAAGGCCTGGTTGCCATTATTCTTAAATACTTTCCTTAGCTACAATGGTTAGCACAAGAGAGTAATGTGCATGTACTTCTGAATGAAAAAGTGAGCATGCCTTGTGAAATGTTCAACTGTAGAATGTATCAAGGTTGTTTCACTAAAGGGAGAGGAAAGTGAGCCTTTAAGAGATGAGTAATAGTACTGATATAGTAAAGAAACGCGATTATATATATATATATATATCGTTAGACAACTAACGAAATAGTTCACATAATAGCAACAATCGTTAAAACACATACGAAGCACATTCAATAAGATAAGCACCAAAGCCATCAAAATAGTTCAATTTATTAGTAATAAATAATAACAACATACAACACAAATATTCAAAGAATAGTCTTACAACATTTGTGACATACGCATGAAAGTGTGTCAACTCAATGAGCTTCGACTATTAAGCAAAAGTTCCAAGATACATCAATACAATGAACATCACTAGCTCCAATAGTGGAGTGTTAGAGCTACCACTTGCTCTCCAAAAGAACCATATTCCTCTCTAATGCCTAGTAGAAGTCAAGGTGAAAATTCCTTTGCTTGAGCTATGAGGGTGTATATATAAAAAATTAGGTAAATATCCACCTCCCTTGTGACTCTTGGACTCCCCTCATCACTCTTGAGCTTCCACTTTACATTAAATTTCTCATATTATTTAAAATTACATGATTTCATCCACAAATGATATGGAAAATGATGACTCATATGACACCTTAAGAAGACATGACATGGCATTAATGAAATGTACTTGATGATGATGTGGCAATCTTAAGCGGGTCTTTTTGTTGCTATCTTTGTGTCTTCTTGAGAGATGATACATGCTCTTCCTCTTCCTCCTCCATAAGGCTTGAAGCTAGGGAGTCTTCACTATGATCTTGATCTTCAACTTTTGTTGCAATCTAGTCACAGGGGCTTCACTGACAAAGAAATACTATATCACGTGCGTTCATATTGGGGTAAAAAAAAAAAAAATCATAAAACATTATATTGACTATATAATAAGGGGATATTGAGTTTTTATATACCATATAGGAATATAAGTATTTTATAATATTTTTATTGAGTATTATGGCTAAGCACATAAAAAAAGGGGTAGGTAAAGCAAAAATTAGAGTCAATTATCATGCACCTATCGTGAGCACATTATTTCGCAGTAAAGGCATGATAGCCCTGTGAGAAAAATTTGTCGAGGGTTGGGAACAAGTCATATAACCAACAGATCAATGTTCAAAAGAACCATTTGATCAACAAGACTCATAAGAAACAGTGGTCCCATCGTTGCTTCGGAACATCTTATTGACTCTGACCCAAAGGTGGACCTTAATACCAGTCGTCATGCCTGACCTTATAACCACATTTTCTCATAACTAGAAGTGAGTCTAGCTAGTACTAATCCTCCTTCTAGTCTTCATAGTAGTCTTGGTTACTGACTCATAATCACAAGGAGGGTTTTATTGAATGCATGAGAGCCTTGTGATAAATTTGGTTGAGGGTTGTAGTGAAGGCATGAGAGCCCTGTGAGAAATTTCACTAATGGTTGCAGTGAAGGCATGAGAGCCCTCTGAGAAATTTCACTTACGGTTGCAATGAAGGCATGAGAGCACGAGTGTCATTATTTTGGGCAGAAAAAGGAAGGCATGAGATCCCAGTGAGAAATTTTACTGAGGGTTTCACTAAAGGCATGAGAGCAAAGCCTTGTGAGAAATATGCAAAGGGTTACAGTGAAGGCATGAGAGAAAATCCAGCATTTTCATAGATGTTTTTGTTGTAGTGAAAGCATGAGAGAAAATCCCCTATTATAGTGAAGGCATGAGAGTGTGGAGGGTTTTGTTGTAGTGAAGGCATCATAGTGCGGAAGGTTCTGTTTGGAAAACAAAATTCGTGAGAGTGAAATTATGGAGAGGGTTCTATTGGGCTATTTTCTGTTGGGAAAATGATGGGTTTCATCTTGAAGTTCTGTAGGTATACTCATTTCCACATTGTTCTTCAAATTCATGCCAATCATTCCACAACTCAGGATCAAAACAAGGGTCATTAAACTTTGAGGTATCACAAGAATTGACTGTTGCACGAAAATAGAAATCATATGTTGCAAACACTTCTACAGGTGCTTTCAAGTAAGTTCCTAGATCTTTCCTCCTTTTATAAATCTTGATTGCATCCTCAAGCTAAAGGTCCAAATCCATTGTAATAGAGACAACACCTCTATTTGTTTTCTTTTGTGTAACTACTTGAGGGTTGTGGCTTAAGATATTCCAGATTAATACCAAAGCTATCTCCAAGGGAGGGCCTGATATATTCTTACCGTCAACTGGACTACCATTTAAACATATATTGTTGCTAACCCAAGAATAATCCAGCCGACTGGGTACCTTGAAAAGATCTTATAATACGTAGGAAAACTGTTGGAAACCCGTCATACATGTTTTTCTATATTGAACATGACCCTTGGGGTGTGGCCTATGACATTTTTTAATGTTAGGTCCCTATAATACTAGTGATTACCCCATTACTATTGTAGTATCCCTTATTAATATTGTTGTGCCCCTATTGTCCCCATATTTTTATTATTGTGCCCCATAGAATCACTCTATTGTTATTTTTGTGCCTTTATGTTATTATTGTTAGGTCGGTTGGGTTATATTGTGACTCCTTAGACTCCTATATATAGAAAGGAGGTTTTCTCATTTGAATCATCAAAGAATCATTCATTTGTGTAATGTAAAGGAGGTTTCCCCCTCGAAGAGGCTGAATTCTAAGGCGTTGAACTATCTTTTCTATCTTTTTGTGAGCTGGTTTCATAACATTTGGTATCAGAGCTTTGAATTCTAGGGTTTCGCTGCTCCAAACAGGTCATCGTGGCATTTCTGCTATAAAATTTTTTCTGCGATGTTTCAGATGCTAAAAAAAAACCATTTGGGCCGAAATCGTTCTGAACCACAGATCTGAATTTCAGATCTTTTCGCACTATATTTGCGGAGATATGATCTGAGGAAGTTGGCATTTTCGCAGACTCCCGAATTACATTCCAACAGGTGACCTGGGTAAAATAGTCATAACCTTTGTTTTAAGCATCAAATTGAAATTTTGTAAGAAGCTATAGAAAGAGGACGGACTATAGTTTCATGTGTATATTTTTCAGATTCTAAGGTCGAAACAGTGACATGTGGCACTTCCTACAAGTTCGCTCTTCTGAAAAGGTCTATAATCAGGTCTTCTTGGGAGATTGTACATAACTCTGCCTTGGAGAATCTAAATTAGATTAGACTGGTGGCATTGGAAAGAGGACACAGAGGGCTACTGTAGGGCACAATTTTAGAACTAGATGATCCGAAATTACAGAGATACATCAAAGGCAATATCAAGCTCCTACAATGTGAAAAAAGGTGTGTAGATTTTTTTAAATTTTGGCTTAAGCTTGGTTTGAAAAATTATTTTGAAGGAATTCAAAGGGCATAGTAGAGCATTATTATCAGTATTTATGCCCCGAGGAAGGAAAATTCAAACACCTAGTAAGCAACCTAAAATCTCTAGCATGACTTATGAAGACGAGGAAGAAATGCAACATGATATATCAAAATTACAAGACCAAGTGCAACAAATGTCACTCGCAAAAAAAGTAACAGAATCTAAGATGGATGGTTTAAAGAAAGATGTAGAAGCTAAGATGAATGACGTGGAAGCTAAGATGGACGATATGAAGATAGATTTGAAGACATGCATGGTAGATTTGAAGACAGATTTGACAAATTTTCTACAAGAAATACTTACTAATGGTGAAAGGGTAGTAAAGGAAACTCATGATGAGAACAAAAGAAATGTTAATCATGATTTCATAGAATCTAATGTTGGATCGAAGACCCACCATATTCCAAAAATAGATAATAGGAAGTTTGATGGCAAGGATCCCGCAACATGGATATTACAAATGGAGCAATTTTTCGATCTCAATAATGTGAAAAACACACAAAAGGTACGTATTGCAACTTTATATTTGGAACCAAATCAGTTTGTATGGTATCAGTGGATTTGCTCTCGTAAAGAAATTATCACTTGTGCAATTTTTACAGAAGAATTGACAGCACATTATGAGGATACAAAAAGCAACACTTTTTTTAGCCAATTGATAAGTCTCAAACAAAAGGGTTCAATAATGGAGCACATTGAGGAGTTCCAAAAATTGAACATAAGGGTAAAAAATATTCCAGAGGAGCATAGGATTGATGTGTTCATAGGGACTTTAAAGGATAATATCCAACATGATTTTGGCCTTTGGGAACCCGATTCATTAGAGAAGGCATTTAGGTTAGCAAGAAAAATGGAAAGAAAAATTATGGCAACTAGGAAGCATACCACTCACAACTATAAAGATGGAAGTGTTGTTGCCCCTAGCCTTCCAAAACCTATAAGGTTGACACCACAAAAATTGGAAGAAAAAAGAGCAAAAGGGCTTTGTTACAGTTGTGATAGCAAATACACTAAAGGTCATAAGTGTGCTGAGAAGAAATTATTCTACATAGATTGTGAAGAGGAAGAAGAAAAGGAGCAAGAAAGGTCAAAAGAAGAGGATATACTCCGGGAACAAAGCCTAGATAAAGAAGAAATGAATCTAACCATATCGTGTAATGCATTGGCTGGAATTACCACTCCTCAAACCATCAAGATAGAAGGACAAATCAAGAATAAAAAGGTAATAGTGTTGATTGATCTAGGAAGTACCCACAATTTTATTCATTGTAAGATAGCAAAAGAATTGAATTTCTTCCTATATCCAGCACTAGAGTGTCAAGTGATGGTTGCAAATGGAGGAATGATAAATTGCTCTAGAAAGTGCCGTAAAATCAAGCTATCCATGGGAGAGTATGTATTGACTAGCCCAATGCCCAATGCTTTCCATTCCAATGGGAGGTGTTGATGTTGTACTGGGAGTCCAATGGCTACAATCCTTGGGTACAATAGCTTTTAATTTTCAAGAACTTTTCATGAAATTTTCTGCAGAAGGGAAGGAAGTTGAATTAAGGGGTATTGCAGGGAAATCGAGAAAGATAATCAGCTCTAACGGTATGACAAAGCTTCTAAAAAAGGAACAAAGAGGTGTAATTGCACAATTATGTTCGCTAGATGTTTCCACATCGAAATCATCTATTTCTCCAGATCTCCAAAAAATCTTGGACAATCATTCCAAGGTATTTGAGATTCCCAAAGGTCTTCCACCTATTCGTGATCATGATCATGTGTTATGAAACCAACTCAAGAAAAGATAGATCAACGCCTTAGAATTCAGCCTCTTTGAGGGGGAAACCTCCTTTACATTACATAAATGAACAATTCTTGGATGATACAAATGAAAAAACCTCCTTTCTATATATAGGAGTCTAAGGAGTCACAATATAATCCAGCCGACCTAACAATAATAATATAAAGCCACAAAAATAACAATAGAGGGATTCTATGGGCATATTAATAACAATATGGGGGCAATGGGGGCAATGGGGGCACAACAATATAAATAAGGGGTATAACTACAATAGTAATGGGGTAATCACTAGTATTATAGGGACCCAACATGCCCCTCTCCTTCAAAAAAGTGTTGTCCTCAACGCTTGAGTAGTTCTGGATACTTCTGCATAAAATTCTCATCCTCCCATGTGGAATCTTCAGCGGATAAGTTCTTCCACTTGATAAGATACTCTGAAATTGATCGATTTCGTAGCTGTCGAGTTCTTGTTTCTGTGACTGCTTCCGGTTCCAATATAATTTTTCCTTCCTCGTCAAGTTCTGGCAATATTGTTTGAACTGGGAGCTTGTCGCCTATAACCTTCTTTAAACATGAAACATGGAAAACTGGGTGCAATCGAGAAGCTGCAGGAAGCTCCAATTTGTATGCCATAGTACCAATCTTTTGCAACACCTTGTACGGACCATAATACTTTGGTGATAATTTATTATCCTTCTTAGCTTGCTTGAGGGACATTTGCTTATATGGTTGTAGCCGTAGGAATACCCAATCACCTACATCAAAACTTCTTTCACTGCGATGTTGATCTGCCTGTTGTTTCATTCTATTTTGTGCCAACACGAGGTTATCCTTTAAGAGTTGGAGGACTTGTTGTTGATGTTCGATGTGATGTTCCACTGCCTGAACCTTAGAATTTTCTCTTAAATATGATGTGATGGATGGTGGTTGATACCCATAAAGTGCCATAAATGGGGTCATTTTTGTTGCTGTATGAAAGGAAGTGTTATACCACCATTCAGCCAGAGGCAACCATTTGACCCATTGTGTCTGTTTATCAGATACAAAGCAACGAAGATATCCTTCCAAACATTTGTTTACTATCTCAGTTTGCCCATCAGATTGAGGATGATAAGATGAGCTATGAGCTAACTGAGTACCAAGACAAGAAAATAATTCTGTCCAAAAATTTCCAGTGAAAATGGGATCTCTGTCACTTACAATAATCTTTGGGTTTCCATGTAGCTTTTGAATTGTTTCCATAAATGCAGTAGAAACTGTACTGGCTTTAAATGGATGTGATAATGCACAAAAGTGTGCATACTTGGTAAGTCTGTCAACTACCACCATGATGACACTCTTTCCCTCAGACTTGGGTAAACCTGTGATAAAATCCATTGAAACCTCCTCCCAACGTTGGCTTGGAATGGATAAAGGTTGTAATAGACCCGGTGTCTTAATTGTTTCAACTTTATTTTGTTGGCAAACCAAACATTCTGCCACAAACTTTTGAATATCTGATTTAAGGCCATCCCAAAAAAATTCCTTCTTAACCCTGTGGTAAGTTTTTAAAAATCCTGAGTGCCCTCCTAAGGGAGAAGTGTGCAATTCCATAAGAATCTTTTGTTTTAGCTGGGAATTCTTACAGAGGTATAAGCGATCTTTGTACCATAACGAATCATTTTTCCAGCTAAATGTATCAGACGTACTGGAATCTTGTTGTAGCTTTCGAATAAGTGCCCACACTTCTTCGTCATTCTTCCATTCCTCCCTTGCTTCATTTATCCAATCTGGTTGGATAATAGAAATGGCGCACAACAATGCTTCCACATCCTCATCCTTTCTTGAGAGTGCATCTGCCACCACATTTTGCTTCCCTTTTTTGTAGATGATTTCAAAGTCATAACCCAACATCTTTGTGACCCACTTTTGTTGCTCTTCAGAGGATAATCTTTGTTCTAAAAAGTATTTAAGGCTATCATGATCCGTTTTTACCTTGAAGTGTCTTCCCATTAGGTAGGGTCGCCATTTCTTAAGTGCATGGAGTATTGCCAACATTTCCTTCTCATAAATAGCTTTGCTTAAAAACTTTCCCTTGATTGGACGACTTTCAAAAGCAATGGGTCTTTCATCTTGCATTAGAACAGCACCAATTCCATTTCCTGAAGCATCACATTCCACAATAAAGGTTTTTGTGAAGTCCGGTGTAGCTAAGACCGGTGCTTGGCACATTGCCTCTTTAAGATGTTCAAAGGCCTTTGTTGCTTCCGGAGTCCATGAAAATGCATCTTTCTTCAATAATGTTGTTAGAGGTGCTGCTATTCTCCCATAATTCTTAACAAACTTGCGATAATACCCTGTCAACCCAAGAAATCCTCGCAGATGCTTTATGGATGTGGGGATTTTCCATTCCTTAATGGCTTTAATTTTGCTAGGGTCTACCTTAACTCCTTCATGAGATACAATATGACCCAAATATTCCACCTCCTGGACTCCAAAGAAACATTTGGATCTTTTTGCATATAATTGTTTCTCCTCCAATAGTTGTAGCACCCTGTCAACATGTTCAACATGATCCTTCCAAGACTTGTTGTAGATTAGTATATCATCAAAAAATACTAACACAAATTTTCTAAGGAATGGTTTGAAAATTGAATTCATCAAACCTTGAAATGTTGAAGGTGCATTGGTAAGGCCAAAAGGCATGACCAAAAATTCATAATGACCCTCATGAGTTCTAAATGCCGTTTTCGGAATGTCTTCAATCTTCATTCTGATTTGATGATATCCTGAACGAAGATCCAACTTGGTGAAGTAAATTGATCCATGCAATTCATCCAGTAATTCATCAATGACAGGAATGGGGAACTTATCTTTAATAGTGAGCTTGTTGAGCTCCCTATAATCCGGACACATGCGCCATGATCCATCCTTCTTGTGCACCAATACTACTGGAGCTGAGAAAGAACTTTGACTCGGTTGAATTATACCAGCCTCTAGCATTTCTGCAACCATACGTTCAATTTCACTTTTTTGGACATAGGGATATCTGTACGGCCTGATGTTTGGAGGAACACTTCCTGGAATCAGATGAATAGCATGATCATGATCACGCATAGGTGGGAGACCTTTGGGAGTCTCAAATACCTTGGAATGATTGTCCAGGACTTTTTGGAGATCTGGAGAAATAGATGATTCCAATGTGGAAACATCTAGCGAACATAATTGTGCAATTACACCTCTTTGCTCCTTTTTTAGAAGCTTTGTCATACCATTAGAGCTGATTATCTTTCCTGGTTTCCCTGCAATACCCCTTAATTCAACTTCCTTTCCTTCCGTAGAAAATTGATGAAAAGTTCTTGAAAATTAAAAGCTATTGTACCCAAGGATTGTAGCCATTGGACTCCTAGTACAACATCAGCACCTCCCATTGGAATGGAAAGCATTGGGCTAGTCAATACATATTCTCCCATGGATAGCTTGATATTATGGCACTTTCTAGAGCAATTTATCACTTGACACTCTGGTGCTGGATATAGGAAGGAATTCAATTCTTTTGCTACCCTACAATGAATAAAATTGTGGGTGCTTCCTGAATCAATCAACACTATTACCTTTTTCTTCTTGATTTGTCCTTCTATCTTGATGGTTTGAGGAGTGGTAATTCCCGCCAATGCATTACAAGATATGGTCGGATTTATTTGTTCTTCATCTAGGCTTTGTTCCTGGAGTATATCCTCTTCTTTTGACCTTTCTTGCTCCTTTTCTTCTTCCTCTTCACAATCTATGTAGAATAATTTCTTCTCAGCACACTTATGACCTTTAGTGTATTTGCTATCACAACTGTAACAAAGCCCTTTTGCTCTTTTTTCTTCCAATTGTTGTGGTGTCAACCTTATAGGTTGTGGAAGACTAGGGGCAACAACACTTCCGTCTTTATAGTTGTGAGTGGTATGCTTCCTGGTTGCCATAATTTTGCTTTCCATTTTTCTTGCTAACCTGAATGCCTTCTCTAATGAATCAGGTTCCCAAAGGCGAACATCATGTTGGATATTATCCTTTAAAGACCCTATGAACACATCAATCCTATGCTCCTCTGGAATATCTTTTACCCTTATGTTCAATTTTTGGAACTCCTCAATGTGCTCCATTATTGAACCCTTTTGTTTGAGACTTATCAATTGGCTAAAAAAAGTGTTGCTTTTTGTATCCTCATAATGTGCTATCAATTCTTCCGTAAAAATTGCCCAAGTGATAAATTGTTTACGAGAGAAAAGCCATTGATACCATACAAACTGATTTGGTTCCAAATATAAAGTTGCCATACGTACCTTTTGTGTGTTTTGCACATTATTGAGATCGAAGAATTGCTCCATCTGTAATATCCATGTGGCGGGATCCTTGCCATCAAACTTCCTCATATCGATTTTTGGAATATGGTGGGTCTTCGATCCAACATTAGAGTCTATGGAATCATGATTAACATTTCTTTTGTTCACATCATGAGTTTCCTTTACAACCTTTTCACCATTAGTAAGTATTTCTTGTAGAAAATTTGTCGAATCTGTCTGCAAATCTGCCATGTCTGTCTTCAATATGTCCTCAAATCTATCTTCAGATCATCCATCTTAGCTTCCATGCCCTTTATCTTAGATTCCATGCCATTTATCTTAGCATCTGTTAGCTTTTGTGAGCGTGACATTTGTTGCACTTGTTCTTGTAATTTTGATATATCATGTAGCATTTCTTCCTCTTCTTCATGAGTCATGCTAGAGCTTTCAGGTTCCTTACTAGGTGTTTGCATTTTCTTTCCTCGGGGCATCAGTTACCGATAATAATGTTTTACTATGCCCTTTGAATTCCTTCAAACCAAGCTTATGCAAAAATTAAAAAAAAAAACTACACACCTTTTTTTTACTTTGTAGAAGCCTGATATTGAATCTGATGTATCTCTGTAATTTTGAATCATCCAGTTCTGAAATTGTGACCTATAGTAGCCTTCTACGTCCTCTTTCCAATGCCACTAGTCTGATCCAAATTGGATTCTCCAAGAAAGAGTTATGCACAATCTCCCGCAGTGACCTGATTATAGACTAGTTCAGTAGAGCGAACTTGTATGAAGTGCCACGTGTCACTGTTTCAACCTTTGACTCTGAAAAATATATAAAATAAAACTATAGTGTGTCCTCTTTCTGTAACTTCTTACGAAATTTAAATCCGATGCTCAAAAAGAAAGTTATGACGATTTTCCCTAGGTCACCTGTTTTGAGTGTAATTCAGGAGTCTGCAAAAAGACCAACTTCCTTAGATCATATCTCCGCAAATATCGCACTAAAAGCTCTGAAATTCAGACCCAAGGTTCAGCGTGATTTCTTCTCAAATGGGTTTTTTTTGCGACTTCTGAAACGTCACAGAAAAAATGTTATAGTGAAAATGCCATGATGACCTGTTTGGAGTAGCGAAACCCTAGAATCCAAAGCTCTGATACCAAATGTTATGAAACCAGCTCAAGAAAAGATAGAAAAGATAGATCAACGCCTTAGAATTCAGCCTCTTCGAGGGGGCAACCTCCTTTACATTACATAAATGAACAATTCTTGGATGATACAAATGACAAAACCTCCTTTCTATATATACAAGTCTAAGGAGTCACAATATAATCCAGCCGGTCTAACAATAATAATATAAAGCCACAAAAATAACAATAGAGGGATTCTATGGGCACATTAATAACAATATGGGGGCAATGGGGGCACAAAAATATAAATAAGGGGTATAACTACAATAGTAATGGGGTAATCACTAGTATTATAGGGACCCAACATCATGCTATTCATTTGATTCCAGGAAGTGTTCCTCCAAACATCAGGCCGTACAGATATCCCTATGCCCAAAAGAGTGGAATTGAACATATGGTTGCAAAAATGCTAGAGGCAGGTATAATTCGACCTAGTCAAAGTTCTTTCTCTGCTCCAGTAGTATTGGTTCACAAGAAGGATGGATCATGGCGCATGTGTCCATATTATAGGGAGCTCAACAAGCTCACTATTAAAGATAAGTTTCCCATTCTTGTCATTGATGAATTACTGGATGAATTGCATGGATCAATTTACTTCACCAAGTTGGAGCTTCGTTCAGGATATCATCAAATCAAAATGAAGACTGAAGACATTCCAAAAAACAGCATCTAGAACTCATGAGGGTCATTATGAATTTTTGGTCATGCCTTTTGGCCTTACCAATGCACCTTCTACATTTCTAGGTTTGATGAATTCCATTTTCAAACCCTTCCTTAGGAAATTCGTGTTAGTATTTTTTGATAATATACTAATCTACAGCAAGTATTTGAAGGATCATGTTGAACATGTTGACAGGATGCTACAACTATTGGAGGAGAAACAATTATATGGAAAAAGATCCAAATGTTTCTTTGGAGTACAAGATGTGGAATATCTGGGTCATATTGTATCTCATGAAGGAGTTAAGGTAGACCCTAGAAAAATTAAAACCATTAAGGAATGGAAAATCCCCACATCCATAAAGCATCTGCAAGGATTTCTCGGGTTGACAGGGTATTATCGCAAGCTTGTTAAGAATTATGGGAGAATAGCAGCACCTCTAACAACATTATTGAAGAAAGATGCATTTTCATGGACTCCAGAAGCAACAAAGGCCTTCGAACATCTTAAAGAGGCAATGTGCCAAGCACTGGTCTTAGCTACACCGGACTTCAAAAAAACCTTTATTGTGGAATGTGATGCTTCAGGAAATGGAATTGGTGTTGTTTTAATGTAAGATGAAAGACCCATTGCTTTTGAAAGTCGTCTAATCAAGGTAAAGTTTTTACACAAAGCTATTTATGAGAAGGAAATGTTGGCAATACTACATGCACTTAAGAAATGGCAACCCTACCCAATGGGAAGACACTTCAAGGTAAAAATGGATCATGATGGACTTAAATACTTTTTAGAACAAAGATTATCCTCTGAAGAGAAACAAAAGTGTGTCACAAAGATGTTGGGTTATGACTTTGAAATCATCTACAAAAAAGGGAAGCAAAATGTGGCGGCAAATGCACTCTCAAGAAAGGATGAGGATGTGGAAGCATTGTTATGTGCCATTTCTATTATCCAACCAGATTGGATAAATGAAGCAAGGGAGGAATGGAAGAATGATGAAGAAGTGTGGGCACTTATTTGAAAGTTACAACAAGATTCCAGTATATCTGATACATTTAGCTGGAAAAACGATTCGTTATGGTACAAAGATCGCTTATGCCTCTGCAAGAATTCCCAACTCAAACAAAATATTCTTATGGAATTGCACACTTCTCCCTTAGGAGGGCACTCAAGATTTTTAAAAACTTAACACAGGGTTAAGAAGGAATTTTTTTGGGATGGCCTTAAATCGGATATTCAAAAGTTTGTGGCGGAATGTTTGGTTTTCCAACAAAATAAAGTTGAAACAATTAAGACCCCGGGTCTATTACAACCTCTATCCATTCCAAGCCAATGTTGGGAGGAGGTTTCAATGGATTTTATCACAGGTTTACCCAAGTCTAAGGGAAAGAGTGTCATCATGGTGGTAGTTGACAGACTTACCAAGTATGCACACTTTTGTGCATGATCACATCCATTTAAAGCCAGTACAGTTTCTACTGCATTTATGGAAACAATTCAAAAGCTACATGGAAACCCAAAGATTATTGCAAGTGACAGAGATCCCATTTTCACTGGAAATTTTTGCACATAATTATTTTCTTGTCTTGGTACTCAGTTAGCTCATAGCTCATCTTATCATCCTCAATCTGATGGGAAAACTAAGATAGTAAACAAATGTTTGGAAGGATATCTTCGTTGCTTTGTATCTGATAAATGGGCACAATGGGTCAAATGGTTGCCTCTGGCTGAATGGTGGTATTAACACTTCCTTCCATACAGCAACAAAAATGACCCCATTTATGGAACTTTATGGATATCAGCCAGCATCCATCACATCATATTTAAGAGAAATTCTAAGGTTCAAGCAGTGGAACATCACATCGAGCATCAACAATAGGTTCTCCAACTCTAAAGGATAACCTCGTGTTGGCACAGAATAGAATGAAACAACAGGAAGATCAACATCGCAGCGAAATAAGTTTTGATGTAGGTGATTGGGTATTCCTACAGCTACAACCATATAAACAAATTTCCCTCAAGCAAGCTAAGAAGGATAATAAATTATCACCAAAGTATTATGGTCCGTACAAGATGTTGCAAAGCATTGGTACAATGGCATACAAATTGGAGCTTCCTGCAGCTTCTCGAGTGCACCCAGTTTTCCATGTTTCATGTTTAAAGAAAGTTATAGGCGACAAGCTCCTAGTTCAAACAATATTGCCAAAACTTGACGAGGAAGGGAAAACTATATTGGAACCAGAAGCAGTCACAGAAACAAGAACTCAATAGCTACAAAATCGATCAATTTCGGAGTATCTCATCAAGTGGAAGAACTTACCCACTGAAGATTCGACATGGGAGGATGAGAATTTTATACAGAAGCATCCAGAACTACTCAAGTGTTGAGGAGAACACTTTTTTGAAGGAGAGAGGCATGTTAGGTCCCTATAATACTAGTGATTACCCCATTACTATTGTAGTTGTATCCCTTATTAATATTGTTGTGCCCCTATTGTCCCCATATTGTTATTATTATGCCCCATAGAATCCCTCTATTTTTATTTTTGTGCCTTTATATTATTATTGTTAGGTCGGCTGGGTTATATTGTGACTCCTTAGATTCCTATACATAGAAAGGAGGTTTTGTCATTTGAATCATCAAAGAATCATTCATTTGTTTAATGTAAAGGAGGTTTCCCCCTCGAAAAGGCTGAATTCTAAGGTGTTGATCTATCTTTTCTATCTTTTTTTGAGCTGGTTTCATAACATTTAAGCTTTATATAAAGAAACTACCACCTCGTCTAGTGCAATTTTCGACAGTAGCACTAGTTAGATGCATTTGTGTTTCAGTTGCCTTGGTAGCTGGAGGAGGTGAGTCTTTTCATATGCCCAGGATTAGCCATACCTGACTATGGATGGAAGGTTGGAACCTACAGTAATTTGTTGGTAGGACCTCCCATTTTATTAAGCTTTCCTCCTCTATCAACCAAATTTTGTCAAAGACCTTGGTTCTGTAGGTTTTTGTACTAGCCTAGTGGCCTGCCAACACACTAGAAACCTAGTTATTATGTTGACTATGTGTATATTTTATTTGTATTTGAACCAATTAACTTCCGATTAAAATTAAACAATTTAATAACAATAAATAATTTATTATAATTCTATTTAATAAAGAATAATAAATATTTAAGGACAAAAAAATAGGAATATTTTTCTTTCAATCAATCTGAGATACCATGTCTTTGAGGTTTCTGCGAGTTGCATCATTGTCTGTATTATCTTCCGGATACATCGCATTGGATTTCCTTCTGATACATTTAAATCTTCTTATGCTAATATGTGTAGCTTATTTATGGATAAGAATGCATGTAAATTTGTTTTAAACTCTAATATAATCCTAAACATAAATTAAAAGTTATAATTTAGGTTTTATGATTAAAAACTAGGAGAAGAATAGTGCCTATTATTTTTTTTTGGATATATGGGGTAAACTAAGGATTCTCTGGAAGAGATGTAAGTAGATCTAGGGTGATGACTAGGGTTTTCCATCACAAACCCTAGAAGATATACCTAGTACCTTACAAACTTAAGAAAATTCAAGGGAAGACTCTCCACTAAAAATATTCCTAAGTTTTTAAAGGAAGGACTTGTCCAATAATAACATGAAGAGAATGCACCACCTCCACTACATAAGTACAATTACACTTAATAATCATTCATAAACTAAATCCAAGTCTCGGAGAGAACAATTACTCAAAACTTCATTTGCATCCACAAACCCTAGCCATGAAAATCCATAAAAGTTGCAAAGGCGTGCACAAGCTCATCTCCTTATTAAGGTGCATTAGTTATTTGTCCATATATAAGTAGACAAGTTGTAATGTTTCTCCACAGGTAGCAATGATTTATAAATGAGGACTGCTTCTCTTATTTATATGAGAGATCAAGCATCATCTTAGCTCCAAAAACATCAAAAAAAAAAATGCCTTTATCTCTCACAAGCCCTGAATACCAATGAACAATTAAATGAATTAAATGCATTTGATACCGGTGAATAGTAAAAGCTACAAGGGTTTGGTTTTGATCTCTTTAGGACACAAAAAAAATGATGTAAATAAGGCCAAAATTGAGGCATATCTAGGGCCTAAGCTTGCCTATAAGTTTGTCAATGTTTGACTCAATAAATCAGCTCTCAAATTTGTTTTAGTACTCTATTTTATTTCTGGTTTTAGTTCCATTTGAGGAATCCACCGATAGTACATTTTGAATCAAGGTGTTTCATCCCAATAGTTACTCTTTGTTTTATAATAAACCAATATGTTTGTGTAAATTTACTTACTTTTTCATTTATTTATGTGAAAAAACAAATGGAGTTGTTTTGTTACAAAATTGCTACCGGTGAAGAGAATTATGTCATTGGCATGGTCAGGTGTCAAGACGGTTGTACATTTGTTGAAATCCATGATGAAATTGTGGATGATGAAATTGTTGAATACCCTTTTGATTTTATCTAGGATAGGTTAAATTTAAATCCAAAGCAAGAGAAAAAATGGAAAGTTTATACAACACTTTTAGGCATCAAGAGGAAACTAGGCACATTTTTTGTGGAAATAGAGGGTTCAAATGTAGTGGAAACAATATCAATCTTTGAAAAACTTGAAGTGAATGTGGAGGGACCTATGCATAAACAACCAAGAGTTGAAAATATGTCTTTTTCAGTGGAACAAGCCATAGTTGTTGATCATAGTGTATTGGCATCTTGGGAAAAAAAAGTGAAAAGTTTAATGGAAGAGTCTGGCAATGAGAAAATTACTCTCAAAGTATATTCAAAAAAGGGAGAATCTAAAACAAATATTCATTGTGAAATTTGTGGCATTGATTATGGAACATGTGACATATCCTTGGCAGCGCAAACAACGTGCATGAAAACATGGGCCCATCAACAACGCCTTTCAATGATAAGTGGTAGTGAAATTCCTTCATGTAATGAAGTAAAACAGACAGCGATGATTGGAGATCAATTTCATATTGATCAAGAAATCAAACTTCTAGATGATTTCAACAAGAAACAAGAGCCTAATTTTTTCAAGGTCGTGGAAGCAACACTTGCAGACTATAAGGACATGAAAAAAGTGAGAGTGGAATGTACATGATGCAATAAATGGCTTTGTTTAGTGTTGATATGATTCGAACTTAAACAGGTATAATCATAAACACAGAGATGCAGCAGAAAAACACTTCATTTCATTAATGGAAAAAAACTGAAATATGTTTACAAACAGAATGGAAATAAGATAGCTCGGGCGATGGTAGTTTATCTTTGAGGAGAGATGTGGTGGCTACATGCCTCTGAACTGTGTTACAATGAGGCTCAAAGGCCTATTTATTATTAAGAAACAATGGAAAACCCTAAACATCCAAAAACCTAACCCTAGGAGATGAAGCGCCAAAATTGTGGGCCCTGTTTGGGTAAATTGGTACATCAACTTCCCGAGGTCGTAAATTTGGCATATGATCTCTGTTTGGCTATCATAATACCTCGTTTCGAAGATCTCAAAGAGATAGCCAAAACCAAATAAACAAGCCGATTTGGAATGTTTTTGATCTCTCATTTTTCCCTAAAAATGTCGTTTAGAGCCTCAAAACGGCTCTGGAAGTTCAAGACCCAAAAAACTGCCAAAAATAGTAAATTGTGCTACAATTAAGGAAACCGAAAAACTGAAAGAGACAGTGTTGGGGGTCCAAGAGAAATAGGCAGGTAGCCACCAATATCCACCTGGATCATGACAAGTGGTAATATTGTCAGTTCTCTAAATGAACACATGAAATCAAAGAAGCACACTACTACTACTACAAATGAGGAGATTGGGTTTAGGAGTGGCACATTTGGGAGACCGAAGAAGGCTACCAATGATAAATCCCAACAAAGTTTGACTAGGTTCTCGATCATAACCATCAGTATTACATAGGGGTTATACAAGTGAAAATCCTTCTACTTCAGGTGTGTTAATTAACAGCTTAGACTAAACTTGAATATGAATTTGTATATTATTTAATTTATCTTACTTCAAATTTGTTTGTTTTTTATTGTGTTTTCATTTTATTATAGATCAATTATCTCCCATTTTACTACAATGTTGGGGGTATTGGTATCCTTATATTGATAGAAATGGGGAGAGATTTGAAGCAAAGGTCCTAATGGATGATCAAAGGGGTGGAAAATTATGGGCCATAGAGAAGCATACCAATATCATGCTATGTTATGAGGGTATCGAATGTCGTATTGAGGGTACATATAGGCATATTCATTGCCAAAGGGCTTCTGAAACAAGGATCACATTTGATTCATTAACATGAAAATTTTGTAAGTTGGTTCCAGAATGTGATGACTTCAGGATGCGATTATATCGTTAATCAATATGCACCAATAAAATAAGTGAACGAGATACAGGAAAAGGTAGAAGACAAGACTATTTGACTCAAAATGAACTGAAGAATGTTGCAAGGGTTACAAATGCTAACCATATATCAACAATGCGAGCTCTTTGGTGGGAGAGGACAAAGGTTGATACACTCTCTATTAAAATGAGATCCCTAAAGGAAAATTTGTTTGAATGGCCTTAAAGGAAGGATGTCTTTAGGTTTTACAAGGATGTGTGTGAGGCACACAAGCAAGAAAAATTACAAGGTAAAGATGCAGTTTGGGAATTTGTCAAGGATATCTTTCATAACTTGATGCATGCAAAAGCAAGGAGAAGGTATAGTAAATCCACAAAATCCCTTTATGAGATGATCAATGGGGAGGTCCTAGATTACATAGCTTTATTAGCTTGAATCTAGATGGTCCTTCAATATCTACGAATTTAAGGCAAGTTAGAAATTCATTAGCATCTATCCCAGGGTAGTACAAGCACATTTTTGAGGCGGTCGGAAAATGTTATGCTTCTTATAAAGCCAAGCATCGTATAGATGGCCCAATTCATGTATTTCTTGTTGAAGATGAAACAACTGTGAAAAAATATGTTAGGTGGGTAGCAAAAAAGGAACACTGGTGGGGTTTTGTGGTACGAAATAAGAACATCAATGCCAATCACATTTCTTGGTGAGAGTTGGTCATTATGCATGTGTTATTTTTGCAAACCCTTTACATGAAAATATTCCTCGTTTGGTTGTGGTTGTTCATCCAACATGCAATAGGTTAAATGAAAATTTTGTTTATCAACAATGGGAAAAGGTAGAATCTATGTGGAAGAAACACGTGGGAAACAATTTGGGACCTATTGTTGGTCATTCCTCAGATGAGGATAGAAGAACAAGACAAATTATGTTGAAGGATTGTTCTTCAACATCAGGTCTTCGATATCAAATTTCTTAGGAATGGTGGAGGCTAACCGTGTTGTACAATGGTTGCAATGTAATAGGATTGCATGACCAAGATCACATCCAAAATGACAAAAAGCTAGTGAATCCTTTGTTTAGCGATCGATGAGAATTGGTTTTAGGAAATGAGTACATAAGTTTTGGACATGTCATAATGGTTTATCACGCTTTTAAAGTGGCTGATCACAAGCTTAATGGTGAAGATATAGAGAGGATGGATCGAAAAAATTGGGGTTCCACACAATGCATTGCTTCAAGGCATGTTCAGAGGTGTTTGAAAGAGTTGAGAACTACACAAAGTGGAAAGTTAGAGAGGACACTAGCTACAGAGACTTATCTAATGATTGTTGTTGACTACATTGACATATTTATGTCTCATAGTTTGAGCCTTTGGGAAAGGATGCGAAATGCTTCACAAGTTCATCATTTCTTCACATTATGGTTATGTTGGGTACAAAAACAATCTCATACTAATGTCAACTTAAATTTCATCAGAAGAGAGGCATATCAAGATGTGAAAATTTATTTCCATTTTGTAGTTTTGTTGATGATATTGTTTCAAGATCATTACTCTAACTTGCCATGTGTTTTGCACCTAACTGGATCATATTTATGTGAGAACTTCTTTAGTAAAGTTGGTAGGATGGTTGGAGTGGAGAGGGCCTATGATTTCACTGACTTGCTTCATGTTGTTGGAACCCTTAATAGATCTGTTGATGAGGAATCAAACCCCAAAGGGCTTCATTTTAATAAATCTCATAAGAAGCAAGAAAGAATTTGGAATAGATTGCACCAAGAAATAATACAAAACATTGACATATTGTCGCAATATGATTCTATATCCACATATGCTAAAATTGTAGAAGCCCTTAAGATTGGATTGAAGGATGCACAAGACATTTTATCAACTCTTGGAATGCAACCAGAAAATTACACTCAATCTTCTTGGTGGGTTAAACCATGGATAGAGGATCAAAATTATCCAACATCTCAAATTGTGGATGAAGTAGTTGATGATTCTACAAAGATTTGTTCCAACTCTATATTCCAACCTTCATCATCAATGGTACACAATGAAAGTGAATTGAAAAGAATGGAAAGTGAGTGGAGACACGAGTTGGATGAAATTTTAGATTCCATTGACGAAAATGTAAGCAAAATTATAAAATCGGTGGTGGATCTTGATGGTAAGTATATGTTCAAAGCATGTTTGGTTATTCAGTTGAATGGAAATCTGAAATTATCCAAAGATAGGTTGATGAAAGTGAGAAATGGGGTCTACCTTAGGTGAGATGGGAAGGCTCCACAAAAGGGTGTTTTAATTGGCTTTGGAATTGGATAAGATTGTGGGGTTTTGTTTGAAAGCAACTCAATTCCCCCCATTGATTGTACTGCAAGAAAAAGTGTTCCTCGAAGTACAACACAAGACGCTTCTTGTGCAACGTGGTACATTGGAAGGGTTCAAAGAATAAGGAAGAAGGATGGTAACATGGTGTTTTATTACCATAATGGAATCGACCTTTTGGATATAATATAAGGCATCGAGCTTCAATTATGTTGGTATAGTAGAATAAAGGGGCAGTTCATGTATAAGTCTGATTTGACAGATCATGCTTTTGTACAACTTGAATCTGTTATAGCAATCGAAAAATTATCATACAATTCTAGGAATGATATATACATATTAGAAGAAAGTGATTACAAAAAAAATTCAGATTTTGTGAAAATTTTGAACAAGGTTGATTTTCAAAACATTCTACTTTCACTTTCCTTATGTATTTGCATATGTTGGATCATTTGTAAATCATTATTGGTTGTATTTTTGTTCATTTGTTTGTATGAATCTAATGTTAATTTTGTACTTTTTGGTTTTAGGTCTAGCGAATAGTTCAAATGGTGAATGTTCGGGATAACTCAACCTTTTTTTGCTACCTGCTTTTTGGTGTAAGTTTCTTTCACTAGCCATTCATCTTTTTGTAGGTGTTTTTCATTCAAACAATAATTTGGTATTTCCTCCGTAAAAACAATAGAATTACATACCTATATAACTATATGTACCCCTTACCTCAACACATATATACAATTTGGATATAAGGGTACCCTTTACCTTAACACTTGTGTTGGATTCCTTCTATTGTGGTTCCTTTGAAGTTGGTCCATTTAATCATGAAAAGAAATAAGAGGTGGTTCTTTTTTCATGAATATATTTTTCAGATAAGTATGTGGTTCTTCTCACTAATGTTAACATTTTCCTTGAATTTTTAGATTACTGGTTTGCTTGCTAGAAATGATATCAAGGATCTAATGGCAAGAGATTCAATCAGGATGGTTTCTGCTCAATCAAGTCAACAGATTTACACTAGAGAAACGTCTAACACATGAAGTGCATTTTATTTTGAATGTTTATGTGGTAGTTGGCTTTCCTATTTTTTAAATTGGACATATAAATCAGATTATGTAGTTCGAATGTGCCATTGGATTCTTTTTGGAAGTATTTATATTTTGGTCATACACATGGGGTCTACAATAGTTAAATTGCACTTGGTTATTATTGACAATTGAGTCCTCAATCATATTTTGGACATTTCCTTTCAGTGCTTTCACTAAATTCCATTAACATTAATTACTATCTATAAAGGCTTTTGGACATGTGATGGTAGTTTGTTTTTAAATTATTTGGAACTTTATTGAGATATGTGCTTCTGGTATATTGGAAGGGTGATGGAACTTTGCTTTCTTATTTTTGCCTACATTGATATATATGTGTTTGATAGGCCTTGCAACGTGTGTGTCTGATCCAAGGGGTATTTTAAGGTAAATGGTATCTGAGTTTTTGCAACTTTTGGATTGACAGGAATTTGATAGGGTGAATATTATGCAAATTTTAATGGATTTTATTTTTCCAAAGAAATAATGCATACGTTTCTATTTCATGGTTTGGAAAAGGAAAATAAATAGAAAATTTCCTATAGAATGTCGTATCACCTCCAAAAAGGAAAAGAAGACCACCTGGTGGCCATTTTTCACAAACTTTCATACAGAATATGCCTATGATCTCTCCCAAGAACACAGCTAGAAGAAAAAATATGCTTTGATGAGCGAGGCAGGTTGTTATGGGAGAAGAAGATGTGGAACAAATAAAGAACATAAAGTACTTCTAATTCAGTGTTGTCACGTCTTCCTTGTAGCAAAATGCCTTATTATTGTATGTAGATAAATTGTTGACAAGATTTGGAATGTGAGCCATATCTTTCATGGCAAGTCTCCCACCCCCTCACGTGCCCTTCCTCCTCCAAAACCTTTGATAAGGTAGCTACTACAGTAATTTTGTCAAGCCTCTGATGTTATTAATGTGGTGTGGTAAATCAGGGTACCAATATATACATTTGAGATAGCTCTGAAGCACTTGCAGGGAGCTCTTGGTACTGTAAATCATGTGAGTTTCTTATTCTTGTTTTTTTCACCTTGGGAATATAGCTTCATCATGGTTTTCTAAGGAGCCATATTTGCATGGATGTAAGTGACTTCTAAAGCCCAATAAATCTTAACTGTAATTGACCAAAGTATCTTTTCTATGGAACAATTTTCAATTACTATTTGCATAATGTTAGCATATTTATGTGGGTTTGTTTCGTGGAGGCTTCTAGAAGTTATAGGTATGTGATTAGTAAGAAGGGTTTACAAATTTATTGTCTTTTATTGTATTTTTCTCAAAATATTAAAACTAATAGCTCCTGGGAGGTGATGTAGAGCTAGTTCCCAGTGTTTTGTTGCTTATTGGTCTCTCCATTATCCCAGAATCTCCAATATAACTGGTAAGCTTTTAGAAAGATTGAATTCTTGTAGTAAATGATATGAACTACATAAGCTAGAGAAATTGTGTGTGCTACGTTATGTAAAAGGAAAATACTATCTAGCATTTGTTCATGCTGGGAGCAGGCTAAAATAGGCAAGAAGTCATTATGAAGCTTCATTATAGGCTCTTTGTGGCCCTAATTTTGATATTTTAGTTGAATAAGATTAAATTAAAGTACAGGGCCTCATATCTTTTAGAATTGCGATCCTTTTGTTTCTTTCTTCTCGTAATCTGACTATGTATTAATGCTCATTTAGGAATTTTGTTTTCCTTATTCTAGTGTTGTTTTCACTTGTTACCACTATTCAACAAATTTTATGGATTTCTTGTGCCCTTGGTCAATATTTCTCGCGCGTTACCTTGTGAGTTCATCATACACACATGTAGTTTGTATAATGGTGGAAGATTCCTTACAAAAAATATTTTAGAGTAAACATTTCTAGTGGTTGTGATGTACTTCTTGTGTATTATCTTAGCTGAAAAGATGCAATGATAATACATATCCCAGCAGGAAATGTTAGGTGCATTAAATTTAAAGGCTTCATTTTTATAGATAGATTTGAGTGCAGTAGTTGTACTAACATTGTCCAAATTCATTGTACATTGCAAGTAATTGCATTCAAGATGTTGAAACATCAAAATAAAAATAAACGTGACAACTGAAATTGTGAGGTGTCGTTACCTCTAAAAGAGATTACCAAGTGTATACAACGAAATGATAAATTTTTACATCTTAAATGACCACAAACCTGACTCTGATCATAGGCCTTTACTTATAACTCTCAATTTTGTCATGCATAGAGTTCCCATAGAAAATAATACTTATAGCCAAAAGAACTTAATATTTGATAGAAATAAAAATGATCTCTTTCTAAATGAATTAAAAACTAATTTGCTTCCTTTATCTAGTATAGACAACATAGAAGACCTCTATCATAATTTTACTACAACCCTCTCATATTCTATTAACAAGTTCTCAATTGAAGTTTCAAATAATAAAAGAAATAGCAAAACCAATCTATGGTATGACAAAGATTGTAAAAGTGCGAGGAGAGCAATTAAGGAAGTTGTTGATGAATCTCTTAAAATGGACAAGATAAAAATATACAAAACCCCAACTAAAAGGAAAAAGAGGCAGTACATTCGGCAAAGACAGGAGAATCTCTTACACCTCCCTAAGGTAGCTCCTAAGAAATTTTGGAGGCAGATTCTAACTAGGAAGACTAAGGAGAATAATAAAATTGCTCTTCACAATTGGAATTCCTATCTTAAAAAGATTTATGAATCTCCAAATGTCATGGATAATTTTGAAACCCTTCTCACAACGAAAAAAGTTTTCTCTTTAGAAAACATTAAGTTTGGGGTTAATCGCCTCGCTAATGGGAAAGCTAAGGAAATTGAAGGTTACCAAGCGGAAATCTTAAAAATTGGAGGTCATGTCCTCATCCCCCACATCCACAAGCTTTTCAATCAAGCAGTCAAGCAAGGGTTCCCTAAACCTTGGATTGAGAGCCTCATTATCCCTATTTTAAAAAGTGGGGATACAAATAACCCCTCTAATTATCGAACAATTATGATCAGCCCTCTCTTAGCCAAGTTATATGGTAGTATTTTTGAAAAGAAGTTAAGCATATGGCTTGAAAGTGAAGGTAAGCAGGCTAAAGGCCAAGCAGGTTTCAGAAGGCATCACTCAACAACAGACCACCTTGTTACGCTTAGGATCATTACGGAGGAATGTTGTAATGATAAATCCAATTTATTTTGTTGCTTTTTGGACTTTAGAAAGGCTTTTGATACGATTCCTAGATACAACCTTTGGAATAGATTAGAAGAGCTAAAGGTTCCTCTCGAGTTGAGAGCTACTGCTATAAGGTTATACGAGAATGTAATTGCCAAGCTAAAGAGCAATGAGGGGTGGTCGAAAGATATTAAGTGTAACATCGGAGTTAAACAAGGTTGCCCCCTCTCCCCTACCCTATTTGGTGTTTACATCGATAAGCTCGAAGGCTATTTAGAGGAAGCATGATGTGATGGCACGATCTTAGCTGGGATAGTCGTCATCCTTCTTATTTATGCTGACGATATTGTTCTTTTGGCAAGGTGCCCATCTGATCTTGATAAGCAACTCAGGCTTCTTAAGGATTTCTGCTCTACCATGGGTATGACTGTTAACACTGAAAAACAAAAGTTATGATTATCAAATCCAAGAAGGACACTTACGCTAATTTTATGTATGACAATAATAACTTGGAGGAAGTGTATTCTTACAAGTACCTAGGAATTGATATCCATCACAAGCTCAACTGGAACCATAGCATTGAGAAAAGGATTAATGGGGGGTGGAAAGCTTATGGCTGTGAGGTTTGGGGTTGTAGCATCTCCAGAGAGTCATGGAGAAAGATTGAGCAAATCCAGAAGCGTTTTATAACTTATAACCTGAAAATTAAAAGTAATACACCCTATCCTATTCTCCTTATAGAAGCAGGTCTTTCCCCTATTGAGAGCCTAGCTATGCTTAGTTTTCTGTTGTACAAGCACAAAATCAATAACATAGACGATCATAGACTTCCTAAGCTAGCTTTAAATTCTAGCCAAAACCACCTAAGGCTCAATCGAGATTGGCATAAAGACACAAGGGCCTGGTTAAACTATTGGGAGATCAATGAAAATGATGCATTGCAAAACATAAATAACATTAAATATATTGTTACTTCTAAGTTCAAAGAAAAAATGTGGTGTGAGAAAGATTTAGCAGCTAAAAGAAAATTAAGTTATTATAAGAAGGTCATCAACCCCACCCTAGAAGATCAAAAGTATCTCTCTACTTTAACTAGCTCAAAGAAGAAAATCAATATAGTAAAGATTAGAACGAATTCTCATGAGCTCCATAGTGAAACAGGTCGTTGGGCAGTTCCTAAAACGCCATGGATGGAAAGGATCTGCCATATATGTGAGAATAGGAACATCGAGGATGAAAACCACTTCCTCTTAGAGTGCCCCGCGTACAACCACATTAGATCTCAATTTCACAATCTTTGTTACAATACTGACCTTCCTAGCCTCTTACAATGTCAAAATTATAGTGAGCTCGGGAGGCTTCTCTCCAAGCTTTTTGAACATAGGAATAAAATCTTAAATCAAAATAAATAATTTGTTTCTTTAGGTCCGATAGACCATTGTTTGGTCTCAGCGAATGTTAACCATCATCATCATCATCATCACAATCACCAAGTACCATGTACTTTGAAGTTCTTGAAATGGCTAAAAGATTTGTCTTCAAGTCATGATATTCAAAAAGCAGCTTAAAATATCAAAAATGATTTAAAATTGATATTTTATAATTGGTGAACTATTGACATTTTTGTAATAGTTCTGCTTAGTATTTATGAAATTTATGCGTAGTTAATTGTGATTTGCAGCACTGACATCATAGATACATTCATATTGTAATAGAACCTTATGGATATGTCTGACTGGGTGAATCTTTGTAGGAAATTCATGAAGGGATAGATTTCTCTATGTATGAAGAATAGTGCTCATTTGGGCTTTTCTGCATTAAGTTTTCAACACATGGACGAGAACTTGTTGTTGGAAGCAATGACAATATATATATATATATATATATATATATATATATATGCAATATCTTTGTGTGTGTGTGTGTATGGTCTAGAAATGAACAGGTGTTCTTTAAAGGTAGCAGCTCATGAGGTGTTGTATACTTTTTCTTGATGATACATCCACAAGCCTAGTAATTTCTATTTTTTTCAAATTTGTTCTTATGTTGGATATCCATTATGTATTTTTCCAAGAACCTTAGAAATTCCACTTTCAACCTTTTTAAAAAATGCATTTGGTTTTTATATTTTGCAGATTCTAATTGGTGAGGGTTTTGTATAACAATATTTCAGTTGCTTTGCAGGTCTAGTGGCTGATGATATGTTTCAGTGGCAAGCCACAATTATGGGACCTACTAGTAGTCTATGCAGGGGGTGTAGTTGTGGTTACTATTAATTTTCCTCGTAATTATCCATTCAAGACTCCAAAGGTATGCTAATTAGCCATGAAGTCTCTAGATTTGTGCATTTTTTTATTTTTGATTTGACAGTTGATATCTTTGTTTTTCCATTACTTCTATATTTGCAAGATTTCTTTCTGATGTTTCTTGTATTGAAGAGTTCAGAAATGGGATTGAATTTGATAGTAGCCTTAAAATTTATCATTTCTAATGGGAGCATGTGACAATAAAGTTGGAATTTTTAAAGCATATTGAGGCTCTCCTTTTGAAAACAAAGTGTAACATCCCTAGTTCAATGACTTGTCCAGTTTTTTTATGGATTTTATTATTGAGATGACTGATGGTAGAATTTTTTTATTGAACCTAGGAAATAAAAATCATATTAATTACAAAATGGTTCAAAATTGATCTGTAATGTTTTACATGAAATAGAAATGATCACTGCAATTTATGTTGCCTTGGTGCTATAAGAGCTTGTTATAGAATTAAACACAATCATAAGTACCATGCCCTATTAAAAATCTTGCTAAAATTGTGCAGAAGGAATAACCTTGATATAGTTAAAGTTCATTCCTCAGATTTGAACTTCTATTCCTAAATTCTTTTCAAGAGCTATCTGGTTAGCACACAATTGAACCATCATTCAAGATCATTTCCTTCTTCTAGCTAAAGTTGTAGACAAAGGAATTATATTCATGATGGAACACCTTTTCACTCAAGGATTACTATTATAATTATTGGTAAGCCTCCTCTCCCCACTATTATACATCATCATGGCTAAATCTCTTAGTTGGAAATTGGAAGTGCATCAAAGATCTAGCTCTCTTCTTGGGATAAAATTAGTTCGTGTTGTAAAAAGAGGTAATTGCTCTCAATTCGTAGATAACACCATTTTACTTGGGGGAGTCTCTCAAATCATTACTGGCGGGTTTAATGTTATCGTGGATATTTTCCTCCAAGCTTCTGGAAGGAAAATAAATTAGCAAAAATGTCATATTTATGTCTAAGAATGTTCCTCAATCTTTAATAAATCTTATTGCTTGTGCAGCATCCTTTCCTTACAAACCCAGTTGGAAATATTTATCCTATCTTGATATGCATATCTACCTTTCTTCTCTCTCGTCTTTTTTGTGGAAGAGAATTATAGATAATATCAAATTGAAATTATCTCAATGCGGTCTCCAATAGCTGAACATGGCTGGTAGAATGATTTTTCTCAAGTCTTCCCTCTCATCTTTACCAATCTTTCAATTTACTAGCCTTCTATCTCCTTTGGGTGTCAAACAACAAATCTCTCAGCTCCTCTGCAAGTTTTTATGGAAAGGAGGTACACCACCAAGAAATATCATCTAGTTAAGTGGGGTATTGTTTGTCCCTATAAGTAGAATGGAGATTTAGGAATCAAAGACCCCTCCCTAATGAATCTAGCATTAGGGCCAAATCTCTTGTGGGAGTTGGTCATAGGAAGAAAGCTATTCAACATAAATACTTTAATGGGTCCTCTTCATTCTCAAAATGGATCCCAAATGTTTAGAGTACTCAAGACATCTCAACCCTTCTCCTTGAGAATCTCACATGGGTACCTAGAAATATAAGACAAATCTGCTTTTCCATTGATAGTATTTTGGGCAATCCACCTTTGCAATTTGATCCAATTGATTCATGAATTTTTTGATTGGCTATCTCAACATTATTTGATTACCTTATATGATAGTTCTACATGGAATGAAGCAAGATAATGGGTTGACTAGAACTTCAGCCTGGTCCTAGGCCACTCTTTTGTGAGATTGACACTTTCTGGATGTGCTCCTATCTCCAAATCCAAGAGTAACTATAGGGGCTATGGGGCATCTTCTCACTCTGTTAAGTAGGGGTATCTCCATCGTCTATCCTCCCTTCCTTTTCACATGCATCGTTTCCTAAGGTAAATTCCTTAAGTTGGATATTTAAGTGCATAACAAGCTCCTAAGTCCCTACTGCAAATAATTTAACGAAGCATGGGACAACTGGCCCCACTCATTGTGTGTTATGCCATAAAGGAGAAGAAACTGAGCAACATCTATTTCTGTAATGTGACTTCACGAGGAAACTTTAGTTATTCCTTCTACAGGGCATTAGTCATCGATACATTTAGGCCACATCATGCATGTAGTTGTTTAATAAGTGGGTTTACCAATATGATGGATCCTTCCACCAAAATCCAGTCTTCAAAGTTAATATACCATTAGGTATGCGTTATATAGATATTTAAAGTTCAATATGTAAAGTTCCACGTCTAATGCAGGTAGATTAGAAATTTTTCTTTGGTTGCACATGTCTAGCATATGCAGTTTTTTAAAATGTGCCATTTAGTGAATTTTTTATTTGATCCATGTTTTATTTTATTCATTAACTTCAAACACCTGTAGGTACATTTTACAAGGTGATGACCAAGAATAAAAAGAATTTCTTTCTAAGGATGGGGACATCTGCAGCAAGCTTGCGCTTCTTTAACTCCATAAATATTTGGACCCGAGGATGTAAAAAAAACCTTGCTTTTGCTTCTTGTTGGTGCCCCAACTAGAAAACGCAAGGATGGAATGAAGGTATAATTATTTTACTGAAGAGTTGTTATAGAGAAACTTGATTATACCATTGGTGACTGTCTGAGAAAAATTCCTTGTTATTCTTGCTTATCTAGTCTTTGGAGTTTGTCTATAAAGGAAAATTTATAGTTATTGCTCACATGTATGTTTTACTTGCAAATAAGAGGTGATTTGCATGTCTATTTTATGGGAGATCTTGGAGTTGCAAAGAGTCAGTTGTTGAAACACGTGAGTAGTGTGGAACCTCAAGGAATTTACACCACAGGTCGAAGAAGCAGTGGTGTTGGTCTGATAGTTGTTGTTCAAACGAATCTGGTCACCCAATGAAATGGTCCTTGAAGGCGTGGCCCTAGTATGTTTCTGAGCTTTGTTCTTTTCAATTTTTAAGTTGTTGGTTTCTTTGGAGTTGAAAATCGTTTTATATGAGAATGAATGCATTAGAGGTTTCACCAACATATATCTTTCAACACCTTCAGAGTAGTGAAAAAAATAATGGATCTTGTATGTGATGAATCGGGTGTTATGGACGAGACAGACGTTACTTTTATTCATGAAGTGATGGAACAACAGAATGTCAACATTGCAAAGGTGGGCATAACAACATCTCTAAATTCATGGACGATTGTTCTAGTTGACGCTACTGCTATTATCATTTAGTTTGAAGGTAGATTTATATGAGGTCCTACCATGAATATGAGTTTGTGAATGTCATGAATTCTAGAGATAGATCTCATGGAATTGCATCAACCTAGTGGGACGCATGGAAGGTGTCCTGTATAGAAGAAAAGGATTTTGTTTTATCAATGTTTTTTATAGAAGAGATATGTAATTGGAATGTTGTGCTTATTGGGGGATTCATTCATCTCTTCTTTTTTTGAAACTAAAGCTTTTGTGTGTCCTTTCTTCTGACTTTTCCTTGTTAAAGTTGTTATGTGCTCTTTAGTTCTGGATCTTGGATCGAAAGTATGAGGTACATTTTCATTTTTGGAGTTGTAAACCATTAGGATACATTGGAGGATGGAGAAATTTGAAACCTCTTTAAACTCCTATATTGACTTGTACAAAGATCCTAGTGCCCTTAATTTTTCTCCTATTTAGGAACTCGAATTGGTCAAAAAGGATTAATCTATTTTTACCGTGATTTTGTTTCATTGCTCTTAGATCATTTTTGTTTTACATTACTTGTTTTCAATTAGTAGTTTTTTATTTAAGCTTTAACTATATATAGTGTTCTCAACTTTCTTTTCCTTCTTTTATTTCCATAGCTAATTAATATTTTGTTATATACTCTTCACTTGAAAGGAGAGTATGGCTCATGTTTGCTTTCTGGTATTTTAGTGTACATTGTATCCTACTTCTGTAATGGAACTTTAATTTTAATTTTTGTTTGTACTATATTGTTCATTATCATAGGGGTCAATATGATCTATGTAGAACACTTGTAGATAATATCAAACTTGGCCATTCATTTTCAAAGTGCCCAAAAATATAGGGGATTTATATTAGCATAATTCATTACTGCTTTAAATTCATCCGTAAATGTTATGGATGCTGAGTCATGGCCCTCTTGCATGACCGTTACTAAGCGCCAAGCTCTCTTGAACATAGGTACTTCAATTTTTCTTTGCTAAATTGTGGGAATTTTCTTTAATTTTTCCCCTATGCTTCTGCATTTTGCAATTTTTCTCAAGAATTCTTACATGAAATGGAAAAATTAAAGGATTTTTGGTGAAGCGGAGAAATTAAAGGAATTTTCTGTAAGCAGTGGAGGATTTTTACTAGCAGTGGAGGAACCAAGGGAACTTATACAAGGAGTTGAGAAATTAGAAGAATTTTCTAGAAAGTCTGGAAAATTTTATGTTTTGCTTGTAGGTTCTGCTAAGTCAAATTTTAAGAAAGAATATTTGTAGTACATATTATTTTGAGATAATATTCATGAATTTAGGGAACGAGCCCTGTTGAGTACAACTGATTATTTTGAGAGAATTTTTCATGAATTAAGTGAAGAATGTTTGTTGAGTCAACTGATTATTTTAAGCTAAAATTTCATGAATTTAAGAAAAAATATTTGTTTAGTACATCTGATTAGTTTGAGATAAAAATTTATGTATTTAAGGGAGAACCTCTGTGAAGTACAGTTGATTCTTTTTGTGATAATTTTCATGACCTTAAGGAAGAATCTATGTTGAGTAAAGCTTATTATTTTGAGATAATTTTTCATTATTTTAACGAACAATCTCTTTCTTGTTTTGACTTATTGTGGATGATACTTGATAAAGTCAATATGTATAGTGATCTGGAAATGGAAAGACATGTGTTATACATGCATCAAAAGTGTGAGCCATTTACTCCTCTCAATTCTTCCATCCTTGGGTGATTTGTTGTCACCTCTTCTTTAAATATTGATGCTTGAAGGGTTGTACTCTAATGTTGAGTATTTTTTAATCTTATGATGGTTAATATTTTCTAGGGCCTATATAGTAGGGGCAAGAAGGATATCACCTTCTGTGCCTAATGACCTTGGCGAATATAATGTCATTGCTTATTCTTCCATGAGACAAGAGGAAGCACAAAGTGATGCACCATATTCTTACACCATTGTGAGAACACTTCTAAGCATTTTTCACATCTCAATGGTAATTTATTTGTTCCTTTGTGCAATTACCTAGTGTTAAGTGCGAGTTCTCCGAGAATTGACTTTTCAAGTTCTCATATTTTCAACACTAGAGTGGAGTTGTGACTAAGAAACAACATTAATCTAAATTTGGCCTTTTAATCTCAGAAACTTGTTTATTGACAAAATATTATGTTTGTTTCTTTTGTTTGGATTTATTGTTCACAGGCCCTAAGTCGACTTAGATTCTAAGAAACAGTGGCTCAAAGTGATGTAGATGAAGCCCTCAGTCTTATGCAAACATCAAAGTTCTCCTTATATGCTGAAAAAATAAAGAAAACTGGTATGGATGCCATATTCGAGATCTATTCAATCATAAGGGATGAAGCTTCGAGGATGAATACTATGGATTTCCGCTATGCTAATGCCCTGAACTGGATTTCTCGAAAGGTGCTCTCCACAGACTGTATCTATTTGTTCCTTTGTGCAATTACCTAGTGCTAAGTGCGAGTTCTCCGAGAAGTGACTTTTCAAGTTCCATCTTTTCAACACTAGAGTGAGTTGTGACTAAGAAACAACATTAATCCAAAATTGGCCTTTTAATCTCAGAAACTCGTTTATTGACAAAATCTTATGTTTGTTTCTTTAGTTTGGATTTATTGTTCACAATACCTAAGTCGACTTAGATTCTAAGAAACAGTGGCTCAAAGTGATGTAGATGAAGCCCCTCAGGCTTATGCAAACATCAAAGTTCTCCTTAGATGCTAACAAAAGAAAGAAAACTAGTATGGATGCCATATCTAACATCTATTCAATCATAAGGGATGAAGCTTTGAGAATGAATACTATGGATGTCCACTATGCTAATGCCCTAAACTAGATTTCTCGAAAGGTACTCTCCACAGACTGTATAGAGCATGATAAATATCATTAGTTCAAATTTCCTAATCAAGGTTTGTTTAAATGCATCTAATTGGGTCTCTTGCATGCAGGCTTACATTGAAGCTCAACTAAAGGAGTGTTGGGAAGAGTATGCAACATTGAACGTGTGGAAAATTGATCCCAATACATTTGATATTCATTTTATTGATGCCTAAAATTTCCAACAAGCGAATAATGTATCATATAGTTGTAAAGTAAATATCCTCATTTTTCAACTCTTTTAGCAAAGAGAGTTTTGTTTTTTAGATGTCCTTGAACTGATATGAAACTCAAGGATGAGTTTCCTCTTGGAAAACTCATGAGATTAGACATGTCAAGAATTATATTATGAAAAGTGATTGCATGTGGACTTCATGAACAGGAGACTGGGATGTTGTGGTCACCAACAGCCCCCCTCTTTGTTTGGTATTAGCAATAACATCAAGCAAAGGGGGACCCTTAACAAAAAATCCCAAAAATACTTTTTATCAAAATTTTTGTATTTAACTCCCTAAAAGCTATATCGCATCGCAAAGAGAGAGTGAAGCATTTTCCTATGCACATAAATAAGCTGCAAAGAAGCGATGCGACATTCATCGCATCGCACATGTTGGAAGTGCTCTTAAATAGAAAACATAAGGAATCGTCGATGGACGATATGCGACGTCGCATATCGCAACGTCGCATAAGCAGCGCGCAGTGATCAAATGAAAAATGTGATCTTGCGATCTGCAATCTGCGATCTTACACAATGCGATCTTGCGATTTGCGATCTGTGATGAATGAGACTATTAATTGCTGCGATGCGAATCGCAGAAACCACTCATCGCAAAGTTTCTTTGGCATGATTTGTAAACCCAAAATTGAGCGCGCACCTTAAGGGAAATTAATGATTGCACGCTTGAGTATCCAAGGATGATCGTGTTGCGTTTTTCGAAGAGTCAAGTCATTATGAGTGTCATGATTATGCATTCATTAGAACTTAAATCTTTCATGTCAATCTTTTCGTCATTTCTCTTTCCCTTTGCGTAAACTGCAAGGCAGCAACTAATAAATCTATATGCAAGAAACATCTAAGGAAAAGGGGAAAGCGCCAATACTTGAAGAACAGAGAGGAGATGCCTTCACAAATGGATGCCGCATGCAGCAGAGCCGCGGATTCCAGAGTATCACTCAACAGACACTGATGAAAATAGACTATCCAAGACTCAGAGTCAAAGGCGCACAAAGCAGCATGTTTGCAAAAGATCTTGGAGCTCGGACTGGGTAAAGAAAAAAGAAAAACGCTAAAGAGGGAGGACGCTCTAGAAAATCCTAGAACAAAGAACGGAAGCAATTTTCAATACGGAGAATTGTTCAGGCAACGAAATCCCTAACTCATTGAGTCATTCGCACGGCTGGAAACCGAAATAGCAACAGCACAATCAATTTGAAAGAAATCTGGGTTACATGAAGTATACACACAGCAAATACACCCAGCCAGAGGAATATTTTCAAATATATCTTCTAGTTTGTCAGAAAGAGGTGCCAGCTTTTGTTATTTCTACTTTTATCGCTCGAGCAAAATAAAAAGACAACCAGCCGACTCTTTCCAGGCGAACCTTGCATTGCTTACAGCACTAAGGAGCAGATACAGAAACAGTTAGAAATTAGATTCAATTTTTAGAAATAATTTTTTTTTAGTAAAAGGGCGGTCATTTGAAGTTGTTTCCTAAATTTGTGTAATTAAGATTTGTTAGTTAGTAGTATTTAACCCTTCTCATGGCATTTGGAGAAGGGTCCGGAATTTTTTCAAAAAACTTGTCCTCAAAACATGCACTTTTGCACCCTCGGAGGGGGTTTTTGATGAATGGATGGATCGAGATTTATTTATGTTTGCATTTTAATGTCTGCTACTAATGTTGCACTTCTGTACTCTTAGTAGATGTTAGAAGTAAGTAGAGATAAATCGTTATTGCTTGAAGTTTGTGAGTGAAATCAGTCATAAATGGTACTTTTATCTCTTGATTAATTTCTGCTTATATTCTTAGAGTGATATACAGCTGAGTTGTTTATATGTTAATGTATGAATGTGTGGGTTACCATTTGGCACTTTTGTACGGTGGAGTCATTTATTTGTGCTTGACATATGAATAAATTGTTATGCGATATGCTGTTCACAACTATTTTGCCTAACTTCTTATGCAGAATGGTTTATCTTAATTGATTTATATTCTTATGATAGCTGAATGATCTTTATTACCAGTTATTGTATGAAATCTTTCTAGATCGCATAATGAAAGAATTCTACCCCGGGTTAGTATAGATTAGATGTGCTGTTTTTTTTTAGATTACAGTAGCATAGAGTCAGTTTAAAGTTTAGAATTAAATTAGCTTAAAATTACCTCTAAATTAGCATCATCAAAATCTACACACACACACACATCTTTTAGATTGGGAAGTTGGTCCCATTATCCCCAGTCGGACCCGCTACACCAAATGGGCAAGGAGCCGCCAACCAGGTTCCGGACCGGGTGGGTATCCTCCTTGTTGTTGACCTGATTTCGGGGCCCTCAACATATTTGGCGCTAGAAGGAGGGCACGAACTATGAATGGCAACTAAGTCAAAATCTAAATGCCATTCTGAGAGTAAATCACCCAAATCAACTCCCCCGAATTCTCCAGTACGGTTAAACCCAGAGTTAGAAGTCGCTCGAGTATCCACCGCTGCTACCTACTCTAATATATCAGACCAACTCATCATTGAACCCCCTAAAATTCAAACTTTGATTCATAAACTCCAGGGATTCTCTATTTTTTCTCATAGGTCTGATAAATCTAACAGCAGTGTGACTTCGCAGTACAATCCTGCTCATCCCCTGACCAGATTGAAGAGTGAAAATTTTGGTATTCAACCGAGTGAACTCCCTCTCCCTACTAGGAAAAGAGCAAGGAAAACACCACCAGAGTCTGACCGTGAGACTCTTTCATCTACTTCGTCCATTTCAACCCCCTCACCGCGAAGTCAACCACCCACATCCTCATCCCAAATCACTCATCCATATTCCACAACCCTTCCTCTTCAATCATCAAAGATCATAATATCTCCATCTTCTCAGCATCAGGGACTATCTTCTGCACTTTCATTAACTAGCAGCTCAACGATGGCCCAGTCTCCATGGAACAATCCTGGGGCGGTTTTAATGCCTCCACCCCTGAGCCCAATACCGGCCCATCCTGAGAAATGGCTACCTAAATTCAATCCAGAAACAGGCATGTTAGCTGAAGAGCATATCAATAATTTCATGCTTTCTGTTAATCTCAACGGAGTTACTAACGAAGATGTTGTCGTCCGACTTTTTCCTTATACAATGCAAGGGACAGCCGGGTCATGGTACTTTTCGTTACCTTCCGAGTCCATCACAAGTTGGGACATTTTTCAAAGTCAATTCCTCACCAAGTTTGGCGATGACAGATCAACAGCGGCATTGATCAATGACCTATCTAATCTTAAAGCTGAGGCTAGAGAACCCATTAAAGATTTCAATTTATGGTTCAATAAGATCCTCAACAAAATTCCCGCTGCTTCTCAACCCAGCGAGGAAGTAAGATGTGAATGGTACATCACGGCCTTACCATCAAACTTGGATATCTTCGTAGATAGGGAAAACAAGACGACCTTAGTTGAAAACTTAACTGAGGCGTTAGCAGTAGAAAAACGCGTAGTTTCCCTAGAAAAGAGATCTGCAATAGAAGAACAAAAATCTAAGAAAATCTCTTTCAAAGAAGACACCAAGAAGAAGCAAACGAAAGATCCTTTCGATATGGAAGGATTACAAAAGGTGTTAAAGGCCATGTCCAATGAGATGATTGACATAAGAAAAAAAGTAGTAGAAACTTCTTCAAAAAAGCCCTATAGATATTTTAAAAGAAATCCTCCCATGGAGGTGAAACCACCCAATGCTGTCTCAAACGTCGAATCTGAAGAAGAAGAAGAAGAAGAGAATACCACTGAAGGGCAGACCGATGATGAAGAAGTTGTGGAGCTACAAGGAATGTGGGATTTCATCCTCCCACAAGAAGAGGATCAAGAAGCATTTCCGGTTATCACACGAAGCAAAAATCAACTTGATCCTCCCCAAACTACCCCTAAACAGAAGGGCGCAAGCCCTGCAACAAAAGATAAGGTCGCAACAAAGAAAACAAATGCTAGAGCGATCCAATTTAGCCCTGTCCAATTAGATCAAGCACCTCCATCAAGAACATTGATAGTGTCGGATGAAATGGAGTATAACATTATCGATGACATGAAAAAGACTAGAGCTAATATCACTCTTGACGAATTAAGCAAATTGAAACATCAACAGAAAATAATGATGAAAGAATTACATGCCGTGCCTACTACATCTTTACCTACAGCTGTAGCTTCCCACAACATGGGAAGACCTCCAACCAACATGATCAATAAGATTGATCCGAATGACATTGCCTTGATTGGAGGAAGGTCAAGATCCCATACTCCTCCTTTTCTTCTCACTTATGAAATTTTCAATAAAAACGTGCATAATTGCTTGGTCGATTCTGGTGCTTCAACGAATATTTTACCCAGATCAATATGTGCCAAATTGAATGTTCACCCACAGAAATCCGCAGTGCGCATAGTTCAACTTGATCGATCTCAAGTCGAAGTGATTGGTGAACTTAACCAAGTGACCATAAGATTGTCGTCTAACCCGAAAGTATGTCAGGTTATCGACATTCTAGTAGCTGATATCCCTGAATTTTATGGTTTAATTCTTAGCAGGGATTGGTCTGAAAAACTCCACGGATATTTCTCAACCGACTGGTCGCACATGTGGTTACCCTACAACGGTAAACCCAATCAAATAAAGGTTGAACGAGAGTTGCACCAAAAGTACATAGTGACTGAATTGGAAGGAGAGAATGAAGCAATAGCATACAACAGCAGTATCATAGGCAATTACTCGGTAGATTCTTTCCTCGGAAATTTCAATGCTCACACCTCACCTTACTTAGAAAATTCAGTTTTGTCCCAAGTTGAAAATTTTTCCCAAACTGATGATTCAAAGTGTTTTAATTTTTTAGATAACTCTGTAAATACATCTTTATTTTGGAAATTATATTTTGATGGCTCTAAATCTAACGAGGGAGCAGGAGCAGGATGCGTTCTGATTAGCCCAGACGGAAACAAGATCATGCTTACATGCAGACTTGAGTTCGATTGCACAAACAATACAGCGGAGTAAGAAGCCTTGGTGCAAGGCCTATACAAAGAATTCGGGTTGAATGTTAAGTATCTTCAAGTCTTTGGAGATTCTGAAATTGTCGTCAAACAGGTACGTAACACCATACACTGCCTGTCAAGTCATTTAAAGCACTATCAATCTTTAGTACAAGATTTGACTTCACATTTCACAGCATTCAATATTTCGTCAATCCCAAGACTCCAAAATGCGAGCGCAGACCTGTTAGCTAACGTAGCCTCTAGACTTATTCCCTCCGAAGGTTTTAGTCCCGATAGGTTCTCAATAGAATTAATCTTTAGACCATCCATCCCTGACAACATCACCAACTGGAGAGTATTCAACGATGATCCTGACATTGTAAATTTCCTCACTTCTGAAGGATCCTACTCAAATCAAATAATTGACGAAGACCATCATGATCACCAAATTCAGCAAAATAGCACTGATAATGCTATACCTAAATCGGTGGTTAAGTTAGAAGATTTATATGATTTGAAAAGTCGTTTTAAAAGGTCCTCCAATTCTAAACTCTACAGTTCAACTTTGAATTATGAATTAGTGAACCTAGGAACCGATCAGAAGCCGCAAAACGTTAATCTGGGCCACGGCCTAGCCCCTGAAGAAAAATCAGCATATATCCGTCTTCTGAGACAACACAAAAACGTTTTTGCATGGAATTACGATGAGCTAAAGACATACAACACTTCTATCATTCAACACACTATCCCTATGATTGACAATGAAAAACCTGTCCAGCAGAAGCTCAGAAAAATCCACCCCAACTTAGAAAATCAGATAAAGACTGAGCTAAATAAATTGTTGAGAGCCAGAATAATTTTCCCCGTCAGACACTCCAAATGGGTATCCAATATGGTGCCCGTTAGAAAGAAAAATGAAGATATTAGAATCTGTATTGATTTCCGGAATCTCAACCAAGCTTGTCAGAAAGATAATTTTCCCCTCCCACCTATGGAGCAAATACTACAGGCAGTAGTGGGCTCAGAATTAATGTCTTTCCTGGATGGATTTTCAGGATACAATCAAGTGCTGGTACATCTCGATGATCAGTTGAAAACCACATTCCGAACCAAATGGGGCACATACGCATATCGGAAGATGCCATTTGGTCTGATCAATGCCGGCGCTACCTTTCAGAGAGCCATGGAAATCGCTATTAAAGGTTTAGTCAATAAATCGGTAGTGATTTACCTGGATGATATAACAGTGTACTCCAAGAAGCGAAGCGACCATCTCAAAGATTTGAAACAAATCTTTCAAAGATGCTTAAGGTATGGGATTTCACTTAACCCAAAGAAATCTTTTTTCGCATTAAGTGAAAGGAAATTTCTTGGATTCATAGTGTCGAAATCTGGTATTCACATTGAACCTGACAGAATCAAAGAAATTTCCGAAATATCCATGCCCCATAACAAAAAGGCCATTCAATCTTTCCTTGGACAAATCAATTTTCTAAAAAGGTTTGTCCCAGATTTTTCACGTATTATTTCTCCTTTACAAAATATGATAAAAAAGAATTCAAATTTTAAATGGGGTCAGGATGAGCACGAAGCATTCAACTTGATCAAACAAGCTATCATCAACGCTCCATCTTTAGCTACCCCAAATTTTTCAGAATCTTTTATCTTATACACTTTTGCCTCAGAGAAATCTTATGCCGCGATTTTAACTCAAAAAAATCAAGAGAAGGCGGAAGCTCCAATCGCATTCTTTAGCTCGAACTTACAAGGTGCTGAGCTCAATTATTCAGACGTGGAGAAACAGGCATATGCTGTTTTCAAAGCGATCAAATATTTCAGACCTTTATTACTTAAGGCCCATACCAAAGTCGTAGTACTGTTTCCAGCGGTAAGAAACCTGTTGGTACAGAAGGATGTGGGCGAAAAGAGAGCAAATTGGATTACCGCTTTACAAGAATACGATCTTGAGATCAAGCCAGCAAACATCGTAAGAGGTCAATGCTTCTGCAAGATGTTAGCTGGAGCATCGCACATTCCTGAGAACTCATCTGAAGAGGTACACACGTATGAGGTAAGCCTAAACGACGCAGAATCATTATATGCGGACACCATTTATTATCTTAAGAACGGGTATGCTCCATCACATCTGGATCACACCAAGAAAAGAGCTCTGAGATTGAAAGCTAAACAATACTAGCTCATAAATGATGTTCTGTTTAAAAGGAATTACGATTCTGTACTTCTTAGGTGTCTTGAGAAAACTGAAGCCGAAAAGGTTTTGCAGGAACTCCACGATGGACCAGCAGGTGGACACTATGCTGGAGAAGCTACTGCGCATAAGATCTTACGTGCAGGATATTATTGGCCCACGCTATTCAAAGACTCATACAATTACGTAAGGAAATGCCAAATCTGCCAAACTGCTGCAGGGAAACAAAAGAAATCGTCCATGCCACTACAACCGGTTAACATCGAGCAACCATTCAGCTAATGGGGCTTGGACATAATAGGTGAGATCGTTCCTCACTCTTCTAAGCAGCATAGGTATATCCTCACGGCGACAGATTATTTTACTAAATGGGTAGAAGCAGTTCCTCTCAAGACAGTTAATTCTGAAAACATTATTGAATTCATAGATCAATTTATCATCACTAGTTTTGGATTGCCAACGGTCTTAATGTTTGATAATGCATCATAATTTTCTGGAAATACAATGACTGAGTTTGCACTTAAAAGAGGGTTCAAACTGAAGTATTCAGCCAACTACTATCCGCAAGGTAATGGGTTGGCTGAATCAACAAACAAAAACCTAATCAGGATTATCAAAAGAACAGTCGACCAAAACCAAAAGAATTGGCACAAAGCGCTGGTAAATGCTTTATGGGCAGATAGAATCACGAAGAAAGCTTCAATCGACACTTCTCCCTTTAATTTAGTTTATGAGAAAGAAGTGGTTCTTCCAACTCACTTAGTCATTCCCTCTTTGTCTTTAGTACAACACATCGATGAAGTATCTACTTCCTCTTTACAATTGAGACAAATGGAGATAATCAAACTAGAAGAACGACAAGAACAAGCTAAGAAAAACCATGCTCACCACCAAGCGCTAATAAAATCCTCTTTTGACTCAAGCATAATGACCAGAAAAACCTTTCAGATGGGAGATTTAGTTTTACAATGGGATAAGGCTCATGAAGAAAAGGGCAAACATACGAAATTTCAGAAGCTGTGGCTTGGTCCTTTTCAGATTGTAGAAGTCATAGGCCCATCGACGTTTGTGTTGCAGGATTTGGCAGGTAGAAGAGATTCTTTGCCTGTGAATGGATAGATTCTTAAAATGTATTTTCCATAGAAAATCATTCTTCTATTTTTGTAGGATAGTTTTAGTTTCTTTTATTTTGTTTTTCTCTTTCTTATAAATAAAACCGGTTGTAAATGATCATTGAAAAGAATTCATGAAAGAGCACACCAATTCTCTATCAGATTTTGATTTCACTTGTACAAATAGCAAAACTTTTTGAAAAATCTGACTTTTATTATTGACAAATAGAGTTAACTTTAACCTGGATTTGATATTAGTTTCAACCTCTCAAAAAACTTTGATGAAAACAACCTTTGGTAAAAAATTGTTTTATGTCAGCATAATGAAAGGTGTCATCAATAATAAAATAAATATTCTCTGTAAAGTTGTTGTTTTCAAACTCTATTATTGTCGTCCAGAGCTTTCTTAAGGAAAAACAATGACTTCCTCCCTGCTAAAGAAAACCGCAGCATTCAGAGAAACAATCCGAGAAAACACTATATCTCAAAGAATAAGAGGTCTCATCACGAGCCGGCTTATCATGATCACAGATATTATAACTTGCTGACTTTGCCAATACTGTCTATCAAAACAGGGAAACGACTCAAAGATTGTTGCAATCAAAAGACAAGGGGTCTCATCACGAGCCAGCTTGTTCAGCAAAAGTGTAAATCAAGTGAATGACTGTGTCATAATTTGGCCACCAAACCAAGACATTGTTCTTTAGAGACTAAAAAAGGAAAAAGTGTCAAAAAGGATTTTTCTCTGAAATGTTGTAAATAACCTCAAGCAGGAAAAAGGATCATTGTTGGATAACATGGTAACCCTGTCGAGGCTATGGACGCTTGCGGGCAGCAGAGGCTCTACCTACGACAAATGAGCATATTTTAAAGCCAGTACGCAGAGAAGACTTTATTTTATCTTTAAAAAGGACCGAGTAATGTCTGGTATGAATGCAAGAACTAAGCCTAAGGAAGCAGACAATTGGAATAAAAGAAAGGTTGAGACAAAGTATCATTGACAGGATAAGGGGTAATCTACTCTATCTGTCCATAACAAAATTTAGACATATGAAAAAAATTTCTGTTTCGGAAGTGGAAATGTCAATAGAAAAGCAGAGATAACTGGTTCTTCACAGTGAATCGCCATTGTTGTGGTCACCAACAACCCCCCTCTTTGTTTGGTATTAGCAATAACATCAAGCAAAGGGGGACCCTTAACAAAAAATCCCAAAAATATTTTTTATCAAAATTTTTGTATTTAACTCCCTAAAAGCTATATCGCATCGCAAAGAGAGAGTGAAGCGTTTTCCTATGCGCATAAATAAGCTGCAAAGAAGCGATGCGACATTCATCGCATCGCACATGTTGGAAGTGCTCTTAAATAGAAAACATAAGGAATCGTCGATGGCCGATATGCGACGTCGCATATCGCAACGTCGCATAAGCAGCGCGCAGTGATCAAATGAAAAATGCGATCTTGCGATCTGCGATCTACGATCTTACACAATGCGATCTTGCGATTTGTGATCTGCGATGAATGAGACTATTAATTGTTGCGATGCGAATCGCAGAAACCACTCATCGCAAAGTTTCTTCGGCATGATCTGTAAACCCAAAATTGAGTGCGCACCCTAAGGGAAATTTAATGATTGCACGCCTGAGTATCCAAGGATGATCGTGTTGCGTTTTTCGAAGAGTCAATTCATTATGAGTGTCATGATTATGCATTCATTAGAACTTAAAGCTTTCATGTCAATCTTTTCGTCATTTCTCTTTCCCTTTGCGTAAACTGCAAGGCAACAACTAATATAAATCTATATGCAGAAAACATCTAAGGAAAAGGGGAAAGTGCCAATACTTGAAGAACAGAGAGGAGATGCCTTCGCAAATGGATGCCGTATGCAACAGAGCCGCGGATTCCAGAGTATCACTCAACAGACACTGATGAAAATAGACTATCCAAGACTCAGAGTCAAAGGCGCACAAAAGTAGCATGTTTGCAAAAGATCCTGGAGCTCAGACTGGGTAAAGCAAAAAGAAAAACGCTAAAGAGGGAGGACGCTCCAGAAAATCCTGGAACAAAGAACGGAAGCAATTTTCAATACAGAGGATTGTTCAGGAAACGAAATCCCTAACTCATTGAGTCATTCGCACGGCCGGAAACCGAAATAGCAACAACACAATCAATTTGAAAGAAATCTGGGTTATACTAAGTATACACACAGCAAATACACCCAGCCAGAGGAAGATTTTCAAAAATATCTTCTAGTTTGTCAAAAAGAGGTGCCAGCTTTTGTTATTTCTACTTTTATCGCTCGAGCAAAAGAAAAAGACAACCAACCGACTCTTTCCAGGCAAACCTTGCATTGCTTACAGCACTAAGGAGCAGATACAGAAACGGTTAGAAATTAGATTCGATTTTTAGAAATAAATTTTTTTTAGTAAAAGGGCGGTCATTTGAAGCCGTTTCCTAAATTTGTGTAATTAAGATTTGTTAGTTAGTAGTATTTAACCCTTCTCATGGCATTTGGAGAAGGGTCCGGAAATTTGTCAAAAAACTTGTCCTCAGAACATGCACTTTTGCACCCTCAGAGGGGGTTTTTGATGAATGGATGGATCGAGATTTATTTATGTTTGCATTTTAATGTCTGCTACTGATGTTTCACTTCTGTACTCTTAGTATATGTTAGAAGTAAGTAGAGATAAATCGTTATTGCTTGAAGTTTGTGAGTGAAATCAGTCATAAATGGTACTTTTATCTCTTGATTAATTTCTGCTTATATTCTTAGAGTGATATACAGCTGAGTTGTTTATATGTTAATGTATGAATGTGTGGGTTACCATTTGGCACTTTTGTACGATGGAGTCATTTATTTGTGCTTGACATATGAATAAACTGTTATGCGATATGCTGTTCACAACTGTTTTTCCTAACTTCTTATGCAGAATGGTTTATCTTAATTGATTTATATTCTTATGATAGTTGAATGATCTTTATTACCAGTTATTGTATGAAATCTTTCTAGATCGCATAATGAAAGAATTCTACCCCGGGTTAGTATAGATTAGATGTGTTGTTTTTTTTTAGATTACAGTAGCATAGAGTCAGTTTAGAGTTTAGAATTAAATTAGCTTAAAATTACCTCTAAATTAGCATCATCAAAATCTACACACACACACACACACACATCTTTTAGATTGGGAATTTGGTCCCATTATCCCCAGTCGGACCCGCTACACCAAACGGGCAAGGATCCGCCAACCAGGTTCCAGACCGGGTGGGTATCCCCCTTGTTGTCGACCCGATTTCGGGGCCCTCAACATGGGACAACAACCAAAAGTTGTTTTATGAAGTGTCATTATATGTACTTATGTAAAAAACATGTGTTTCCAGATAAACTCTATATAGTTTCTATTGTACATGGTTTCTATTGTAATATGGGTTTGCCAAGATTTATAGTAGTGACCCTCTTCCCCACCTAATATAGGGTCCAAAAAAAATCTTGGGGTGTTGCCCCGGACCTCGTAAAGGGGGGCTATCAGCCCCCCGCACATGGGGCTAGTCGTGGAAAGAATATAACACACACCCAAAAAACTATTTATTAAGCTTTAATTTAAAGAAAATTGGTGGCCAATTCTCATCAATTACAGCAAAGCTCCATATGAAATTTAAGTTTGCAACAAAGCATGGAACTAGGTAGATAGGAAAGGTTGAAATAAGGAAAGGTATGCTCTGAATTCTTTTTAGTTGCAACAATCTTATTGTTAGGTGGAAAGATTTGAAAAATTATCCCTTGTATCTGAAAATTGATGTGATTTCTTCATTTATTGAAAATGGTAAAGGAGGAACATAATTGTTACTAACATAGCTTCTTGAATAGTGGCATATTCTAAACTATGAACAGATTTTCATGGGCATGTCACATGAAAAGATTAGGAATGAAGTTATTGTTCTGTTAATATAGGTAGGCACCCTATGTAGTTTTAATTTTTCTATTAAGTCAAATGTTGGGAAGTTATGCAGAGATGCAACATGGAAATTTTGCAAGGAAACAAGTCGAACTTTGAGAATCCTTACACTAGCCATAGCTTTTACTGTCTCAGAAATTCAATATTAACTAAATTTAATCTTCAAGGACAGGAGAAGTTGAAGCTGAGTCTATTTGTAGTGTTTAATGAACAAAAATTAGTTTGCTAATCATAGTAATGTATGGTTTTCTGATGTTCTTAATGAGGGACTACATCCTTCAAGGCAGTTGTTGAAATGAGGCATAGAGGCCATACTCTCACTGATTATATTTTTTGATGTAAATAGTGTAATAATGGTTAGGTATGTTTCCAATTCAATACTGATCAGGTCAATTGAGATGCTCAAAGTGTAAATTCATTTGCGTATAAAGCTTTCATGGAGGGTGTGATAGTTACTTCGTCAATCTGTGTTTTTTGTAAATTTCCTTCCAGAAATATGTACTCAACTCAGGACCTCTTTCTCACAGTATTGTGCAATTGGATTTTTCCCTGATGCATTTTGTCATTGGATTGTGCCTCTTTCTCATTTTTATTTTCATCCTCAACATTAGATTTTTTTGCAAACGTGATGTCATATGTTCTAACCATGGCCATGGTTTCTAGAATCTCTAGCTTGAATTCATTCACAAGGAGGGTTGAGTGTTTCACTAATATCTGAATTATTTCTAGAATTTCACATTTCCAAAGACGATGACTGACTTCTATAAAAAAATTGGGCTGAGTTGTTAAAATTAAGAAGAAAGGATCAGGTTACATCTCTATATTTATTTGTGCCAAGAAAACGTAGTTTCTAAGGGTGCAATCATCACATTCATTAAAGGGACCTAACTAATACTTTAGTCTCCATAAAGGAAGTCTGAGCTGCATATAACCAACACTTAATCCCCAAGGTTGTGTGGTTTAAGAGAGCCATTTATAAATCTTTTCATCAAGGACAAATGGGAAAATTCTTTGCATTTAAAGGGTTCAAACTTATTGTCCTCGGGACTAATATATATATTCCAAAATTTACTTCTTAGATATGAAGTATTGAAGGAGCATGCAATTGTGAATTTTCAGAAGTTCGCATTGATATTTATTGGCTTTAACTTTTGTCATTTAGTGGACTAAATCTCATAGTAAAGGAGAGATGATCTGCCCTAAAGGAAACATTGCATTTCTAGAATTTAATCCTAAAGACAACCATATTAATATTTTTCAGTGCATGGAAATTGTTTCAACGGTGAAGAGGTTGTGGGTTTCTTACTGGAATTTACACCACCAAGTGGGATGAATATAGTGCACATAACATTGCTTACTCTTTGCTCTTTCTGATTGTCAAGTCTAATATCATTGTGGAGAAAATATCCTAGGTTTCCTTTACTTATTCATTGTTAAAGCTTTGTTATAATATGTAATTTTTAAGTTATATTATGTGAAGAATTGAATATGTTATGGCCTTCCTATCTTGCCTCAGATTTATATTTCTTGTTGGCTTCAATAAATACATCGATATATTTTGAAGTGTTTTGGAAGAAAATTTTATGGTCATAAGTGTTTATCTCACTGCAACAAAGAAGGAAATACACCTACGATAAATCGCCATAGAGCTATTTGACAAAATCCTTCACAGAAAAAATTCCCTAAACTCAAAAAACACAATGGTAATTTGGGTCATTTTCCTAGAAGGGATATTACATTATCAAACTTCTTTAATCCTTGAATCTTTAGTGGATCAGATCCTATGAATAACTCAACATGTAATCAAAATATTACAAATAAAAAGCATAGACTCTAACTGAGATATAGACAAATAAATCAAAACTAGAGTTCACTTAGCTATTTAAATAAATGAACACGATGCACACCATGAAATGGGGGGCTTGAAAATCCTAGTTTTCACTATGGAGAAAGAGTTTACAATGCTAGGAAATGATCCGCACCACATACAAGAACAAATTTGACATTATTTTTTTGCAAAACAAATCTTCTATAGTATACAATACATTATATCAGCAATTCCTCATCCAATTATCTTCCCTAGCTCTCTAACCTCTACCTCCCTCTCCCTCTCTCTCTCCATTCTAATTACATCACAACTTAGGTATACATATAAGAGAAAAATTGTAGAGTTGGATCAAAAAATTGGTAAATAATTTCTCTATTTTAGCAACCATAATACAAGCATGTCCAAGTAGATATTTTAGGGAAGCTAATATCACAATGAGATTGATCCATGATACATATAGAAGGTAAACTTGATCTCAAACATCTAAAAATAGATTGATTCATCCTCCTTGTTGGTTGGGTGCATCCATTTTCCTGGAACATTGGGGAAGAGGGTCACTACTATAAATCTTAGCAAAACCATATTACAAAAATTCCCATATCTCCCAAATCCTTAAATATTTTGAAAAATTACTCGTGATTCAACTAAATGGGTGTATTATAAAAAAAACACATGTTCTATAATTTTGATATTTACTTCCATCTACAAGAAAATCGAGGCAGAATTTGGATGCATTTCTAGAAATTTTGCTAATTACAGGTTGAATTGTTGTTCCTAATCTAGAGGTCCACATGTGCGACCTGGGCACAAACTAGTGAACACAAAACCATATTGGGAGTATTGTGGTTGTTCATCAATTAATTATATTGTGAATGAGGAGATGGATGGAGTGAAGTGCTATGAACGTACATTAAAAATTAGACTGCATTTATTAACTTAACACAATAGAGTTGTTTAGTTTTTGGCCATTAAATATAGGGTTCTTTCATTTCTTGAATAATCCTCGGTCTTGGCAATACAAGCAGTGAACCAAGCTAACTAGTCTTGACCAAATAGAGGCACTCATTCATCCTTGTCAGAAAATAAGCCTTGAGCTTAACTTGATAGAGAACACATTTTTTAATTAATTCCATGAAAGTGTCCATGTTTATGAGATGGATAGGCCATAGTCACATCATTTACATATCAACATTAGACCATTAAATGCCACAAATCATAGTGAGATGTGCTTGAGTGTGGGTTGAGTAATCACATTGTGGGAATACTAATATGCATCTCCTATGTATATCAAAAGAATAAAGGTGCATTGTAGAATGCATGTGGGGTCATAAGAGAGGCATCATGTCATTATGCTAGGGATATAAATATAAAGGGGTATAAAAAATGTTAATGAAAAAATGGATACCTACAATATCTAGTGAAAGTAGGGGTTTTTTAAATTGGGAAAATGTATTGGGTTAGTATTGGTAGGGGGTTAAATAAAGTGATTTTTAGAGGTATTTTCCAATATGTAGTCAAATTAAGGGTATTTTTTAGTATGCCATGAATGCATGTGTTATGTCAGAGGTTCATTGAGTGAAGCCCCCGTGAATCTAGTGTCCCTTGATCTTCTTGTTCAATGATCAACTTGTCTTTGTAGCTTCATAAGTGTCCTCTAGTATAGTCTCCTTCTCCTTCTCCTTGATGATCATCCTATCATGTGAAGATGTAGTACCTGCCCCTAGAAACCACTCATAACAAGACAACATCAACCCGAAAAAATCCTACTCTAACATGCTTCATGAAAATCTCTAATTGAACTAGAATTAGGTACTAGACTGGGAGGATGGCTTAGGGACTGCACTATGGGTAGCTCTAGAGGGTAAGAGTGAGGTGTTGAGGATTGTGACTTTGTAATGTGCAGCACTGGAGACCTAAGAAGGAATACTGCACGGTTGAGGGTCATAGTGAGGTAGCCTTGCCCACTATGATTCGACAATGTGCAATTCAAGATAGAGGGAGGCCAGTAGATTGTGCAGTTGCACAATTCAAGGAGACAGAGAGGCAAATTGCATACTGGAATTGTGTAATGCGCAGAAGGATACTAACAGGGAGGCTTGATTGCATAGTTATGGGGGTCAGGAGGCCATGATTAAGCATTGTGATTGTGCAATGTGCATTCCTTGGAGGAAGGAATTGAGAATTGCACATTTCCAGGGGTCAAGGGTACATGATTGAGGTTTTATATTGTGCAATGTGTAGTTTAGGGAGGGAAAAGTGAGCTTAAGTTGGTCAGGGAGAAAATCTTCCAGGATTTGGCTAAGTGTGGGATCAGTGAAGCAAATATGAAAGAAAGGTAGGACTTGAACATGACCACACACTCAAAACAATCAATGACAAAACATTAAACACTCATCACTCATAAAAAACACTGTCCCCTTAGTGTGACGACAAAATAGCATACTCCTCCAAGTGCAACACTTAAGGTACACTCTGCGACGACAATGATGACACTTGTGCGACATTGCATGAAACTTTGGGAATGGGTTTAATACATGTATATATGATAAACATGACCCATTGACACTAAATTCTCCACTTGAAATGAACCGTAACTCCTATTTCTGCGATGTACGACACTTCCCATACCAAAGACAACACTTGAATTTCTTCACAAGGGGACTAGAAAACTTAGAGAATATACATGGGATGGATCTCACTACAAAAACGACAACTTGAAAGGTCAAATTAGGCTCTGAAATTTGAATGTAGGCCAAAATTTTGGACGGCGTTATAGCAACAACAACATGTCTCTACATCTATGACCCCAGATTGATAAAGTAAATTTTGAGTAATCATTTTGTCAATTATTCCACCCAACAAGGCTCAATTGGAAGATGTGATTCGAGGATTGAAAGGTTTAAATTTGATGAGAATTCAACACCATCTCAATTAGTTGAGAAACCTAGACCATTACAAGAATTTCCAAAGTGGACACTTGAAAGTGTTCATCCTAATGAGATTGGAAACATAGGAACTACAAGTTCTACTAGACAAAATGAAGGTGATTTAGATACTTCAAATTCAAGTGATGCAAATTATCTAGATGTTTCACATGCTTGTGAATTGAATTTATATACTAAATTTGAACCAACTTCTTGTGAAGAAGTTGTTTCTCACAATGAGTGGAAGGAAGTTGTGCAAAAGGAGTATGATGTTGTCATTAGAAATGGGGTGTGGAAGTTGGTGTATCCTCCATTTGGTACCAAAATAATTAGTTGCAACTAGTTCTACAAGAATAAGTACAAATTAGAGGGCTCAATTGAAAAGAAGAAAGAAACAAATATGGTGAGAGGATTTGCATAGAAAGAAGGGATAGACTATGAGGAAAATTTTCACCCCACAACAAAATGGGATGTTATTTATGCATTGTTGGTTTTGCATAGGTGGAAGATACATCACATGTATGTGAAGATAAGCTTCTTAAAAGGAGATTTGATATAGAATGTTCACGTGTCTCAACTAGAAGGGTTTATTGTGGAAGGTCAAAAGCATAACGTATGTAAGTTCATCAAGATCTGTGTATTGCCTAAATCAAGTACCGTGCACATGGAATGAAAAGTTAACTAACCATCTTTTGAAGATCAATTTCAAGCACTTTAATCTTGATGATGCAACTTTTTTTGTCGAGAAAGATAGAACAAATTGTTGTATATGATCTTTTGATAATATGAAACAATGAAGTATATATTGTATCCATAAAGAAAGAATTGAAGAATGGTTATGAGATGAAAGATATAGGATATCTTCACTACTACTTGGGTATTGATATAACTTAGAATCAAAAGCATGTATTAATCTCCCAAAAGAAGTACATCGAAGAAATGTTGAATAAATCTGGCATGGTTGATTGTAATCCTAAGGAACAAAAGTTTAAGCTAACATCAAAATAAAGGAATGAAATTGAGGATGCAACTAAATATAGATAACTTATGGGGAATATTATCTACCTTATATTTACTACAATAGATATTCCATTTTAATTTGGGATTCTTTCCAGGTTCATGCAAAAACTTTGTAAAGAACATTAGTGTGAGACAGAGATAATTCTAAGGTACTCGAAGGGATCTTAGAATTTTTGGATTAAATACTGTATGATGGATAACTAGTTCAACATTCAAATTAAAACTTTGATGGGGACAAGGAGAATGGGGTGTCTATTGTGTGATACATAATGAGTCTTAGATTGAGAACTCTCTCTTGGAGATCATGCAAACAATATATTCAATCAAATTCCATTACAAATGTAGAGTATGTGTTGTTTTAGAGGTGACAAAGGAGATCATGTGGCTTATGAATGTACCAAAAGGATTTGCAAGAGAAATAGGTGACTGTTATTCCACTTTTGATTGATAACACTTCTATGATAAAGTTAGCCAAGAATTCAATATTCTAAAAGCAAGTGCATCAACATGAAGTACTACTTGATTCAACTCCATGGAGAGGCTAAGACCATTCAACTAATAAATTGTGTAGAAATTATGACTGTAGATTAACCTGATAATGCAATATAACCAAAGCAAAATACTTTAACCTACTTCTACAATCACTTTGCGGAAGCTTAAAATATTTGAGCAAGATCAAGCTGAACACATATAACCAAAAGAAGAATCAATGCACATGAAATATAGAAGAATACTCAGGGGAAAGCCTCAGCTAAAAACCCCACTATTTGTATTATCATACAATTTTGAAATATCTCAGAATTACACAAAGCCTTATCTCTCACAACTATCCAACTCTCAGTACAATCCTCACATATGCTCACAAGCAAAATAGACTTCTCTTAAGCTTTCTCCTCTGCTCTCCAAGCTCCTATTTCCTTGCGCAGTTTCTCCTGGGTGATCCTCCTGTTACCAAGTGGAACATTGATCTCACACCTTGTAAAACTGCGCAATCCTCAAGGAATGAATTCCTTCTGCATGCATGAGTTTTGTTTATAGGAAAACACATGCAACTGATAGTACATTGTCCATGTCTTTAATCTCAACTAGGTATTTCTCATAATAGACATGCATGAGTTAATGATGAGAGAATCTTCAGTTATCTAGAGTACACTAGTTTAGTGCATGCATGCATCAATTGACTGATAACTCACAATTAGTTCCTCAAAAAGTTTGGAACTAATTTAACTGGACTTAACTCAGTAAATTGAGCTAACTAATTACAACTCAAATATAACTCAATCTTATCTCATTAATTAATGGATAACTCTTGCATGACTTCAGAAAGACTTCTAACTTGAATTTCTCCAACTACTTAACTCAAGATGAATTAATCAATTATTTTTCAAGCAGCTGATGAGAAGAGATTAGAATTTTAATTCAAGGATAAATTAAAATTGGAATATTCTTGTTGCCACATTTCAACACTCCCTTTCAACAAGAAAGGGATTATCTGCCACCCCGATCTTGTCTCTATGGAACTAGAATTTACACTTTGACAATGCCTTTGTCAAAATGTCAGCATCTTGATCCTCTGTCAAAATATATTGCAGCAACATGATCCGCCTCGCTACACAGTCTTTGAGATGATGGTACCGGATATCGATGTGCTTTGACCTATCATGAAATATTGTATTCTTAGAGAGTTTGATACAACTCTGATTATCACAATAGATCACAGTTGGATCCATCCTCTAATCAAACAAACCAACTAGGATTTTCCGCATCCAGATGGCCTCACATGCTGCCTGACTTTCAGCCATGTATTCAGCCTCTGCCGAGCTGAGTACAACCGACCTTTGTTTCCTGCTGTACCAAGAAACTGCAGCTGACCCAAGGTTGAAAATCCCTCCTGATGTGCTCTTCTGATCTGATGGACTCCCTGCCCAATCTGCATCAGTGAAGCCCTGTAGCTTCACTCCCTCTATCCGTTTGTACCATAATCCATACTGAGATGTGCCTTGAAGGTATCTCAAGACATGATTTGTCGCCTTCCAAAACATCTTGGTAGGCTGAACCATCGCTTGACTTAGTTGGTTCATCGCATAGCACAAATATGGTCGTGTGTTCACTAAGTACATCAGTGAACCCACAAGCTTCCTGTACACATTAGCCTCTACTACTTCTCCTGAAGTAGCATCCTCCTTCCTCCAATTACCTTCTAGAGGAGTCGGCATGGGCTTGCACTTCTCCATGTGGAATCTCTTGAGTATCTCATTGGCATACGTGCCCTGAGACACAAACAACTCCCCATCCTTCTGCCACACTTCCATGCCAAGGAAGTAATGCATGAGGCCCATGTCTTTCATCTCGAATTCTCTTGCAAGGTCATCCTTGCAAGACATGATCAACTGATCATCACCCGTCAATATGAGATCATCGACATAAAGTACAATTATCAACGGCTTACCTTTCACCATGATGTCGTACAATTTTGCATCCGCTTCACTCTTTGTGAAGCCCAACCCGGTGAAGTAGTTGTCTATCCTGGTGTACCAAGAATGAGGTGCTTGCTTCAACCCGTACAAAGCTCTCTTGAGTCAGCACACATGCGACTCACGATCGAAGGCCTCAAAACCTTCTAGCTACTCTATGTACACCTCTTCCTCAATCTTGCCATTGAAGAATGCAGTCTTCACATCCATCTGATGGATCTTCCAACCCATCTATGCTGATAGTCCCAACATTGATCTGATAGATGAGTATCTTGCGACAGGAGAAAAAGTCTCATCATAGTCAATCCCCTCGACCTGTGAAAAACCACAGGCAACAAATCTTGCCTTATGCTTCTCCACACTACCATCAGCAACTTGCTTTACCTTGTAAATCCAACAGGAACTCACAACTGACTTGTTCTCCAATCTCGGAACCACGTCCCAAACACTGTTACGAACTATGGAGTCATACTCCTCCACCATAGCATCAACCCAAATTGGCTGCTAACTGCTTCCTCAAAGGAAGATGGCTCGGTCTCAACACATTCCCCAATAAGGGCCATGTGTCCAATGTACCTCTCAAGTGACCTCCTCTGTCTATGCTAAGAAGATGGTTCTCCCACATTCTCTCTCACATTCGTCAACAATCTGATAGCTTCTCTTGTGCGTTTTCATCCATCTCTAGAAGACTCTACTTGAGTTGATGTCTCCACTCCTAGAACCTCTGCATGCAACTACTCTGCATCAGTCTGAGGCTCCTCCTCCTTAGGAACCAACAGTTCCTCCACAGCCTGTAGTTGCGGCTCCCTCTCAAGGGAAACTCGCATGGCCTTCTGCTCATCAAACTTGAGATCTCTTCGAACCACCTTCCTCCGACTGGTAGGCAGATACACCTGATAGTTGTGGGGCGTATCATTGTACCCCACAAGTATCCCCAAATCTGTTGTCAGCTCAAACTTCTTCCATGAATCCTTTGTCACATGGAAATATACCAATGAGCCAAAGATTCTGAAGTGACCCACATCTAGTCTCTTACCAGAGAAAGCTTCCTCTAGTGTCTTCATTCCAAGTATGTAATGTGGGCTTCTATTCTGTAAATAGACCGCTGTGTTGCATGCCTCAACCCACAAGTGAAGTGGTAGGCTTTGGTCATGCAGCATCATCATGTTGCCCCTACAATAGTTTTGTTCTTCCTCTCGGCCACCCCATTTTGCTATGGGTTATGAGGTGTCGTTAACTCTCGTTTAATTTGTTCTACTACACAGAAGTCCTTAAACTCTTGAGAGACATATTCTCCACCGTTGTCAGTTCTCAGGGCCTTGATCTTCTTCCCTGACTCTTTCTTGACCAAATATTTGAACTCACAAAACTTTGTGAAGGTTCGTTCCTTCTTCTTAATGAAATAAATCCAGCATTTACGTGAAAAATCATCAATGAAAATAACATAATACCTTTTCTTCATTGTGGATGTTTTCAAGAATGGTCTACACACATCAGTATGAGCTCGCTCTAATATAGCCTCTGCTCGACTGCCTATGCTACAACTTTCCAATGTCTTGGCTTTGCACCGATTCTGCTTTTGTACTCAATGTTGCAAAATCATCTACCTCTAGTTTATAGAGATTCTTCACCCAAATCCCTATCCTCTTGATCTGACCCGTGGCTATGTGTCTTAGGAATGCCTTTCCTTTACTGAAGACAACATCGTAGCCTTTGTCCTCCAACATCGCGATCGATACCAAGTTCTTCTTTAGCCCAGGCACATACGTCGCATCTATCAAGGTGAGAGGAGCTCTGTGCTTCCTTTGAAAAGCAACTGTGCCCACTCTTGAAACACTATACCTTCCATCGTCACCCATCTCTATGCACATCTTAAGGTCTTTCTCCTCCAAGGCACTGAATAAATTTTTATCACCGATCATGTGGAATGAGGCTCCACTGTTAAGATACCAGACACAACCCATCATCCATGACACCATGCATGCGATGAGGGTAAATTCCATTTCGAAATGAGAGGCTAATGCCTCACCTTCCAATCCTTTCAAGGATCCCTTATTAGACTTCTTCGATGGGAAATTAGTCACATAATGTCCCATCTCATGACAATTAAAGCATCTCACTTTAGACTTGTCAACCTTCTTCCCTCCATGAGAAGAATTCGATTTGGAATGGGAAGCCTTCCCCTTCTCTTTCCTTGCCTATGCTAAGGCCAGATTTTCTTCATCATCATTCTTGGATGAAGAACCATCTCGTGTGCTCCTCCTGATCTCCTCCTGCATGAGATCTGACCACAATCGTTCCCAATCCAGCAGTTTCTCCCTTCCATTCACAAAGTCCTGGTAGCTATTCCAGCTCTTTGGAAGGCCAAGGAGAGTGAGGCTCACCATATCATCATCGGTAGTAGTTATTCCCACACTGCTAAGCTCATCTCTGTAGGTGGTGAGCTTGTTCAGATATGTGGAAATAGTATCGCCCTTCTCCATCTTGATTCTTCGAATCTTATCCTTGAGCGCCAATTTCCTCTGGTCACTACTGTTCTGGTAGAGGTCCTTCAATGTCTTCCACATTGAAAATGGAGTATCCTTCCCATGGAGACTCGAGACAATATGGTCTCGAACTCCCTCAAGGATGATCTGTCTCGCCTTCACCACACACTTCTTCCACTCAGCCAACTCTTATGCATTAGTTGAAGCTAGCTTTTGGACTTCTTGATCAATGAATTCCTTCAAGCCGTTGTCTTCTAATATAGCTTCCATGCGATCTTTCCATGCTATGTAATTCAAGCTACCATCCAAGGCATACTCGAGTCTCAAGCAATCGAACGCCATTGGCCAACCTTGAAGTATGATAAGAATTTGTTTTTGCATCTGCAACCCTGAACTTCAAACTTCGAATTCTCTTCTCAGTATACTATTCACAGCTCCGATAACCTTTGCTCTCATACCATGTAGAAATTTTGATTGTAGATTAACCTGCTAATGCAATATAACCAAAGCAAAATACTTTAACCTAATTCTACAATCAATTTGTGGAAGATTAAAAAGATTTGAGCAAGATCAAGTTGAACACATATAACTAGAAGAAGAATCAATGCACATGAAACACAGAAGAATACTCAGGGGAAAGCCTCAGCTAAAAACCCCACTATCTATATTATCATACAAGTTGGAAATATCTCAGAATTACACAAAGCCTTAGCTCTCACAGCTAGCCAGCTCTCAGTACAATCCTCACAAATGCTCACAGGCAAAATAGATAAGCCTTCTCGTCTGCCCTCCAAGCTCCTATTTCCTTGCACATTTTCTCCTGGGTGATCCTCCTGTTACCAGGTGGAACACTAATCTCACACCTTGTAAAACTGCGCAATACTCAAGGAATGAATTCCTTCTGCATGCATGAGTTTTGTTTATAGGAAAACACATGCAACTGATAATACACTATCCCTGTCTTTAATCTCAACTAATTCTTTCTCAGAATAGACATGCATGAGTTAATGATGAGAAAATTAACAGTTATCTGGAGTACACTGGTTGAGTGCATGCATGCATCAACTAACTGATAACTCACAATTAGTTCCTCAAACAGTTTGGAACTAATTTAACTGGACTTAACTCAGTGAACTGAGCTAACTAATTACAACTCAAATATAACTCAATCTTATCTCCTTAATTAAGGGATAACTCTTGCATGACTTCAAAAAGACTTCTAACTTGAATTTCTCCAACTAATTAACTCAAGATTAATTAATTATTTATTTTTCAAGCAGTTGGTGAGACTAAATTCAAATTTTAATTCAAGTACAAATTAAAATTGGAATATTCTTATTGCCACAAATGTAGAGTATGTGTTGTTTTAGAGGTGACAAAGGAGATTATGTGGCTTATGAATGTACTAGAGGATTTGCAAGAGAAATAGGTGATTGTTATTCCACTTTTGATTGATAACACTTCTATGATAAATCTAGCCAAGAATTCAATATTCTATAACCAAGTGCATCAACATGAAGTACTACTTGATTCAACACCATGGAGAGGCTAAGACCATTCAACTAATAAATTGTTCCATAAGTGAGCAACTTGCAAACATCTTCACCAAGGCATTGGGAGAGAAAAGTTTGAAGAGTTTAGAAAGATGCTTGGACTTACAAACACTCCTTCAAATTTGGGGGGGCGGGGGGCGCACGTTAGATACCTAATCCTTGGGATTATGGTATTTTGTAAATATTTAGGAGGAATGTGGAGAATCATAGGTGAATAGGAAGATTCATTCATACCTCTTGGAAGATGAAACTAAAGGTCGCTTCTCAAATGTATTTATGTATGCTCACATTATTAAAGTTTTTTAAATTCATGGAGTTATTTATCTTAGCTTGACATTTCTTTCCCTTACTTGGGTGTATGCTAATTTTCCTCTATGTTAGAGTGATCCTTTGACATAGTTATATGATTTTCTTAAGTATATTATCGTTGTGGTATATATCATCTTAACTTTTGAAGGACTAGTGTATAATCCTAGCTTTGGTTTTGATGATATTAGTTTCGTGTAATAATATATTCATTTCAATCCATGTTGATAGATTATAAATCATTTTCAATAAAGATGACCTGACTATGCTATTAAATAACCTCGTATCACGTATTATGGAAGACAATCTCACAATGATTTAGTATGTCAACCTTGTATTTCCCATGTTGTCACGTGACTATAGTCTAATCTATATGAGAGAATGAGATTGTCAGTACTTTGCTATCCCCAATCAACAATCGACTCATGAAGAATGAACACATCACATGTGCAATTTGAACTTCGGTGGGGAAGATAACAACTTCTCCTCCCTACCACTTGAGTTAGACCTAGTTGGCATCTTTTGAAATTTAAAGGACATGGGATTGGGCCTTTGATCCACTGTATGAATATGGATCATGAGATAAAATATTATCTTTCAATGCAACCACGCATTTTCCACTACCTCAAGGTAACCCCATGACTCTAAGAGCAATCATAGGAATTGAACCTTGCCCAATAGTGAAAACTCCTCATTTGTCGCCAATGGATCCAACCCATTCGGGATTAAATTGAAGGATATAGATGTGGGCTTTGATCCACTTACATTTGCATGGGTAACAATAACATTCAATATAGTCTCTCTAGGTGCAACCACACATTCTACCACTACCTCAAAGTGTCTCCATGGCTCCAAAAAAATTCTCACGAAAATCTAACCTTTTCTATTGAAAAAAAAGTCCTCCCTCCTCACTAATTGATCCAACTCCTTTGCGAAATATACTCTCTGCCCATAAAGGAGTTTACACCTACACATTCACATAACCCTTTCTATTTGTAAACTATCCTAAGTTATTTAAAACAAAATCCATTACATATATTATAAAGACATATGAAAAAATATTAGATTCACATTCTCAAAACATATAAGGATTCTCATTCTCGTCACGGAGGGTCATATTCAAACTCCATCTAGAACATGATTATATAATAAAACTAAGATAATTAATATATATATATATATATATATATATATAATTAAAATGATTACAAAGAGATGGCATGTACAATTAGGAGACAAATTGGTTGTTGTTTCAATTGCATTTAAACTATATGCTAATAAAATATAATTTAAAGTATTTTAGTCGTAGTATAAGAATTTAAAATCCTTACTTTACAGACCATATTTGTACTTTTGTGTTGGATGACCTCGTGCTAACTTTAACTATTTTCTTATATGTTTCACTTTAAAGTGACTTCATGAGTATATGAAAAATCAACCAATAATTTCTTTTTATTTATACTTAATATAAAGTGAAGGCCCCATCATTATTTTGCTTAGTACAATAATTATGATAATATCTAGAATACTCTTCAGAGGGCATGTTGACAAATCATTACTACGCTGTGGAAAATTCCAAGATTGTGCTTGATTTCAAAATATTCATAATATGAATATAGTTTATAGAAGGTATTTTCTTTTCTTTTCATTTTCCCGAAATGGGAAGATTTATTTTTTCGTGGTTTTTTTTAATATGAGCGTATTTACTTTTCATAATTTTTGAATAATGGGAATGAAATCTACAAACAAGGTTCTTAATTGTTTTTACTCAATCCAATAATTATTATTAAAAGGATTAGTCTGAAAATCTAATCCATATTGGAGTAGGGAAAGAGAGTTTAAAAAAAAAATGTAGCTACATGCAAGTTTAGGAATGTTCCCAAAATCAATATTACAGTAAATAAACTAGTTTTTGTCAATAATTAATTTACATTTAATTATGAAGAATTTTATAGAATAAGGGTAGGATTCTTCATTTAACCAAGGTTTCCAAGCTAGAGACATTATCTAGTGTAAATCACGCATTAAACTTGTTCATAACCCATTAAAGAAATTATCATGTTATTCAAGTAGAAATATGTTTGCTTTGAACTTCCCCTTGTCATAGGGATATCCTTATTCAATAATAAATTGACAAAAAATATTACTTAGATTATTAATATGAATAGGACCACCTAAACTATAGGAGTTTAGTGCATCCTTGAATGACATCTTCAGACCCACAACTTCCTCCACATTGAAAATATGAAGTGACGAGCTTGATCTTTTCATGGGAAAGTTGTAGACAACCAAAGGGAGAGGGCCCTCGCAAAATGTAGAGAGAACATTAAAACCATTGCCACAATGTAAAGGTTTAAAGAGATATCATGTTAATTAAGATCATTTTTTAAAGGTCTTTGACATTAAGGAAAGGCCAAAAATAATAAGAACAAACAAACACATCATGTACCTTAATCATGTAAAAAAGGCTGAAAGCCATCATTAAGAACTATAGACTTTAACAAAAAAGGAAAAAAGAAAAAAAACAACTTAATACACAACAATGCAAAAATCCCTAATAATTATAAAATTTCCTATATAAAGCAAGCACATGGGGAATTCTTGTTATGAAAAAAGCATGTACAAATTTAAGATTTGATTCTTCTTCATTAATTTACTTTTTTTTTAATTGGATCTTTAGCCTTGTGAGAGAAAAAAATATTTTTTTGCTTAAAATTTAAAATACCTTTTAAGAACATTGAATTTCATAGGGGTGGTAGGAGCGAGAGGGGTGTTTCTTTGGCCCGTTGGACAAATAGAGATACAATTTGCATGGGGATTGGGAATGGAACTAATAACCAAGTTGAGTTTCTCGCTCTATGGCAAGGATTAAATCTAGCATTTGAACATAAAATTCAAGAAATCATGATATTTGGCGACTCAATGATTGTCATCCAATGAGTTTGGGAGGCACTATGTCACTCTAAAGAGCCCTCCTCTTCAATAGAGGCAAGGATCCTTCTCCAACTCCAACACTTTGTTAAGGTTGAACTCATGCATGTGTCAAGGAATTTAAATTCCTCAGCAGATATATTAGCAAATCAAGGATCAAGGATGTCACAAGGAATATTAGAAATTAATCACAATCAAACAATAAATTCCCCTTTGCCATGAGAATTCAAATTTGTATAATAGGATCAATGATTTCAATTGATGAGCAATCAATAAGGAGGAATGTTGAATTTATTTTGAAGCATGGGATAAGACGACACTCAAGGTCATTGGAATTGCGGTTCGGGTTGGTTTTACAGCTGACACTTATGGATTGACCTCGATTATCTCTCATGGTGTACCCCTCTCGTTTCAACATAAACACTTTGATGTTGCTCTTCCTCCCACTTTGCATGGCATATTTTAAGTCCTATGGTGGGAAGAGGTTAATTAAAAAGTTGAGACAGAAACAATTAATTCGCAATAAATCAAAGTCTCATCCAAATTGTTGTCGTAACCAATGGTTTTTCCAACGAGGATATTTTAGTGGTTTCACCCTGTATTCCTTGGGTCTGCATTCAATGGAGAAGGCACAAGTTATCAAAGGTCACACAGTTCGATATGGTAGCGAGATATTTCAGACTCACGTCTGTAAATTTGGTATTAATACCCCCCTCCGGTCTCCATGTTGGGCAAGTGTAACACCCCACCCCACATTTACCCACTATTACAACTTACCATGGTAAACATGAGTTGAGAGTTTATATGCATAACCCAATTTCCAAGATGTAGTTATGGAAATGGGATCCACTTGTCAAAACTTAATCCAACACCCAGGGGCACATGATCACACTACTTGTCAATCTATTTTCACTAGTGATTATTTCCCCTAAGTTGTGACTACCCCTGGACCTAGATTACAGCCCATTTGCACACATCCAGGTCTGTCAAAGAAGTTAGAGGCCTCCAGATGCACAGATAACCCAACCTCAGTGTGGTAAGAGCGAAAATTCCTAGTTCTAAGGGTGCAGCGACAGACCCTGTTCCGAAATTTCAGGGCTAGCCTACAGGCCAACTACCCAAAATTCTCCAGAACTCTGTTAATGGTAAGTACAATTCTTCATGTTTTATTCTTAGGCTCATTTCTTACTTAATCTTGCCCAACACATGTGAATCATCTATACAAACACTTTGTGACTATGGTACATGTGAGGCATGAATACATAGTTGTTCATTGTTTCATAATTTTTATCAGAGGTTCACCGGTGTGGAGTAGGTAAATCTCCTCTGCAGACCGAGGTGATCCCTCGAGCCCGAGAATGGGTCTAGCCGCAAACAGGACAATCTAGTGTAAACTTCCTTAGATTAGAATCGAATAAGAGGGCCTACCTCTTATAGCGCTAATCCACTTGATGTTGATCTTGCCTCCTTGCTCCATCTTCCTTTCGTTCCTTTCGTTCAAACACCTGAAACAAACATGCAAGAGACAACAATAAACATGATAGCATACAATCGCATTCAATCTACTTAAAAAGTCAAGGATTCTTAAGCCATCAAATGTAATATGACACCCAATGTAGGAAATAAACCATTAGTTGTATTAATAAAACTTCAAAGAGAAATACAACCGAAGCCTTGACGTTGCAGGTTCCCTTTGGCATGTCTGGGTTCCAGCACCACTAGAAGCATCTCATGATTCACCCTCAAAGAAATGGAAGTTCAAGGCCTCTTTCCTTTTGCTCCAAACCAAACACTACAAGCTTATTCTCCCTTCACACACAAACTAGAAGGCTAAGGTTCTCAATATGGCTCTCAAGATTTGCAGATTATTTCAGCCCTTTCATTAGCTAGTTGAGGGTGTGAAATGGGGAGTTTATATAGCTTTGATGGAGGGGAAATGGATCCTCTTATGGTGGGAGAGGCCTTATCCCTTTTGTTTTTTTCCATGTTAATAGGGGAAAGGAGCCCAGACAGACTCTCCCAACTCTATCTTTCTCAAACATTTACCAGACTCCCATTCATGAAGCTTCTTGACCTGGAAGCTTCGACTCCATTTTTAAAAACTTTCAAAAATAGGGTCGGTGCAAGTGATGAATGGATCACTTGCATCATTAGGCACTATTCCTGGTTTTAAACTATGCAAATTGGCACATGGGAAGAACTGAGCACTAGCGTCGGTCTTGAAAACTGGGTCTGAAGGAAGATTCTTGGGAAATGATGTAAGAGGGAAATGTTCTACAGATGAAGAGGGATGTAGGGAAATTTTCTTCATGGCAGGGAAATATATGAGGGTCATAGTAGAGGTCCTTCAGGATCGAGGAACGGGGAGTACAGGAACAGTGACAAAATGTTATGTAACAACCAGCAAGGACTTCCGTTTACCACCTAATTCTCTCTCCTAGCCCAATCACCCATGTGCCATATTCCAAGCCTGCATTTGGGATTACATGGAATAAACCAAAACATAACCATATAGGGAATCTAGAGGAAACCACCTCCACCCTCAAGCCATTGTGATTTCACCTAATACCAGGTCCAGAAATCACCAAAAACAATACAAGCTAGGATGCCTCAAATTTCTTCACCATACCCAGAGGAAATTTCCTTCCTTCACCCACCTATCCAGAGCTTACTGAGAGAAAAGCATCTCCACTCTCAACCCTCAGTATATTCCTGAGATCGCCTCAACCAGGATCTAAAATATATTGGCATCCAAAGCTCAACCAAATAGGGAACCTGCAACATCATGGTTTTCTAGGAAATTTCATAAGGAAAGGTTGTACATGATTTCCAATCCAGACAAATCTCCATGCTAATGACAACAAAATTAACCCATAAACCAATGCATGAACCATGCATCCAAATCCCAGCAAGATAATCAAACATGCACGTTATTACATACAATTCCTCGGCTATTTTTTGCCTTTGCTTGTTGTTGTTCCAACCTCCTTCTTGGTTGCCACATGAATTCTTCTTTCACTCGATGTTTCCCTTGATCGTCTCTTGCTTGTGTGTTGCTTGTGCTCCCAGTGCTCTAATGTTCTTTCCCTTGTTTTCCTTTCTTTTCCCAAAAAGAATGCTAGAATGTTGTCTCTCCAAATTTATTTTCTTTTCTTTTTATTTTTCTTTATTTTCCCTTGCATGCATATTCTTTTACTATTTTTATCCTTTTCTTGTCTCTTCCTCTTCCCCACTTGATGAAGTGGAATTTCTTTATTTTCCTTTATTTATTTTTGTATTTTTTCCTCATGTCCTTGCTAGCCTATAATAAATAATTTTTCATTATTTCCTTTGCCTCTTGCCAACGTCAATTTCCATAGCTAATAAATAATTAACCACAATTCGATCTCAATTTAATGTTTTTCCCCTCATTCAGCTTGGAATACATGTCCCATGACCTTGGTTTTTTTTATAATGTTCATACAGTATTTATTTACATGGAAATTTAACCTGGGGTTGTTATAAAGCCCTCCCCTTGGGGAAACATCGTCCTCGATGTTCTATGGCTCTTATGACAAGACAAAACTATTAAAAACATGACAAACATACTACCTATTGGAGGTTTATAAACACATAATGATACAGTATTTACAATGACACAAACACACACACATATACCTAAGCAAATTTTCTTCAACAAATAAATAAAGAAGGATATAATGCATGCATCTAATCAGTGATATCCCATGTATCTTAATTAGGCCCAAAGTGCTTCCATTGCACTTTAACTTGCTCTATTTCTTGGTTCTACAGCATGAGATTCTTTCGTTGTAAAATTCATTGAGGCTCTAGTTAGAACTCTCCTTCTGGTTCCACCAGCAATACAGACTAATCCATCACATGATCAACATCTCTTACATATCGTTTAAGAAAAGAAACGTGAAAAGCATCATGGATTTTCACTGATGGAGGCAAAGCAAGTCTGTATGTTAATGGTCTAATCCTCTCAAGGATCTCAAAAGGCTCACAATACTGAGTTGCCGACTTGGCACATGACCCAATCTTCAAGGACATCTTCTTGGGCTTAATACACATGTTCTCCAACTTGCAACTCCTTGAATACTCTATGTTGATCTGCATAGCCCTTGTGCCTATCCTATTTTTCCTTCAAATTCTTTTTGGTAACCTACATATCTTACTCCATATCTTTCAACATATCTATTCCAATTAACACCCTGATCACTGGATCACTCCAGCTGATAGGAGTCTTACAACTCCTCCCATAGAGAGCCTCAAATGGACTCATCTTCAAGGATTCCTAATACCCATTATCATAATCAAACTCCACTAGTGTAATATACTACTCCCACTTCCTTTTTTGATGCATGATATACGTCCTCAACATATCCTCAAGGATCATGTTAATCCTCTTTGTCTTCCCATCTGTCTGTCGATGTTAAGATGTACTAAAGGATAACTTTTTCCCCAACCCTACAAACAATTCCTTCCAAAACTTGGAAGTGAACTTGGCATCTCTGTCTAATATAATCCTCTTGGGAACTCCATGCAACCTCATTATCTCCTTAATGAAGACTTGAGCCACTTCACTAGTTGAATTAGTAGACTTTACTGCAATGAAGTGAGCTACCTTACTCAACTTGTCAACCACAACCATGATGGAGTCATGCTTCCTTGATGTCCTTAGCAATCCTATAATTAAATCCATGGAAATAACCTCCCATTTCCATTTTGGAATTAGAATAGGTGGCACATTTTTCTTTAAGTTAGGCCAATAGTAGAACTTCTTAATAGTTTTCAAAGTCTTCTAGTATCCTAGATGGCCTAAATATGGCTTGACATGAAACTCTCTCAAAATAAGCTTCTTCAATTCATTATTATCAGGCACATAGATCCTGCTCTTGAATCTAACCAAGACATTTGTTGTGAGGTGATGCTCCTCTTCCTTATCACCTTCACCTTGCTAGTGCATCTTTGCTTCAGATGTTGGTACCTCTCATCATGTTTCACTACATGCAAGATCCTCTCTTTCAAATTTGTTTCATAAAATCTCACATATGAAATATGATTCACTTGTACTCTCTTACTGAGTGCATCCGCAACTCGATTCTCTTTGCCTTTGATGTACCTGATTTCAAATTCAAACTCAATGAGAGTATCCAACCATCTAGCTTGTCTTGCATCCAAATTGGGTTGGTCGAACAACTATCTTAGTCCACTATGGTCACTCATCAAAATGAATTTCCTGCCAAGGAGATAATGTCTCCACATCTTCAATGCATGAATGATAGTTTCCAACTCAATATTATGAGTCACAAAATTCTCTGTATGTTCATTCGGCTCCTATGATTCATAGAAAACCATATGCCCTTTCTGCATAAGGACTCCACCAAGTCCCTCCTTGTAGGCATCTATACAAACTACAGAGTCCTTAGCAGAATTTTCAATCCTAAAAACTGGAGCATTGGTAAGAAATTTCTTCAACTAATCAAAGTTAGTTACACATTCATCAATCCATTCAAACTTCTTTCATTTCCTCTACAAACATATGATAGGATAACCAATCTTAGACAAGTTCCTTATGAACCTCTTATAATAATCTGACAGTCCCATGAATGATCTGATCTCATTCACATTCTTCAGAGTTGGCCACTCCATGATAGCCTTAAGATTTTATGGATCCAGTGCTATCCCCACCTTGGAAATAACATGACCCAAGTAATGAATTTGAGCCTGAAAGAAACCACACTTGTTGAGCTTGGCATACAACTTATGCTCTCTCAACAATTTCAATACAACTTACAGGTGCTCTACATGCTCTTCCTCATTCTTTGAATAGACCAATATATCATTAACAAATACTATCACAAACTTATGCAGGTAAGGGCACAAGACATTTTTCATCAGACACATGAAGGTGGTTGCAGAATTGACAAGACCAAAAGGAACCACCACAAACTCATAGAGCCCATACCTTGTACAAAATGCAGCCTTATAAATGTCTTCTTCTTTGACATGCACCTGATGATATCCTAATCTCATATCAATCTTTGGAAATATTGCATCTCCCTTCATCTAATCAAACAAAATGTCAATTTGAGGCAATAGATACTTGTTCTTGATGGTCACCTTCTTCATCTACATGTAATCAATGCACAAACTAAGAGTATCGTCCTTCTTCTTTATAAACAACATTGGTGCTCCCCAAGGAGATACACTTGGCCTTATGTATCCCTTATCAAGCATCTCTTTAAGCTACAACTTCAATTCCACCAACTCGAGAGAGCTCATCTTGTATGGTCTGTTAGATGTTTGTGTTGCTCCAAGCATCAACTCAATAGAGAGATCCACCTCCTTATGAGGGGGAAACTCTAGAATCTCTATACATTCTGAAAGTGTTGTAAGATATGATACCTCCTCAAGAATTCACCATCCTAATCATCCAACCCTTTGTCAATGGAGACATGAACTGCGACCAGTAACCATCCTTTCCAGCAGTTTCGCTTAGCTTGGATGGTTGTAACCATGCTCATTGATGTAGGATTCTTCTTTCCCTACAAGACTCTCTTTTCTCCATCCTCATCAGTCATTCAGTGGCCTTCTCATAGCAATCTACCTTGGTCCTGGTAATAAATAGCCAATCCATGCCCAAAAACATGTTATATGCACCCAAAGGAAGAAAATTTAAGTTTGTTGATGTAGACATGCCATTAAGCTCAAATGCACAAGATTTCACCCAATAGTCAACTCTTCTCTTGGTCCCTATGGCCAACTACACCAACCAATATTATGCATGCACTTCCTTATCCAAATGGCACTGATCCACTAGTTCAAGACAAATATATCTATAATTTGATCTTGAATCAATCAAAATAGAAACAATTTTATCACAAAGCTTACCTTCCATCTCGATAATGGATTCCTGATGGTTTGACTTCCTATTATCAACTACTACATATATTTGAGGAATTCTATGAGAAACATCCCCAATTGTTTGTGCCTCCTGAGCACTATCTATCTTAGGCCTAGCACCCTGATACAATGGACAATCTCTCTTATGATGGTCTCCACCACAAGTCCAACACTTCAATGGTTCTCTGCGACTGCTTTATTCTGTAGTTCCATAGGTTGAGACCTGCGTCCTTTATTAGTTGTATTGGACTTCATATGAGTTATATTTTCCTTCTCACCTACATCCTGAGATCTTCCTCTCTTCTTGAGCCATTTTCCTTTAGTATTCTTGCTACCCTTCCGGTCATGCTTGAACTCACTCTTGCACTTTGACTATTCATAGAAATGCTTCAAATTTATGATGCATTCCTCCAATGGCTGAGGCTCATAAAAATCAATCCGATCTTTGAATGATAATGACAACCCATTGATGAACCTTTGGATATTTTCTTTCTCATCCTTGAGCTCTAACACATATCTCAATAGCTCTAGAAATCTAGTTGTATATTCTTCATCTATCATGGAACCCATCTTGAACTCATAGAATTCCTTGGCCTTTCCATCATAATACCTCTCAAATAGGTACTTACTTTTGAAGAGACTTTCAAATTTTTCCCAAGTCAACTTCTCTTCCTTGATGCCCCTGACATTATTGACATATTCCCGCCATATATTTGTTTTTCCTTTGAGACTGAAAGTAGTTATCTTGGCCTTCATATTCTTTGAGTAATCATGAAGTCTTATGATTTGGTCAGCTCACCATCAAAACTCGTAGGCTTCGCTTTCTTGAATTACTCTGGAAAATACTCCTTCCCACTCCTCCTATGATGTTGGCGGTGATGGCAATGATGTCTCTTATAAGTAGAGCTAGAATAAAAACCCATGTGTACTAGACCTTTTCTCAGGTGTACCCAAGAGTCTTCCACTCTTTATTATATCATCATATTCCCTCCTATACCTTTTCTGAGACCAACTTCCATCTTCTCCATTAGTATTTTCTTCCTATCTATCTATTGGCATTATGACAAATGTGTTGTCCTTGATGGAAACCTACTTGATGAATATCGTCAACATGATGACAACCAAATGATTTTACAAGCTAGTACACTTGTGATAGAGAGTTTGGACAAAGGCATAACAGTCCAGAGATAAAAGAATGATGAAGGTGATGTTTTGAGAAATACATGCGGGTTCTGTGAAGCAAAGTCGCGTACACATGCGGGTATGGAGAAGAGAAAGCGTGTACAGTTTCCGCACCATGGTATCCTAAATACCAAGGATATTTACCATGGTATTGGCCTATAATAATGAGTGTGGCAATAGATATTTGATCTCGTCCAAGAATACCATCAACATTACTAAGGATTTGACCTGTGGTATTGAATAAGGCCTAAGCTATATAAGGAGATGAAGATCAAAGTGTTAAGTGTGCAAGTAATGGGATATTGATGAATTGTTTGATTTGAAATAAGGTTGCACAAGGAATGTGATGTGGGATCAAATATTTTAGATCTGAAATGACTACATGATTTTCTTATGGGTTGATTTGTGATAATAATGTTCTAACGTATGTTTGTTACTGGGTTTTCCGAGATTTGGGTTTGACTGAAGTTCTATTGTGCAGCAAAGGAATGAGTCAATAATTACATATATGTATGCAAGTTTGTCTCAGAAAAAGCTCGTATATACGTGGGTCTACCTCTAAGTAGTCGCGTGTTGATTCTGTAGTAAGGTCATATCTATACGCGGGTATGTTTTTTGAAAGGGACATACACACGCAAAAGTATTTTGTAAATATCACGTACATATGCTAGGTTTTTTTAAGTATGTTCATTTAATGATGTTTGATTAGTCTTGTTGTGATTGTTGTTGTTTGTTAATGAGGTCTTCTTCATAATAATCTATATGTGATAGTTTTGGTGACGTTGAATGGTTTGTGAATGAAATATTGAACTATATTGTTGCAATGTAATGATTTGTATGTAACTCAGAGATCAATGATGAAGGATATATGTGTCTATGATTGATTTCAGTAGTTCAGTGTTTTAGTATGAAGGATTAGTGTTTTTGAGAAATATACACAGGTTCGATTAAGGAAAAATGTGTATACGCGAGTATTATGTTGGAATTATGATTCAAGTGTTGTCCTTGATGGCAACTCACTCAGAGGTTGGTACAGGTGATGGCAACTTAATCAGAGGACAGATCTTAGTACAGCAGGCCAAGAAAGTTCATACACGCAGGTTCATTAAGCCCAAGTCGCGTATACACGCTGGTTCACTATATACCAAGTCGCGTGTACGCAGGTTCGCTATATACCAAGTAGGGTATACACGCAGTTTCATGAACGGAAAAGAGCGTACATGTCGGAAAGCTTACTTTTGGTCCGTGGTAGTTAGTCCTTGGAATTTGTGCCTATGGTTTTGGACCATGGAGTCTCGACAGACGTGTTGATCCCTAGTATTGAGTTGATGGTATTGGGTTACTATGGTTTTGGACCATGGTATTGTGAAGGGCCTAAAGCTATATAAGGAGAAAGATCATTAGGCCAGATGAAGTAGTGAGTGTGTGTGAGTGATGAAGATCTGAGGAAGTGTGAGATCCAAATGCTGGTTATGGGTTGGTGATCTGAACCAAGGTTTCACTCATGTGGAGGATGATGGAACGAGATCTCAAGGCTTGGAATAATTATCTTCATATGGTTTGACTGTGGACAGACTAGATCTACTGACGCATGTTTATTATTATTATGATCTGGGTATGTTTTGATGTCTGATATAGCTGCGGAGTTTTAAGCTTGAATTTGCAGATCTGTACGCAGGTTGGTTTTGGTAAAAGAGCGTATACACGCAGGTTGGGTTCGTCGAAGTAGCGTATACAATGTGAAGTATGAAGATGGAGTTGGATCTGGTTGTTGTTATGTTGTCTGTGTTCTTGACAGGGTTTCAGTGATTCAGTATTGGGTGTTTCAGTGATTGATGATGCAGGTTGTACTACAATGGTGATTGTCTTATGGATCCAGTCTGAAAATTGATGAAACGTGGTCCCGGGAAGATCGTAGGCCAACACCTACGTACTGGTAAACATATCAGCCAGTACAAGAGTCAGGGGGTTGTAGCTCCCTTCCAGGAGCAGCTGGAAAATGAGTGAAGGTTGTAGCCTTCTGTAGGGTTGGCACCTACGTACTAGTAAATGGATCGGCTAGTACAAGAGCTATGAGGGTTGTAGCCCTCTGCAGGTTGTAGCCTGCGTGCTGGTAAAGGACTGCACCAGTACATTGTAAAAGAAGTTTCTTATTAAAGGAAGATAGAAACAAATTGCAGCAGGTGGTTTTCACCCACATTGGGTTTCCACCTTATATCATGGTGTTCATGTGTGTGCCTTATGTGTGATGATCTGTTCTGTTATACTGCACCTGTTTACTGTTAATATGGTTAATAATGTTCTGATGCATTTACTGAAGATAAGCTAACTGAATCATAAGATTACTGCATGTACGCTAGTTTCCCTTAACGAAGTCGCGTATATACGCTGATATCCTTAACTGAAGCTGCGTGTATGAATATGAGTATGAAATTGAAAAATTTTTATCTAATCTGATAATACTGATTCACCCCCCCCCTCTCAGTATTATTTCCAACATATTATTCATAACAATAGCATATACATATTGACATATTATTGATCAGGGTTTGTAGTGGCAGCAGTTGGTTTCAATGATAGACAACGGTGTATGGCTTGATGATTTATAGTGCATTCACGTGATCTATTCTAGTTTAGTTTAATTGGTTACAATGAGATTCAGTGATTTATTGGTTTTAGTTGATTCAGTGATTTGATGATGGTAATGGCTCCAGTATGAAAAATTGATAAAAGGTGGCCTACAGGTAGTAATGTTTTGATCAAGTGGATCCAATTTGAAACATTTTGAAAAGTTATCCACAAGGAATTGAAGGTAAGAGGGTTGTAGCTCCCTTCCAGTAGGTGCTAGAAAATGAGAGAATGTTGTAGCCTTCTGCAGGTGGGTGCCTACGTATTGTTATGAGTCTACGCGAGTACAAGATTGTAAAGAATTTTTTTTTTAAATAAGAAGATAGAGATGACAACATCGGTGGTTTTTTTCCCACATTGGTTTTCACCTAAAATCCTAGTGTTCCTACGTTTTGACTATGTGTGATGATTTATTATGTTATTACTCCACTTGATTATTTTTTAATTAATGCCTAATGAAGGACTGATACACTAGTTCAAGTTAAAATGATGAAGTATTAATTGAAAAGATAGCTAACTAGATATACATTGGTTGTATTCGTAACAGTAGCGTACATAGGCAGGTTTATCTCATTAAAGTTGTGTACATAAATCTGAATAGAAAAGTAGAAGTTCAAGTAAGTTTTAAAATATTGATTCACCCCCCACCTTCTTAGTATTTTTCCTAATAATTGGAATCATAGCAGGTCCTTCAAAAGAAGCTTGATCACTTGAAGGAAGATTCATCAAGATGAGAAACCAAGATGGAGAAAAGTCCATTCGACCACCATTATTTAATGGATACAATATGGTTTTCTGGAAGGTCAGAACAAGAGCTTACCTACAGTCTCTTGGATATAATGTTTATGGAATCATTGAAGGAGGTTATCAGTATCCATTCGGAATTCCCACAGATGAAGCAAAAAACAAAAAGTATGAGACCAATGCAAAAGTTGTCAATGCTCTGTCAGGAAGCTTGGCATAATAAAAAAATTTCAAAGTCATGCAACTGAATACCATAAAATCTATATGGGACAAGATCATCCAAAATTATGAAGGTGACACCAAGGTAAAGAGTGCAAAACTTCAAACATTTAGAATTCAATATGAAACTCTTAGAATGCATAATGACGAAAGCATTGCAAGTTTCTTTCTTAGAGTAGATGAGATCGTTAATTCAATGAGAAATCTTGGTGACAAAGTAAAAGAATCATCTCTGGTTGAGAAAACATCAAGATCGCTAAAACAAAAATTCGATTCAAAAGTTTTTTCCATTGAATAAATTCAGGATTTGAAGAGTCTTATTGTTAAACAGCTTCATGGGATTCTAATAGCCTATGAAATGAGAAAAGGGTATCCTTTGGATATTAGAGAATTTGCATTCAAGGCTACTTTTAAAGGAAAATAAAAGGAGGAACTTAAGGAACCATGTTATGTATCATATGAAGAAGAGGCAAACTTTGTGAGGAAACTTTAAGTAGGTACTAGCAGATTCAGAGGTAAGCTTCCCTTCAATTTTTTTCTTGTGGAAGAGTTGGTCACTATGCTTATAAATGTCCTTATAGAGAAAATCACGAGAAAGGGAAAAAATTAGCAAAAGTAAATTTTAGAGGAAAGTTCGAAAACAAAAGATGTTTTTATACTCACAAATATAGTGATGGTATTTCAAATGGCAAAGAAGGAGAGTCTGATCAAGAATATCAATTACTTATGGCATTTGAACATAAATTTATTGATGATTTTGATGATGTTTTTATGGATGCCTTAGAAGAAAAGATAATTTCATTATAACTCAGCTTAAAATTCATTTGGAAGAAGCTAAATTAGCAGAAGAAGCTCTAAAGAAACAAACCCTAGAAAAGGAGTGTAACAACCCTGGTTAAAAATCAATGTAAAATATATAAGACCACAATCATGGGACATGTATTCCAAGTTGAAGGGTAGGAAAAACATCCTAGTGGTTGTTTACTTTGGTTTATTGTGGCTAAGGGAATTGGCAAAGGCAATGGCAAAGGCTTTGGAAAGGCATGAGGCATTTATTAGCATTGTATTTATGAAAATAATGGAAATTAGGAGACAGGAAGGTGAAAGGTCACAGGTTCTAATTGATAAAAAAGGCTTTTGAGTATCATTCGGTACCTTTTGCCAGTTCAGTTTTGGAGCTCTCTCATTATTCTCTCTCTCTCTCACTCTTGGACACGAAGTTTTCTTGGAGCACTTTGGCATTGGATCAAGAAAGGAAAAGAAGGCAAGAGGAAGGAAGGAGAAAGCAAGGAAGAGCAGGATCAAGTAACTACAACAAGATTCTTTGCAGGTATCAATTTTCATGTGTGTTTTCCTTGCTAGATTTGGCATGCATGGTATTGCATGTGGTTCTTTGTTGTTATGGCATGGGTTTTTCCAGGTGTGACAATGTTTTCAGCCTCCCATTTTCATTTTTGGATAGCCATGGTGTGATCGGGTTGTCATGTTTTCATTGACCTGGATTTTCGAATGGATTCAAAGCTGAGTGAGGTGGATCTCTGAATGATAGAACACATGGCCTAGTAACCCCTGAACTGAACTATGGGTTACGGTAAAGCCGGATTTTGTGTTGCCTCGGTGGGCCTAGGAATCCTTGTCGGTGATTGGTGGGATATACAGTAAAGCCAAGGGGTGAATTGCTCTCCGTTGGGCCTAGTAATCTCAAGTTGGGATATGCAGTAAAGCCTGAGAGACTAGGAGACAGGAAAATTTCTCACAATGTAGGTGGAGAAATCTAATGGCATCCATGTTTGTTTGGCCTAGTGATCCTAGATGGATTGTTGCAAAGCCTAGTTTGCATTGATGAGGGTAAGGTGGTTTAGCCTTGGGATGCCCTGGTTGGTCCTTTTGGTTTTAGTCCCACATTCATGCTTGGAATATGGCACAGGGGTGAATGGATGAAAAGAGATTTGGCTCAGCCATTCTATGGTCGGGTGGAATGTGGCAGTCCCATATAGGGTTGGATTTTGCATTCATCGATAAGAGGTTCTTTCCTTGATATCTTATGTGTAAATGTATTGGTTTATATGTGTAATATACGGTTGATGTATCCTTGACATTTGTGTTGTTATTATGTTCATTATAGAATATATTATGACAGTGGTGATGTATGTCTCTCCTCATGTTTTTATTTGTAAATGAATGAATGATGTATCTATCACCTAATAGATGATAATGTGGCTAATGATATAAGGGAATAATGCTTCTTAGCGATTCTCAAATAAGTATGAGACCTCAGATCTATTGTTTACACCTGTAGATTACATATTTGTGATATGTTTGGCGAAATGTGTGTCATGGATAGTAGGCATCCAGTCAAGCATTTTTTCAAGTAATTGCATTTGTATCATCATTACCTTATTACCTTTATGTTCTAAAAGTGTCATTAAATTATGGGCAGTGACCTGGGCTATGGGCCTAAAAAAGTGGCTCAAATCCCAAGGAAGTTGGTACAACACTAAGAAAAATAGCCCATGGACGCTAGCATGCCATGTTATGGGAGCTTCTAGAGCCCTCTAGATGCAGGCATGTCCATATCATGGGAGAGTTTGGGGGTTAATTTGTCTAAAAATTCAGTGGGGCCCAGGGGTTGATTGCCAAAAAGGTTGGGATGGTTCCCAAGAGTCCTATAGCTGATCTGGAAGGTCTTTATGTTGTGTTTCCATTGATTCCACTTCGTTAAGTTCATATGGGAGGTTCAATCCCATCATAGTAGCCTCTCGTCACATGTTTACCCTGGTTGGCTAGTTACTTGGGTAGATGTGGGACGAGGGTGTTACAAGGAGAAGCATAATGAAAAGTTAGAACTAGAAATAGTAAGTCTAAGGAAGGAACTTGAGAAAACAAAAGGTCTAAAATCTAAGGTTTGAAAAAGGATCTGAAACCTTAGATGAAATCATCAAAGTGAAATACTCTCCTCTCATAAAAACAGGTCTTGGATACAGTGGAGAATCATCAAAGACTATAAAGCCTTCTGAAACAGGTAGAGGAAGCTATCTCAATGCAGTAAAAGGAAGCAGTCAACAAAACTCCAGCTATCAACAAAAGGATAAAGGATCAAATACTTCTCAGGTAAATCTCCCTTACTACAATCAAAGGGAAAACTACACAAGAAGGTACTATACTCCCAGAAACTTCTACTTTAATGGTCAATGCTTCACTTGTCATAATTTTGGTCATAAGGCTGCTCAGTGTGTTGCTTACAAAACTATCATGACTAGAGAAGCAAGAAAGAAAAAGAATGAGATTGGGGTAAAGAAATTCTCTTTCAATACTTTCTCACCTCTTCAAGATGAAACTGAATGTTCCTTTTGCAATAACTTTGGGCATAAATAATATGAATGCAGGAGAAAAATGTGATCAACACCTCAGAATGAACAAAAGGCAACAACATCAAAGGTATGGAAAAAGAAGACCATGGAATCTGAAAATTGTGGTCTAGCTTTATATGCAGGAGATCAAGAAAATTTGTGGTACATTGACAGTGGATGCTCAAAGCATATGACAGGTGATAAAGATAAGTTTATGTCCTTTAATGAAATAAAGAAAGAAAAGAATGTAACCTTTGGAAATAATTCACTTGCTGCTATCAAAGGAAAAGGAACTGTTTTTTCTGAAAGAAAAGGTTAAAGCTGGAAATGTTTTGTTTGTTGATGGATTAAAACATAACTTGTTGAGTGTTAGTTAGATGTGTGACCAAGGGCATGAGGTTATTTTCAGATCAAAGAATTGTGTGGTTCAGAATCTCGATACAAGTAAGATCATAATAAATGGGACAAAAACTCCTGGTAATGTCTATGTCTTGGAAGGTGGTCTAGAAAAATGTTACTTAAGCAAAGCAGAAGAAAGTTGGCTATGGCACAAAATATTGGGACATCTAAGCTTCACTCAAATACATAAGTCAAGCAAGCTAGGAGTTGTTCGTGATTTACCTAACATCTCTCTACCAGAAAGTACCATATGCAAATCATGTCAATTCGGTAAGAAAACCAGGGTTCAGTTCAATGCCAAAGAAGGTACCGCAAGTAAGCCACTTGAACTTATTCATACTGATTTGTGTGGGCCTATGAGGAAAAAGTCACCTCGGGGAGAACAATATTTCATCTTATTCATTGATGACTTTACTAGAATGTGTTGGATTTGCTTATTAAAACATAAAGATGAAGCATTTGATAAATTTAAAGTATTCAAAGATTTAGTAGAGAATGAGTTAGATTTAAAAATCAAATGTCTTAGATCTGACAGGGGAGGAGAATTCATATCAGATGATTTTTTTTACTTTTGTGAACAACATGGCATCAAGAGGCAATTTTCTATAAATGGGGTGGCAGAAAGAATGAACATAACAATTCAACAAATGGCACGTTCCATGCTTGATGAGTCTCGGAAACCTCATACTTTATAGGGAGAAGCAGCACATACAGTTGTGACTATTCTCAACAAAGCCAATATCAATATAAACAGTGATAAGACTCCTCACGAATTTTGGTTTGGTAAGCCTCCAACTATCAAGCATTTTAGAATCTTTGGAAGCAAATGTTACATAAATAATAATGATGATAAGCTTCGAAAGTTTGAAGCTAGATAAGATGAAGGAATTATTCTTGGATACTCCTCTAGAAGCAAAGGATATAAATGTTACAATAAAATACTTCAAAAAAATTTTGAATGTATTGATGTTGTGATCGATGAAGCATGCATAGGTACCAAAAGGGAAGCACTAGAAAATGACGAATGTATTTCTACAACTAGTGAAAAGGAAGTAAGCGAAGAAACTAGTGAAGCATCAGAAGAAGGAATTGATAATACATAAGCATCAGAAAGGACTCCATCAAGGTATATTCAAAAAAATCATCTAGAATCTCAAATTTTAGGAGAAAAGGAACTTGGAGTACAAACTAGAAGATCTCTTGTTGGAACCCCTAGTTATCTAGCCTTACTATCCACAATTGAACCACAAAATGTGAATCAAGCAAGGATGAATGTTGGGGTTGAGGCTATGGATGAAGAACTTGACCAAATAGAGAATAATCATACATGGGAATTAGTACCAAGACCTCATGATAAAAATGTTATTGGGACAAAATGGGTATTCAAAAATAAACTGAACGAAAATGGAGAAGTACTTAGAAACAAAGAAAGACTTGTATGCAAAAGCTATGCTCAACAATAAGTAATAGAATTTCAAGAAACATTTGCACCTATAGCTAGACTTGAAGCCATAAGAATGTTTATTTCCTTTTCAAGATTTCATAATTTCAAAGTCTATCAAATGGATGTTAAATCTGCATTCCTAAATGGGGACCTAGAAGAAGAAGTCTATATTGAACAATCTGAAAGGTTCATTCTAGAAAATTATAAAAATCTTGTTTGCAAACTCAAGAAGGCATTATACGAGATAAAACAACCCCCTCGTCCATGGTATTATCATCTTGATAGGTATCTTCAACAACAAGGTTTCACTAAGGGGTCTGCAGATAGAAACCTATATATAAAGATGGATGATGGTAAAATTTTAATAGTTGTTGTTTATGTAGATGACATCATATTTGGTAGCAATGAAGAGTCTATGAGTCAAATATTTGCTTCTGTCATGCAACAAGAATTTGAAATGTCCTTACTTGGTGAACTAACATATTTTCTTGGTCTACAAGTATAGCAAGAAAAGAGTGGTATCTTCCTCTGATAAACAACATACCTCAAGAAGATTTTGAAGAAATATGGAATGGAAGACTACAAGCCTATATGCACACCAATGGTAACAAGATGTAATCTCAATTCACATGATGATTCTCCCCCAGTCAACCAACCAGAATACAGATCTATGATTGGAAGCTTACTTTATTTATGCACAAGACCAGATATCATGCATGCAATTGGAATTGTTGGACGGTTTCAAGCAAATCCAAAAGAAACTCATCTTCATGTAGTCAAGAGAATATTTAAGTATCTACAAGGAACTCAAGACTTTGGTTTATGGTATCCCAAAGATGCATATCTTACTCTTCATGCTTACACAGATGCAGATTGGGCAGGAAATGTTGATGATCAAAAAGCACTAGTGGAGGAGCATTCTACATGGGACCCCACTTGGTATCATGGTTCAACAAAAAACAAAGCTCCATTGCTTTATCTATTGCAGAAGAAGAATATGTTTTTGTTTCATCTTGCTACACACAACTTCTCTCGATGATGCAAACATTGCAGGATATTCAAATCAATTTTTCTCCACCTATTCCCATTCTATGTGATAATACTAGCGTCGTAAGTATTTCTAAAAATCTTGTCATGCACTGAAAAACCAAGCATATTCCAATCAACTATAATTTTCTAAGAGAATAAGTGCTTGAACAAAAGGTCAAACTAGATTATGTTCCCTCAAAAGAACAAGTTGCAGATATATTTACAAAGTTGCTTCCACATGATTCCTTTGAATATCTCAGACAAAAATTAGGAGTGGTCTCTACTTCATCACTTTGTTTAATAATATTTACCAATCCTTCAAGTTCAGGGGGAGCTGAAAGTGAAATTTGTTACATTTTACTGTCTATACACATATTTTATGAAGAAAAATCACGTATATACACATCTTTTGATCCATACATTCGCATATGTTTCCCTATGATGAAGTATTAGTAGAATTAATTAAAAAAAATGATTATATGCTTCCGACAATTTTGCTTGTTGGTTATGATATTAGTTAGAGTATGTTGATGCTCAGATTCTTATGGTTTATGATTTGCTCCAATATGGAATTTATGCTTTTATTAATGAAGTTTCTTTGATGACCTGACTGATGCATAGGTTGATATAATCATATCATACAGTGAACAGTTGGCACAGGTTCAGGGGGAGCATTTTTCCTTGCTTCTTATAGTACATTGTTGGTATTATGATTCCTTGATTATGTTGTTAAAGAAACACATGTTGTTGACTTGCTTTTTGATGAGGTTCATGATGTTGTTGTCCGATGTTGAAGTATAAATCCTATATGGTATATAATACTAAAGACTATCCTAGTCTTGCTACCTCACTATTGAGGTATTTGGTCTTGGTTATAAGTGTCATATCTTTCATTTGATGTAAAGGTCATGTAAAGACCTATGATGTAATAATTGTAATATTTAGCCATGACAAGTCAATTATGTATGTCATCCATCTTGGGGATTTGATGTCATTTTGAGTCAAATATGTAACCCCACTGCGTTGGGAGATTGGTCAATATTAGTTATTGGTGATAGGAAAGGTCACGTCTGGTTACTTTTGGTATATCTTCAGAAAATTCAGCATGTGCTCAGGGGGAGCATGGTCCGCATTTAGTGATCAGTATTCAACAGATCAGATCTACAACACTTCATTCGGCATTGGTCAGTCCTTTGCCCTTGATGTCAAAGGGGGAGAGTATCTTGGTGTTTGGAGAACAACCTGGTATATCTATAGGTCTCTATAGATGGTTGGTGATCAAACACCAAAGTGGTTTCCATAAAGTTGAAAAGGGGAGATTTTTGGCATTATGACAAATGTGTTATCCTTGATGGCAACCTACTTGATGAAGATTGTCAACATGATGATAACAGGATGATTTTACAAGATAGTACACATGTGACAAAGAGTTTGGACAAAGGCATAGCAGTCTAGAGACAGAAGAATGATGAAGGTGATGTTTTTAGAAATATAAGCGGAATCTGTGAAGAAAAGCTGCGTACACACTCTGGTATGGATAAGAGAAAGCGCCTACAATTTCCACACCATGGTATCCTAAATACCAAGGATCTTTACCATGGTATTGACCCATAGTAATGAGTGCAGCAATGGATATTTGATCTCGTCTAAGAATACCATCGGCATTACTAAGGATTTGACCCGTGGTATTGGATAAGGCCTAAGCTATATAAGGAGATGAAGATCAAAGTGTTTAGTGTGAAAGTAATGGGCTATTGATGAATTGTTTGATTTGAAATAAGGTTGCACAAGGAATGTGATGTGGGATCAGATATTTTAGATCTGAAATGACTACATGATTTTCTTATGGGTTGATCTATGATAATAATGTTCTAACGTATGTTTGTTACTGGGTTTGCTGAGATTTTGGTTTGACTAAAGTTCTATTGTGCAGCGAAGGAATGAGTCAATAATTACATATATGTACACAAGTTTGTCTCAAAAAAAGCACGTACATACGCAGGTCTACCTCTAGGTAGTTCTGTGTTGATTTTGCAGTAAGGCCATATTGGTACACGGGTATGATTCTTGAAAGGTGGATACACACATGGAAGTATTTTGTAAAGATCATGTACATATGCTAGGGTTTCTGAAGTATGTGCAGTTAATGATGTCTGATCAGTCTCGCTATTTTTTGATGAGATCTTCTTCATAATAATCTGTATATGTTAGTTCTAGTAAATTTGAATGGTTTCTGAATGAAATATTTAACTATATTGATGCTGGTATGTAATTATCTGTAAGTATCTCAGAGATCTGTGATGAAGGATATATGTGTTTGTGATTTATTTCAATAGTGCAGTGTTTCAGTATGAAGGATCAGTGTTTTTGAGATCTATATGCAAGTTCGATTAAGGAAAAACACATTTACACAGGTATTATTCATAACAATAGCATACACATTTTGACATATTGTTGATCAGGGTTTATAGTGGCAGTAGTTGGTTTCAATGATAAATAATAGTGTATGGATTCATGATTGATAGTGCATTCACGTTATATATTATGGTTTAGTTTGATTAGTTGCAATGAGATTCAGTGATTGATTTGTTTTAGTTGATTCAGTGATTTGATGATGGTAGTGGGTCCAGTATGAAAATTTGATGAAAGGTGGCCTATAGGTTGTAATGTTTTGATCAGGTGGATCCAGTTTGAAACATTCTGAAAAGTGATCCACAAGGAATTGAAGATAAATGGGCAGTAGTTCCCTTCCAGTACGTGCTGGTAAACAAGAGAAGGTTGTAGCCTTCTACAGGTGGGTGCCTACATACTAGTATGAGTCTACGCCAGTACAAGATTGTAAAGAATATTTTTTTCTTAAGAAAAAGACAGAGACGAAAACACCGGCTATTTTTTCTCTGCATTGGGGTTCCACCTAAAATCCTAGTGTTCAAACGTGTTGACTATGTGTGATGGTTTATTTTGTTCTTACTACACTAGATTATTTTTTAATTAATACCTAATTAAGAACCGATACACTAGTTCAAGTTAAAAAGATGAAGTATTAATTGAAAAGATAGCTAACTGGATATACGTTGGTTGTCTGCATAACAATAGTGTACATATGTAGGTTTATCTCATTAAAGTCGCATACAGAAAAATTAATAGAAAAGTAGAAGTTCAAGTAAGTTTTAAAATATTGATTCATCCCCCCTCCCCCTTAGTATTTTTTCCTAACACTATATCCATTATTGGTCCCTAGTTGTCCATTCTTTTGTAAATCTGAAAGGCTTTGAAGAATAACTGCATTTACCTCAGCTTGCTTTTCTTGAGCTTTAGCAAGCCTTTCCTAGGCTTCAATCAACCGCTCATTATCAGCTTTACAACTTATGATCCCTACCCTCAAACTTCTTAATATATCCACCAGATCAGGTGAGTCTCCCTCTCCCTACTTCCCAATTGGTTTCTCCCATCCCATTGATCTCTCTTCTAGCCTATATGGGGAGTCATATGAACTGTACTCAACCATTCTGCTCTTCATCTCTTGGCCTTCAATTTTCTTACAACATACCACTATTAGATAAACAAAATAAAAGGCATAAACAAAAGCATTACCTCAATATGTTTCTGGTGCTACTATTGCATCTACACGGATCAATCTAGATTAACATGATACATACATGATAATATCAAGAACATATCAGTTCATACACAAACCAAGATAATAACACAAACAGGTAACAACAATAATAATAAAATAACTTTCATGCATGCATGATAACCACATAGATATGCATAACATTATGCATTTACACTGAGATACAGTGCTACGAAACTGCTCTGATACCACTCTATAACACCCCACCCCACATTTACCAACTTTTACAACTTACCAAGGTAAAAATTAGATGAGAGTTACTATGCATAACCCAACTTCCAAGACACAATTATGGAAATGGGACCACATGTAAAAACTTACTCCAACACCCAAGGGCACATGATCATGCTGCTTGTCAATCTATTTTCACTAGTCACCATTTTCCCTGAGATGTGACTACCCCTTAACTTAGATTATAGCTCAGATGCATGCATGAAGACATGTTAAATAGCCAAATGCCTCTAGTTACACGGATAACCCATCCTCATTGCATCTAGAGAAAAAAAATCCAAGCTCTTAGGGTGCGGACATGGACCTTGCTCCAGAATTTTAGGGTTAGTCTACATACCAATTGCGCAGAATTCTTCATAACTCTGTCAATGATAAGTACAGGTCTTCATGTTATGTTCTTAGGCCCAATTCTTGCTCAAGCTTTCTCAACATATTTGAATCATTTATACAAACACTTTGTGTCTATGGTACATGTGAGGCATGCATACATAGTTGTTCATTGTTTCGTAAATTTTATCAGATGTTCACCAAGAAGGTTTGTTTCCCTCTCATACTAGCTGGAATAAACACATATTAGTTCATGCATTCACATAAATTATCCAATATCCTATCAAGCCATGAAACATATCACTAATAGGAGCACATCATATAATAAATATATCGTGCATGTAACCAACATTTAACTAGTATGAATCCATGAAAACTAGTCATGTAATCAACACATTAAATCAAAACTTGTACTCATTAATCTCATTAAAGAATAACACATAATAAGATATGCATAATACCAACCAAGTCAAGGACTTCCATGTACCATCCGACCATAGATTAGGGTTGAACCAATTCTCTCTTCCAACCCAATCACCCCGACGCCATATTCCAAGCCTGGATTTAGGATTTCATGGGATAAACCAAAACATAACCATACATGGAATCCTTAGGAAACTACATCCACCCTCAAGTCAACAGGAGCCATGGCCTCCTAGTAGCGAAGAATCACAATGTTGTCACCTATATTTTCTATTTCATTTGGCTACAGTCGTGGCTTGTGGGCCATTTTCTGCAACACAACAATAGGGTATGCTATTTGTGTCCCACCAAGATGAAGACCGATTGGTTACCCAAAAAACCAACGCCACCCTCAAGGCTTAGTTGTTCTTCATATGGAATGAGCCCACCTGGTGACTTAGGCTTAGCTCTGGGAAATACGAGTTGTCAGAATGAGACTATCCATAAGCGGCCCATGTGACTAGGGTCTCATAAACTGAAGGCCTTTATAAATGATCCCCAACCTCAACCATTGGCATTCTCAGTCTAGGTCAGGAATGGATTCGAGAAGTCAAATTTGGTGGATGGTCAGCCTCTTAGTCACTACGACCCGGCTATGCATGCAACCACATTATGATTAGAGAGGTTCAGCCCTTGCCTCAATGACAACATTCATGTTCTTTATAACCTGTGTGTTACTTGCATCCATGTTCACTTGGTTATTGATCAATGGCCCTGCTTGGGGTCGCTTGAGACGCATATCATGCAGGGTATGAAGCCCTAGAGGGTGGCCTCTCATGGGTTATCTGATGGTGATGGGTAGTCAAGTGGTGCACATAAATCTTGTGAAATTGGAAGGCTCATTGGGCAGTTGATGGCTCATGGCATTGAGTGTGGGAAGCACGTGATAAGTAGCCACCCATATGTGGCAAGAGAAATTATGAACAGCTCGTGCTTCATCAGCCGACCCGTGAAAGAGTCAACATATCATCTCATGTTTGACCGCACCGTCATCTTTTCCCCTACGATGAATTCTAGTGTCATCTTCGAAGAATAACGGCCATGCATCTGCTCATTCCTAAGAAGATAATCTAATTTGAGGGGCAGAGCCAAATTATAACAAACTCCATAGTTCATGACATCAATTATTTCATGTCGGCCATTAAAGGAACCGTGCGGATGCATAAGATTTTTGAATGGGGTTCCCTCAATAATGTAATGGGATCCATTTTTGGACGAAGTTATAACTTCTCGGACAATGATAAGGAAGCACGTGAGCTGAGAACTATGGTGAAACAAGGATACGAGATGTTGGGTATGTTCAATTGGGCTGATCATATTCTGTTTTTGTGATTCCTAGATATGTAGAGAATTAGAAAACGTTGCTCCAACATGGTTCCTAGCATGAAGGCCCTTAACATAAATATGGTTGAGTACACCATTGTTCGAATCACCAGGAAGATTATGCCCGACATGGAGGTAATCGAAGAAATGATAATAATGCAGTACCCACACAAAAATGCATCAAGTTGTCATACGACTCGGATGACAAATTATTTAACTATTCCACACCTATGGAGTAGTCGTTCATACGGGAATTATACCAACAGGAGTTATCTTACACCAAGCCATCATTGCAGGTCTTTTGGGTATATACAATTCTCAAGCATTTACGGTCGAAAAAAATGCCATGGCTTCAAACACAAGCTAACTCTGATCCCCATCGAAGAACTTCAGACATGATACCTTAGTTGGAACTTGATAAATTGGCATCTCCTCAGTTGCAACATGAAAAATCAGCGTCTTCTCCAACAAGACGAAGATTTGTTAGTGTGTTATTTTAGCTTCTGCTTCTCAACATTGGTGTCTATATGGAAAATTATTGGTTACAATTTTCGCCAATTAGGTGTCTCTATATTTATCATGAATTTGTCATTACAACTATTTTTTTCATGTTAATTGGAGCCACATTTCCAACAACTTATTTTTCTTGTGCATTTTTGGTAAATTGGTTGATGATAAGGGAGAAAGTTTTGCATTATGGATTTCTTACTTGCTTACTCAAGGTAAAGAAAATATTGTTTCACGACATAGTGTTTCTAGAATAATATTGTATGTTGGAGCTTTGTATTATGTTTTTCTAGTAGCTAGGGGTACCTATGGTGGTAAGTCTATCTTTGCTTACTATCTTGAAGCATATTTCTGGCTGCGACAAACGACCCCTAACGATGCCAAGGTAATGTCATGGTGGTTATATCGAAGTGCAACAATGGGAATCAAAAATGTGAAACTTGAGCACTTGAAGGAAGTCTTTACAACTTCTCATTAGATGGTGAGGATTTACAAAGATAAGCCACCAGATAAGTTGTCATATTTCTACAAGGACAACCAGTAAGTGTACTACCTCGAGGTACATTTTTTAGGCCATGCACTGTCACCCTCATATTTGGAACACAAGCATTACAGGATACCTCTATCCTCAGACCCTCATTCAAATTGGTTATGGGTCACCCACACACCCAAGGTTATGGTTCAACCACACAAAACCCTTTTCCAACAAAGCCCATTTTCTCTGCCACACATTGTCCACATCACAATTAGCTCACAAACATTACGGAAAATCTCTATCCTCGGATCTTCCTTCATCATGGTTATGGGTCAACCGCACAAAACCCTTGTCCTTGAAATCCATTTATTTTTCACATGTTGTCAATATCACATTTGGCTCGCAAGCATTACAAGGTATCTCTATCCTTGGATCTTTGTGCATCATGGTTATGGGTCATCCACAAACCCTTGATTATGGGTCACCCACAAATCCTCGATTATGGGTCACCCACAAACCCTTCATTATGGGTCAACAACGCAAAACCCTTGTCTTCAACAACACTTGGTCATCCACAACTCATCTTCAACAAAGGCTTCTCCAGAGGGAACTTCATGCAATGGGGACCATTGCTTTCTAAGGGGAGAGGAATGATTTGAATAAAAATTTACCCATGGTAATGTAACTAAATGAAACCATCTCCACTCTCAATCCTTGGGATTTGCCAGAGACCACCTCAACCAAGGTCCTAAATCTATTAGCATCCAAAGCTCAGAAAAACAGGGAACCCACTACATCATGGTTTTCCAGGAAATGGCATAAGGCAAGGTTGTACATGACTGTCAATCCAAACAAATATCCATGCCAATTACAACAAAAATAATCAGCAAACCAATGCATGAGCCATGCATTCAAATCCCAACAAGATAATCAAATATGCACATTGCTACTCCTTGGTTATTTTATGCCCTTGATTGTTGTTGTTCCAACCTCCTTCTTGGTTTCCACATGAATTCATCTTGCACTACTTGCTTCCTTTGTTTGTCTCTTGCTTGTGTGTTGCTTATCTTCCTTGTGCTCCCAGTCCTCTAGTGATCTCTCCTTCTTTTCCTTTCTTTTCCCAAAAAGAATGCTAGAATGTTGTCTCTCCAAATTTCCTTTCTTTTTATTTTTCTTCATTTTCCCTTGCATGCATATTCTCTTACTATTTTTATCATTTTCTTGTCTCTTCCTCTTCCCCACTTGATGAAGTGGCATTTCTTCATTTTCCTTTATTTATTTTTGCATTTGTGTCTCATGTCCTTGCTAGCTTGTAATAAATAATGTCATTATTTCATTTGCCTCTTGCTAATTCCAATTTCCATAGCCAATAAATAATTAATCATAAGTGGATCTCAATGTAATGTTTTTCCCCTCATTCTGCTTGGAATACATGTCCCGTGACCTTGGTTTTTGTTTTTTCTTTTATAATGTCCATACATTATTTATTTACATGGAAATTTAACCCATGGTTGTTACAATAAGTTCTAACCTCTCTAGCCATATCTCACTTTGTCTCTATAAGCTAGTGTTGTCACCAAATATATATGTCATAGATGGTGGGGGTTCTTCCTGTGATATTGACTCTATGGATATTGATTCAATTTTGGATAGAGTCCTTTCCGTGATGGAGAGCATGCAACTTGGGCATAATTCGAGGCAGGAGGTATAGGAGAAGGCGCGTAATTATTTGCAATTGATTTTCAACTTGACACTTGAGCTCATGCAAGATAAAATTCAACATCAACATGAGTTAATGATGGAACTAACAACAATTCATTGCAAGCTCAAAAAGATGGAGGAATTGTACAATGTCGGGTTGCTATTTTCTCCATAGGACCCCAAGACAGAGGAAGAGTTAGTGAAGAAGCGAGGAAGGTCAGCCCAAGCTCATGGCCACCCAAGTTAGCCTGTTTTGATGCTTAGCATCATGTTATTAAATTTTATCTACAATGCAATGCAAATATAACTTATATTTAGTAGACATCATTTTAGAATTATAGGTAAAATATGTCATAAGCTTAGACGGCATGTGATCTCGACCTTAGAATCTATAGTTTTGATGTAGCTAGATGAATTATGTAAGGGTTCTAGCCCGTACTCCAAATTTTTCCTCTTTTAATAGAAACTTTCTAACCACTTCTTTAATATATATATATCTATATATATATATATATATATATATATATATATATATATATATATATTGAATTTCATGGTTAAATGATTAACAATATCCATTTCATTGTGTAAATTTCACCAAAATCTGGCAATACAATTTCAAGAGTTTTTGTTATTTAAAATACTTTTTTGAATGCATAAATGGATTCAACACCCTAGAAAACCCAGGCACTCGAATTTTACAGAATAAACAATTTAAACTCAAGTTTTTAAAACCAGAAAAATGGTCATGAAAAAAGGTCATTTCATCTATAAGTGAAAAAGGCCATTTCGGTTATAAGTTAGAGTACCCCATTTATAATTATTATATTAAACCAAATTTTAATAAGTTATTAATTATGAAGATATGTTAAAATATAGAAATGTTTCCTTTTCAGTATTATTTATTCGCGTAGTCTAAAAATGTACTAAGTTGACCCAGAAAACAATCGATTTTCTGGCCAAAATTTGTAAAATCCGGCAAATGTTTTTGGAAATCTAAGGTATAGCTGTCAAGCTTTAAGATTTTGGCTTCCCTTGGGGTTTTTGATGGTGCTGAATCCATTTTCACCATAAAAACAAAATTCAAGCACTCCTACCATCATATTTTTTAGGAAAAAAATCAACGAATTCCCACCTCCTGACAAATTTACTCTGTTGGTAGACAACTTCTTATTTATTTCAATTTGTTTTATGAAATTCAGATTAATAAAGAAAAAATTTAAATTAAAAGATACAAATTTTAAAGTTATTTGATTAGAAATTTATTTTTATGTGAAGTTATATTCACAATAATTTATTTTTTAATTTTAAAAATTATAATTACAATTTTAGATAAATTTAACAATATAATTTTTTAATTTTATTTTATTATTATTACATTGAGAGGGGATCTATAGTCGAGGAGATGTGTAGATGTACTGTAAAAAATTATGTCAACATTTTTACATTTCCACTCAATATATTGGATTTATACTATATGTTCAATTTATAAGATGCAAAATATTTGTAAACATTTACATGTCGGCTCAATTAAATAATAATAAAAGGTTAAAATTAATATAGAGCCCAGTATGTTCCCAAATAGCATTTGATTACGCTTATCTTGTCTACATTTACCGCCTCCATGCATGTGCACCACAAGTGGTGCTCACGTGCCTTTAATACTCCCATTCGGTCTACAATTCCATCGATCCTGATGTTGCCCGATCCACTGCTCCATATCTTCTGCACGATCTCCCTGTACTTGGCCCTCATACCTCATTTACTTCACAAGCCCCTTCGTCGGCGATGGAGAACCTTCTAGTTATCTGACTCTTTCCTGCCTCTTTTCTCACTCGAATTTTTCCTGAAGCACCTATGTTACTCACCCTACTATACTCTTGTCTCCCTCTTGGAGAATTACTACATTCCCCATATGATTATTAACTCCCCTTCCTCATTCTTCCACCTGCAACTATGATTCGCAAGCATGAGCATGTCAGGCGTGGAGGCGGTGGACATGGTCATGGGCATCCCCCTCATGCTACAGGCTTTAACAAGAACTCAGATTTATTCAACCCAAATATCCATGCAAGCATATGACACAATGTGACTTCTCTGGAAGCTAATGAAAGAAGGCACCTTGGTGATGGGCATCAATCCCTCATAAACTTATTGGTTGGACACTTATGGAAGCAACAACAAACCAAAGATGCAGCGATGAGGGAGGTTGTTGAAACCAATGCCCAAGTTAGCAACTTCCGCCAATTTGTGCATGAATTTTCCCACTTCTTTGGCATCTCCTTCCCTCTTGTCCTGCTCTCCCCTTCCTCTTCCATCTCCCAAGATGGCGCTAGTTCTCTCTCCATCTCATTCGCTTCTCCCTCCCCTTCCATCTGGATTGATGATGTGCAGTTGCATGCTGACATAGCACGCTTTGAGTTCATATGGTTGTCTTATCATTGACGAGCAATGGGAAGATGAAACAACTCAATTGCAGACCAACAATGCATTGGATGGCTTTGTGACCACTAGAGGCAAGAAAATTGTTTAAATTTTCTTTCTTAATGGCTCGTATGATATGCTCATAGTAACTTTTATATTTTGATCACCAATTATGTATTTTACTCTCTATGGCTTTGTCTAGGGGCTGAATTTCTCTAACTCATGCTTTCACATAGGGGCCTTTTGGTTTCTCCATGGTGGTTAGTTGGTCCCATACCTATTCTCATACTTTCACAAAGGGACCTGTAGAGTTCTCCATGGTGGATAGTTGGTCCCATACCTATTCTCACCAGTGTTATTATGGCTCTGTAAATTGTGTATATCGTTTTTCTTAATATGAAAGTTCACAACTTGTTTACAACAAAAATACAGAGCCCAATATGAGGGAGATATCTACTTGTTTACAAAAAAAATACATAGCCCAGTCTGAGGGAGATATTGTAGTGTCAGTAAAAAGTTGAAAGCAATAAAAAAAAAAACAAACAAACAAACAATTTGTTATATTGTAATTTTGTTTTTATTAATAAAATTACGAATAACAATTTAGATAATAATAAAAAAATCATAATATACACATCATATTAAAATATATAACACATAAGTAGTAGTTATAATTTCAGATCCATTTTACTTTATAAATTAAAATAATAATTCTATAATCATATTTAATATTTTAATACTTACAATATAACAATACATATAATTATGGATATTCACACCCACTTTACCATAGATAGTATTAACTTGTAAAAAGGCTTTGTTATAATACCATGGCTCATCAATACCACATGCCCAAAAACCATGTCTCATTTCACAATCAAAATATTTTATTTGAATTTAACTTTATAACATTTTTAATTAAATGTAAAAGCAAAAAAAATATAATTACTTTTGAGATATATCTAAAACATCTATCACATGAAAATATATAAGATATAAATAGTAGCTATAAATTAAGATCCAGTTTACCATATAAATTAAAATAATAATTTTGTAACTATACTTAAATTTCATTAAAAAGCACAAAAAAATTTAATACTTACAATATAACAAAAATTTTAACTATAGATTATAGATATTCACCTCCATTTTATCATGGATATTATTAACTTGTAAATGGGTTTTGTTATAATACCATGGGTCAACATCATCCATCATCAATACTACATGCCCAAAAATCATCTCTCATTTCACATTCAAAATCTTTTATAATATTTTTTTAATTTTATTTTATTACCATTTTGTCCCAGAAACACTTTCTATCTCAGTATGAAAGAGACGTTGTAATGTCCTTGACTCCATCAAATTACATATTAATGATGATGATGATGATGATGGTTAACGTCCACTGAGACCAAACAATGGTCTATCGGACCTAAAGAAACAAATTATTTATTTTGATTTAAGATTTTATTCCTATGCTCAAAAAGCTTGGAGAGAAGCCTCCCGAGCTCACTATAATTTTGACATTGTAAAAGGCTAGGAAGGTCACTATTGTAACAAAGATTGTGAAACTGAGATCTAATGTGGTTGTACGCGGGGCACTCTAAGAGGAAGTGGTTTTCATCCTCGATGTTCCTATTCTCACATATATGGCAGATCCTTTCCATCCATGGCGTTTTAGGAACTGCCCAACGACCTGTTTCATTATGGAGCTCATGAGAATTCGTTCTAATCTTTGCTATATTAATTTTATTCTTTGAGCTAGTTAAAATAGAGAGATACTTTTGATCTTCTAGGGTGGGGTTGATGACCTTCTTATAATAACTTAATTTTCTTTTAGCTGCTAAATCTTTCTCACGCCACATTTTTTCTTTGAACTTAGAAGTAACAATATCTTTAATGTTATTTATGTTTTGCAATGCATCATTTTCATTGATCTCCCAATAGTTTAACCAGACCCTTGTGTCTTTATGCCACCCTCGATTGAGCCTTAGGTGGTTTTGGCTAGAATTTAAAGCTAGCTTAGGAAGTCTATGATCGTCTATGTTATTGAGTTTGTGCTTGTACAACAGAAACCTAAGCATAGCTAGGCTCTCAATAGGGGAAAGACATGCTTCTATAAGGAGAATAGGATAGGGTGTATTACTTTTAATTTTCAGGTTATAAGTTATAAAACGCTTCTGGATTTGCTCAATCTTTCTCCATGATTCTCTGGAGATGCTGCAACCCCAAACCTCACAGCCATATAAGATAACAGGAGTGACTAAAGTTTCAAAGAGGAACTTCTTTTTATCCCACATTACGAGGTTTGCTATTTTACAATTATTTTCAAGACCAAAATAAGCTTTCCACCCCCCATTAATCCTTTTCTCAATGCTATGGTTCCAGTTGAGCTTGTGATGAATATCAGTTCCTAGGTACTTGTAAGAATACACTTCCTCCAAGTTATTATTATCATACATAAAATTAGCGTAAGTGTCCTTCTTGGATTTGATAATCATAACTTTTGTTTTGTCAGTGTTAACAGTCATACCCATGGTAGAGCAGAAATCCTTAAGAAGCCTGAGTTGCTTATCAAGATTAGATGGGCACCTTGCCAAAAGAACAATATCGTCAGCATAAAGAAGAAGGATGACGACTATCCCAGCTAAGATCGTGCCATCACATCCTGCTTCCTCTAAATAGCCTTCGAGCTTATCGATGTAAATGCCAAATAGGGTAGGGGAGAGGGGGCAACCTTGTTTAACTCTGATGTTACACTTAATATCTTTCGACCACCCCTCATTGCTCTTTAGCTTGGCAATTACATTCTCGTATAACCTTATAGCGGCAGCTCTCAACTCGAGAGGAACCTTTAGCTCTTCTAATCTATTCCAAAGGTTGTATCTAGGAACCATATCGAAAGCCTTTCTAAGATATATATATATATATATATATATATATATATATATATATATATATATATATCTTAGTGATGATTATTAATTAAAACATTTTGACTAAAAAAAAAAATTGAAGTTAATAATTAAATTAGCCTACATCCATCTTTACTATGGATCTATCAAGCTCCAAGTGGGATGAAATCTCTCTAGGTGCAAACTTTTCCTCAAGTTTTGAGCTCAAAAAAAGAGTTTTGTACCTCTAGAGATTTGATCTCTTTCCACCCTTAATAGATCGAGTTAAAATAGATCTACGCTGGTAAACATAATTTTAAACACATTTAATTTAATATCATTATATAAAAAAACATTTTTAAAAGAAATTAAATTTATTTTCATTTTTTTAATAAATGACATAAATTACAAAATCTTTCTTTTATATTTTTTTAAATTCCATTTATTAATTTATAAATTATGTAAATTAATTCTTAAATTAATAATCATCCATTTTTTTTGTGTAAACTTACAAATTTATTAAAATAAAAAGGATAATTTAACTCTTTTTTTAATGTAAAACTTCTTTAAAAAAAACTTGGAAAAAAAAAAAAAAAAACAAAAACAGAAACCTTTTTTAAAAAAAATTATGAACTTAACTTTATACAAGCATAGATCCATCTTAAGTACGGATCTAATATGAGGAGAGAGGGATCAAATTTCTTCACGTTCAAATTTTTATAGTGCAAATACAATGCATTATTTTTCATTGTTTCAATTGTATTTTTGAATGCTAAATAGAGTATATAGAGGACCAAATAAAAAATTTAACCATAAAAACTTAATTTATTTTTTCTATGTATAGATATATGAAGTTGATATCCACATAAATATGTTAGCATAGATTTTCAAATAAATCTTGTTGAAATATTTTTGAAAAGTATAAGATTTAAACATCTCATTCGCACATTTTTTTTACTTCTAATTATTTTACAAGATATTCATTTTTTTAATTATATCCCACATTGTTTTTCTATTTAGACCATAACTTTTAATTTTTTTTTTTATTTTAAAGGGGCACGGACTGAGAGACAAACTTACACATCCCCTCATACTGGGTTGTAGAATGAGCCTGTCAAACGGACAAACTTACACATCCCCTCTTACTCGGTTGTAGAATGAGCCTCTCGACTCAATTATTATACTAAGTCTATATCTTTGTTAACTCTAAATCAAAATTGTTTTCACTCTTAGCAGTTTGCATCTCAAGAAATTTGATCCTTATAGTAAATCTTGATTAAGATGGATATAGACTCGTTTAATTTCCGTCTTTAAACAGGTTATAGTCCACATGAATACCATGGGTTCTCATAAACCAGGAGCTCAAAAACCACTGGAAATTTGACTAAGTCAAGTTTACCTCATTATTTTTGTTTAAAGTTAATTTTAAATGTAGTGTTATTTTTATTTTTATTTTATTTTGACCAAGTGAAAATGTTTAACATAAGATTATTTTTATTTTTATTCTATTTTGACCAAGTAAAAATGTTTACAAGACAACACCTGGGCAATAATGTACATCAATAGATCATCATTTAAAATTATTAAAGTAGAACCCACTTATATACATTATAAAATTCTACAATTTACATAAATTTCATAAATGATGGAATAACTAGCCTAGATCCATCTTAATTGGCTTGGTAGATCTAAATTTAAGATGAATCTAAGTTGGTTTAATTATTAATTATAAACATAAATATAGTTATTATTAATTTTTTTTATTTTTTTTATTTTATATTTTTTATATAGAGTTAAAATGTTTAACAAGACATTACATGTTTAACAAACCATTACATGTTTAACAAGAAACTTAAAGATTCTCCTAATAATAGTGTTTGTTATGTGTTGTTATAGATTTGTTTGGAATAATTCCTTAATTAGTCTTTGTTACTTTGCAGTTCCTATATTCTAGGAATATGTTCAACAATTATGTTATCATATATATATATATATAAGAGTTTGTTGGCTTGGTGAATACAAATGAGTGTTGTGTGGGATTCTCTCACCAATGAGTTGTGACCCTTCTCCTATTTTGTCTTTCATTTTCTGAGTCATAGGTTACCAGACTTAGGGTCAAGAGGTTGGAGTCGAGTGAGTCTAGTGTGAAGGGTTGCGTTGGAGTGTCTATTGCGTACTATGTGAGCATGGAAGAATCGTTGTATGCAAGTTGTTGAGATCTTGAACCTTGCAAGTACTGAGTGTCAGATGAAGGCATCTTTATATTGACTTTTTTATTCTCCGAATATTCCACAATGAGACTAGGGCGTGGTCCATTATTTGACTGCACCCATACTGAAGAATCGGTATATGCAAGTTGTTGGGATCCTGAACCCTGCAAGTACTAAGTGTTAGATGAAGGCATCTTTATATTGATTATTGATTCTCTGAATATTCCATAATGAGACTGGGGTACGGTCAATTATTTTCCCACACCCATATTGAGTGTCAGATGAAGGCATCTTTATATTGATTGTTGATTCTCTGAATATTCCACAATGAGACTGGGGTGCGGTCAATTATTTGACTACACCCATGTGTGTTTGATTGAGAAATATTCGTAGAATGAGCAATCAACATAAGCTTGGGCCAGATGAAAGGGCATGAGAGTTATGTGGTATAGAAAATGTGAAGTTGAGTTTTTTCTGTATTAACCATGGCATTGTAAGTCGACCATGGGACTGTCCACCATAGAAAGCATTAACTACATCTTCAATTGTGTATCGTTGTTTGAATGTTGTTGAACTCTAGTGTTGTCGCTATGTGTGGTATTCCTGTTGTGTGGAGTATTCTGTAAAGAGAAAGGGCGAGAAGGTGGTGCAAGTGCCACGTAAAGTGTTGCGGCAGGGGTGCATCTATGACCAGTGAATCAAAGTTCGACCGAGCATTGTGTTTATGTTGGAAGTCATATGTTGCATGCTATGTAAAGAGAGGAGATGTCAATGGTATAATAGGGGATGTGATACGTTCCCCATGTTTTTGAGTGCAAATGGTGCTATTTTAATTTTCAGCTATAGCATGCACCAAAATTTAGAGGTTTTGTTGTATGAGATTGAAGCTCCAAGCATGAGAGTTCACCCACATGGGGTCTAAAGCTTTAACTTATCAAAGGTTGTAGCAAGTCGTCATTCTAAAAGTTAAGGAAGGCATTGTACTTACATAATAAGGAGCGAAAATAGGTAGTAAGGTTGTTTAATCACTTCCTGAATGAGGAATTAATAGGTCTTTGTGTCAGTGTCAGTTATTATGCCTGTCACCAGTGATCAAATATGCTCTTACAAGGCTTGTTAGGGGTCTCAAAGTTAAATTTTATCATTTCACTAGGTTTTCAAAATAAAATTCGGTCGTTGGTTAGTGTGTCTAGGTCTACTGTTGCTCCTTCAATATTTTCATGTTTCGATCACTGCCATCACTCAGTTGGATGTGCCATCATTGAAAAATCATCATTATCATCTTAGTCATGTCACCATGGTCTTCATTTATTTCAATGTCACCATTAGGTCATTAGGGTTAGAATCATTCAAACTGTCATGTCATTCATAAAACCGGCAAATGAAGTAGTGATAAGGTTTTTCTCAAAAGGTTATGTTCTAAAGTGTAATTCATTTCAAAGTGATGTAATAAGTTTATGTTCTAAAGTTGCATATGAAAGTTCCAAGGTTACATAGTTTATTCCAAAACAAAATGAAAATGTATGGTGGGCCACCCTACCATTATAAAATTCAGTTCCACAAGCTATAAAGACCACTTCTTTCCACCTCTCTCTCTTATATTCATTACTGAAGAATCTCTCATTCACCAAAATACATTTCCTCAGCATTTTCAGAGGAAAAAACACTCCCAAGGGCCATCTAAACTGTTTCGTTACGTTTTCTCAACATTCACTGCATTTTAATAATTTCACTACGTTTTGTCAAGTTTTCGTTGTATTTTCTTTGTTCCAACCCTAACACCTATTCTAAAAGGTTTTTATAGCAGTTCAATTCTCCAACAACCTTCTGCAAGTAATTTAAACACTCTCCACCTCGCCATAAGCTTGTTTCCTTTGTTTTCAAGTTGCAAACCTATATCACTCCTTTCATTGCATTTTCTTTGTTTCACTAGTTTGACTATGTTTTAATTCTCTAGACTAAACCCTCTACTCATTTTCCCCCATTCCACTTCCTAAATGTCCCTAACACCCCTGCTCATCTCCTTAAATTTTCCTACCCCCTTTCCCCTTCCCTAAACCCTCCATCTTATCCCCTCATCCTAATCCCCTGTTTTCCTAGTTAGGGTTTCACTTGCTCACAGTGAAAATGGAGGAGGAGAAGAAATCCTATAAAAAAGGAGGCCAAATATTGAGATATGAACCATTAAACACCGAGGAGCTGATGTTGTCCCCATCGTCCAAGTAGTGCTTTGATAATGCAGAGTGTTTAGGTTTTGTGAGTTAATTCAAAGAGTCAAATACCATGACAAATTGACTAGTTTGTTTGCCACTCATTTGAGGAGAGATAAGGTTATTATTGTAGGTGTTACTTTCACTATTTCAACTAAGATCATAGCAGCAGCCACAGGGATACCCAACAATGGAGAAAAATGGTTTAAGAACCTAGATTTGGGTCTGCAAAACTATCAACCTTTCATCAAAGGCCACTACAGACATACTATTAAGAAGGTTTTTCCTTTTGCACAGCTCCTTGACAAATTTGCTCCATTGATGAAGGTTATAATGAAATACTTTACATGTGAAGGCATATTCTCAAGATTGTACAAATACCATGTCAGATTGCTCATGCATTTCACAGGGGTAAAGCCACTAAACCTAGCCTACTACCTCTACAAAAGTCTAGCTAAGATGGCAGAAAAGGTGCAACATAGACAGAGTGACCATGAAAAGAGCCTTTTCCACCATGCCCTCATCAAGGTTATTGTATTGCATCAGCTGACTCAAAATAATATCACTTGGGAAACTTTCATTCAGTCAGATGTTCTATTGTCTTCTACTAGTCAATCTGCAAGCCCTAGTACATCATCAGCACCACCTAAGCATGTGAAAGGTAGCTCATCTAGAAAACCTACAGTTGAGAGGATACCTAGGCCTGAAGTAACTCAGACATATCAGAAAGGAAGGAGGCTTGTGTTTACTCCACATCTTGTGGAAGGGGCCAAGCTTACATCAACAGCATCAGCAAAGCAGGGATCACAATCACAGCATGAAGCACCATCACAGCATGAGGAAACATTTCATCTTGACACTGACATGGTTGATTTGAAGGCTAATGAGGAGCATAAGACAATGGAGCAGGTCATCATGGAGAAATATGTTAAGATAGAAAGGCTCAAGGACATTTTATCAAAGGAAAACTTCATGATTTCATTCCTAGAGCAGGAGAATCAGTAATTGAAGGTAAAGCAATGTATTTTGGAAAAGCATGAGGTTTATATTGGCAAAGAGGATATAAAGGGAAAGGCAGTGATGGATGCAGATGAACTTCAGGAACAGGTAACAAGGAAAATTCCAAGGACTACAGACCTCAAAAGATCACATCAACAACAAAAGGAGCAGATGACTTCAGTTGACCTAACTACAGCAGAAATCAATGAGGATAGAGAATTTTATCTTGACAAGGTGAATTGTCATTTGGAGAAGATTCTCAAGAGAGATAATAGAGACAACAGGCTACAAAGACACATGGCCATGCATTATTACACAAGGAATCATGTTGTTAGGGTTAAGGTCGAGCAGTTAAAGGAGAAGCTCAATGAAACCCTAATCAAGAAAAAAGGGAAGGTAGAGTTGGGTTTGCTTGATGCTGCCTCCCTCATAGCATAGCATAGCACTTGAGGAGCTCACAAACCAATTTTGAAGAGTTTTGGAGGAATTTTAGTTTTTTGAGAATTTTTGCATATTTTAACACAATCATGGAGACAAAAACACAGTGTGCTCCACGTTGCGCTTTTTTTGGAGAGATCCAATTCACTTTTTTCTTAGATATTTGGATTTTGCATGGTTCATACATCATTTTTGACATGAGGGTAACATACCTTTAGCAAGATTTGACAGGTGAAAAAGTCCAAAAACCACCTTTCTGCCACCCTACTGAAGATCACGCTACATTTTCAAGAGTACCTGTGGGAGAATGCAATTTTGAGGGGCTAAAAGTGGCCTTTTTCAGCTCCTGTAGATTCCATCTTGTAGCAGACATCCTCATCTTTCCAAAGAGCCATCAAAATCATAACTTGGACTTCAACAAGACCTCAAAATCCAGTTTTTCCAAGTTCGTTGCATTTTCTCTAGTTTCGTTGTGTTTTCTCATAAATTCGTTGCATTTTTGTCGGTGGTTGTTTTTCTCCAGTTTGGTTAGTTGGATTCGAATTTCTATGGTATAATTGATTAATACTAATGTAAATATGATGTAATAGTGAGTAATTAATCTTGTTAAAAAAAATTTATGTAAATTTAGCCTAATTTATGAGAGTGGTTGAAGTCAAAGTTAATTGGAGAAGTTGTTTTAACCTCCATAGTCTTTAGGGTTTTGGTTGGAACACATCATGTAACAGTTCCTAGACTCATGGATTCGACCCTTGAGAAAAGTGATTTTTTTTTTGGTCTATATGTATCATTTTCTCAGTCATAGAACGGGTTGGACATCATAGGAGAGAACTCTTGTAGCTTGTACTTGAACATTTTCAGGAAATCAAAGGATGTAGTTTGCAGCTATAATCTAGGAATTCATGTGCCATAAGTTTGTGATGTTGTATTTTCTTTGTTATAATTTTATATGAATTGTATTCATCTTCCCTTTCCATTCATCATTTCTTCAGTGGTTTTCCTTAAATTTTATAAGCAGAATTCTTTGCATAAAGATTTGTTTTGATGGGAATATCATTGTGTGTTATTTTCCTTCTTGCTTAATGAATTAATGGTTCTCATGCTCATTAAGACCTTTTTCTTCTTCCAAACAATACACTACACTGACAAACCCTAAATACATCACAACATTATTGCTACCTTCGTCCTCTATATCTTTGTTATTGTAACCCTTTGATCCGTTGACCTAGCTACCTGGTTTTCGTCCCTTATGTAGAATCAAACCCTAAATTTTCAAAACCTACCCAAGCCTAGCATAACTAGCCTAAAATCCTTTTACATTCTCGCTAACAATTGGTTGTGAATTCATAGAGAGATACCTCTCTGGTTTAGCAGGGGTAGTTGTTGAACCATAAGTGGTTTGAGGTTACCTCCTTCGATTTCCCTTCTCAGCCTTGGGATATTGTGGAGGATAACACTTTAGATGGTGAATAATGTTATCATCTCTACCTAGAATTGATTTCCCACGTGAGCAAAGTGAGATCAAGAAGAACTCGCTCAGTTGAAAGATTGTTTCTTATCAATTACATTGGGATGGACACTACATACATTCTAGCCTTAATCCTCTCGGTCACAATTGTTAAGAAAATGAAGTTGTAGTTATACCAGAGTTCAAGATAGCAAGATGAAGAACCTAGAGTTGTCCCATGTTGTGTTGTAAGACTACTAAATGTTTGGTGTTGTGTGAATGTAATCATTGTAGATATACTGTGAAAACGAAAGAGTGGAGTTATTGCGTGGATTGAATAACACAAAGTTGTAGAGTAATCTTGCAGGGTAAGAATTGTGAAGTACATGTATTAAAGAGTGGGTGTGATAGCCTAGATCCATGAAGGTGTTGGAGTAAACAAGGGGTTGGTATGGAATCAAATACCATGGAATTGAGTAACTGTGGTTTAACACTACTTAAATTTTTCTTTAAGTTGTTTATGTGCATCATTAATGAACCAATCATTGTGTGCGAGCCTGAAAAATGTTGTTTGATTTAAAATTTGGAGAAATTTCTATTTCGAGATGGCTAATACTCTAGCAATATCATATCTATACGAAGCAACCAAGTTGGATGGCACCAATTAAGTGAATTGTAAGTTTAAAATGCAGACATTGATGAAAGGATACAATTTCTAGTCGATAGAAAGCGACGATGAGGTGAAGCTAGATGGAGTTGCAAGGGCTAAGACTGCATCAATTTAATATTGGGAGAACTGAGAAACTAAGGTGAAAGTGATACTAAGAATGTATGTAAAAGACAACATTATACTGCATATCAAAGACTACAAGACATCAAATGAGACCCAGACAATGATCATGGATTTGTATGAGTTGAAGAATAAAAATTTGTTTATGTCCATGAAGAGTAATCTTATGTTTATTAAAATGGAAGAAAATGAAAGCATCAATTATTTTATTTCAAGAATTAAGGATTTTAAATATAAACTTGGAGATATAGGTGAAGCAGTATCTAGCACTGACCTAGTCACTATAACCTTAAATGGAATGCTAGATGAGTATCAGATGTTCATCACAGGTCTTGTAGCAAGGGAGAAGGCTCCCACTTTTGATGAGTTGGCAGGTATACTCATGCAGGAGGAAGAAAGGTGAAGGAACCTTAAACCTCAAAGTTATGATTTTGTGTTGATGGAAAAAGGGAAATCACATTTCAAGAGGAAGCCTTGGGAAGGTAATAAAGGAGGAAATTCACCACAAGGAAAACAATCATTTGGTAAACCGACATTTGAAAAATCACAACCAGGTATGATATTTCCAAAGGTTGATATTAAATGTCATTATTGTGGCAAATTTGGACACTACTTTAGAAATTACACTAAAAGGAAATACCATGAGTCCAAACATAAAAAGAAGAGACATACTGGTAATTTTGTTTATAGAGGAGAAATAGTAAATGATGGCATCAAAAACTTTAGACTATTTGTTACAGATGTTGCACTACCTGCTGAAATAGATTATCCAAATACTTGTTTTGTTGATTATGAAGCTTTTTTCCATGTGTCGTGTAATAGCAATTGGTTTGAGAACTTTCATGAAACTAATGATGGTATGAATATATATCTTGGAGATGATCATGCATATGAAATTAAAGGGTATGATGATTTATCAATGACATTACCTAATGGTTGTGTTACACTGATTCACAATGTGATGTATGTGCCTGGTATTAAGAAGAATCAAATCTCAGTCTCTATTATAACTTATCAGGGCTTGAAGGTTGAATTTGTAAATTCACATTGTGTGGTGAAAGACATATAGGATCACTTCAAGTTCATTGTAATATGAGTTAGAATCAAAGGTTTATATAACCTTAATGTGACAACCAAAATCCATCAAGCATTGGCATCCACAACCATGACAACATAAGTTCTTTGGCATCAAAGTTATGGCCACATTAATTATTATGATCTATTACTACTTCAAAAAACAAGAAATGGTAGAAGGGCTTCTAATACTTAACAGTGAGTATTTTTCATGTGAAGGATTTGCATTAGGAAATATGCATAGGGAAGAGTTCCTTGCTCATGTAGATAAACTGAGTATTTTGTATGTGAAGGGCGTGCATTAGGAAAGATGCATAGGGAAGAGTTCCTTGCTCATGTAGATAGAAGGAAAGGGGATGTTCTAAAAATTGTGCATACATATGTATGTGGTCCTATGTATACTAGATCATTAAGTGGAGCATGCTACTTCTTGATCCTTATTTATTATTGTATGAAATATACATGGGTATACTTATGAGAAAGAAGAGTGATGTATTTGAATATTTTAAGGAGTTCAAAAATTTGGTCGAAAAGAAAATAGGAAAATACATCAAAATCCTTCAATCTGATCAAGGGGGAGAAGATATTTCAAATGCATTCATCAAGTACTGCATAACCCATGGAATTGTACAACAATACACAATACCATATAATCCACAACAAATTGGAGTTAATGAAAGGAATAACGGAACCTTGGTAGAATGTGCACAAAGCAAGTTAAAAAGTAAAAACCTTACCAATTCTTTTTGGTTCAAAGTTGTTAACACTGCTTTTTACTAAAAAAAAATAGAAGTCCAACTAAAAGTTTAGATCATAAGACTCCTTTTGAAGCACTTTATAGTTATAAACCAGTAGTAAGTAATCTAAGAATCTTCGGTAGCAAAACATTATCTCATGTTCCAAAAGAAGATAGAAGGAAACTTGATTAAAAAGCTATCAAGTGTATTTTCGTAGGTTGTTGTTCTTATCATAAAGCTTATAAGTTGTTTGATCCCTACACACATAAAAATTTTGCAAACAGAGATGTATTATTTCATGAGATTGCAGACGAAGGCCATAAGGATGACATGTATGATGCATGGCATATTCCTTATGAGTACGATGATGTTAAAGAGGAAGCAGATGATAAGCAGGAAGAAAAATCCAGAAACATGGACACCTCCAGCAGCCACAACACACCAAGAGGAAGAGATGATTCACCACAAACAAGGAGAAGGGATGAAAGCAATGAAGTACCAAGAAGGCCATCTCATAAAACTCAACCACTGGTAAGATTTAAAGATTATTCCTTAATGACTAAAGTAATAAATGTCTTAGAACCTTGAATTTCAAAGAAGTTAATGAGCATAAATAGTGGAGAGATGCAATGAAGGAAAAATATGAGTCTATAATGAAGAATGATACTTGGGAACTAACATAATTGCCTGAAAATAAGGTACTCATAAAATCAGAATGGTTTGGTTTGAAAAGGCTATTCACAGAACGAGGGAACTGATTATGAAGAAACTTTTGCATTTGTACCAAAGTTAAATACAATTAAATTGATTATTGATTTAGCTACAAAACATAAATGAAAACTACATTGGTTAGATGTTAAGTATACCTTCTTGAATGGGGAACTAATATAAGAAGAATATCGTGTTTAGCCATAAGGGTTTCTTAAAAAGGGTCAATAATACCTTGTTTGCAAGTTAAAGAAAAAATTATATGGATTGAAATAGGAACCAAGATCATGGTATGTGAAAATTGCTTCCTTCTTTCTTCAAAAAGGTTTTATGAAAATAAAAAGTGACTCTAATAAGTATATAAAGTCAGATAAAAAAGGCCATTTTATTCTGATTTCTTTGTATGTTGATGATCTTATTATAACAGGAAATGCTTCTAAGTTAATTAATGAAGTTAAAGGACAACTTTCACATGAGTTTGAAATGAAAGACCTTGGTGAATTGCATCATTGCTTAGTTCTTGAGATATAGAGAGAAGGTGGACAGACATTAGTTACATAGAGTAAGTATACCAGGAGTTACTCAAATTCAAAGTGGACCAATAAATGGTGGTGTCAATACCATTAGAATACAACGTCAAACTCTATAGTAATGATGTGACAAGGGAGGTAGATGGTACATTGTATCGTCGGCTAGTGGAAAGTCTAAACTATCTCACTACAACCAAGCCAGACATAGCATATTCAGTTAGTATCCTATGTCAATTCATAGCCAAAACTCTTGAAATCCATTGGGAAGTAGCAAAGTGAGTTCTTTAGTATCTAAAAGGAAATGTCAACTTTGGTATTAAATATACTAATGATTTTAATGTTGAGATGACAGGTTATTTTGCTTCAGATTGGGCCAAAACTCCTAATGACAAAAAATCAACTTCAGGATATGCATTCAACCTAGGATCTGGGATTGTGGCATGGAATAGCAAGAAATAGCCAATTGTTTGTTTGACATCAATTGAAGTTGAGTAAATAGATTTGTGCAATGCTACCTATGAAGTAGTTTGGTTGATGTGAGTTCTTGAAGATGTGCGAGAAGTAAAAAAAATGTCAATGATTATCAAGTATGATAATCAAAGCACCATCAAACTAGCCAACAATCCTATGTATCAAGCAAGATCAAAACATATTACGAACTCATTATCATTTTATCAAAGAAAAGATGCAGTCTAAGGAAATTGATTTAGTATATTGTAATGTCAATGAAAATGTGTCTCACATCTTACAAAGCCTCTTGGAAAGGCAAAATTTGTATTATATAGGAATCGGTTTGGTGTGGTAGAAAATACATTTCTCCATTAAGGGGGAGTGTTACAATAATAATGGAGAAACATGAAGATTCTCCTAATAATAATGTTTGTTATGTGATGTTACAAATTTGTTTGTACTCGTTCCTTAATTAGTCTTTGTTGGTTTTTAGTTCATATATTCTAGGAATTTGCTCAACAATAATGTAATCCCATATATGTAAGAGTTTGTTGGTATGGGGAATACAAGTGAGTGTTGTGTGGTGTAGTCTCCTATATGAGACTACACCACATTGTCTCACGAGTGAGTTGCAACCATTCTCATATTTTATCAATCATTTTATGACTATAAATTGACATCCCATGTAATATTGTAGAAGATAAATTGTATAACTATATTATAAGTTGGCAAATGAGGGGGGTATTTGCCAACCTTTCAACCAATTTTTTGCATGATATTCTCACATGAGAGGAGATAGAGACTAGTATTCTCAGAAGGTGGGAGTAAATCATTTCCAAACATCCTTCAAATCTCTATCATTTCAAAAATTTGGAAAGGGGGGATCCAATTTGGATTTTCTTAATCATACTTATGATCGAGTGAGAATCCCCCTTCTATAATTAAATTCTTGTATCCATTTTTAATAACTACTCTCAACCCATATTCCAACACATATAATTATTTGGAATTGTTGTTGTCTATGCCTAAAAGTCATGCCATGGGGGAAGGGAAATTATCTTGTGCCAATTCCAAGCAGTACAACTTGAGAGGTTTGATTAAAGTCAATGGACTGGGAATCTAATAAGACAATACTCAAAATACCCCTCTCATTTGACAACCTATCAACTAATTTGTTTCTCGATCTTCTCACAGGGGAGGTGATAGATGCTAGTATTCTCAGGAGGAGGGAATGAATCCTTTCCAAAACTCCTCCCAATCTCTAGTGTTTAAATAATTTGTAAAGGGGGGATCCATTTTGAATTTTCTTAACTATACTTATGATTAAATGAGAATCCCCTTTTATAATTAATTTTTTATATCAATTTCTAATGGCTACTCTCAGCCCATATTCCAACACCTATAATTATGCATAGTAATTACTCTATATGCCTAATGGCCATGCATAATTGTTTAGAATGACTCCTCTAATGTCTCTAGAAGCTTCACTTTAAATAGTTGGACTCAGGTTGTCTTTGGAGGCATTGTCAAAGTTTAATTTAATAGTCCTAGGAGGTGGATAACTCCACTTAATAGGATTACTACATATTGGATGAGGAATTCAAAAAGAAGTGACATGTGGGGAGTGGGAAACGTTTACTAAATGAAAAATTATAGCTTCCAAAGGATTACTGATCCAACCTTGGGAGTCCAATTAGAGCATAAAACAATTTCCTTGATACATTTGATAATTTTTCTACAAATATCTTCTTTAGATTGCATAGTGTTTTTGAAACTTCACTTGTTTCATTCCTTCCATGTCTCCCATAGGATAAATCTTGGAAGTAATTGTTGGGCCATGTTGATTATGACATGAGGGAAAGCAAAGATTCTCCATTGTGAAATCATAAAGATAATTTTGTTCCTAATTTTGTCTTACTAATGAAATATAAGAACCCATTTGTCCCATTAAGTTGACACAAAAGATCATGAGCTAAGTAGGTGCTCCCAAATTTCAGTTATTGTAAACAAAGGTGATAAAGAGTAGGGCCTTGAAAGCCTCTTCTTTGTAAACTATTTTTATTTTTATTTTTCCATAAGCTACCTACCATAGAAATAGAGAGACCTTTAGCCATAGGTCCACTTTCCAAATTTTACTCCAAATTTTATCATCTAGAAGTGAGGAGGCCCTATTAACTAAGTTATAAGCCTCCTTTAAGTTGTAGGTTCCACTCTATTATATCCCCATATTAACTTATCTATACCATATTATAATTTATTTTTTTGTCTTGAAGCATAGTCCAAAAACTATCTGTTGTGTCATATCTAGTATATCATGACCATTGTTCTTTAGGGAACCACGATATCCACCTATATTGTTAAGTTTGAGGTTGCAAATAGTCCATGACATAAAATATTCTTTGTTGGATTGGGTTATTTTTAATTTATTGAATATTGTCCTCATCCTGTAATTTTGGCATTTTTTCCTTAAAAATAGACGTGTTGGCCTTCCCTTACCTCCCAAAAGTTGGAGTCTTGTATTGGGAAGCAGTTTTCCATGCAATATTCCATATTTGTGAACCTTTGATATCTCCCTCTATTCTTATTAGGTTGTGTTCTTTATATCTGGAGTATATATTCCTCCACGGTTTACTCTAGAGCTTCCCAGGAGAGATTATCCTTCTCCACCACGTTTTGGCAGCTAATATTTTACTTAGAACCTTCGGATCTCTCAAACCTAGTGCCCCCTTCATTTTTGGCCTGTAAATTTTATCCCAACCCATTATTTTCCATCTTAGCTCCTACCCAAAGAAAGTTTCTTTGAATATTCCTAGTTTTCTTAATAATTTTTTTTGGGACTACAAGGAAAAAAAAAGTGTAGAGGCATTGTTTGCAAAACCAATCTAAGAAGAATCAACTTTTTTACAATGTTAAGAGATCTAATGGTCCAACTATAAAGTTTTTTCTCAAATTTAAACAAGAGTTGTCGTCAAGAGACATGTTTGAGAGAGTTCTCTAACAAAGAAGCATAAAGATATTTGAATGGAAGGAAAATCCTTTGAATACCCAAAATGTGGAAAATATGCATTTGAATCGCCTGTGGGTATTAAAGAAGAAAATTTGAGATTTTATTGGGTTGATCTGAATGCCCAGTGTTGCTTGAAAGTCTTCTAGGATTTGTTTGAAAACTAAGACTGCTCTTGTAGAGGGGTGTCCTAAAAGCAACAATTGTTGATGGGATGAGGTCAAATCCTCTATAGGGAGCTTGAGTCCCTTTATTTCTTGATTAGCTACAACGTGTTTGATGGCATATCCTAGGACCTCTAACCATTAAAACGACTAAAAAATGGGAGAGTGGGTCTTTGTAACAACCCCTGGTTGTTTTTCCATGTAAATAAAAAATAAGACCAAGGTCATGGGACACATATTCCAAGTTGAATGTTGGGAAAAACATAGTGATGGGAATCACTTGTGCTTAATTAATGGCTATGGAAATTGGCAAAGGAAAAGTGGAAATAATTGGCATTTATTAATGAAAATAAAAGAAAATAGGAGAAAAGGAAAGTGAAGAGACGGATTTTCATGCTAAGGAAATAAGAGGAAAATGAAGAAAATAGAGGCCTCAATGATAAAAAGGTTGTTGAGGATTAGTCCACATCTTTGTCAATTTAGTTTTGGAGCTCTCATTTAATTATCTCATTCTCTCACACTCTTACACACTAAGTGATTTCTTAGAGCATGCTTGGAGAACTTGAGTATTCACTTGGATTGGAGAAAGAAGGCGAAGGAAAGCAGGAAAGTGCAATAGAACAGTTGGATCAACAAATACAACTGGATTTCTTTGCAAGTAACAGGTTACATGTGTGATTTCATTGTTGATTTCTAGATGTATGGTATATGCATGTGATTTTTTGGTTGCGTGTTGTCATTAGCATGGAGAATTTTGTGGAATGATAGTGGTTTTAGCCTTGCCTTGTCATTTCCTAGATAGCCATGGTGTTGTGGGTTTTTCCACTGGATTGTTTTTCTCGTTGGTGCTCATGTTCCTTATGGATGTGGGTTGGAACAAATGCTCTGGAAGCCCTCAAGAAGCTTGGGTTGAGTTTCTAGTCTTGGAGTGTAGGCTGGGGCAAACTCTCTGGAGCACTGGAAGGTTGTGGGTTGAGTTACTAGTTCCTGGAGCCCTGGACAGCTTAGGTAGAGACCGATCTAGTTAAATTAGTGATGTCCATCCGTAGAGGTGGAATCATTGTGGTTGAGGGTTGAGGTGGTTTGGCCTCTGGAAACCCTGTTTTGGTTTTATCTTGGTTATTCCATGAGATCCCACATTCATGCTTAGAACGTGCTTGGAATATGACGCAAGGGTGGCTGGCTAAAAGAGGGATTTGGTTCAACCTAATCTATGGCCAGGTGGTACGTGGAACTCCCTGACTTGGTTGGTATTTTCATATATTAATAAGAGTTATTCTTCTGTTGTGATTCATGTATACTTGTAGTGATTATGTTGGTAATATTATGGTTGATTTGCCATGGTTTCTTGTGGGGTATTTGTTGGATATTTGCTAGTTATTTATTGGTTACATGATGTATGTCATGATTTTTTAGTTATCCAATGGTTGATGAATATATGGACTAATAAGCATTGTTGCAGCTATGTGGAGAGGGCATAGAGCCTTCTTGGTGATTCTTAGATGAATCTCAGACTCTTATTATCATATATGCATTCATGGCCTATAGCTTTCATGTTTTCCATGTGTTTGACGAAATATCTAGTGTGTTCTAGGAGGTATAGGTCAAGTTTTGCCTTCAAGTTTGAATGATTAGCATTATCATTATGAGAAATGTGATTCTAGAAAGTTATAGGAAGTTTTGGGTAATGGTTTGGAGCCTAGCCTAGAAAAGTGGCTCAAATTTCGAGACCACATGCACGGAACTGGAGATCTGGGGTCATAATCTCATGGAGCAAGGCTTGTGAGTCTAGTTGGAGGCTACAAACCCAATGCAGGCAGTGTCAAGGGTGTAGTTATAGGTCTAGATCAATAAAAGAAAGGTTCCAACTCAGGCATTGACCACCTGGGGTGTTTCTTTAGCTCCTATGTATTCTGTAGTCCCTATGGGATGTTAGTTTATGGTCAGTTTGTAGGCCCCACTTCCTTAACTAGAACTAGGAGGTCAAGTCAGGTCATAGTGACACTCATCTAATGTTTACCCTAGCAAGCTTGTGAATTTGGGTAAATGTGGGAAGGGGTGGTTACAGAGTGGTATCAGAGCAGTTTACATTACCTTTGGGTGATATCTGATACCACAGAGTGATATCTGATACGACAAAGTGGTATCAAAGCGAGTTTCATTCTCTTTGGGTGATATTTGAAACCATAGAGTGGTATCAGAGTGGGTTTTGTTCTCTTTCGGTGATATTTGATATCACAAAGTGGTATAAGAGCAAGGTTGTAGCACTGGACCTTGGGGTAGATGTGATAATTATGTATGCATGTCTGATTTTTTGTTCATCATGCATGCATGTTGGTTATTTCTCGCGATGGTCATTGTTGCAGTTTGTGTCATCATGTAGAGGTCGATGATGTTGGTAAGTTATGATATCTATATATATATATATATATATATATATAGTTCTTATCTAGATTGATTTTTGTAGTCGGGATAACCTCCCTTGAACTTCACTGAGGTATGTTAAGTATGTTTATATTTGGTTATCTGGCATGATATGTTTTTAGGAAGAAGAATATCAGAGATGACAAGAAAAATGGTGGATTACAGTTCACGTGACTCTCCTTATAGATCAAATGAGAAACAAAGAGATGAGTACTCTCCTGACATAGAAAATACCTTGAGAAGTTTAAAGGCAAAGATTAGAAGTTGTAAGGTGAATAATGATAGGATAATTCAGTCACAAGAAAGGTTTTCCATGGCACATGAAAATCAAGTAGAGGTTAATTTAGTGATCCTTCAAAGTTTATCAGATTTGTAGAGATAGGGACAACCACAAATCAATTATGGATAAGAGGAAAGGGAAAATGGGGCATATGGTAACAAGTCTCATGGAGGACACAGGTCAAACATGGATGACATAGTCAAAGGTGGTAGATGGATGGATACACCTGAAAAGAGAGGTAGTGGTTATGGGTTCTATTATAGTTATGGATCAAAGAGACAACATGGTCATCATCACTATCATCCTTACAGGAGGAGTGAGAAGCAGTACTTGCCGGATGAGTTCAAGAAATCCAAACCTCCTACCTTTGATGGAGAGCTGAAGAAACTGGAAGATGCAGAAGCATGGTTGCTTGGGATGAAGAAGTTTTTCAAGTTGCATTATTATACAAAGAATATGAAAGCCAAGATAGTTATTTTAGTCTCAAGGGAAAGTGGACATTTGTTGGGAAGATGTGAAGTGCGTTAGAGGCATCAGGATAGAGGAGTTGAGTTGAGATGAGTTTAAGAGACTTTTCAGAAAGAAGTACTTGTTAGAGAGATATTATGATGGTAAGTCTAAGGATTTCTACAAATTTAAGATGGGTTTTATGGCAAATGAAGAGTATATGACTAAGTTTATGGAGTTGTTGAGGTATGTGCCATATCTTAAGGATGAGAAGATGAAGGTTCAAAGATTTGTTAGTGGATTTCCATTAGCATTTAAATATCGGATTGAGTATGATGAGCCTCAGACATTGGAGGAAGTAATTGGGAAGTTGAAACATTGTTATGAGAAGTCTAAGCATAAGTCAGAGCCTAAGCAGGGTTGGAAAGGTAATGATAAGACTAAAGGAAAGTGGGATAAGAAGCGAGGAAGACCTCAGGATGCAGGTAACAATGAGAATGCAGCGTCATATAAGAAATTCAATGCAGTTGACAAAAGACAGGTATTGTAGTCTAAGGAGCAGAATAAGGGTGATGGCAGTAAGCCTTTGAAGTATTGGGACTGTGACAAGGATCATTGCAGGAGAGATTATCCACAACATCAGGGTGGAAGACCTCAGATTTTCTCAAGAGGCACAGACAGTTGGGGATGTTGGACATAGTATTCCTCAAATTTATGCAGCATTGGATAATAGGCAGGCTGATCATCATATATTTATTATCGAGATGGAAGGTAACTTTGTGATCAAGTTGTTTTTATTTTGGTTGACCCTATATCTAAATATAGTTATATCAGTCTTAACCTAGTGGATAAGTGTTTCTTGTATAAATAAGTGCATGTAGAATCTTGGTTGGTGTAGTTGGCTACAGCTACTAAGAAAAAAATTCATCATTGGGTGATATCTTGTGCATTTGAGTTGAACAGTATGTTTACATCAGCACATCTAAATGTGTTTTCGTTGGGATCATACAATATGTTGTTGGGTATGGATTGGTTGTACATTCACAAGCCCAAGGTATGATAAGGCTATTAAGTGCGTGGATTATGATGGATAGAGGAGAATCTTACAGGGTAAGAAGAAGCCTACATCAGTGAGAATGGTTACGACTATGTAGGAAAATCACAATATCAAGAAAGGGTGTGTATTGTTTTCATTTGATATTTCCATTGACTAGGGGAAGGATGTTGAGGATGTTGAAGCCTTGAAGAGGTATCTGGTTTTGCATTAGTTTTAGGACGTATTTCCAGCAGAGATTTCAAAGTTACTGCCTCATAAAAAAGTGTACTTTTCTATTGAGTTGATGTCGGGGACAACACCAGCATCTAAGGCACCGTATAGTATGAGAAATCTAGAGTTGGTGTAATTGAAGTTGTGGCTTAAGGAAATGCTTGATAAGGGATACATAAGGCCAAGTGTGTCACCTTGGGGTGCACCAGTATTGTTTGTGTTATGAAACTATCTCAAGAAAAGATAGAAAAGATATATCAACGCCTTAGAATTCAGCCTCTTTGAGGGGGCAACCTCCTTTACATTACATAAATGAACAATTCTTGAATTATTCAAATGACAAAACCTCCTTTCTATATATAGGAGTCTAAGGAGTCACAATATAACCCAGCTGACCTAGCAATAATAATATAAAGCCACAAAAATAACAATAGAGGGATTCTATGGGGCACAGTAATAACAATATGGGGGCAATAGGGGCACAACAATATTAATAAGGGGTATAAATACAATAGTAATGGGGTAATCACTAGTATTATAGGGACCCAACATGCCCCTCTCCTTCAAAAAAGTGTTGTCCTCAACGCTTGAGTAGTTTTGGATACTTCTGTATAAAATTCTCATCCTCCCATGTGGAATCTTCAGCGGATAAGTTCTTCCACTTGATAAGATACTCCGAAATTGATCGATTTCGTAGCTTTCGAGTTCTTGTCTCTGTGACTGCTTTCGGTTCCAATATAATTTTTCCTTCCTCATCAAGTTCTGGAAATATTGTTTGAACTGGGAGCTTGTCGCCTATAACCTTCTTTAAACATGAAACATGGAAAACTAGGTGCAATCGAGAAGCTGCAGGAAGCTCCAATTTTTATGCCATAGTACCAATCTTTTGCAACACCTTGTACGGACCATAATACTTTGGTGATAATTTATTATCCTTCTTAGCTTGCTTGAGGGACATTTACTTATATGGTTGTAGCCGTAGGAATACCCAATCACCTACATCAAAACTTCTTTCACTACGATGTTGATTTGCCTGTTGTTTCATTCTATTATGTGCCAACACGAGGTTATCCTTTAAGAGTTGGAGGACTTGTTGTTGATGTTCGATGTGATTTTCCACTGCCTGAACCTTAGAATTTTCTCTTAAATATGATGTGATGGATGGTGGTTGATACCCATAAAGTGCCATAAATGGGGTCATTTTTGTTGTTGTATGGAAGGAAGTGTTATACCACCATTCAGCCAGAGGCAACCATTTGACCCATTGTGTCTGTTTATCAGATACAAAGCAACGAAGATATCCTTCCAAACATTTGTTTACTATCTCAGTTTGCCCATCAGATTGAGGATGATAAGATGAGCTATGAGCTAACTGAGTACCAAGACAAGAAAATAATTTTGTCCAAAAATTTCCAGTGAAAATGGGATCTCTGTCACTTACAATAATCTTTGGGTTTCCATGTAGCTTTTGAATTGTTTCCATAAATGCAGTAGAAACTGTACTGGCTTTAAATGGATGTGATAATGCACAAAAGTGTGCATACTTGGTAAGTCTGTCAACTACCACCATGATGACACTCTTTCCCTCAGACTTGGGTAAACCTGTGATAAAATCCATTGAAACCTCCTCCCAACGTTGGCTTGGAATGGATAAAGGTTGTAATAGACCCAGTGTCTTAATTGTTTCAACTTTATTTTGTTGGCAAACCAAACATTCCGCCACAAACTTTTGAATATCTGATTTAAGGCCATCCCAAAAAAATTCCTTCTTAACCCTGTGGTAATTTTTTAAAAATCCTGAGTGCCCTCCTAAGGGAGAAGTGTGCAATTCCATAAGAATCTTTTGTTTTAGCTGGGAATTCTTACAGAGGTATAAGCGATCTTTGTACCATAACGAATCATTTTTCCAGCTAAATGTATCAGATGTACTGGAATCTTGTTGTAACTTTCGAATAAGTGCCCACACTTCTTCGTCATTCTTCCATTCCTCCCTTGTTGCGTTTATCCAATCTGGTTGGATAATAGAAATGGCGCACAAAAATGCTTCCACATCCTCATCCTTTCTTGAGAGTGCATCTGCCACCACATTTTGCTTCCCTTTTTTGTAGATGATTTCAAAGTCATAACCCAACATCTTTGTGACCCACTTTTGTTGCTCTTCAGAGGATAATCTTTTTTCTAAAAAGTATTTAAGGCTATCATGATCCGTTTTTACCTTGAAGTGTCTTCCCATTAGGTAGGGTCACCATTTCTTAAGTGCATGGAGTATTGCCAACATTTCCTTCTCATAAATAGCTTTGCTTAAAAACTTTCCCTTGATTGGACGACTTTCAAAAGCAATGGGTCTTGCATTAGAACAGCACCAATTCCATTTCCTGAAGCATCACATTCCACAATAAAGGTTTTTGTGAAGTACGGTGTAGCTAAGACCGATGCTTGCAACATTGCCTCTTTAAGATGTTCAAAGGCCTTTGTTGCTTCCGGAGTCCATGAAAATGCATCTTTCTTCAATAATGTTGTTAGAGGTGCTGCTATTCTCCCATAATTCTTAACAAACTTGCGATAATACCCTGTCAACCCAAGAAATCCTCGCAGATGCTTTATGGATGTGGGGATTTTCCATTCCTTAATGGCTTTAATTTTGCTAGGGTCTACCTTAACTCCTTCATGAGATACAATATGACCCAAATATTCCACCTCCTGGACTCCAAAGAAACATTTGGATCTTTTTGCATATAATTGTTTCTCCTCCAATAGTTGTAGCACCCTGTCAACATGTTCAACATGATCCTTCCAAGACTTGTTGTAGATTAGTATATCATCAAAAAATACTAACACAAATTTTCTAAGGAATGGTTTGAAAATTGAATTCATCAAACCTTGAAATGTTGAAGGTGCATTGGTAAGGCCAAAAGGCATGACCAAAAATTCATAATGACCCTCATGAGTTCTAAATGTTGTTTTTGGAATGTCTTCAGTCTTCATTCTGATTTGATGATATCCTGAACGAAGATCCAACTTGGTGAAGTAAATTGATCCATGCAATTCATCCAGTAATTCATCAATGACAGGAATGGGGAACTTATCTTTAATAGTGATCTTGTTGAGCTCCCTATAATCCGGACAGTGCCATGATCCATCCTTCTTGTGCACCAATACTACTGGAGCAGAGAAAGAACTTTGACTCGGTTGAATTATACCAGCCTCTAGCATTTCTGCAACCATACGTTCAATTTCACTCTTTTGGACATAGGGATATCTGTACGGCCTGATGTTTGGAGGAACACTTCCTGGAATCAGATGAATAGCATGATCATGATCACGCATAGGTGGGAGACCTTTGGGAGTCTCAAATACCTTGGAATGATTGTCCAAGACTTTTTGGAGATCTGGAGAAATAGATGATTCCGATGTGGAAACATCTAGCGAACATAATTGTGCAATTACACCTCTTTGTTCCTTTTTTAGAAGCTTTGTCATACCATTAGAGCTGATTATCTTTCCTGGTTTCCCTGCAATACCCCTTAATTCAACTTCCTTTCCTTCCGTAGAAAATTTAATGAAAAGTTCTTGAAAATTAAAAGCTATTGTACCCAAGGATTGTAGCCATTGGACTCCTAGTACAACATCAGCACCTCCCATTGGAATGGAAAGCATTGGGCTAGTCAATACATATTCTCCCATGGATAGCTTGATATTATGGCACTTTCCAGAGCAATTTATTGTTCCTCCATTTGCAATCATCACTTGACACTCTGGTGCTGGATATAGGAAGCAATTCAATTCTTTTGCTACCTTACAATGAATAAAATTGTGGGTGCTTCCTGAATCAATCAACACTATTACCTTTTTCTTCTTGATTTGTCCTTCTATCTTGATGGTTTGAGGAGTGGTAATTCCCGCCAATGCATTACAAGATATGGTCGGATTTATTTGTTCTTCATCTAGGCTTTGTTCCTGGAGTATATCCTCTTCTTTTGACCTTTCTTGCTCCTTTTCTTCTTCCTCTTCACAATCTATGTAGAATAATTTCTTCTCAGCACACTTATGACCTTTAGTGTATTTGCTATCACAACTGTAACAAAGCCCTTTTGCTCTTTTTTCTTCCAATTGTTGTGGTGTCAACCTTATAGGTTGTGGAAGACTAGTGGCAACAACACTTCCGTCTTTATAGTTGTGAGTGGTATGCTTCCTGGTTGCCATAATTTTGCTTTCCATTTTTCTTGCTAACCTGAATGCCTTCTCTAATGAATCAGGTTCCCAAAGGCGAACATCATGTTGGATATTATCCTTTAAAGACCCTATGAACACATCAATCCTATGCTCCTCTGGAATATCTTTTACCCTTATGTTCAATTTTTGGAACTCCTCAATGTGCTCCATTATTGAACCCTTTTGTTTGAGACTTATCAATTGGCTAAAAAAAGTGTTGCTTTTTGTATCCTCATAATGTGCTATCAATTCTTCCGTAAAAATTGCCCAAGTGATAAATTGTTTACGAGAGCAAAGCCATTGATACCATACAAACTGATTTGGTTCCAAATATAAAGTTTCCATACGTACCTTTTGTGTGTTTTGCACATTATTGAGATCGAAGAATTGCTCCATCTGTAATATCCATGTGGCGGGATCCTTGCCATCAAACTTCCTCATATCGATTTTTGGAATATGGTGAGTCTTCGATCCAACATTAGAGTCTATGGAATCATGATTAACATTTCTTTTGTTCTCATCATGAGTTTCCTTTAGTACCCTTTCACCATTAGTGACCATTTCTTGTAGCAACTTATTCATATTTATCTTCAATTCTTCCATCTTATCATCCATGCCATCAATTTTAGCGTCCATGCCATTCACCTTAGCTTCCATGCCATCCATCTTAGCTTCTACGCCTTTCTTTAAACAATCCATCTTAGCTTCTACACCTTTCTTTAAACCATCCATCTTAGCTTCTACATCTTTCCTTAAACCATCCATCTTAGATTCTGTTGCTTTTTGTGCAAGTGACACTTGTTGCACTTGTTCTTGTAATTTTGATATATCATATAGCATTTCTTCTTCTTCTTCATGAGTCATGCTAGAGCTTTCAGGTTCCTTACTAGGTGTTTGCATTTTCTTTCCTCGGGGCATCAGTTACCGATAATAATGCTTTACTAGCCCTTTGAATTCCTTCAAAATAAATTTTCAAACCACTCTTAAGCAAAAATTTAAAAGAATCTACACACCTTTTTTTCACTTTGTAGGAGCTCGATATTGCCTCTGATGTATCTCTGTACTTTCAGATCATCCAGTTCTAAAATTGTAACCTGTGGTAGCCCTCTGTGTCCTCTTTCCAATGCCACCAGTCTGATCCAATTTGGATTCTCCAAGGAAGAGTTATGCGAAATCTCCCACAGTGACCTGATTATAGACTAGTTCAGTAGAGCGAACTTGTACAACGTGCCAGGAGTCACTGTTTCGTCCTTTGCCTCTGAAAAATATATACAAGAAACTACAATCCGTCCTCTTTTTGCACCTTCTTATGAAATTTCAATCCAATGCTCAGGGAAAAAGTTATGATGATTTTCCCCAGGTCACCTGTTTGGAATGTAATTCAGGAGTCTGCAAAAAGACCAACTTCCTCAGATCATATCTCCGTAAATATACCGCAAAAAGCTCTGAAATTCGGACCCGAGATTCAGCGTGATGTCTTCTCAAATGGTTTTTTTTTTAGATTCTGAAATGTCACAGAAAAAAAAAAAAAAAAAAAAAAAAAAAAAAAAAAAAAAAGTTATAGCAAAAATGCCACGATGACCTGTTTGGAGCAGCGAAACCCTAGAATCCAAAGCTTTGATACCAAATGTTATGAAACTAGCTCAAGAAAAGATAGATCAACGCCTTAGAATTCAGCCTCTTCGAGGGGGCAACCTCCTTCACATTACATAAATGAACAATTCTTGAATTATTCAAATGACAAAACCTCCTTTCTATATATAGGAGTCTAAGGAGTCACAATATAACCCAGCCGACCTAGCAATAATAATATAAAGCCACAAAAATAACAATAGAGGGATTCTATGGGGCACAGTAATAACAATATGGGGGCAATAGGGGCACAACAATATTAACAAGGGGTATAACTACAATAGTAATGGGGTAATCACTAGTATTATAGGGACCCAACAATTTGTGAAGAAGAAGGATGGTACTCTTAGGTTGTGTATTGATTACAAGAATTGAACAAAGTGACTATCAAGAACATGTATCCCTTCCCACTAATTGATGGCTTGTTTGATCAGTTGAAGGGAGTAGAAGTGTTCTAAAATATTGACTTGAGATCAAGATATCATTAGGTATTGTAGAGTCCCTACTTTACACCTTATCATCCATCATTACCTACTGTTTTCATAACTTTCCTCTCTCTTTTGCCTCATTTTCCACCCAGATCATTACATTAGTTGTCATTAAACATGATTCCGCAGCCATCTGCTGATTCCGCAGCCATCTGATGATCCCGCAGCCATTTTGTTGATTTCAAGGTTCCACGTGCTATTTTGCAGAATGAGCCACGTGGGCATGTTGGAATATACATGCTCGAGGTTCTTGTGCCATCAGTTCAGCCGGACACGTCATTTGTACCTCCGGTCAAAGGGGGTCAAGTTTCGGTCAAATAAAGGCAGCTTAACATGGATACGTAAGCTGTTTGATCACGTCGGTGGAAAAGGTGACCTGTCCGTGTTTTGAAAGCCGTGGGGGACATGATCTAATGTTAGATTCATTGCCCATATCGACCAGGACCTCTAGCTTGACCACGAAACCTATGACGTGTTAACTGCACCTTCAATACGCATGCTTTTCAGTTATTTTCTGTTTTATGCTTTACGTATTAGGCCATCTTGCAGATGCCTATATATACTTGCGTCTGCGTACGCTGATGTTAACTTTTCAGATGCTGTAGTGTATGTATTTGTGAGAATTTTGGCACGTTTTCAAACTCTGTTTTTATAAGAGTTGTTCCAGCACTTTTGGATTATGTATCTCTGCATATAAAGTAATGGAAACGTTGTTTTGAAGTCTTAAGAGCATCTGAGTTTTCTGTGGATAATATGAATGGAGGACCCCTGTTCGTATTAGCCTTGTAAAGTATTTTCATGTTCATATTTCTGCAATTTCTTTATTTTACAAACAGAATTTCCTTTCTTGAGTTATGTACAGCTTGATTTCTCTTTATTGCTGCAGCCTTTATTTTCACTGATCATATTTACTTCTTTGCAGGTTTTCACCTGGGATTAAGTGTGTTGTGTTTGCTTTAAAATCTAATGGTAGTTGCAGTTGTCTTGTTCATGATGCTGTCCTTTTTACTCTGTTTTCTAGATTAGTTTTAGCTTAGTTTTACAAGTTGGATGCTAACTAATTTATGCTCTCTTTATCATGAATGGCTTATATTTCAAGAGAACAGAACACTAATTAATTGCAGCTTGTATTTGAGTAGTCTTGGCTTGTGATACTAATACTTTTTCCACTTGTTACACATAATCACATATGTAGGAAGCAGTATGTTGGAAAAGGCTTAGTAGTGTTACAATTTGTCAATTAGAGTAGATTAGAGTTTTTATCAATTCTTGGATGTGTCTTCAGCTACCTCCTAATCGTGTTTTACGCAGTACTATGTGGTAGAAGCAGGGAGTTAGGAGGAGATAATCATTAACATCAATCCTTGAAATGATTTTCTTGTTTTCTTTTATTTGCAGCAAGATGGATAGAGACTAATGCCATTAGAACGTGGTCATTTACTTTCAAGTCATTTCAATTTATTCATTTCTTTCAAGTTCTTTTCCTTTACAAATTTAGCAAGTAATTAGAAATCACCTTCACACACACTTTCACTCATCTAGAACTCACTTTTCACACACTTACACTCATCTGTCTATAATCATTACTCCATCTTAGGAAGATAAGTTAACCATAAACAACACCCCCAAACGACAAAAGCTCTAAGAAAGTTACTTAAGTACATATAGTACACCCTCACTTCATCAGCTTACGAGCCCCGGGTCGACAATTAATGACATCAATTTAGGAACACTAAATTGACTAAACATTTTGGCGCCGTTGCCGGGGAAGTGAAATCAAGTAGCCATACTTAGAGAAAAAAAAAACATAAAAAAATTTTCAAGGAAAGAAGTTAATAACCTATCCAAGTATGCTCTCCTCTTGCACTTTAAAGTGATCTGGAGGATCATAAAGGAGAAAGTTATTGATTTAGTAGTCTCTTGAGTATGCTCTCTTCTTGCACCTAGAGTGAACTGGAAGATCAGAAAAAGAACTATTAACTTGACTTGAAGAAAAAATAAAAAAATGACATGCATAGAGCTAGAGATTCTAGAGGACGGTTTTTAGCTAGAGCTCGAAGTTCAATTTTTACAAGTCCATCTGCTTCAAGGGATAGACAAGAGACACCCCCCTTATCTCCAACCGAAACTCCTAGTCCTAGAATTCCTGAAATTCAAGAGCCAAGAGTTGACTCTCCTACACCTTCTATTGAGTTTGAACCAGGAAGAGACTCTTCTCTTTCTCCTACAGGAAGACCAATTGTAATTGAGGAATTGGAATCATCTGAAGAAGAAGGAGAAATCTCCTCTCATTCACCTTTTGTAGAGGAACCAGAAGATTTTGAAATCCCTAGGAGAATCATCATGGCAGAGGAAGAAGGAGGAGGTAGAGGTAGAGGTAGAGGAGGAGGAGGAAATAACAATAACAATAATGGAGGTAGAGGTCTCATAGGAGGAGGAAATAGAAATGAGGATAATTCATTTGGGTTTCCCATTGTTAATGAGGATTCCCGAGCCACTATGAAAAACATATCACCATCTGTCCTCCCTAACTTCCATGGGTTAAGGACTGAGGACCCTGAAACATTCTTATTTGAGTTTGAAGTGGTGTGTCGAACTTATGACTACCTGGATGACTCTCAGAAACTCAAGTTGTTCCCTTCAACACTGAAGGATCAAGCCTTGAAATGGTTCATGGGGTTACTCACTCAATCCATTAGGACTTGGGATGAGATGAAACAGACATTTTTGGATAGGTATTTAGACTATTGCATGCCTACTAATCACAAGGATGAGGTTTTTAAAATGGTACAAAAAGAAGATGAGAGTCTAGAAGATTTACTTGAAAGGTTTCAATATAACTTGAAAAGAGCAAAAATGAACACCTTGGATGAAGAGACCTTGAAAGCCCTCTTATTAAAGGCCATCAGGGATGAATGGATCGACATCTTAAACATGATGGGGAAAGGGGATATTTCTCAACTTTCTCTTAATGACATAGCAGAACTTTGTATCCATCTCTCAAGGGGCAAATTAAAAACTCAAAAAGGGCCTAGAGATCCTTCTCTCCTTAAGGCGAATAAATCTGCAACAGGATCAGTGAGTAGGGCTGAAATCGGCAGTATGCTTGATGAATTTAAAACTGACATCTTAGGGAGTCTTAGTGAACAACTTGATACCCTTAAGATTCACAATAAACAAAAAGCAGAAGCTGAAGCTTTGGCTATCTTTTGCCTAAAATGTAGAAAGAAACATGCTTTAAGGGAATGTCCCTTAGATGCACACGTTGTAGAAACATGTGTAATTTGCTCAGAAACTCATGAGACCAAGGATTGTCCTTCAATCCCTGGCCTCAAAGCAGTCTTTCAAGAGGATCCAGATACACTCGAGTCTCTCTGTTTTATTGCAAGGAGACCTTGGCAAGGACAACAGAATCAAGGGTTTAACAACTCTATGAATTCTCAATCCCAACCAAGTTGGAATCCTTGGCAACAACCTTGGCCTCAACCTCAAAATGCTTTCCAAGCATGGATGCAAAGCATGCAAAATCCTTATGGGAGATTTGCACAATTCTATCAATATCCTCCATCATTTCGGAATCAGCAAGCTCCACAACTTCCAAACCAAGGTCAACAACTATCATTGCCATACCCTCAACAACAACAACCTCCTCCACAAAATCAAAATTCTCAATTAGCACTTCAATCCCAGCAGAAATCCAATCAACTTCCCTCTCAGCCATTACCGAATCCAAATAATAGGAACCCTCAAAATGCTTACATGATGGAAGGTCAACCATTCCCTACCTATATGGTTGTTCCTCTTAATGAAGTACAACTTAGATCAGGTATAATCCTAGATCAACCTTCCACAAGTGTTCAACAACCAAGCATTTCTGAGGAGGAATCTCTCAAAGTCAATAAAGGTTCTGAAGTATCACTTCAAACCCAAAATATCCAAAAAGAAAAAGAAAAAGAATCAATCTCTACAACTCCCCTAGTTGAGCAACCTACACCTACAGCTACACCTCCCTTTCCTGAAAGATTGCAAATTGATAAAGGGGTGGAAAAGCAGATATGGGTGCCTGACTATAACTTCCTAGATGAATTGAAAAATGTATGTATCAAGATCCCCTTGTTACAGGCCATTAAGGAAATTCCCATTCTAGCGAAGACAATAAAGGAGTTGAGTTTGAAGAAAACAGTAAAAAGAACCAGAGATACTAAAAGGATACATCTAGTTGGAAAAATTGCAGACATAATGATGGGTAAGATTAACATGCAAAAGTATGTAGATCCCGGTAGCCCTATTGTCAAAACTCATATTAATGGGGCTGAAATCCCAAATACTCTAATTGACTTAGGAGCCGCGATCAACATCATGAGTAGACAGACCATGGATCAGTTAAAGCTTCCTAACCTTCTCTTTACACCCACTCTACTGCAGCTTGCAGATAGATCAATCATTAAACCTGGTGGTGTATTGGAAGACATTCCAGTCTCTCTAGATTCTTGGGAATATCCTGTTGATTTTATGATTTTAACTCCCAAGAACAATCTAGGAGGACATCCTCTTATTTTAGCAAGACCTTGGCTGGCCACAGCTGATGCTTTCATAAGCTGTAGGTCTGGAGACATGTATATATCAGATGGTAATTCCACCAAGAAGTTCAACTTGTATCCCCTAGCAAAAGCTATAACAGAAATAGGAGAAGATGAATGGGTAGAGGATGAAGATACTATACAACCAGTTCTAACCATCTCTGAGATCAGTGAGGATAGTCAAATTCTAAATACATTAGAAGTATCTTTAGAATATGACTCTGAACATTTTCAGATAGATGCAGACATTGAATATCTCTCCTCTAGACAAATGTCTCTCTTCTCAATGGAAGAGTTTGGTAGTTCTACAGTTGAAATCCTCCCAGGAAAAACATTAAACATTAACAAAAACTTGGGAAGACCACAACAAGAAGAATTAACTAAACTGTTGCAAAAACATTCCACTGCCTTTGCATGGGAATACACTGACATGAAAGGAATCGATCCTAAGACTTGTATTCATCACATCTACATTGAAGAGAATAGCAGACCTATTAGGCAACCACAAAGAAGGATGAATCCAAACCTTAGGGAAATTGTGAAAGAAGAACTGCAAAAATTGCTCAAGGTAAACTTCATTTACCCCATCTCAGATAGCCAATGGGTTTCTCCCTTGGTTATAGTGCCCAAAAAGAATGGTAAATGGAGAGTTTGCATTGATTATCGAGAATTGAACAAGGCAACCTTAAAGGATCATTTTCCTTTACCTTTTATTGATCAGGTACTAGATACTTTAGCAGGTAAAAAGTATTTCTCATTCTTGGATGGTTTTAGTGGGTATAATCAAATTCAGGTAGCACCTGAAGATCAAGACAAAACCACATTTACTTGTCCTTGGGGAACTTTTGCCTACCGAGTACTCCCTTTTGGATTGTGCAATGCACCTGCTACATTTCAAAGGGTTGTATTAGGAATCTTTTCAGATCTGATTCATGATTGTGTAGAGGTATACATGGACGATTTCACAGTTTATGGTAATACATTTGAAGAAGCTTTGGAAAAATTGGAAAAAGTACTGGTAAGATGTAAGGAAACAAATCTTTCTTTAAGTCATGAAAAGTGTTTTATGATGTTTACTGAAGGGATTGTTTTAGGACATCATATTTCAGGAGATGGGATCAAGGTTGATAAATCCAAAGTTGAAGTCATCTCTAAGTTACCTGTTCCAAATTGCCAAAAGGATGTTAGAAGTTTTCTTGGGTTTACTGGGTATTACAGAAGATTTATTGAAAACTTCACTAGGATAGCATCTCCTCTTTTCAAATTGCTTACCAAGGACTGTGAGTTTAAATGGGATCCTGAGTGTCAATCTGCCTTTGAAGCTTTAAAGTCTAGAATATCTGAAGCACCTATCTTAAGGGGGCCAAATTGGAAACTCCCTTTCCACATCTCTACTGATGCTTCAGATACAGCTCTAGGAGCTGTTTTGGGACAAAAGGATTTGATCCCTTATGCCATTTATTACACAAGTAAGAATTTGACTCCTACTGAGTTAAATTATACTGTTACAGAAAAAGAGTTCTTAGCTGTGGTACATTCAATCAACAAGTTTAGACATTACATAACCGGCTATGAAACCTTTGTCCATACTGATCACTCTGCCATAAGATACTTAATGAACAAACCTGTCACTAATGGTAGAGTTACAAGATGGCTTTTACTCTTGCAAGAATTCAACATTACTGTGTTAGATAGACCTGGAAAGCAAAACACAGTAGCTGATTTCTTGTCTAGAATCCAAAACACTAATGAGGATTCTCCAATAGAAGATAAGTTTCCAGATGAATACTTGTTTGCAGTGACTACCAAGACACCTTGGTATGCAGATATGGCTAATTATCTTGTTACAGGGAAACTTCCTCTACACTTATTTCCTAATGAGAAAAAGAAAATCATTCAGGAGAGTTCACATTATTCTTGGATTTCTAATGAATTGTTCAAAACAGGGCCAGATTGTATAATCAGAAGGTGTGTTCGGGAAGATGAAATGCCTGACATCCTTAAGGCATGTCATGATGAACCATGCGGCGGGCACTTTGCGGACAAGAGGACAGCCTATAAAATCCTTTCTCTAGGATATTATTGGCCTTCTCTCTTTAAAGATGCAAAGCAGTATGTTAAAAGGTGTGACAGCTGCCAAAGAGTTGGGAAACCAACTCCTTCAAATGAAATGCCTCTACAGCCTCAGGTATGCATCGAACCCTTTGAGAAATGGGCTCTAGATTTCGTTGGACCAATTAATCCACCATCAAAGCAAAAGAAATATATACTGGTTTGTACTGATTATGTTACTAAGTGGGTAGAAGCAAAAGCATTGCCTTCTGCCACTGAAAATTCAGTTGTTCAATTTCTTTTTGAGGATATCTTCACTCGTTTGGGTGTCCCAAGGGAAATTGTGACAGATCAAGGCAGCCAGTTTACATCTAATTTGATGGAGAAGCTGATGGAGGAATATAAGATCAAGCACAGAACATCTACTCCCTACCATCCGCAATCCAATGGTCAAGTGGAATCTACCAATAAAGTTCTTGAAGACATTATCACCAAGACTGTTCATCTTCATAGAAGAGATTGGGCGGAAAGGCTCCCTGAAGCCTTATGGGCCTATAGGACTACATGGAAGAACACCACAGGACATTCTCCCTACGAACTTGTTTATGGGAAGGAAGTCCTGCTTCCTATTGAGTTCCAAATCAAGACCTTCAAGATGGCAGTCCAATTGGGAATGAGCCTCTCAGAAGCTCAAAGACACAGAATGGACCAGCTAAATGAGCTAGATGAAATGAGACAAGATGCAATTATAAGGACCGATCTAGTTCAGCACCAAAGATCTAAATGGCATGATCGTCATATCAAAGAAAGAAAGTTTCAGAAAGGAGATTGGGCTCTATTGTTTGATTCAAAATTCAAAGACTTCAAAGGAAAGTTTCAAACTCATTGGCTTGGGCCATATGAGATTGATGAAGTCTTTAGCAATGGAGCAGTTCGAGTAAAAACTATCGATGAATTTCATACTCCTCTTATTGTGAATGGCCACCGCTTGAAAATCTACCAGAAGCCATTCTCAAAAGAAGAGTTTGTCAAATTGTTCAAGGAAGATTCTGCAATCAAGCTGGTGGAGAAGGATTCTTCTCCTCCATCAGCCTAAAGCTTTGGTTTTGAAAAAAAAAGAAGAAGAAAAAAAAAAAAATAAATAAATAAATGTATGAGCCTGAAAACCAATCTCTGATTGGCAGTCTCATACAGAAAACCTGAGGTGAAAATCAGGGTCACCTGACACCTCATGTTTTCTAAAAAAAAAAAAAAAAAATCTCTCTTTCTTCCCTTATTTCATTTCATTTCATCATCACCACCATTTCACCCACCATTTCATTCATTTTCACTCCACCTCATTTGTTTTCATTCATCCATCCACCCACTACACTCCATCTCATCAATAAAGTCATTTTTTTTACAACTAAAGTTGCTTTTGTGCAGTTGGAGGCTACTACTGCAGATTCCGCAGCCATCTGAGGATTCTGCAGCCATCTAATGATTCCGCAGCTCTCTGTACCTGCATAAAAAAAAAAAAAACACAGTCTGTTTGAAATTTCTCTACAGCAGTAGTCATCAATAATAAATGGAAAATAATCATGCAACAGTCATAAGTCAGTGAAGGGTTAAGTGGCAAGTTATCAAAGGCAAATCTAAGCGGGAATCTGAGGTATGTTTCAAATCCTAAGCTTACAGTTATTCCATTATGCAAAGTTTTCTAAGTTGTGTTTCTTGCCACTAAGTGTAATGATTACCAGCCATGAGACCATATACCCACGTATCATCCACGTCTATCAGTCCTTGATTACCACGATTTTAAATCTCACTTCCGGCTGCTTCTTCCATTAAGATCTCGTACTTAGGTGACGTAACCTAATGTACTACGTCTCTACGACATTAACTCATGCAGCCAAGTGTAATTTCGAAGCCGAGATCTAAGGACATAGCCGTTGTTCATTCATTAACCCTTCTACCCTCTTACGCTCATATCATTTCACTCCCATTTCCACTCGCATGTTTCATTCCATCTACGCTGCTACCATTCACCACACTCTGTTATGCTGTGCTCACTACGCTGCCATTCACCATACTCTGTTTTTCCCTCTCCGCTAATTCTAAACACCAGTGGAGGTCTGTTACGGCCGTATTCAAAGTTGAACCCATAATCCACTGTGTTGAGGCCGTAAATTCACTGTGTAAGGCCATTTTAAAGCCGAGCTCCAAAACAGAGCTGTGAATTCACTGTGTAATACCCTTGTTGAAGCCGTGTTCCAGAACAGAGCTGTGAATTTACTGTGTAAAACCCTTGTTGAAGCCGTGTTCTGAAACCAAAGCCGTGAATTGACTGTGTGAAGCCGTTTTGAAGCTGTGTTTCAAATAGAACAGAGCCGTAAAAGCCAATGGGGAAGCTCTTGAGGGCAGAACCGGAAGGTTCAAAGTTTTTGGAGGGTTATCCTCAGGTCAAGGAGGCATTACAAAAGGCAAATTGGTTACAATGCGTACAGAAGTTCAAAGGCTACCATAAGGAGGTGACAAAGGCCTTTGCAAGGTCCTTCAGAGAAAAAGATGGTCACGTGGAGATAGGAGACTTACAATTCACAGTCAATGAAAGCAGCATAGCTCAAGCTACCTCACTTCCACAGACCGGAGAAAGGTGGTTTAAGAACCGGGCAGTTCAAGATCAGCAGTGGAAACGAATTTTGAAAAACCCAGGTATGGACACAGGTATCTTTACCAAGGGGATTCCGGCTTCTTATGTTAAAGAAGAGTGGACCACTTTACTCTTGTTAGTGCAGAAATTTTTCACTTGTGAAGGAAGATTTGGGGTCTTATATGTTTATCATGCAAAGGTGATGATGCATTTTCTAGGAGATGATATTAACCTCCCTTAATTTCTATTTTCAATTCTTAAGAAAATGTGTGCAATGGTCCAAAAGAACCCTAGAAATGTTGAAGCACATTTATGTCATCACGGTCTTGTGAAATTACTGGTAGAGGAACAATTAAAATCAAAAAGAGACTCATGGGAGAGGTTTCTCATAAGAAACCATTTCCAAGAATTAGGAGAAACTTCTGGAGGGTCCCCTCAAGTGCCAAAAAGAAGTAGAAGAAAAAGAGGAGAGGGGGTTAACCAAGAAACCACTGCCCAAACAGAAACCATTGTTCCTGATACTACTATGCCTGAAACAACTGCCCAAGAGGAAACAATTCAAGACCAGTTTGATGAGGAAACTGATATACAGCATCCTGAACAGGATATTGATCCTGGATTCACTGAAGATGATAACCAAGCAGCCCAAGGAATTATCACTGAAACTCTTTCAGAACTTGCTCAAGAAATTGCTCAGAAAAGGAAAGAAGGGAAGAAGAAACGTAAGCAAGATAAAGGTAAATCTGTAGTCCAAGAAACTCCCTTCACTCCTGAGGATACTAGTGAGGAAGACACTCAACCCTTAGCTCAGAGAATGCCAAACTTCACAAAACTGCTCTTTCCAAAAAGGAGGAAAAACAGAAGCAAAAAGTACCAAAAGAAAAACAGCAGAAAATACCAAAAGGAAAACAGAGTCCCACCTCTGTAAGAAGGAGCAACAGATTGCAAAATAGAAAAGTAGGGGCCACAAAGGGTAAACAGTCATTCTTCATTGACTTAAGTTCACCTCAAAAAGGTGCTACAAGTCCTGACTTGGAGGAAAGTCCTTCACACGCTGAGCACATTGAGACTACTCCTCCACGTGAGGAAAGTCCGTTTGAACATGAACTTGAGCAAGAACATGGATCTGAATTTGATTATGAACCAAGTCCCAAAAAGTCACCTGAAGTGGACCCGGAACAGCAAAAAGTGTATAATTATCTGGAAACATTAGAGCAAGCAGCCGCTGGCCCTAGTAATGTTCAGCCTTTAGAACAACAAGTCCACTCCTTGAAATAGGAACTTTTTGAGATTGAGGTTCTAAATCGACATATCATGCAAGAAAATGAGAAGTTGAAAGAGCAAGCCAAATTGGATAAGATGATTCATGATAACACCATGTTACATTTGGGCCTGTGGCAAAGAAATAACAAAAAGTTAAGGAAGAGATGCAAAAAGCTAAACAGAGCCTTGATCAACCTAAAGTTCAGATGCTTAGTAAAGAAGCCAAGGGTGAATGTGTCTACACAGAGAAAGAAGAGGAGATTGGATGTCTTGGCAGAGGCATCACAGCAGGTTGATTGATCAGTGTTTTTGCATGAGGACATGCAATGCCCTCGTAGTGGGGGTATGTAGAGTCCCTACTTTACACCTTATCATCCATCATTACCTACTATTTTCATCACTTTCCTCTCTCTTTTGCCTCATTTTCCACCCAGATCATTACATTAGTTGTCATTAAACATGATCAAGTGAGCTTTGCTAATGGGTAATTGTTTTGTTTAGTTTTTGACATACTTGCAGGTATTCCGCAGCTTTCTGCTGATTCCGCAGCCATCTGCTGATTCCGCAGCCATCTGATGATCTCGCAGCCATTTTGTTGATTTCAAGGTTCCACGTGTTATTTTGCAGAATGAGCCACGTGGGCATGTTGGAATATACATGCTCGAGGTTCCTGTGCCATCAGTTCAGCCGGCCACGTCATTTGTACCTCCGGTCAAAGGGGGTCAAGTTTCGGTCAAATAAAGGCAGCTTAACATGGATACGTAAGCTGTTTGATCACGTCGGTGGAAAAGGTGACCTGTCCGTGTTTTGAAAGCCGTGGGGGACATGATCTAATGTTAGATTCATTGCCCATATCGACCAGGACCTCCAGCTTGACCACGAAACCTATGACGTGTTAACTGCACCTTCAATACGCATGCTTTTCAGTTATTTTCTGTTTTATGCTTTATGTATTAGGCCATCTTGCAGATGCCTATATATACCTGCGTCTGCGTACGCTGATGTTAACTTTTCAGATGCTGTAGTGTATGTATTTGTGAGAATTTTGGCACGTTTTCAAACTCTGTTTTTATAAGAGCTGTTCCAGCACTTTTGGATTATGTATCTCTGCATATAAAGTAATGGAAACGCTGTTTTGAAGTCTTAAGAGCATCTGAGTTTTCTGTGGATAATATGAATGGAGGACCCCTATTCGTATTAGCCTTGTAAAGTATTTTCATGTTCATATTTCTGCAATTTCTTTATTTTACAAACAGAATTTCCTTTCTTGAGTTATGTACAGCTTGATTTCTCTTTATTGCTGCAGCCTTTATTTTCACTGATCAGATTTACTTCTTTGCAAGTTTTCACCCAGGATTAAGTGTGTTGTGTTTGCTTTAAAATCTAATGGTAGTTGCAGTTGTCTTGTTCATGATGTTGTCCTTTTTACTCTGTTTTCTAGATTAGTTTTAGCTTAGTTTTACAAGTTGGATGCTAACTAATTTATGCTCTCTTTATCATGAATGGCTTATATTTCAAGAGAACAGAACACTAATTAATTGCAGCTTGTATTTGAGTAGTCTTGGCTTGTGATACTAATACTTTTTCCACTTGTTACACATAATCACATATGTAGGAAGCAGTATGTTGGAAAAGGCTTAGTAGTGTTACAATTTGTCAATTAGAGTAGATTAGAGTTTTTATCAATTCTTGGATGTGTCTTCAGCTACCTCCTAATCGTGTTTTACGCAGTACTATGTGGTAGAAGCAGGGAGTTAGGAGGAGATAATCATTAACATCAATCCTTGAAATGATTTTCTTGTTTTCTTTTATTTGTAGCAATATGGATAGAGACTAATGCCATTAGAACGTGGTCATTTACTTTCAAGTCATTTCAATTTATTCATTTCTTTCAAGTTCTTTTCCTTTACAAATTCAGCAAGTAATTAGAAATCACCTTCACACACACTTTCACTCATCTATAACTCACTTTTCACACACTTGCACTCATCTGTCTATAATCATTACTCCATCTTAGGAAGATAAGTTAACCATAAACAACACCCCCAAACGACAAAAGCTCTAAGAAAGTTACTTAAGTACATATAGTACACCCTCACTTCATCAGCTTACGAGCCCCGGGTTGACAATTAATGACATCAATTTAGGAACACTAAATTGACTAAACAGGTATGCATCAAAGAAGAAGACTACTATAAAACTGCATTATGTACCAAGTATGGGCATTATGAGTTTGTGGTAGTTCTTTTTGGTCTTACTAATGCTCTAGTTGCTTTCATGTGTTTGATGAATAATGTGTTGTGTGCTTATCTAGACAATTTTGTGATAGTATTCATTGATGAAATATTGATATATTATAAAAATGAAGAAGAGCATGCAAAGCACCTAACAGCAACATTAATATTGCGAACAAAGCATCAGTTGCATGCCAAGCTTAGTAAGTGCAGTTTCTTTCAGACAAAAGTTCATTACTTGGGACATGTTGTTTCCAACGAAGATATAACAATGGACCCAGAAAATATCAAAGCTACCATGGAGTGGGAAACTCCTTATAATGTGGATGAGGTCAGATCATTCATGGGATTAGCAGGTTATTACAGGAGGTTCATCAGGAACTTCTCACGAATTATCTATCCTATTACATCCTTGCAACAAAAAGGGAATAATTTTGAATGGACATAGGAGTGTGCAACTAGTTTTGAGCAATTGAAGCATTTTCTTACAAATGCTCAGGTCTTAAAGATTGCAGACCCGAATAAAGAGTTTTTGGTTTTTACAGATGCTTGCAAGAGAGGACTTGGTGGATTCATGATGCAAGAAGGACAGGTAGTATGCTATGAGACAAGGAAGTTGAATGAGCACGGGAATAACTATGTGATTCATGATCTTGAGTTGGCAGCTATCATTCATGCGTTGTAGATGTGGAGACATTATCTTCTTGGCAGGAGGTTCATCTTGATGAGTGATCACAATGGGTTGAGGTACTTGTTTTACCATCCCAATTTGAATGTCAAGCAAGCTATATGTTTGTATACCCTTAGTGTGTTTGATTTTGAGATCAGATACATTATGGGAAAAGAGAATAAGGTTGTAGATGCTCTTAGTAGAAGAGTGAAGGTGAGTCACCTTGCAACACTGAGTTATTATGGGATAGAATTACAGGAGCGGATCTTGGAGGTAGGACAGCATGATGAAAATATCAATAGTTGAGGCACGGGATACAACAACGGGATGAAGGTGATAGGGATGAGGAGCATCATCTCACGGAAGATGGCTTGGTTAGATTCAGGAACAAGATTTATGTGCCAGATAATAGTGAACTCAATAAGCTTATCTTGGGGGAGTTTCATGTTAATTCGTATTCAGGTCACCCGTATATCAAAATATATTGACAAAAATTAAGAAATCATATCATTGGTTGAACTTGAAGAAATACATAGTTGAGTTATTTGTGAGATGTTTTGATTGTCAGCAAGTAAAAGCAGAGTGTAAGAATCTAGGTGGTCTATTATAGCTAATTCTGATTCCAAAGTGGAAATGGGAGGTCATCTCCATGGACTTCATTATAGGTTTGTCAAGGACATCAACACAGCATGATTCCATCATGGTTGTGGTTGACAAGTTAAGTAAGGTAGCTCACTTCATTGCAGTTAAGTCTACGAATTCAACTAGTGAGGTAGATCAGATTTTCATTAGGGAGATAATGAGATTGCATGGTGTTCTTAAGAAAATTGTGTCTGATAGAGATGCCAAGTTCACTTATAGGTTTTGGAAGGAGTTGTTTGTAGGTTTTGGGACAAATTTTGCCTTCAGTACAACCTATCATCCACATACAAATTAACAGAGAGAGAGAGAGAGAGTTAACATGATTCTTGAGGACATGTTGAGGATGTATGTCATGCATCAATGGAGGAAGTGGGAACAGTACCTTCCACTGGTACAGTTTTCATATAATAATGGGTATCAAGGTTCCTTGAAGATGAGTCCATTTGAGGCACTTTATGGGTGGAGTCATAATACTCCTATAAGTTGAGTGATCTAGTGAACATGGTGTTGATTGGACCGGACATGTTGAAGGAGATGGAATAGGAAATGTCGGTTATCAAGAGGAATTTAAAGATGGCACAGGATAGGCAAAAGAGTTATGCAGATCATCATAGGGCATTTAATGAGTTTCAAGTTGAGGAGAATGTGTACTTGAACATCAAGCACAAGAGGAGCTCCTTGAGGATTGGATCATGTGCCAAGTTGGCACCTTGATATTATGGGCCTTTTGAGATCCTTGAGAGGATTGGACTAGTGGCCTATAGACTTTCATTACCTCTGACAGTTAAATTCCATGATGTTTTCCATGTTTCATTGGTTAAGAGACATGTGCAGGATGTTGATCATGTGATTGACTAGTCTGTATTACAGGTGGAACCAGAGGAAGAATTCTGTCTAGAACCATAATGAATATTGCAGCGGAAACAACTCATGCTCTGGAACAAAGAAATCAAGTAGTTTAAAGTGCAGTGGAAGCACTTTGGGCCCGACATAGCTACTTGGAAGATGGTTGATCAAATGCGGGCTATGTATCTTTAATTATTTGTTGGTTCAAGCAAATGAGTTTTTGGTATATGTGTATGTATGTGTGGATTTTGTTGTAGATACCACAATGAGTTATGTTATAAATCTCCAATAAGTGGTATGATTGTCATGTTTGTTATGTTGGTCATGGTTTGTGTTAGAGTCGGTCTAGTAGCCCTCCATCAGGGATCAAAGCTCTTTGCATTTGCATAAGTAGGTGTCTCATCAGTGTCATCTCATTGCATTCCATTAGGCATGCCATAACCCTGATGGAGGAGCTGGTGTCTTTATTCCCCTCTTGGCACTGCTGGATCAAGTTGTTTCAGTCAATAAACTCTTTTAAGGTTGCTTGTCTTGTCTTGAGGTCAAAAGTCCTAGGTCTAGGGTTTGGGTCCAATTTGTCTTTAAGTTCAGGTCTTTAAAAGTCAATAAATGCCCAGCAGGCTAGAGGGATGACTATCAAAGTGTTTCTTCAAAAAGATTTCATCTTGTACAGCTAATTTTTACCTTGGATTCAAAAACCCTGTTTTTAAAGCCCAAGGTCATTTTCTCAAAGTTTTGTAAAAAGTTGTAAAAATTCAAAATTCTTTGAAAGTCAGCATGCAGCCCTGGTCCCCTTTGCCAAGATTCCTCAGAAGCTATCCCTGCAAAAATTTTCAAGAAAAACATCAATTCAACCAATTTCAGGACAAAAGGAAACCATAAAGTCAGCAGCATTCACAATTTGAAAAAGTGTCATGATAAACATTAGAAAGAGGGTTTGAAGTGAAATTAATTTAAAACAAGACTATAAAGCCCCTTTCTCCCTCCATTTAGTCTTCATTGTGCCTCAAAGCAATAGAGAGAATCGTTTTGAAGAAAATTTGGGCGAGTTTGTCTAGTCTGCCTGCGCGCAACCCATTGAGACTGGCGCGCGACCCGTTGGGCGAGCGCGACCCATCAAGCTGCCCATTCTGTAGAGTTGTAACAAGGGTCTTTTTCACCTCTAGTTATCTCACATTACAAGTCAATCCGGGAGCGTTTTGTTATTGTAAAGGGTATCTCAATTTGAGGCTATTTGTCAGAGTAATGCTTAGTAGTATAGGTCTAAGAAATACAAGAGTAAACGGATGCTAAGCTATGGCTAAATTACTTTTGCATAAAGAAATCACACGCGGCAACTTTATCAGTCAAGGGTACGGAAATAGTAACCCATCCCTCTAGAAACCGATGAAGGAAAAGGAATTAGAGTATGGATCATGGATCTGGGAGCATAATAGCGTCTGCTGTGTCTCACGACAGCCTTGATCCTCCTCCCACACCAAACCAATGAATGCAAGTAAAAAGGAACAGCAAGAAAGCATAATGGAACGGAAATTCAGAAATGGAACAGCAGTAAAAGGAACGGCAGTAAAGAAACTAAATCTCACGAGTTCAACACTCTCAATTCTTGGCATCAACTTATATACAAAGAAAGAGCAATCTTTTGTACAAGTAGACAGCTTAATCAAATGGAACAGCAAACCACCATAAACAGGAAATGTCAATCATATGTACACATAATCTGAAATGATCACCAGTAGTCCACACACAACGTTAATTCCATCTTCTTATGATCGTCACTCCAACCATATGTAGCTAAAACATTCCACTTATAAATTCTGTAACAGAAGTGAACAACTCAGAACAATGTTATGTGATCAATTCTGGAAATATGATGTAAGCTTGTTACAAAGATTTACAAAAGGAAAAACTACTGATGAACGAGTATGGAACAGCATGTAAGTATATCAGATTATTAAGAACAATAAACAAACCACACAAAGCCAAACTATAATGATACAATCAGCCAGTGTCCGTTGGAGCCGGGCCCTTAGCTTCCAATGGCACACCGCCGTAACTTACTTCAGATGCAGGGAGAAAGTAACACCAAATATATTATATTAACGCATCAATGATAGTACAGCAAAACTAAGTCTCAAAGAGACTCGATAGTTTGAGTTTAACCAACTGTGAAGTCTGTAAACAGAAAGTAAAGATACAAGATAATCCAAAGTCCCTGAAGTCTTCGATGCTGCCCCTTTTTATACAAGTAATGGCAGAGTTAACTAAACAACAAAATAATTGAAAGTAACGATCCCTTAGGATCAAAGATCCTGAGGGATCTGTTAAACTGTTAACTCCTCTCTTTACTCTGCCTAGCCTTCCGAACTGACAGTCCTTCATCTCGTTCCGGATTGATCTGCCTTGATTTACTCGCCCTGGTCTGGATTTTATTTGGTTTTTGAGGGACAGTCGTTATCTCCTCATGGAACTCTCATTTTGCACCGCGCCTTCCTACTTTTGTCTTTTCCTGCATAGAGAAGATAACTATTAGTGATTGGGTCATTCATGCTCATTCTCATTACATTCTCCTTATTTTATAACAAAGAAAAGGTTACAACTATTGCTTGAAACACCACTAAGTTATTCGTTAAAACATACCTTTCCAATGCTCTACACACCCCCCGGCTTACTCTGTTTCATGGCCTCATGAAAACGTTATAATTAACATGGAGAGCGGTAAGAGAATAGGCGGGAGGGGGCACCTCGTGAGGAGGTTTGCAACCATGGTGAGCAACCAGATTATCAAAGAATTGATTCAATTGATCTACAGGCATATTATACAAGGCCTGGTACCCAGGTGCAGGGTGCCAAATAATTGGGCTACGGAACCGGTATCCTAACCAAGACGGCCCAGCTTGCAGAATGCGCTGGCCATAAAGGCTCAACCGTTCAGCAGCCAGCTCAAAATTCTCGTATTTGAATGGCTCCCTGAGCTGGATGCTTGGGGTAGAAATCTGATAGCGGAATTTGGCAGCATCCAGGGCAGAATCCTTAATAGCCAGAAAGTATTCCAAGCTATTTCGGATCAAATCCTCATGCATGGGTCCTAGCAGTTCTATGACGCCCGGGGTTCTCATAAGGCTTTTGTGTGATTGCCATAGGTGAACTGGGTCTCTAGGCTCGGCCCTGACCCATAGATCTAGGCTGTTCTCCTGCCTCTGAAAGGCATTGTAAGCCCTGAGCCACTTTAACTGATTGACCCCAAATGAAACAAAGGCTTGTAGCTGTATATCTCCCACGAAAGGGCCAGGGTTTAAATCAGTTTCCTGCTCAAGCACCATATTGTGCAAATAGAATTCACATAGTAACTGTTGGACCTTAACCCCATAATGTTTGCAACAATCAATAAAATCATTAACAGTATTAATCTGAATAGGGGCACCTGCCCTGACAGCTTTTATTTTCAATCTTAAGTATCTTTCAAGGAGAAATAAAGCATAATTCTTTGCAGGGGCCCTGCAAGTCAAAACATCATTATACAGCGAACATACAGTGTCCAATTGTTTAATAACAACATCTAGTCGACGTGTTACCTTGGCAACCTTTTCCTGTTCCTTCTGCCATCCTTCAAAGGCCTGACTCTCTGATTGACTCATGTTCCGCAGTTGCTGCTGCAGTTCTTCATGTTTTTCCCGAGGGATCATTTGTTCCTTTAACTGCTCAGCTTCCTGCTGCAACTCCTCGTATTTTTCCCGAGGGATCATTTGTTCCCTTAGCTGGTCAGCCTCCTGTCGGGCTTGCTTCATCTCGTGGTGCAAGGCCTTGGTTTTTGGATCCTTTTTCCATGATTTCTCAGAGGCAAGGAGTTTTACCTGGACCTTCACGTTTCGCTACCTGGAATTCGTATCCCGAATTATCCCTAAAGGTGGTGCCTCAGTTTGGACTGCTTTGTTTTCCCTTTCTTTCTTAACATGAATAAAGGGGTACGATGGCCCCTCTGTAAATGGAATGTCGTCTTGCGGCTCGGTTTTGATTGGAACGGCAGTTGGTCCCAATGGGCTATTTGGAACAGCAATCTGTTCCTCAGCGTCAATAGGAACGGCATTCTGATGTTCCATATCAGATGGAACGGCATTTTGTTCCTCAGTGCTGGTTGGAACAGTCGTAGGTCTATCAGCGGAGTATTGACCTACGAGACGCCTATAAGCCCCTTGCCTTCTCATCTGACAGGACCCTGCTACATTTGTCCTTCTTTTTCTCCTTATGGTCATTCTTATTCTCAGACTGGCTTTCAAACTTCGAATTTTCTGCCGAAGCTGGGCTATAATATTCAGCAGTCTCTGTTGTTTCTTTCTCAATTTCTTAATTTCTCTTGCCTCGGCAGTGGGCGCATGAGTGGCCCTCATTTCTGCTCCTCTTTCATCGAGGGTTTCTTCTGGCATTCTGGGAACGAACTGTTCCCGACAAGCATTTTCATTCTCCACATCATCAGCAGGTGGGTTTTCTTCTGGTGTCTTGGGAACGGATTGTTCCCGGTTGGTATTTACATTTTCTTTGTCAACAACAGGGAGGTTTTCTCCTCCTGCCATTTCTTCATGCAATTCTTCATGCGTCTCTTCCCCAGAGGGTCCTTCAGGAGGGTCTACTGGACTGGAAGGTGAAGCATAATCTTCCAGGCTAGCCAAGATGGTGGCCAGCTCTTCTTCCTCCACGGGGACCTGTGGAGGGCCATCCCCCAATTGTTCCATCTCCTCCTCCTGAATTGGCTGCTCAGTGGCTGCCTCCAGATAGTCGGCCTCGGCCTCAGAGTCAGAATGTTCATTTCCTTCCTCGGCTTCTGCTTCGTTCTCAATTTGTTCCACTTTTTCCCTCAAGGGTTCCTGTTCTGGCGCTGGTGGCTCGTCTGTTATTTCGATCGGCTGGTCAATGCTTAGCTGGATTTTCTCCAGCCTGCCTTTTATTCTTGCCAACCGAGCTGACTTCATAGGCCTCTCGGGCTATTCAGGTGTGTTGGCCACCTGTTCTTCCACCACCACCTTTCTCTGTTTTTCATATTGTTCTGGCGTGCCAGAGGAATGCCTACGTTTCGAGGCAGCACGCTCTTCTGCGGCCAGTTCCTTATGTTTTTCTGCATGTCCAGATGCTCTAGAGGAACGTTTTCGTTTTACTGACTCCGTGCATTTCTTGGGTTGCTCGGGTGTATCCAAGGGATGCTTGGGTTTTGGTGATTCTCTGGGCTCCTTGGGTGCTTCAGAGGTACTAGCGGGATGCTTAGCCTTTGGGGATGGTGATGCCACTCCCCCTCCAATTGCTGTAATAAGCTCCCCCCAGCTACTCTGCTGCTGAGTGAGACTGTAGCTCACTATCAGGCGGATCAACCCATGGTGGCTAACCACTGCGTCTTCATGGTGTGCCTTTTTCAGGCTCCGAGAGGCATCATGCAGTAATGAATTTAACAATGCAGGGAGATTCACAGAACATTTTCCTTTTAACACAGCCAGGAGCTTAAGGTGACGCGATCTTACCACATCTTTTCGCCCCTCGCAGGTGATGTAGCTCTGCACCACCTTTGCCAATTCGCTCCAGGGTTCTCCTAGCGTTTCCGGCAGCACTCCTTTTCCCTTCACTGTTAGATTCTGTCCTTCGTCTTGGAAAATTTCTATGATCTTTTGCAACCTCTCTTTCTTTATCGTCCATATTGGTCCTGAGGCTGGTAATCTTGTTACTTCCGCGATTATTTCCTTCGTGACCATTATCTGCTTCCCACCTACTACGGAGTGTTCTTCCTGCAAATTCTGCAGGAATTCCATGGCCACAGTTTCATTTGATTCACGCAGGCGGCTAAAATAAGTTAGCCACCCTGCCCTTTCTAGGATCTCCCGAGCAGCTTCGGAGACTACTAGCTCACTAGGCTCGCTTCTGATAGCCTTGCCTCCCATGGTTCTGTTTCGGGATCCTAGATGGAACAGCAATTACCTGTCGCAAAGAACGTAATCGCAGCAAGAAAAAAAACATAGAGCATGCATGAAAATTTATTGTAAATAACAACTTTTTGCAAAAATAGCATTGTCATGTCGTTAACCCATACCGTACCTTTGTACCATATCATTTCCGAATGATGTGCTAACACGTGGCCGGCGGAGTAATAAGGTCACCTCCCCCCTCGCAATATGATAGGCTGTCCCAGCCGTCAGATGGAGGAGGAGCCGTCGTCCCGTCACCAAGTCATAAAGGAACAGCATATAGAGTTTTACCATGTTTCGTATTAGACAAAGAAATACCGAGATCGAGGCAAAAGGTAGATCACGTTTTGCATAAGCCTGCGTGATGTGATGCAAAACAGGAGGATAGGACGTCTAACACTCATATAAGGTCTGAGGTAGTCATAGTCAATACCTTTGCCATGATTGGTGGTGATAGATATTCATGCGACGTATCCATCAAAGTGTAAGATATAATTATTACGAGGATAGAAAGAAGTATTTGATATGATCCAAATTGGTGTATATATTACGACTCTGATACCATTAACAGAGCTCTGCTGCCGACAGGTGTTCATAACCTTGGCAGAGTTGTTTATTTCACCCTGGAACCATGGTCCTTTGTGTATTTTTGAAGAGCAATTCTTGTCAAAATGCAGGCCATCATGTTGGCTTGGTAACCAGATAACCATGATGCCATTCACCAAAGAGGCGCGAAACGTGGACAGGCCGGCTCGTAATGAGACCCCCTGTTCCAAGGTTTGTTTATGTAGTGAACCCGTTGGACCATATCCCTGGTGTGGTGGCCATGATGGGAATGCCACTTCGCTTCCAATCTTATGATCATAGTAGGCTGGTTCTTTAATGAAACCCCCTATCCTGCATTTGACAAATAATTTCTTTTTATTTTGCTTTTTCCTTCTTTTTTTTTTGAAACAGACTTTGCTCTTGTGTAATTACACATAAGGGTGGTTCAGCCCTCCTTAAGAGTGGGAATGGCGGAAGAAGTCTTGTCATCCCAATAGGAAGATATAAATCTTCTGTTCTTATTTCCAAGTAATAATAGAGAAAATTGTAGGAACTCAACATGATGAAATTTTCCAACAAGGCAGAGGAGGTGAGACCATGACAGCAAAAATGATGAGTGTGTGGATCCTTCCTTTGTTGTTGCATCAATACTAGGGCTGTTAAAGATAGCGATTTATGATATGCTGATCTCGATATATCCTGACTTTTATATTCATTGCATAAATGTATAGCTGCTACTTATGGCCTTGGAAAGAGGATGGACAACACATCCTTTATATGAAAGGGACAAGAGCATACTACTCCTTTTTGAAAGGGAGGGTGAGGAGGAGTTCATCTGATGCATTGCCTTAAAAAAAAAGGGCAGCAAAAGCACACAAATGTTGTTTCCTTTGAAAAAGGAACAGCCAAAAATACTCAAGTGTTGTTCCTTTTGAAAAGGAACAACAAAAACACACAAGTGTTGTTCCTTTTGAAAAGGAACAACAAAAACCCAAAAGTGTTGTTCCTTTTGAAAAGGAACAGCAAAACACACAAGTGTTGTTCCTTTTGAAAAGGAACAGCAAAAACACACAAGTGATGTTCCTTTTCAAAAGGAACAGCAAAACACACAAGTGTTGTTCCTTTTGAAAAGGAATAGCAAAAACACTCAAGTGTTGTTCCTTTTAAAAAGGAACAGCAAAAACACACAAGTGTTGTTCCTTTTGAAAAGGAACAGCAAAAACACTCAAGTGTTGTTCCTTTTGAAAAGGAACAGCAAAAACACACAAGTGTTGTTCCTTTTGAAAAGGAACAGCAAAAACACACAAGTGCTGTTCCTTTTGAAAAGGAACAGCAAAAACACACAAGTGTTGTTCCTTTTGAAAAGGAACAGCAAAAACACACAAGTGTTGTTCCTTTTGAAAAGGAACAGCAAAAACCCACAAGTGTTGTTCCTTTTGAAAAGGAACAGCAAAAACCCACAAGTGTTGTTCCTTTTGAAAAGGAACAGCAAAAACACACAAGTGTTGTTCCTTTTGAAAAGGAACAGCAAAAACACACAAGTGATGTTCCTTTTGAAAAGGAACAGCAAAAACACTCAAGTGTTGTTCCTTTTGAAAAGGAACAGCATGCACAAATACTAAAAACATATATACAAAATTTACAATCTTATATACAAGATGTGGTGATAAAAGATGAATTTCTTACTGATCTATAGGTGAGGAAGTTTTTGCTTCCTCGCCCATAATCTCAATGTTAGTATCTAGGCGTAGCTGCTGACAAAAAGATTCCCGAGTGAGCGGTTTGCGATACTGACGAACTCGGTGGCCGTTTACCTTAAATGTATATCCAGACCCATCGATTGTGATCAGAGTAAGGGTCCCATTCTCATGGACTTTTTGAATCTCGTATGGTCCCAACCAACGAGTCTGAAGCTTCCCCGGGAAATCCTGAAATCTAGAATCATATAACAGAGCCCAGTCTCCTTCATGAAATATCTTGTTTTTGATAAGCGCATCATGCCATTTGGCTCGCTGCTGTTGAATGAGTGATGTATTCTGTAATGCAGAGAGCCTTATTTCATCTAATTCATTAATTTGTTATAATCGATTTTTCTGTGCTTCACTTAAATCCAATCCGACTTCTTGGGCCGTTCGCAGCGTTTGGATCTCGAATTCTATAGGAAAAATGGGCTGCTTTCCAAACACTAAGTGATATGGTGAATAGCCGGTGGTGCTTCTCCATGTGGTTCGATAAGCCCACAGTGCCTCGGGTAGTCGGGCGGCCCAATCACGCCGATGTGAGGCAACGGTTTTTGTCAAAATAGACTCTATTACCTTATTGCTGCTCTCCACTTGCCCATTTGCCTGAGGATGGTATGGGGTAGTAATTTTATGCTGGACACGATAGTTATTGAGTGTTGCAGCTAATTTATGCCCCACAAATTGTGGTCCTCCGTCTGTAATTACTTCCCTCGGAAGACCATAACGTACAAACAAATGGAACAAGAACTGTATTACCGAATCTTCTGTAGCTCTAGGCAATGCCTCCGCTTCAACCCATTTGGTAACATATTCAGTTGCCACCAAAATGTAGGTTCTTTGGTTTGATGGCGGGCTGATGGGTCCGACGAAGTCCAGAGCCCAGCGTTCGAAAGGTTCGATCACTAATTGAGGCCGCAAAGGCATTTCGTCGGCTGGACCAGGTCGTCCTGCACGCTGACAGCTATCACAGGCCTGGACAAATTTTTTCGCATCCTTGAAAATTGTAGGCCAGTAATATCCCGTTTGTAATACTTTATGTGTTGTTCTTCGTTCAGCAAAATGTCCTCCACATGGCCCGTCATGGCAGGCTTTCAAGATATCAAAGATTTCGTCCTCTCGAATACATCTTCTGATTTCCATATCTGCTCCTGTGTGAAACAAATAGCCCCCAACCCACGAAAATCGATTGCTTTTCTGAACAATCTGCTTCCGTTCATTGGGGGTTAAATGTTTTGGAAGCTTGCCTACTGCAAGATAGTTAGCAACATCAGCGTACCAGGGAGTCTGAACAGCGACAGCAAATAAGTGTTCGTCTGGAATTGGTCCTCGACTGCTGCTGCTTCAACTGATTTTGGTATTCGTGAGAGGAAATCAGCTACAGGGTTCTCCTTCCCCGGTCGATCTCTGATTGTAATATCAAACTCCTGCAACAGGATCAACCACCTGGTTATTCTTCCATTTGTAACAGGCTTATTTGCTAAATACTTAATAGCAGAATGGTTTGTATACAAAATAACGGGATAGCCTGTAATATAGTGTCTAAATTTATTAACAGCGTGTATCACAGCTAAAAATTCTTTTTCGGTGACAGTGTAATTTAACTCAGCCGGAGCCAAATTTTTGCTGATGTAATAGATAGCGTATGGTCTTTTATCCTCTTCTTGGCCCAGAACTGCACCGATTGTTGTGTCTGAGGCGTCAGTTAAAATTTGGAATGGTAAATTCCAATTAGGTCCTCGGAGAACTGGAGCTGTAGATACCAGCTTCTTTAATTCTTTGAAGGCTCGATCACATTTCTCTGTCCATAAGAAGTCAACATTTCGAGTTAATGCATGTAAAGGTGCGGCAATATGTGAATAATGTTGTATGAATCGTCTATAATACCCAGAAAAACCAAGAAAACTGCGTACCTCTGTTTGATTAGTGGGGGTCGGAATAAGCAAAATTATTTGAATTTTAGCCGGGTCTACCTAAATACCAGCTGCTGAAATATAGTGTCCCAGAATGAGTCCTTCGGTCATCATCATGTAACACTTTTCGTGACTCAAGCAAAGTCTGGTAGTGATGCAGCGCTGTAGGACTTTTTCAAGAGTATCTAGAGCTGGATCAAAGTCATCTCCATATGGTGTGAAGTCATCCATGTAGACTTCCAATCCATCATTAATTAAATCTACAAAGATGCTAAGAACAGCCCTTTGGAATGTGGCTGGAGCATTACATAAACCAAAAGGTAAGACTCGATAAGCGAACGTTCCCCAGGGACAAGTAAAGGTAGTCTTATCCTGGTCTTCAGGGGCAATCTGAATCTGATTGTATCCGCTAAAGCCATCCAAGAAAGAAAAGAATTTCTTGCCTGCTAAGGTGTCCAGTACCTGATCTATGAATGGAAGAGGGAAGTGATCTTTTTGTGTGGCTTTGTTTAATTCTCTATAATCCACACAAATCCTCCATTTCCCGTTCTTTTTAGGTACTACCACAAGTGGAGAGACCCATTTGTTGTCATAAATAGGATAAATAAAATCAACATCTAAAAGTTTCTGAAGCTCAGCTTTTACAACATCTTTTAAATGGGGGTTGAGTCTTCTTTGCGGTTGACGAACAGGTCTTGCATCTCTTTCGATATAAATATGATATCGGGATAGTCCCATGCAAATGCCTCCTGATACTTTCGTAACAGCTGGATGAGTTTTGTCTCTTGATCTGGTGTCAGATTAGCGTTAATATTTAAAGTTTTCCCCGGTTCAATTTGCACTACTTTGCTATTAGCGACAGAAGTCACAAGTATAATTTGGTCATGTTCGTCTTTCAGAGGATCCTCCTCTAATTCGTTATCAAATGCCGCTTTTATCATAAAACATTGTGTATACGATGTGGATTCTGTTTGATTAATGAATTTATTGATGGCATCGTCTTCCGTTTGATCTTTGAAATCTAGCGCTTCCTGGACTGTTAATGGGGGTCTAATATTGTCAGTGATATATGAGGCAGGGCGCAGGTTGGTTCTCATCATCGTGATGCTTGGCTGCGCTGGAGGGTACAAGATTAAATTTTTGATATCCGTCCCTCTGGTTATGGTCATGTTTCCCTGCCGGCAACCAATGTAGGCGTTAGCAGTAGCGAGCCACGGTCTACCTAGAATTAGCGGATGTCCATCTAGTCGGGTTTTCGGATTAATTATCAGGAAATCGGTCGGGTATTCCCAGGAATCCACTGAAACCATGACATCATACAAGGTGCCTTCTGGTCTAATTACTGATCGGTCAGCTAGCTCTAACAAAGTGGAAGTAGGTTCTACCGATGTAATTCCGAGCTTCTGGCAAGTCGATGTTGTCAGGATGTTAATTGCAGCCCCTAGATCAACTAAGACGTTGGTCAAGGTCTGCCCATAGATTTGAACAGTGACAATTGGGTTTCCAGGGTCCTCGTATTTAACTGGTATTTCTTTTCCTGATAGGAGGTCGGATAAGGTGCCGACTACCTGGACTCTTGGGTTAGAGGTTACATTTCTTTTTGATTTTCTGCTACACAGGTCTTTTATGGTTTTTGCATATATGGGGATATCTTGTATAGCTTGAAGGAATGGAATTCTTATATACAAGTTTTGTAGTTCTCCCAGAATATCAAAATCTGGATATTGTGTTGGTCGTGGAATGGCCAATCGTTCTGGGAAAGGTGGAGGAGATGTAATTACTTGCTGATGAGCCTGGTCTTTATTTACATCTTCCTGTTGTGACGGCTGTTCTATAGGTAACTGATCTTCAATGTGAGTTGTTCTATGTCCCTCAGTTTCTATTATTCGCCCAGATCTTAACTGAAGATCATTGCACTCCCGCAGATAAAATTCAATCTCTGAGGATTCTATAATTTGAAGAGATTGAACTGGTCTATTATTTGGATTGGGGTTGGGTTGGGCTGGGAGCTGCGGTCTCAGATTAGGCTGGGGATTTTGTTGTAAGGCTGGCAGAGTTGGTTGAGGGAGTGGAATTGATCCTGCTGGCTGATATGTCGATTTTGGCCAGCTTGTCTGCCAGGGTGAACCTTGCGAAGTAGAAGGGGTCCACTGCGGAGGATATGAATTATTCTGCCAATATGGTGGGGGATAAGGGAAGTTTGGCCAACCAAATTGGGTCATCCAAGGATTCGGAGTAGGAAACATTTGAGGTGACCAATTCGAAAACGGGGGCTGAGACTGGTTTTGCCACATATTCTGTTGCTGAGCATTGAACTGCGGGGGTTGAAAAGAAGAGGAGGGGTCTGAAAACATACCAGATTGCCTAGGCTACCATTGACGATGTTGGTTAATAAAATATGCTGATTCTGGCTCCTCTTCTGCTTCTTTGTATACTGCCTTCAAACCAGGAAGTGAGGGGCAGCTTTCAGTCAGGTGGTCCTTGGTACAGATAGCACATATTTGGACTGTATCCAGCGGGCATTCCTTGTGGCTATGTTTCTTCCTGCATCGAGGGCAGAAAACCGCTAGATTCTGTTCCGCCTCTGCTTGCTTCTGTTTAGCCTGCACAATATCAAGTTGTGTAGTTAATGTCCCCAGGATATCAGTTTTAAAATTTTCTAGCAAATTTCCAAGTTCCACACGTGTTACTCCCTCTGTTGATGTTCTATTATCTCTGGTAAAGCGATCATATTCTGCTGATTTTATCCTCGTGCTGCCTCTTGAGCTCCTGATACACAGATCAATGATATCAGCAAAATTTTCCTGATAAATGTCTCCTTTCCCCATAATATTCAACGTTTCAATCCATTGTTCTTTCATACCTCTAATTAATGCGGTTTTCAACACGTTATCAGGCAGAGGTAACGATGCATAGGGAGATCTTTGCAAGTTATATTGGAAACGTTCCACATATTCTTCTAGAGTTTCGTTTGGTCTGGCTGACATTTGAAAGATTTCATCTTTTAGTTCTCTTGACCTACAGTAATCCTGATATTTCTTTAAAAAGGCTTCTTTCATTTGATCCCAATTGTTAATAACCCCACCACCTAAGCCCATAAACCATCTTAAAGCAGCCCCTTTTAATGTGGAGGGGAACAACTTTAATTTCTAGGGATCGGTGGTGTAATCGTATCCTCTACATAATACATCAAATTCGAACAAGAATGCATCCGGATCTTCTGATGTAAGGCCATGAAATGTGGGGATATGCTGGAGAGGGATAGCTTTCATGGGCGCATTTGCTGCAGAATCTACCGTAGGATATTGCAATGTGGAGGTCTGGGTGTTTGGCTGATTTTGCGCCATGGGATCGAATATATGCCAGTAATCTTCAGGAATTTCCAAGAGAGTGTTCCTTGGTTGAGAAGGGGTAGTCTTAACAGGGATTGTTTTGAAAACACTCCCTTTATCAGGGATAATGATGGTCCCAACTGTCTGAGGTGAATGAATTCCTTCAACGAGGATTTTTGCAGCGCTTCCTTTATCCGGGCTATTTAAAGGCTGGTTTGGTTCAATAGGAGATCTAGGTTCCCCGATTTCCCCTGTTTCTCCTCCTCCTTCGCAAAGGTTACTAAGATTCCCTTCGTGCAATAGTCCAGGAGTCAAATTTTAAATTTCTTGAAAGTCCTGCTCCTCTGTTTGACTGTGCACTTCAGCAAAGGCTTCAGATGGTGATCCCGAGGCCTGAAGGGAACTAGTAGGCTGTTTAGAATTGATTTTCCTATAACCTACTGATGGCTGAGATTCGGCTTTCTTATAGATTTCGTCTATGAAGGTCGTTCATCCAAGGGTCACCGGCCCCTTGGCTTTGGATGGAGGCTTTTTATCTTTCTCTGGCTTTTTCTGCTTAGTCATGCACTCCAATTAAACTGCTAAATCCTATTTAACCAATCAATTCTGCTAGGAAAGCGGACGGTGGAGCAGGGCTTTTACATGCTCCGTACGCAGGTTCTTACCTTCCATTTTTAAAATACAACTCTCCCCTAGCAAATTCGTACACTACCCTGTTTAAAAGATAAATGGCTATACCCTTTCCCCGGCAACGACGCCAAAATGTAGAGCTGTAACAAGGGTCTTTTTCACCTCTAGTTATCTCACATTACAAGTCAATCCGGGAGCGTTTTGTTATTGTAAAGGGTATCTCAATTTAAGGCTATTTGTCAGAGTAATGCTTAGTAGTATAGGTCTAAGAAATACAAGAGTAAACGGATGCTAAGCTATGGCTAAATTACTTTTGCATAAAGAAATCACACGCGGCAACTTTATCAGTCAAGGGTACGGAAATAGTAACCCATCCCTCTAGAAACCGATGAAGGAAAAGGAATTAGAGTATGGATCATGGATATGGGAGCATAATAGCGTCTGTTGTGTCTCACGACAGCCTTGATCCTCCTCCCACACCAAACCAATGAATGCAAGTAAAAAGGAACAGCAAGAAAGCAGAATGGAACGGCAATTCAGAAATGGAACAGCAGTAAAAGGAACGGCAGTAAAGAAACTAAATCTCGCGAGTTCAACACTCTCAATTCTTGGCATCAACTTACATACAAAGAAAGAGCAATCTTTTGTACAAGTAGACAGCTTAATCAAATGGAACAACAAACCACCATAAACAAGAAACGTCAATCATATGTACACATAATCTGAAATGATCACCAGTAGTCCACACACAACGTTAATTCCATCTTCTTATGATCGTCACTCCAACCATATGTAGCTAAAACATTCCACTTATAAATTCTGTAACAGAAGTGAACAACTCAGAACAATGTTATGTGATCAATTCTGGAAATATGATGTAAACTTGTTACAAAGATTTACAAAAGGAAAAACTACTGATGAACGAGTATGGAACAGCATGTAAGTATATCAGATTATTAAGAACAATAAACAAACCACACAAAGCCAAACTGTAATGATACAATCAGCCAGTGTCCGTTGGAGCCGGGCCCTTAGCTTCCAATGGCACACCGCCGTAACTTACTTCAGATGCAGGGAGAAAGTAACACCAAATATATTATATTAACGCATCAATGATAGTACAGCAAAACTAAGTCTCAAAGAGACTCGATAGTCTGAGTTTAACCAACTGTGAAGTCTGTAAACCAAAGGAAGTAAAGATACAAGATAATCCAAAGTCCCTGAAGTCTTCGATGCTGCCCCTTTTTATACAAGTAATGGTGGAGTTAACTAAACAACAAAATAATTGAAAGTAACGATCCCTTAGGATCAAAGATCCTGAGGGATCTGTTAAACTGTTAACTCCTCTCTTTTCTTTGCCTAGCCTTCCGAACTGACAGTCCTTCATCTCGTCCCGGATTAATCTGCCTTGATTTACTCGCCCTGGTCTGGATTTTATTTGGTTTTGGAGGGACAGCCGTTATCTCCTCATGGAACTCTCGTTTTGCACCGCGCCTTCCTACTTTTGTCTTTTCCTGCATAGAGAAGATAACTATTAGTGATTGGGTCATTCGTGCTCATTCTCATTACATTCTCCTTATTTTATAACAAAGAAAAGGTTACAACTATTGCCTGAAACACCACTAAGTTATTCGTTAAAACATACCTTTCCAATGCTCTACACATTCCAGTTCAGAAATTACACAGGCGCGACCCGTTGAGGGCGCGCGACCCGTTGGGCAATGTGCGCGACCTGTTGGGAATTCCTCTGCCAAATTTCACCAGTAAGCTGCTAAATAACCCCGGATTGCTTCAAGGTTGCAGGTAGGCCTCTCATCATTAAAATACATTGTTTTCCAAAGCTTGAAAAGCATGAGAATGTATTTTAAAGTCATCATTTTGAAATAATGAATCCAATGCATATTTGCTCAAGAAAGTCAAAGTGTTGGTTGAGCTAGGGTTTGTCTTGTTGTTTTCAAGGTTATCCTTTTCACCCCCACATTTTCCCTACATCCCATTTCCACCTCCCTCATCATTTTTACTCAATCTCTCTACCAAAAATACCAAAAGCCCTAAAACCCTACCCCTATTCCTAAAAATCAAGAATCTAATCCTAAACCCTGCTTCTCATAAAAACTTTACAAATGATAATTGTGTGATGGTATATATCATCATTCCTTCCCTTAAACTCCCTATTTCATATATTTTTCCAAATTTCCCTTAAAAGTTTCCCTTCCCTAACATTTCCCTTGTGCTATTTGTCCCCTTGAAACAGCATTTCAATAATTAAACAGCAGATTTTTGAGCAAAAGCAGCAGTACATTCCAGCCTCTTTGCTCTCAAAACTATGTCAGAAACCGAGACCGAATATGAGCAAAGTGATGACCGTGAGTCAACTCCAGAGGTTGAGGTACAAAGGAGGCCTCACAGGGGTGGTAAGAGTGGTCACCATAAGAGAGAGGATCCCACCTCTTTGACCGATTTGCAGGCTTGTCCAATTGCAGTCACATGTTTCTGCTATCTGTCATGTTATGAATTTTGTGAGAGGATCTCTCAAATCCAGCATCACAGGGAATTGGCCCGCTTATTTGTTTTGCATTTGCATGATGGGCATGTGAACCTTGCAGGGGTAGATTTCACATTGACACCTGAGATGATTGCCCAAGCAACGGGGATACCTAATGTTCAAGAAGTGTGGAACAAGCACAAACTGTTGGATAGATTTCAGTATGAGTCCTACATTAAACCTGCCTTTATGAGACACATGACTGGTGTAGTTCCTTTTAGATTTTTGAGGGATGAGTATGTTTCCTTGATGAGGCTTATCATGCGCTATTTCACCTGTGAGGGCAGATTTTCACGTGTGTATTCATACCATATTCGTTTGTTGATGCATTTCACACGGGTACGGATGATGAACATCCCTGTTTTCCTGTGCCAGAATATTGAGAGGATGGTGCCCTTGGTGCAGAGAAGGAGTCCAGCACAGGAGCATCTATCATTATGGTTTGATCCAGCTTGTGGTCATACATCAGTTGGCTCAGCAGGATATCCCATGGGAGGATTTTATCTCTCGGGATTTTTTCACAGCATCAGCATCATCACCCCCTGAGGATGTTCATGAGGAGGGAGGGCCTTCACAGCAGCATGATATTCCTAAGACCAGACATGTCAGCTCTCCTCCATTGGTCACATATCAAAGAGGCCACATGGCCTTATTTGCAGCAGCTAGGCGAGTATTTTCTCCACACCATGTGGAAGGGGTCTTGCCTTCTTCATCAGCACCACGAGTGTTATCTCCACACCAGGTGGAAGGGGCCTCGTCTCCGACAGCAGCACAGGTACTAGAGAGAGGCAAGCAGCCCAAGATTGATGAGGGGCCATCAGGTGTTCCAGGCATAGAGGTGGTTGATCTTGACATCAGTTCTCCTAGCCTAGAGTCAAAGGAGATCATTCAGCACCTAAGAGCTGAAAATGATTCATTGCAGCAAAGATTGGAAAGGGCAAATTGGACAATCACCTACTTAGAGCAGCGCAACAAGCAACTTGAGGAGGAGCACACTCTTGATGAGTTGCGGAGGATCCATGAGGACCGCAACTTGGCTCGAAAGAGACCCGGCGATTTGGTACCCGTTGAGCGAGAGGCTATGCTTCTCCGGGTCAATGCTCATTTGGAGAAGTTTCTGGCCAAGGCCAACCAAGATAAGGACTTGCTCAGGAACATGAAAAATCACTATTGGGCACGAATGCACGTATGCAGGGCAAAAATGAAGGTGCTCCAAAGACGGCTGGCCAAAGCACAAAAACGAAGGAAAAGGTCTGATCCCCTCCATATCTTGGCTGAGGCTTCCTTTAAGGAGCATGATGCTAAATAACTCAACTCCAGCACAAATTTCAAAAAAAATTGAGCATTTTGGGTCATTTGTGATTTTTTGGGCAAAAAACAGGTTTTCTCCACCAATGGGTCGCGCGCCGCGCGCGACCCTTTCGTTGGGCAACTCCATTTTGGGAAAACTCAACATTTCTAGATTTTTCATGGAAATTTACACTTGCTCAGCCATTGCCAAGAAATTTCACCAAGTTTTGGGCCTCCAAAAAGTCAAAAAACAAGCAAAAAATGACTTTCTGCCACATTTTTGACACACAGGAAGCAGTCTTGGGAGATTGCAATTTTGGAGGGGAAAATGATCACCAAATTCAGAAATTCCACTTGGGTTGGAAAGTAGACATCCAGACCTTTCCAAAAAGCCCACTTTTTCCTCATTTGGACACCTGGAAGTACCTCAAAATCAACTCCAAAGTAGCACGACCCGTTCAGGAAGAGGGCGCGACCTGTTGGGCAGTTTTCACAGGAATTCATCTACAGCTCAGGAATTCGCCCAGCTTTGACCAGTTTTGACTTGTGATGGGATTTTTCACCCTCTTTGATGTAATTTATGTATTTTCATGTTGACATGACACTTATTTACCTATTCTAGAAGATTCATTCATAAAATAGCAAAAATTTAATGAATGAATTGGTTTCCTAGCTTATAGAGGCAAGTTGTTTTGACTGCCTAGATTTTAGTACTCAGTTTAGAATTGGTTGAAACAGCTCCTAGAAGGATGAGCTCGACCCCTAGAGGCAAGGAAAGATGTTAGATTGCCTATATTATGTACTTTCTTGCTCATTTTCATGGTTGGACTCTTGAGGGAGAAGCTCTATTGTATTACTCATTATATCTCTGCAATTTTGGCAAAGGAAGAAAGACCAGGGTTTTGCAGTCTTTTTGGGATTCATGTGGTTACATGTATTGATGGTGTGTATCTCTTTGTACTTGTAAATTTGTTATGTGATTCATCATCTTACTTTTCCTTTTGCAAATTAGGCGAATGAAGTGTTAAAGTAGAATTCATGATTGTCATGCTCTGCTTTTAAGTTTGCTTAATATCTATGTTTTAATCTGTCTAAAGAGAATTCTTGAAGGTTTCTTGCTCTCTTTAGCTCCTCACCAGTCATTCCTATCCATTCACTTAATTCAAAGGCATCAATACAGTCTCCTACCTTGCCCCAAAGAACTCCCTGCAAAAACTGTGTCCAATCCCCGCACCCAAAATTGCCTTTCCCCGATTTTCCACCAAAATCCTAAAAATTCCAAATTCAAACCTTTTATCAATTTACTAGCCTAATATCAGTGTTCCCTTTTTGGTTATCTTGCCCATTGAATATCTTTACCGAGATATACCGGAGAGAGCCCTCTCCTGCCCCGTAGGGCTAGCTACGAGGCTAAGTGGTTTGATGTTGCCTTGGAGTTTACCTTTTTTAGCCTGAGGTGAAATTTCAAGCGCTAACAGTTTGCAATAGTTGTCATTTTAAATATTGCATCAAGCTATATTATAAAGCTCAATGGTCAATATGTTTTGTTTGCAATGGTTTATGGGCATAGGTGTCATAGAACACGGAGAATGGTGTTCCCCTAAGGGGGAGGGGTTTGTAACAGACCCTGGTTGATTTTCCATGTAAATAAAAAATAAGACCAAGGTCATGGGACACACATTCCAAGTTGAATGTTGGGAAAAACATAGTGATGGGTATCACTTGTGATTAATTAATGGCTATGAAAATTAGCAAAGGTATTTGCAAAGCCACATTGGAAATAATTGGAATTTATTTATGAAAATAAAGGGAAATAAGAGAAAAGGAAGGTGAAGAGACAAGAGGAAAATGAAGAAAATAGAGGCCTCGATGATAAAAATTCTTCTAAGGATCAATTCACAACTTTTATTAGTTTAGTTTTGGAGCTCTCATTTCATTCTCTCATTCTCTCATACTCTTGCACACTTAGATCATTCTTGGAGCAATATTAGAGCACTCTAGTATTCACTTGGATTGGAGAAAGAAGGAAAGGAAAGCAATAAAGTGTAATAGAGTAGTTGGATCAACAACTACAACTAGATTTATTTCTAGGTAACAGGTTTCATGTGTGATTTCCTTGTTGATTTCTGGATGCATGGTATATGCATGTGATTTTTTGGTTATGTATTGACATGGAGATTTTCCTAGATTGATATTGTTTTACCCTTGCCTTTCCATTTCCTGGATAGCCATGGTGCTGTGATTTTTTCTACTTTATTGTTTTTCTTATTGGTGCTCATGTTCCTTATCATTATGGGTTGGAATAAATGCTTTAGAAGCCTTGTAACAACTTGGGTTGAATTACTAGTCCTGGAGCGTAGGTTGGGACAAACGCTCTGGAGCCCTTGGTGGGTTGAGTTACTAGCCCATAGAGCCAAGTTAGACAAACACTTTGGAGCCCTGGAAGGTTGTGGGTTGAGTTAATAGTTCCTGGAGCCCTATATATCTTAGGTAGAGACTGATCTGGTTAATGTTAGTGATGTCTGACTGTAGAGATGGTATCATTGTGGTTGAGGGGGCAAGTGGTTTTGCCTCTAGAAGCCCTGGTTTAGTTTTTTCTTGGTTATTCCATGAAATCCCACATTCATGCTTGGAATATGGCGCGGGGTGATTGGATGAAAGAGATATTTGGTTCAGCCCAATCTATGGCCGGGTGGTACATGGAAGTACCTAGCTTGGTTGGTATTTTCATATATTAATAAGAGTTATTTGTCTATTGTGATTCATGTATATTTGTAGTGATTATCTTGGTGATATTATGGTTGAGTTTCCATGGTTTCTATGTTGGGTATTTGTTGGTTACATGATGTATGTTATCTGGGGCTCATGTCCTGATTTGTTTAGTTATCTAAATGTTGATGAATATATGAACTAATAAGTGTTTTTGCAGCTATGTGGAGAGGGTATATAGCCTTCTAGGTGATTCTCGAATGAATCTCGGACTCTTCTGATCAAATATGCATTCATGACCTATAGCTTAATGTTTATCGTGTGTTTGATGAAATGTTTAGTGTCTTCTAGGCAGTGTAGATCAAGTTATGCCTTCAAGTTTGAATGACTAGCATTGTCGTTATGAGAAATATGATTCTATAAAGTTACAGGAAGTTCTAAGCAGTGGTCTAGAGACTAGCCTAGAAAAGTGGCTTAGATTTCAGGACTGCAGGCACTGTAGGTCTTAACCCTGTACAAAAATAACCTGCATACAAATTCTAAAAACAAAAAATAAACAATGACGAGAACATAAAACATAAAATAGATATACAAAGAAACTTTCCCCTAGACCCCAAAATTGGGGCTACTAGATTGACTTTTTATTATATTTCGTTCAATGTTACAATACATATGTTGGCATTATGAGATAAGTGTTGTCCTTGATGGCAAACCTCACTGATGACAAATCATAGTACAGAAGGTCAGCAGCAAGGAATTGATGATCAGACTATAAGAAGAAGAGAAAGTTCATACACGCAGGTTCGTTAAGCCCAAGTCGCGTGTACACGCAGGTTGGCTTCAGCAAAAGCGCGTGTATGTGGAAAAGTACCTTTGGTCCATGGCGGTTAGTCCTTGGAAGTTGTGCCTATGGTTTCGGACCATTGTGTCTCGACGGGCGTGTCGATCCCTAGTTTTGAAGTTGATGGTATTGTGTTACTATGGTTTTGGCTCTTGGTATTGAACAAGGCCTAAGGCTATATAAGGAGAAGGAAATCATTAGGCAAGTGCATCTGAAATGTCTTGAATATCTGATGAAGCATTAGATCCAGTATGCAGGTTATGGGTTGATGATGCATTGCTTGATCTGAGCTAAGGAGAGATCTCATCGGTTGATGGAGAACTAGATCTAAGGAGAGATCGGGATCAAATGGTTTGAAATGAACTATCTTTATGATGCTTATTCTAGATCTACATACTGACGCATGTATAGTTCTATAAGTGTTATGAGTATGATTGATGTCTGGTACAGCTGCAAGTTGATAGAAATTATTTTTAGATCTGTACGCAGGTTGGCTTTGATAAAAGCGCGTATACACGCGGGTTTGATTCATCGAAGTAGCGTATACATTGTAAATCTTAATATTTGAAGTTGCAGATGGATCTGATGGTTATTACAGAGTTTTGTGTCTGCTCTGTGTTCTGGTGACTGTTGTTAACAGGGTTTCAGTGATTCAGAGTTTGATGATTGTTTTGAGCTTCAATGATAGTTATGGGTCCAGTATGAAAATTGGATGAAAAGTGGCCTTACAGATTATGTGTTGTGCTTCAGTGTATCCAGTCTGAAAATTGATGAAACGTGGTACCTGGAGGTGAGAAGATTGTAGGCAAGCACCTACGTACTAGTATCTAAGCTAGTACAAAAGCTAAAGGAGATCTTTGGAGCATTGTAGCAGGTAGCAGCCTGCGTACTAGTAAATGGATCGGCTAGTACAAGAGCAAAGGGGGTTGTAGCTCCCGTACTGGTATAAGACTGCACCAGTACAAATATTGTAAAAGGATTTTCTTATTAAGAAGAAGATTGAGATGACTTGCAGCAGGTGGTTTTCACCCACATTGGGTTTCCACCTTATATCTTTGTGTTCATGTGTGTGGCTCTTGTGTGATGTTCTGTCCTGTTATTCTGCACCTGTTTACTGTTAATATGCTTAATAATGATCTGATGCATTTACTGAAGATTAAGCTAACTGAATTATAAGATCTCTGGATATACGCGAGTTTCATTAGATACAGTAGCGTGTACACGCGGGTTCACTAAATTGAAGTAGCGTATATGTTTCTGAGTATGAAATTGAAAAGTTTGATTGATCTGATAATACTGATTCACCCCCCCTCTCAGTATTATTTCCAACAATTGGTATCAGAGCAGGTCCTTTGGTAGAAGCTTGATCGCTTGAAGGAGATCCGTGGAACAATGGGAAAGAAGCTTAAGAAGAAAGCTCATAGGAAGAAGAAGACATCTCAGAAGATCTATGACAGTGGGAGAGTCGATTGGGGATTAGGTATAAGAAGTTCTTCAGATTCAGAATCAGATTCAGAATTAGATTCAAAATCATTATCAGGTATGAATGTGTTATCCTCTGATGTTCCTGCTATATTTCCTTGTGAAAGTGATGGAAGTGATAGTGAAACTACTGAACATGCTTTTATGAGTGAGCAAGAAAAGTATCAAATAGAGGCAGTATTTAGAAGGCTTACAGACAAAGTTAAAGATCAACAAGATCTATTGAACAAAAGGGAATGTGCTTTCAAAGAAGAAGTTACCAAACTAAAGGCCCAACTAGAAGAAGGAAACAAGGTAAGAAAGCTACTCAAGGACAAGGAAGACCAATGTCAAAAATTGCAGCATGAAGTGACATCATTAAGAAAAGAAGTCAACGAAAGAAGCACAACCATCAAGAAACTCAAAGATAGATCCAGCTACTATGAAAATCTTGAAGCTACAATCCTCTCACTAAAGGGAGATCTTGAAGAATCAAGGAAGCAAAATGAAGATCTACATCAAGCAATTGAAAAACAAGAAAATGAAGTCATCAGCTTAAAATCTCAACTAGAAAGTGCCTTCCGAGTTCGTCAAATGCAGCAGGATCTGAATGAAGAACAAGAAAAGGAGATTCTCAAACTAAGGGAACAAATGGAAGAAGAAGATTTGAAAAAGCAATCTCTTGAAAAGGAAGAACAGCTTCAGGTTGAGGTAAATATCTTGAAAGGTAAACTAGAAGAAAAGCAGTGGGAACAGGATCAGAAAAAGGATCTGATATGATTCAGTCCATTATTTGCTCTATTGGTTAATAGCTTCAGTCTGCTGAGGATGTGTGGAAATGTTTTGTTACTTGTATGATGTCTAGAAGTGTTTTAATCCTAACTTGAGGATGATGATGTTTTGATGCTTATGCATGATCAGATCTAACGGATGGCACTGGTTGAGGGGGAGCATATGCCTTTAGTAATTCATTGTTGGCATTATGGTTAATAATCCTTGGTGATGATTCTTATATGGCTAAATGATATATCTTGCTATGATGTGGTTGTGAGTTGTCTATGATAAAATCTCATATGATTTTTGGGGTTACATAGTTGATGTTCAGATCAGATTTATGGATGATTCTTTGATGATGCATATATGGTGCTTACATGGTGATCTTCATAAGGACAAGAAGAAGTACAAAGCTTGAATATACATCTTCCTCACTTGATGATGGGTCACTCATATACTGCTGTTGTCATATGCATAAAAATCATACAGTTATGATGCAGGCACTCTTGTGGATAAGGATTGTTGCTGTTGATGATATCAAGAAGTTTTGTCAAATGAGCTTGAGCTCAAGATACATAATGCTGATACATGGATGACTACTCAAAGTTGCTTTATTTGAGACATGGTGATGAGTTCTTATCTATATGATGATAGGTTTATACTTACATATGTTAATTGATGCAGATGTTCCCAAGTAATGATACTTGGATCATGTAGAGCTTGATGAAATGGCTATGGTGGTTTCACACATGATACAATGTGAATGACTCTGAATTCTGTTCAAAGGGATAAATTGATGCAGACATACCCTGTTATAGGTTGATGACCTATTCTCTACAGGACATTTACAGGTTGCTGATATGGAAATTTGTGTACGCGTGTTGTTTAAAGGATATCCGCGTGCATACGCCGTTTTACAAGGGGATAGTCGCGTATATGGTGTACGCGTTTTGCGTAAGGGATATCCGCGTATATACGCTTGTTTACATGGATGCAGACGCGTATATGGAGTTTTGAAGGAAATCAGCAGGGACAGATGTTGGTTGCAGAAAGTCTGATATGGGTCTGACAGAGATCATCTGGCACAGGTTCAGGGGGAGCAGATAATCTTCCAATGATGCATTGTTGGCATTATCTTAAAGCTTTTGGTTCTAGTTCACATTTGGTGTTGATTTCAGGAGGAACAAAGGCGAAAGGAGAACAGAAGGATCTCTTGGTTGCTGATCTGAATGGTGATTATCAGATGCTGCTAGTGACTTTCATAAGTCTTGGTCTAGTTATTTCGTCTCTATGTCATATATCTCTTTTGTGGTATCTCTTTCATGGTGTCAAGGTCATGTAACGGCCTATTTTGGTTTCCCCACTATGCCTGGGATGATTGATGCAATATGATTGGTTGTCATATGTAAACTTTTGATGTATCCCCACTTGGTTGGTGGATGAGTCAATTTTTGTATATCCTCACTTAGTTGAGAGATGGATGTATGTATGAGTCTTTGGTGATAGGAAGGTCTTTTATATAGAGTCATGTTCTTCTTGAAGAACACCTTTTGCAGATCTTGCCTACAGTCAGGAAGAGCATGAACAGCACACTTCAGCAGTACAGAGACTTGGCATGTACTCAGGGGGAGCATTGACAGATTGGTACACCTTGGCATATACAAAGGGGGAGATTATTCAGAGATTTCAGCAGGTACTCAGGGGGAGTATGGACAGTAGAATGATTCAGCAAAGGAAGAGAATATCTTGGTCCACCCTTTGCCCTTGATGTCAAAGGGGGAGAGTGATTTGGTGTTGTTGCCATCAAGTCCAAAGGGGGAGATTGTTGGCATTATGATGCATGTGTTGTACTTGATGGCAACCCTCTCATAGAAGAATATCTCACTTATGTATAACTGGATGAATCTTCAGACGAGATATCAGATGTAACTGATGGAGGATAGCTCAAAGGAATCAGATGATGAATCTTCAGAAGAGATATCAGATGTAACTGATGGAAGAATATCTCACTTATGTATAACTGGATGAATCTTCAGACGAGATATCAGATGTGACTGATGGAGGATAGCTCAAAGGAATCAGATGATGAATCTTCAGAAGAGATATCAGATGTGACTGATGGAGGACAGCTCAAAGGAATCAGATGCTAATTCTAAGTGTGACAAGTTAGCTTTGCCATCAAGTCCAAAGGGGGAGATTGTTGGCATTATGAGATAAGTGTTGTCCTTGATGGCAAACCTCACTGATGACAAATCATAGTACAGAAGGTCAGCAGCAAGGAATTGATGATCAGACTATAAGAAGAAGAGAAAGTTCATACACGCAGGTTCGTTAAGCCCAAGTCGCGTGTACACGCAGGTTGGCTTCAGCAAAAGCGCGTGTATGTGGAAAAGTACCTTTGGTCCATGGCGGTTAGTCCTTGGAAGTTGTGCCTATGGTTTCGGACCATTGTGTCTCGATGGGCGTGTCGATCCCTAGTTTTGAAGTTGATGGTATTGTGTTACTATGGTTTTGGCTCTTGGTATTGAACAAGGCCTAAGGCTATATAAGGAGAAGGAAATCATTAGGCAAGTGCATCTGAAATGTCTTGAATATCTGATGAAGCATTAGATCCAGTATGCAGGTTATGGGTTGATGATGCATTGCTTGATCTGAGCTAAGGAGAGATCTCATCGGTTGATGGAGAACTAGATCTAAGGAGAGATCGGGATCAAATGGTTTGAAATGAACTATCTTTATGATGCTTATTCTAGATCTACATACTGACGCATGTATAGTTCTATAAGTGTTATGAGTATGACTGATGTCTGGTACAGCTGCAAGTTGATAGAAATTATTTTTAGATCTGTACGCAGGTTGGCTTTGATAAAAGCGCGTATACACGCGGGTTTGATTCATCGAAGTAGCGTATACATTGTAAATCTTAATATTTGAAGTTGCAGATGGATCTGATGGTTATTACAGAGTTCTGTGTCTGCTCTGTGTTCTGGTGACTGTTGTTAACAGGGTTTCAGTGATTCAGAGTTTGATGATTGTTTTGAGCTTCAATGATAGTTATGGGTCCAGTATGAAAATTGGATGAAAAGTGGCCTTACAGATTATGTGTTGTGCTTCAGTGTATCCAGTCTGAAAATTGATGAAACGTGGTACCTGGAGGTGAGAAGATTGTAGGCAAGCACCTACGTACTAGTATCTAAGCTAGTACAAAAGCTAAAGGAGATCTTTGGAGCATTGTAGCAGGTAGCAGCCTGCGTACTAGTAAATGGATCGGCTAGTACAAGAGCAAAGGGGGTTGTAGCTCCCGTACTGGTATAAGACTGCACCAGTACAAATATTGTAAAAGGATTTTCTTATTAAGAAGAAGATTGAGATGACTTGCAGCAGGTGGTTTTCACCCACATTGGGTTTCCACCTTATATCTTTGTGTTCATGTGTGTGGCTCTTGTGTGATGTTCTGTCCTGTTATTCTGCACCTGTTTACTGTTAATATGCTTAATAATGATCTGATGCATTTACTGAAGATTAAGCTAACTGAATTATAAGATCTCTGGATATACGCGAGTTTCATTAGATACAGTAGCGTGTACACGCGGGTTCACTAAATTGAAGTAGCGTATATGTTTCTGAGTATGAAATTGAAAAGTTTGATTGATCTGATAATACTGATTCACCCCCCCTCTCAGTATTATTTCCAACAACATATATATACATGTTGAAGCATTCATAAACCCCAATCCATTACCCCTGGATTAGAACATAGTCGTAGTTCCCTTGACCGGATCTTCAAAATACCATGGGAAAAAAAAAAGTCATCATGCCCAAAACCATGTGCGAAATCCATGCACAAAACCATAGGTAGGTCCGCCCACTTAATACAGGGTCCAAAAAATAAAATCTCCCCTGCAAGGGGGAACCCCCAATAGGGGGGGCATCTGTCACCCCCTTGTGACCCCCTCGATGCGCCGAGCACAACGAAGGGAGATTTTCCCGCCCCCCAGCTTCTCACATGGGGCTAGTCATGGAAAGAATATAACACACACCCATCATTCTCCCATTTTTTGTTTTCCTTTCCATATAGGGGATCACATGAGAACTTAGTCATTTGTCCAGCCCTGCAACGCCCATTGTTTCTCTACACCAAGAAAACTTCTCAATGCTCACAGACTTTGTTAATGCATTTGCAGTATTCTTCAAAGTGTCCACCTTTACTAGTAACACATTTTTTTCCTCAACCATATCCCTCACAAAGTGTATTGGAAATCAATGTGATTTTTCTTTGAATGATAAGCAAGGTTCTTTGCCAAGAAAATTTCACTTTGACTGTCACAGTCTATCCTTATATCTCATTATACCAACCCCATACTTGAACACAATCTTTGGAACCAAACTTCTTGCTTTATTGTATGAGTAGTTTCCATGTGTTTTGCCTTTGTAGTTGAAAGTGCCACTACAAAATGTCTCTTTCTCATCCAACTAACTGAACCTCCAAATAGGTTAAACACATACCCCCTTGTAGATATTCTCTTATCTAGATCTCCAGCCCTGTCTGCATCAACATAGTCACGAATGTCCAAAACTCTGTCCAATCCTAGGCTTTCTTGGTAGCACAGACCATAATCACAAATGCCACACAAATACCTGAAAACCTGCTTCAGTGTTATCCAATGCTCCTTCCACGGTTTTGACATAAACCTACTCAATACTCCCATTACATGTGTAATGTCTAGTTTTATACAAACCATTGCATACATCAAGCTATTGATGACACTTGCATATGGAACATGCGGCATGTCCTCTTCCTCTTATTGTTTCTTGGGACAATATTCAATAGATAAATTTACACCTACAGGAATAGGAACCTTCACTGGTTTACTATCCTACATATTAAACCTTTGCAGTATTGTCTCGACATACTTCCTCTAGTTTAAATAGAGCTTAATCTTTACCCGATCTTGTTTAATTTCCATGCCCAAAATATAGTTTGCAGCACCAAGACCCTTCAAGTCGAATTTTGAGGACAATTGGGTCTTCAAATCCTAGATAATTTCTCTGTTATTTCCAATCAGCAACATATCATCCACATACAAGACCAAATGAATAACATGTTCATGAATTAATTTAAAATACACACAGTGACCCACGTTGCTTCTGTTGAATCCAAGTCCCCGTATATATGTATCAATTTTTTGATACCACATCCTTGGTGATTGTTTTAACCCATACAAAGACTTTTTTAACCTGCATACCATTTCTTTCTTACCCTTCACCATAAAGCCTTCAAGTTGCGTCATGTAGATTTATTCTTCCAGATCCCCGTGAATAAATGTTGTCTTCACATCCATCTGTTCTACCTCAAAATCAAAAGCAACAACAACAGATAAAAGTAATCTAATAGAAGCTACCTTGAAAACAAGAGAATAAAATATCACCAAAATCAATTCCTGACACCTGGGAATAACCTTTTGCTACCAACTGATCTTTGTATTTATCCACCTTACCTTCTACATTCACATTCCTCTTAAACACCCATTTGCTTCCAATGGGTTTCCTTCCAGCTGGAATCTCCACCAAATCACAGGCCTCATTTTTGTCCAAAGATGCCATTTCATTAACCATGGCCTCTTTTCAGAGTTTGTCATCCTCTGAATCTACTACCTCCCTGACAGTTCTGGGATCATCGTCGGTAATAGATAAAGAAAAATTTAAACAGAAAGCATTTGAACTATACCTTTTTGGCCGCCTTCTTTCTCGAACTGATCTTCTCACAGACGGATTTTGTGGCTCTTCATCTTATAATTCATGTTCTGTTGTAGAGTCTGATTCTTCCTCCGAAAGCTCAAACTATATCTTCTCAAGTTCCTTTGGTAGGACTTCATGTTTAATAACATCTTTTACCTCTCTAAACATCACATCTTGGTTGTACACAACCTTCCTTGTTTTTGGGTTCCAAAGCTTATAATGTTTTAAACCATCCTTATACCCAATAAAGATGCACCTTTCAGATTTACTATCCAACTTATTTCTTTTCTCCTTTGGAACATGTACATATACATCACAACCAAATACCCTCAAATGTGAAAGAGAGGGTTTCTTACCAGTCCATACCTCATGTAGAGACTTATCCTCCAACGTTGATGAAGGTGATCTATTAACCAGGTAACATGTAGTCTCCATCGCCTTTGCCCAGAATTCTTGTCCTAATCTGCCACCATTGAGCATGCTTCTTGGCTTTTCCATCAACGTCTTGTTCATTCTTTCTACAACTCCATTTTGCTGAGGTGTGTGTGGAGTACACTTCTGTCGTGTTGTACCACACTTCTTACATAACTCTTCAAATTACTTCTTGCAAAACTCTCCACCATTATTTTCCCTCATCACCATTATCTTCTTCTCTGTCTCGTTTTCCACCAAAGCCTTAAATTCTTTAAACTTGTCAAAGAATTTAGATTTCTTCCTGAGGAAATATATCCATGTATTCCTTGAGAAGTCATCTGTAAAGGATACATGGTGTTGTCCTTTGAGATAACCCAAGGTCAATTGGCTATGCCAAAGCATCTAAAATATTTTGTTTGATTTTAATGGTTGGATGACCAGTGAACTACTTTTTAAACAGGTGCTTTAAACTTAGAAAGATCCTTAATAAAACAAAATGTTATTCTTTAAATACATATGGTTATTTTGATTTTAAGTGGAATGGATTAGAAAAATACTGAGGAATATAAATGATTTAATATTTAGATAGAGTATTAAACAATTTATAAGCAGAAATTAAGAAAATTGTGTTTTCTTAATCAACAAAATATAATCAATTCATTACAAAAACCTTGTGCAATTTAAATTCAAAGAGGAATTTACAATAACAGATAGTCCTGTAAATTAATCTCTTAATTAAACTACAACTTCATAGCGGATTGAGAATGAAATTGAAATTCAATTAAATTTTCAATCGGATGACTGTAAATGAAATAAATTATATGAGGAATACATAATGAAAAACATAAGAAAATAACTCACTAAGAGACAAGCCATATGAATTAAATCTAGAATATTTTATAATATCATAAATGCTCCAGCTTAGTACAAGTATGTCTGATAACTAGCTCAAGGGTGCAACCCTGAATACTTCGACATAATGACGTATTTAAACAAAAGTACAAAATATTACAATAAATTCTTGAGTGACATGGCACGCTATTATTTCTTAAAATTAACTAAAAGGGAAGGAATTCGATAAAAAAGAATGAATATGCACATCTGGCCTTGTTTTGATGGAAAATTGTTATTAAGTGGCCACTATTCTGGTGTTGCGTTGGCAAAAACTGATCTGTCCTCTAATCCTGATATTCGCACAACTTTTCCCACCATTCTTCATCTGGAATTGATATTTTAGTTACTCTACGGTAGATCTCATCTACCTCAGATTGGGCAAAAGTGGGTTTTTGATCCAGGTGGATATTGGTGGCGACCAGCCAATTCCACTTGGACCCCCACCATTGTTTCTTTCAGTTTTTCAGTTTCCTTAATTGTAGCACAGTTTACTATTTTTAGCAGTTTTTCGGGTCTTAAACTTCTGGAGCCATTTTGAGGCCCTAAACGACGTTTTTTGGGCAATCTACCGCTAGCGAATTTTTTATAGAATCATCTTTTCTGTCGTATTCCTCGAAGAGAACTTTCAACAGGGTATCATGCATGTCAAACGGAGATAATATGACCAAGTCACGACCCCAGGAAGTTGGTTGTCCAACTAACCCCAACGGGGCCCATAAACTCTTGGTGTTACATCTCCTCAGGTTACGGTTTTGGTTATTTAAGGTTTTCTCTTATTGTTCAACAATAAAAATGCCTTTGAGCCTCATTGTAAGGCAGTTCAGAGGCATGTAGCCGCCACATCTCTTCTCAGAGATAAGCTACCATTGCCCAAGCTAGTTCAATTCCATTTCTGTTTGTAGGCATATTTCAGTATTTTAAATTAATGAAATGAAGTATTATTTCTGTTGCATCTCAGTATTTACGGTTATATCTGTAATTTGTTGCATTCATGTTTAAATCTGGATCAATTTTACAGCAAAAATATGTTTTATCTCATTCTAAATAAAACATATGTTACTTATGGCCTCATATAACACCCTGCTTGTCATGGAACCTTTGATGTTGGAGGACTTGGCTGTGTCCTTGGCAATGTCCTGTAGCTTATTCAAGTAATCCTCCCTGGTCATTAGCTTATCATTGATGACAAATAGTGAAGGCAAACCCTTCTTGTTTAAGGCATCAATTCTTGTGAAAAATCTGTTGACTGCAATTTCCAGAGTGTGACACTTCTCAGTTAATTGCACTACCAAGTTCTTTTTAGTGAGGACTTTCATTACCTCCATAATGGTTTCAGTCCTATCATCCACTCCTAGATCATACAGTTCATACATGTTCTTGGAATTGAGAAACCTTATTATGTTTTTGGTTGTAGAAGGCATCTCTCCCAGTTCAGCATTTATATTTGCCATTGTCTGGTTAGCCTTTTCCATTAACTCCTTCTGCTAAAAAATGATCTAGATACATGGCTAGATTTCATCAATCTCCTCTATGATGTTGTTTCAGATAATTTCTTTGACACTACCAAGAGTGTAGCCAATGGAAGACTCAGTGGCTGACTTCTTCCATGCTTCAACTTGATTCTGAGCTCTCTAAAGCTCTGCTGCATGAAAAATGTCAGACTTCTTTTGATGATCCTCTAGTAGTTTTACTTGATCATGTAGTTTCTTAATCTCTTCAGTCTGCAGGGACATATTTTGAACTGCACTAGCCAACTGGTCTGCAGCCTCTCCTATACTGGTGGTAGCTGATATGGCAGTCGGAATGAATGTGATAGGAAGTGCTTCTAAAGGAGCAATTTATTTAGCAGCCTTCTCTTTTTCCTTGATTAATTTCTCCATCTTTGTCTCCATCTGCTTAAGCTGAGCAGTCTACTTCATGATGAGTTTCATCATGTCTTCCTTTTTAGTCTCTATTTCTACAATATCCTTGGCTAAAATATCTTCAGTAGCTGGGAGTTTCAATTGTTTCCTTAGTGTTGCTATATCCAAATTCTTCTTTTTGATCAGCTCCTCTACAACATTGATGTTTACAAGATCATAACCCAGTTTGAGTACCAAATCTTCCAAGGTTTTAATCTTGGTATCTTTGGCAAGAGCTGAAACTTTCTCCATCTTTAGCTATGACTGAACATTTGCTAGTGTGACCTGTAATTTGGACAAGGTCATAGTTGTGCTAGTTACAGTAGAGAAAATCATTTCTCCAATCTATTTATGCATCTACATTTGGTCATTGGGATGTATGTCCTTGACATCAAACTCAAAACATGTCTTCTTATAATATGATGCTCCTTTGGGCTAAGGAATTTGTGCCTGAAGGAATGCCATCTGCATTTTCCCCTTCTCCGAGTCAAACTTTGACAGTAGCCTGCTTTGGGCACCAGAGGTTTGTTTCCAAAATTGGTTGTATGTGTTTATCTTCAAGGCTTCATTTTTTACTTTTATTTACTTGAATATATCCATGATGCTCTTCTCTAGCTTGCTTGAAGTAGATGTACCTGTGTGCATAATCTTTTGCTGCTCTTGTGAGGTCATGGAGTTGGTAGGAAACTGTGTAGATTGATCACGCACTAATGAAGATACCAAAGGCTCAATAGTGGTGATAAGAGTTTGTTGATCTAAATCTTTGCTAAGGCTTAGTCTGGAACTAAGCTTAGCCTTCTTTCTATACATGATTTTAAATCCCTCACTAAATATATCAGTCCCTAAAGGAGACTCTTCCTCTCTACTCCTCTTAGTTGTCTTCTCTTGCATTGTAAGAGTTTGCATTGTTGATGAGGAGACTTGTTGTTCTTCTACCTCCTGTAATGTCTTTTCAACCCACTCTGGTTGATTCTTATATTTTTCTATCTCTGGCCTAGGTGTGTGAAAATAAGGAGTAGACTTGGTTTCTACTCTTAATCTAGAAATTATCCCTAATGGATCATAGGACCAGGTGAAACTAAGATTAAACTGCATTTCCCTCAAAAGTTTGTCTACCTCTTCCCCTATTGTCATGTTGTTGCAAATGAATAGACCAACCTGCATTTTTATATTAAACTAAGACTTTTTCTTGGCAGTAACAAAATGGACTTCATTTATGTTCATCATCTGCCTGATGTATTCTAAGGCAAAAATCCTCATTAGAAGGAATTTTGGAAACTCATAAGGTGGGAGCTCACATCCAAAAATCCTTATTTCTGTATAATTTTCATAAAAGTACCAATCTTATATTTCCACTTGCTCTGGCAACTGCAAGACCTTTTTTATTTCTTCACTAATCCTTGGTTCTTTTCTGCTGCTTAGGAGGCCTATGGCTGGATGGACAAACATCTCAGTAAATTGTTTGTAAGTATATCCTTTCTGCTCTTTGTTAACCAGAGTGGTCCAGAAAATGACCGGCTACTTGTTTCCTTTCCCATACAGCTTTTGCAATGAAAATTTCTTGTTGTCCCCCTGAAAGTATAGGAACATGTAGACTAAGACAAAGGCATATTTGAATACCTCCTATGTAGGAAACTTGACTAGCTATTGATGAATAGACTCTGCAAGGAAATGGCTGAAATTGAACACAATTGAGGGCTTAGCATCATTAGAAAATATGGATAAAAATCCTATAATGGCCTCATCTACCCATTGGTCAGAGTAGTAGCCAAGGAGGTAGGAAATGACAATGATTATCTGCTTGGCTCTCTCAGGGAATATGGATGAGGGATAAGGAGGATTTTTCTTTGGTAATGCAGCATCTTGTGTTAAGAATAATTCAAGAGTTTGGGCTCTCTTAGAAAAGTCTAATTTCTGGTATATTTCAACCAGAGCTTCATAAGAAAATGGGGTGCTATTGTTGACTGTGGGGGCTTGCATCATTTGATCAATAACCTGAGGGGTTATGGTGAAAAAAAAATTCCATTGGGATTGATTAAGGCCCTTTGGCTTGGCAAATATGAGGCATGGCATTTTCTAATGAAATCAGGAGTGTTGTGGGTACGAGGAAATATGTAATGAGGTAGGTTTGACTCCCATAGCTAGATATCATCTGATTTATCAATGTATTTATCTTCGATCCAGCAGTACATATCGAAGAGGTTGAGCTCATAAAGTGTTTTGTGGATCTTGTAGTCTCTATCATCCATAGGGATATGGTGAAGATCTACAGGAGGATAGATCAGAGGATTGACAATTTCCTTTGGTCCTTTGTCCTTGGGAGGCATGATGGCTAAGGTTGATAGTGCAAATTTGATTGGGAAAGAAGACAATTCACAGACAGACAGAAAGTTATGGGGCCAGGAACAGAAGGAATAATTGGAAAATGATCAGACAAGTAGTGTTGCTTGCAGATAACATTGTTGGGATATGGCGAGCAACCTATAATCAAATCAATGGCAGTGATAAAACAAGAATATTGTAACATGTAGATAGATAAGAAGAAGGTTTATATAGGAGTTCTAGTTTTCTGTTGGTGGGACGAGTCCGTTGTGTTAATGGCTAAGCAAATTAAATGCTTAATGGATTGATTATGGAAAGAATGAATATGATTTTTTGGGGTTAACGGGCGGATGAGGTGGCAGCAGAGGAATGGCGGATGTGTAACAGTCAGGTAAGTGGTATCGAGAATAAGGAATTCAGCTTTTCGAGGGGGGGGTGAGCGGTTTGTGGTTTTGCTCATGGGGGGTCTGAAATGCTATGGAGATGCCACGTAGGGGTGGGCGTGGTTTGGTATACCACCCATTTCGGACCCCCCCCCCGATAGTAAAGCTCAAATGGAAAGGGGGGGTTGAAATTACATGTTGTTAAAATTGGCAACTAGGGCCAAACTTCATGTGGGTCACCTTAATTATGGATTCTGATATTTTTCCTAGATTCCACACATCAAGAGGTGTGGGATTGATCTAAATATCATTCGATTCCGATAAGTATTTATGAAGATATGAATTTATTTTTATTATGGACAAATTGTCAAGGTTAGCCAGAAACTTATGTCGGCTCAAAAGCCCAATAATCATGTCTATCCAACCCCAATGTTTTGCATATAAATACAAGGAGAATTCTCCTCATTTTCACACTTCACTCTCACACACATCTCTCTCTCTCCCCTGTGCAGAAAGAGTCTCTCTCTCTTTCTCACATGTGTGGATGAAAATGAAGATGTCCCAGGGCAAAAAGGACACAGAAACATGACAGCAAGCTAGTTTGACCAGCGTTGACCCTGCAAGGAGTGTGGATTAGATGTGGTTGCCTCTCCTAGGCAGGCCGCAATTTTTGGCACAAAAATCAAGGCGATCTAACCTCCGGTTTGACCGGAACTGACTACCCTAGTTTAGGGCTGCAGTTGACCTTAGAATTCTGCCCTTTTACTGAAATTTTGGGGTTGTTCTAGGGTTGTTTCTTCAGGCTGTTTGAGGACAAGTTGAGCAGAAATTGACCAAGTATTTTAGAGGTCAATTTCAGCAAGTTTGACCAAGTTTGACTTTGCTGATCTAGGGTTTTCTGTTGCTGATATAAAATTATAGAATTTAGATTTTGTACTATTTCTCTCTGCTAAACTATTGAAGATAAAAGAAGATATGATCAAACGATTTCCCAAAATTTGGGGTTTTCCCTGGCTAGCCGCCACATCTTGTGTCTCTTGTCCTGGCTTGTTTTTGGTTGATCATTTAATGTTCTATCTGCTCTTTACTTTATGTATATGTGATTGTTAATTTGTAGCTAGTAAAAAAGAAAATAAGTAAATTGCACTAAGCGTAGAACATACCATAATTTAATATGGAATCAAATCTGAGGTGAAGACAAAGCCCAAGCAAGAGCAAGAGAAATCACTAAAGAGAAGTTTGGCAAGGCTATCTGAAAGAAATATGGGGTCCTCAACACACTTCCCTACTGAAGACAAACTCCATGAGAAGTATGACTATCACGGATGGAAGATGTCTCTCGATCTAACATTAGAAGAACAGGAAGTGTTAGACCATGTGAGAGGCGGAATTTTTGAGCCTCCATCAAATGCATCCGCTGCTGCCAGGAAAAAATGGACCAAGGGAGAAGTCAAAGCAAAGAAGATCATCCGAGACTATCGACAAACGCTTGGTGGCCTATGTTTCTGAGTTGAACATCGCCAAGGAAATCTACGATAGACTGGTGAGTTTATTTAAAGTTAATGATGCAAATCAAGTCTTGTTTCTTAGAAATAAGCTGAAGGAAATTAAGAAGGGAAAAGATGAAAGTATTCAAGCATATTTTTTAAGGATCACCGAGATCAAGAACAATCTCCTCTCTATTGGGGAAGTAATTCCTGACAGGGAAATGGCACTCACAACTCTTGTATGACTACCATCTGAATGGCATATATTCAGGATTGCTCTTCTCAACAATAATGTAATTCCTGGATTTGAGGAATTAATGGCGAGATGCATTCAAGAAGAAGCAAGTATGGAAGAACAAGAAATTCCCACACTTAAGGGTCATCCCGCTACCTTTTCTTCTCATGCTAAAAGAAGAATCAATTCCGGGGCTAAATTCAAAGGAAAGGCTGGACCAAAGGGTGGACAAAAAGGACAATGTTACAATTACAATAAAATAGGTCACTATGCAAGGGAGTGTCTTGATAAAAAGGACTCACACCGGGATGATGATCAAAATCCCTCTCAAGGCAATCAAAGGAATAGCAGGTCAAATGGTCGAGGTAAAAGAGGTGTTGGAAATCAAGGAAGAGGACAACCATTCAAGAAGGAAAGAATAGGTATGAAACTAACATTGTTAACAATAAGCAAGATGAATATTATCTACCAGCAACTCTATCTACTTCCACTCCCCTGGACTCACTAGGAAATTGGCTCATTGATATTGGTGCCTCAAGGCACTTCAATGGTTACAAAGAAGCTCTCTATAGCCTGATAGAGAAAGAAACCAACCTGTAAATTGTTCTTGGAGATAATTCAAAATATTCTGTGAAAGGCGTAGGAAATGTTACTGTTAAATTGAATCAGGGTAATACAATCCACCTACAAGATGTATTATATGTACCTGATCTCAAAAAGAACCTGGTGTCCATTTTAGCTATGGAGGAAAAAGGCTACAAGGTGGCCTTCAGCGATGGCAAGGTACTTGTATGGAAAAATAATATTAAAAAGATGCCTTCACTCTTGGATTTCGAGTTGATTCATTATATTAGGTCTGAGGAAGTCTGCTAGGTGTCCTGTCTTGTGACAAATCTCTTCAGTCTGAACTATGGCATCGGAGGTTTTCTCACCTTCATTATAAAGCTCTACCCGATGTGGGACAAATGGTGACAGGGTTGCCCGAATTCCAAGTAGAACAAGAAGGTGTATGTCGAGGATGTGCCGAAGGAAAGCTCAAAAGGGGACCATTCCTCTCAAGACAAAGCAATACCTACAATATATTGCAATTGGTTCACTCAGACATATCTGGTATGATGCCTGTGAACTCCTTGGGAGGATATTCATATTACCTCACTTTTATAGATGATTGTTCTCGCAAGACTTGGATATACTTCTTGAAAAAGAAGGATGAAGTGTTCTCCTGGTTTCGACACTTCAAAGCCTTGATCGAGAATCAAACCGAGAAGAAGATAAAGACCTTAAGGACTAATAACGGGACTGAATATGAATCCAATGAGTTTCATGACTTTTGCAACGAAGCTGGCATTAAGAGGGAGACTACTACACCATATACTCCTGAGCAAAATGGTGTGGCAGAAAGGAAGAACCCTACAATTATGGAAGCTATTCGTGCTATGCTCCATGACCAAAGACTTCCGAAGTTTTTACGGGTCGAAGCTGCAAACACCGCCGTATATGTACAAAACCAATGCCCTCATCAAGCATTGGGTTCCAAGACTCTCGAAGAGATGTTCACTAGTAAGAAACCTGATGTATCTCATTTTAGAATTTTTGGAAGCCCTGTATATTTTCATGTGCCGAAGGAGAAAAGGAATAAATTTGGTGCATCTGGAAAGAAAGGATTATTGTGGGCTATAGCTAAAATGCTAAGGGCTATAGAATCTATGTGGCTGGTCAAAGAGAAGTCGAGATTAGCCATGATGTCAATTTTGACAAAGATATGGATCTTAGCAAAGTAGACAATCTTCCTACTCTAAGAGGATCTAAAGAAGCTGACACTAGGGAACCGAAGGAAAAGGAAGATGAGACAATACTTGATGCGGAAGAACCTATGGATCCTATTGATCCTCCTCCGCGAGAGCCTTCCTCTTCTAGTAAGAGACCTTCATGGCTTAGGGGGACACTTGATGATGCTGAAGGACACATTGCACCCCGAGGAACCTTTGTGACAGTAAGAATCCGAACAAGTATCAGGGATACCTGACCATCATGAGCACGATCATCCAAAATGAGCCTTCATCATTCACAGATGCCGTCAAGCATCAAGTATGTAAGGATGCTATGACCGAGGAATATGAGTCCATTATGAAAAATGATGTCTGGGATGTGGTCCCCAGACCCCAGGACAAAGTCGTTGTCACTTCAAAATGGCTTTACAAGATAAAGCATGCAGTTGATGGAAGTGCGGAAAAGTATAAGGCTCGTTTTGTCACTCGTGGCTTCTCCCAAAAGGAGGCTATAGACTATTATGAAATATTTGCACCTGTTGCCCGATATACCACCATCCGCTCCATCATAGCCCTTGTTGCTTCCCAAGGATGGAACCTACATCAGATGGATGTCAAGTCTACATTCTTACATGGTTCGATCAAAGAGGAGATCTATGTGGAGAAACCCAAAGGATTTGAGATTTATGATCGAGAATCTCATGTGTGCAAGTTGAAGAAGGCCCTCTATGGGCTAAAGCAAGCACCCCGAGCATGGTATGAGAGAATCGATAGCTACTTGATGAAGCTGGGATTCACTAGAAGTGTATCTGACCCTAACCTTTACTTTAAGGTTATAGATGACGAGCCTCTCATACTGGTGCTTTATGTTGACGACCTCTTTCTAACAGGTGCAGACCCTCTCATTCACAAATGTAAGAGGGATCTGGCTTCCGAGTTTGAGATGAAAGACCTAGGACTCATGCACTATTTCCTAGGACTCGAGGTCTGGCAGAAACCAGGGGAGATTTTCCTATCTCAAGGAAAATATGTGGTGAAGATACTGGAAAGATTCAACATGGTGGAATGCAAGCCCGTAACAACCCCAATGGAGCTTGACTTCAAGATGTTAAGTGGTAGTGCTGCCAGACCTGTTTTACGAAATGCTATCGAGTGTCAACAACTCGTCAAAGCATTAATGTTCTTGGTGAACTCCTGTCCAAATATATGCTTTGCAGTCAACACTTTGAGTCAACATATGGTTGAGCTTCACCACTCACATTGGATTGGTGCCAAGAATCTACTGATATATCTTTGTGGCACAATCACTCATGGGTTGAGATACACTGCCGAAGATGTGAGACTACTTGGGTATACTGATGCTGATTGGGCAGGCAATGTGGTGGACCGAAAGAGCACTTCCAGATGTTGTTTCTCTTTGGGATATGCCTCGATATCTTGGATGAGCAGGAAGCAGAAGTCGATGGCTTTGAACACCGCCGAGGCAAAATACATTGCTTCTAGCATGGCCTCCTGTGAGGCAGTCTGGTTGCGAAAGCTCTTCAGTGAGTTGTTTGGATTTACATTGGATGCCACCGTGATTCTACGTGACAACCAAAGCGGGATCCGTTTTTCATGATCGCTCCAAGCATATTGATATAAGGTACCACTATATTCGAGATATGGTGCAGCGAAGAGTAATAAGGCTCCAACATATCTATACAAATGAAAAGGTCTTCGACATTTTGACAAAGCCCCTAGGAAAGGTCAAATTCCTGACTTTTTGAGAACAACTTGGTGTCATTCAGAGACCCTCTGATGAGGGTCGAGTATGTTGTATTGAGCTCTAGGAGCTCCAGGGGGGCGCGGGGTACTTCTTGGAGCAACATGTGATCACAAGGAGACTCACCATCCCCTGGTGGTGTACTATGTACAGGGTAAAGGTTCAACCTTCCCCTGTGACACCCCATGGCGACTATGGCACAAGAGTTCTCCTATGGGCAAGGATGATTCGTTCTCCGTGGAAACTGTGGAATAGGATGATTAGTTCTCCTGTAGGCCAGGATAATTAGTTCTCTATGGCATCCACTAGACAGGATGATTCGTTCTCCTATGGACAGGATGATTAGTTCTCTTGTGGAGGCATCCTACCCATGCAGTCTGGGACTCATGGGAAGTACCTTTCATCTGATCAATGAGAAGGGAAATGAGGATAGGGACCATAGTAGTTCTATCAATGGACGCATCGTTGTATCTACCGTACTCCCTATGCTAGGATGACCTCCATTGATCTAGGATCAATGACACTGATCTGGGATCAGTGAGAGTGGTATATGCTCTGAGACTGACTTCGGGTCAGTAGAGGATGGTATGATGCATCCTCAATCATTTCTTCTTCTTCATAGTTCAAGCAAAGCAGAGCAGAGCAAAGTGGGGTCAAGCCATATAGGGCAGTGCATTTGATGGATGGACAGCAATGGCAGTCCGCCAGATTGCAAATGAAGTTCTCCCTAGTTGAGAGGGAGTGTTAAAATTGGAAACTAGGGCCAAACTTCATGTGGTCACCTTATTTATGGATGCTGATATTTTTCCTAGATTCCTCTCGTTGAGAGGTGTAGGATTGATCTAAAGATCATCCGATTCCCGTAAGTATTTATGAAGATATGAATTTATTTTGATTATGGACAAATTGTTGAATTGAGGCTTCTGTGATCCATAACATTTATTAAGAAGAGTTTCGGCGTAAATCACATGAAGAAAACTTTTGTCAACGCGTTTCGAACCAACTAGTGTGGTTCATCGTCTGAACAAATAAATAAGTAAATTTATTATTTTTAATCTACAAAACCCCCTTTACTCCTCCCTAATGATTCAATTGATTAGATAAATTAGTATTAGGTAATTTAATATATAATTAAAATAAAATAGTTTAACATTCTATAAAAAAACCCTTTACTTTTCCCTAGTGGTTGTTTAAATTATAAATTAATTAAATTAATTTATTGACCTATGAAAAATATATTAATAAAATAAAATATAATAACTTATATATTACAATTAGTTAATTATTCTATTACCTTTGACTTATTAATATTCTAATATTAATTTTAATCTAATCGTTTTAGCTAGCCTTTGATGATCAACCTAGTCAACCTAGCCGTTTGGATGATCTGCTCTCCCTATATATTGGCAGCCATGATCTAACTTCTCAAATTGTCCTGACAATGAACCACACTAGTTGGTTCGAAACGCGTTGACAAAATTTTTCTTCATGTGATTTACATCGAAACTCTTCTTAATATATGGAAAAATTTTCAAGGTCAGCCACCAACTTATGTAGGCTCAAAAGCCAAACAATCATATGGATACAAGGAGCATTCTCCTCATTTGCACACTTCACTCTCACACACATCTCTCTCTCTCTCTCCTGCGCAGAAAGAGTCTCTCTCTTTCTCACACGTGTGGATGAAAAGGAAGACATCCTAGGGCAAAAAGGACACAGAAATAGGACAACAAGTTAGTTTGACCAGCGTTGACCCTCCAAGGAGTACAGATTGGGTGTGGTTGCCTCTCCTAGGCATGCCGCAATTTTTGGCACAAAAATCGAGGTGATATGACCTCTGGTTTGATCGAAATTGACTGCCCTAGTTTAGGGTTGCAGTTAACTTCAGAAATCTGCACTTTGATTGAACTTTTGGGGCTGTTCTAGGGCTATTTCTTCAGGTTGTTTTAGGACAAGTTGACCAGAAATTGACCAAGTATTTTAGAGGTCAATTTCAGCAAGTTTGACTTTGCTGATCTAGGGTTCGCTGTTGCTGATATAAAATTATAGAATTCAAATTTTGTACTATTTCTCTCTATTGAACTATTGAAGATAAAAGAAGATTTGATCAAAGGGTTTCCCCAAATTTGGGGTTTGTCCCTGGCTAGCCGCCACATCTTGTGTCTCTTGTCTTGGCTTGTTTTTGGTTGATCATTTAATGTCCTATCTACACTTTACTTTATGTATATCTGATTGTTAATCTGTGGCTAATAAAAAATAAAATAAGTAAATTGCACTAAGCATAGAACATACCATAATTTAACACATGCGGGTCGTCGGATGTGAGGAGATAGGCGGAGATGAAGAGTGATATGGCGAAGAATTAATGTGATGTGATGGGATGGATTGGTGGGGTTAAGAATCGACATTTAATGTAATGTTGGGAAATATGAAATATAAGGGGGGTATGAACTTAGGGAAATGATATGAAGGGAATGGATTGGCAGAGGGGTGATATGGGATTAATACTTAGGATATGGGGTTTTAAAATTTAGGATAGTGTTAATATCATAAGTAAGCATACAAACCTTATAATAACCTTCACTTTTCTTTCAATTTCTTCTGCACATGAAAACACAATGGATATTTGATTATGGCACATTTAGACTAGCAGCCTGTGCATTTTTCAAAAACATAAAATGAAGCCTTCCTTTTCTTTTGCTTCCCTAACATTTTATTTTCCTTTGCCTTCTTTATTTAGGGCAGCTAACACCTAACATTTTATTGATATGGATGCCTATAAAACATCAAATTTTCCTAACATTTTAAATTTTCATTCTTTTGCATCCATATCCTATCTTAACATTTTCAAAATTATTTGACTAATATGCTAACTTATCAAAACTAGATAATGTTACAACATGGGTCCAGCTGGGGACTGCTTCCCCCTCTGGGATGCAAAGAACAAGCAGATCCAAGTGCCTTCTCTTCGAGTTATGGAGTCTTTGCTGAAACAGATACTCACTTGCAATTTTCAAAAATAAATAAACTCTTCGAATACTTATAGATGATGAATGAATGAAGAATCAATATTGATTGTAGTGTTTCAAGTATCTCCCATTGACCGGAAATGAGGAATACTCTCCTTCAAGATTCTGTAGAATAAATGTATTGTTCCCTTTGAATTATACAATACTGAATGGACCAAACCAGAGGTTGTCAAAGTTTGCATGTTTACCTTTGTCTTCTCTCCTTGTATCCCATCTGAGCACTAGGTCACCTTTCTTGAAATTTCTCTCTCTAGCCTTTCTGTCAAACAATTCTTTCATCTTGTTCTGGTATTTCCTTAGCTTGTACTGAATTTCATCCCTATCTTCATTCAACTCAATTATTTGATTAATCCTTCTTGAGAAATCATCTTTTTCTTCATAATATTCTTGGAGGAACCTCATAACAGGGAAAGCTAAATGAGTAGGAAAAATTGCTTCCTTGCCATAAACTAATTGGAAAGGAGACTTTCCTGTTGATCTCTTAGGAGAAACTTTGTTTTCCCAAATGGCATGAATAAGATGGCTGTCCCAACTCTTTTTATGGTCTTCAAGAGTCTTCTTAATGACCTTAACTAAGCTCTTGTTGGAAGACTCTGCTAGCCCATTACCTTGTGGATAGTATGGTGTAGAATGGTGTAAAAGGATTGAATACTTTTGACATAATTCAATCATTTTAACGTTGTTGAAAGTTGTTGCATTATCTGTAACAATCTGTTGAGGACATCCAAATCTTGACAAGATGTTTTCTTCAAGAAATTTAATTACAACAGTATCAGTGGCATTTTTCACCGGTATGGCTTCTACCCACTTGGTAAAATAATATGTGGCAGTTAAAATCCATCTATGTTGATTGCTTGACTGTGGATGAATTTCCCCTATAAAGTCTAATCCCCATTGAAGAAAAGGAGCATCAACTGATACTGGAACCAAGGGAAGTGCTAACAGTTTCTGTTTTCCTGCAAACAATTGGCATTCTTTGCAACTTCTTACTCTTGCTCCAACTTCTTTGAAAAGTGTGGGCCAATAGAAACTTGCTTTTAGAATTTTGTAGGTTGTTGCTCTCTAGGCATAGTGTCCACCACAAAACCCTGCATGGAACTGGTCTATAATACCTTCTGTTTCATTTTTAGTTAAGCACAGAAGAAGGATATTAAGAGGGTCTTTCCATTAAACATTAGCATTAATAATGTAGTATTTCACTGCTTTAAGCTTGAGGACTTTGCATTGTTTCAAATTTAGTCAGCTGGACATTGAAAATTTCTAAGAAACTGCACAATATCAGAAAACCAATCAGAAAGTAGATATTTTCGATCTATATGAACAAGAATGGCTTGATTTGAAGGAAGATGTTCTTGTGGATTCTCCCCTTCTCTAAGAGAAGGAGATTATTGTGGATTATCCTCTATTATTAAGGAAGGTTCTTATGGATTCTCCTTTGTTGTTAAGGAAGGTTGTTATGGATTCTCCCCTTATGACATTTTAGAAAACAGATTTATCCCCAATACTTTGCAGTTGGACTTAGCTAACAATTTGGCCAGGCCTTGGCCTTTTACTAGCTTTGTGGTTTTTATTTCAAGGTCAAATTCAAGGATTTTAGCAATCCATCTCCCTCGTCTCCCATCAATATCAGGTTGAGTCAAGATAGTTTTAACAGCATGATTAGGGACATAAGTTGGGATGTGTGAATGCAGGATATGTTCTAAAGGCTTTGAGGGCTTGAAGTAAGGCATAAACTTGTTTTTCAATAATATCATACCTGAGTTCAGCATCTCTCATTACTTTTGAAAAGAAGGCTATGGGCTAGTCATCACCATTTGTATTCTTCTGTAAAAGTACAACAACTAATGTTGTTTTGGGTGCAAAAGAAAATATGTTCTAAAGGCTTTGAGGGCTTGAAGTAAGGCATAAGTTTGTTTTTCAATAATATCATACCTGAGTTCAGCATCTCTCATTACTTTTGAAAAGAAGGCTATGGGCTAGTCATCACCATTTGTATTCTTCTGTAAAAGTACAACAACTAATGTTGTTTTGGGTGCAAAATAAAATATGCTAAAGGGTGAAGAATAGTCAGGGCTAGCTAATGTAGGGGCCTCAAATATAACCTTTTTTATCTGGTCAAAAGCATACCTAGCGGGGATTGTTCATTTCACTTCATTATTTTTCTTAATCATATATGTTATATCTTTAACCATCTCAGCATAATTTGGGATGAACCTTCTGAGAAAATTGATCTTTCGAAGGAAGGATTGAATCTCTTTCTTATTCCTTGGCAAATGTAGGAATTTACACAGTAAGTTCCTCAAATAGAACACCAAAGGACACCGCTCACAAACAGATCACAGATCAATACACCAGTATTCTTGACGTGGTTAAAACCCTTAAAGAGGGAAATAGTACATGACCTGAGCCAACGCGACCACTTCAGGAAATTTATTAGTAAAAGAAATAAAAATTACATAATCTTCTCTCATGAACGGTTACCCTACAAATGACCCTACATGCTCTTTAAATAGAGATCATGGACCAATCGAGTGTTAAGCCATGGATCAAGTATCAGTAATACCGAGGAGAGAATGAACCATCAGATCACTTCATGTCTAGAACATATCGTGACCTTCGGATTGTAAGTTACAAAAGTACATAGTAAAGAAACACACTTTACCTAACTCTACACTAGGCTAAGTTATACTTAACTATTTCCTATGTGTCGGAATATCCTAACATCCCCCCTTAAGAACAACTTGGGATATGATTAAAGGATGTACAAATATGACACAATTGGAGAAGGAAGTGTAGGTTTTAACCCCGCACAGAAATTACCTGCATACGAATTCTAAAACACATAAAATAAACAAGGCAAGAGCATAACACATAAAACACATATACATAGATATTTTCCCACTGGATCCCAAAACTAGGACTACCAGCTTGATTTTTCACTATATTCCTTTCAATGTTACAATACATATATATACATGTCGAAGCATCCAATACCATGGACCGAAAAATCATCGTGTCCAAAACCATGGACCGAAAACCATAGGTAGGTTCGCCCAACCTAATATAGGGTCCAAAAAAAAAATTTCTCGGGGTGCTGCCCCGGACCCCGTTAAGGGGGGCTGCCCGCCCCCCTCAAACCCCCTAAACAGGGGAGGTTACCACCCCCACTGCGTAATCAGCGCAATGAAGGGGGGGCTCCACCCCCCCTCTAACCACTCGGTTCACTACGTAGGTTATTCGTGGAAAGAATATAAAACAACCCAACATGAAGGAGGCATTAGAGCTTATTCCCCTTAGTGACAACTTCCTGAACTCCAACCATAAATCAAAGTTTAATAAACTTCGCCTCTGTGAGAGCTTTTGTAAAGATGTCTACAACTTGATCATCTGTTGAACAATATTTCACTTTAAGAACATGGTCATGAATGAGCTTTCTGATAAAGTGCATGTGTAGTTTAATGAGTTTGTTGCACTGATGTTGGATTGGATCTTTGCATAGTCGAATGGAACTTTGATTATCACACCAAAGTGTAGTCGGATGCTGCTCCTGAAAGCCAAACTCTGATAGGATCTTACGAAGCCACAAGGCTTCCTTACTAGCTTCTACAACGCCACGATCATCTGCTTCTGTTGAAGAAAGAGAAATGGCACTTTGTTTCTTGCAAGCCCATGTAATAGGTCCATAACCAAGAGTGAAGACATAACCGGCAGTAGACTTCCGTTCATCAGGGTCACCAGCTCAATCAGAATCAGTGAAACCAACCAATAGAGGAGATGCTTCTACACAGTAATGAATCCCAAACTAAACTGTACCTAGAACATAACGAAGTATTCCTTTAGCTACTTTCCAATGACTTTCATGTGGGTTTTGCGTAAACTGAGCAATAAGGCCAACAACAAAGGAAAGATCAGGATGTGTATCTAATTTTTTCCCTACAAGTTGACGGTATAAGGTAGCATCAACTTCAGGGGAAGTACAAGTGGCTGAAAGTTTGACTCTCGAGATTGAAAGGGAGAACGGGTTGGCTTACAGTCTTCCATGTGAAAGTGGCGTAGAAGATCGTAGGCATACTTGGAATGGGAAAGGGAAATACCTTCCTTGGATTGTAAGACTTGAAGACCAAGAAAATAGTGCAAGTGTCCTAAGTATATCATTTCAAACTTCTTTTTAAGGCTAGAATTTACATGGTTTATAAGGTTGGGATCACTACCAGTAAGGATAAGATCATCAACATAAAGAACAAGAATGATAAGAGACTTGCCCATTTTCTTGGTGTAGACAGTATTGTCAGAATGACACCTACAAAAGCCAGTATCTAAAAGAAAGTTATCCATTTTGGCATACCAAGCTCGAGGGGCTTGCTTGAGACCATAAAGGGATTTCTTAAGCCAAAATACAAGGTTGGAGTCTATTTTTATAAATCCAAGAGGTTGTTCCATATATATTTCTTCATGCAAGTCCCATGCGAGAAGGCAGATTTAACATCCATCTGATGGACTTCCCATTTGAAAGAGGCAACAAGGGAAAGAACAAGGCGGATAGAGTTCATTTTAGCAACAAGGGAGAAGGTTTCAGTATAGTCAATGCCTTCTACTTATGAAAATCTCTTAGCAACAAGACAAGATTTATGTTTATCGACTTTTCCATTTGGTCCAAACTTGGTTTCGCAAACCCATTTACATCTAACAATTTTTCTTCCTTTTGGAAGAGGAACAAGATCCCATGTATCATTTGCCAATAATGAACAATATTCTTCATTCATAGCTGTGTCCCAATCTGGATGGCCTGAAGCTTCTACAAAGGTGTCAGGATCATAATTTGTTGAAGCTTGAGCCAGTAAAGAAGAGGCTCTATCGAATTGAGAACATGTATGTCGTTGATCTGTAGGATCACCTACAAGAGCACTTGCTGCACCCCGAGTAGCACAGACCCATTTTGGAAGCTGAGGAGCTAAAGGAGGATCCTGAGAAGGTGGGGGAGGGTTGTCATCCTCGTTGTCATCATCTAAAGAAGAAATATTTTCAGAAGTAGAAGGGATAGAGAGAGGTGGCACATCCGCCGATATATTTTCGGCAAACTTTACATCTCTTCTAATGATGACATTTTTGTACTTAGGTGCAATAAGTCTATATCCTTTGACACCTTCATAATATCCAAAACAAAAAACAAAAAATACAATTTTCACTCTTAGGTTCTACAGCTTTATGTTTCTCATATGGAATATGGGCCCATGCTTCACTTCCAAAAACATGAAAGTAACTTACATCTGGTTTAATTGAGCTCCATGCTTCTTCTGGAGTGATATTCTTTAAAACCTTAGTAGGAGCGCGATTTACCATGTAATTTGCATAGTTACTTGATTTTGCCCAAAAATTAAGACTAAGTCAGATTGAAGCATACAATTAGCTATTTCCTTTAAGTTGTGATTCTTCCTTTCAGCTACACCATTTTGTTGTGGAGTATATGGAATAGTATGTTGCATTTGAATTCCATGTTCAGTGCAAAAGTTGATGAATTTGTTGTTAACATATTCTCCGCCATTATCTAATCTTAGCTTAATAATTTGATGTCCAGATTGTTTCTCACTAAAGGCCTTAAAGGCCAAGAACATTTTAAAGACTTCACTCTTGATTTTTAAGAGGCATGCCCAAGTGCGTTTAGAGAAATCATAAATGAAAGTTAAGAAATACTTGTAGCTAGATAATGAAACAACTAGAAGTGGACCACATAAATCATTATGCACAAGTTGTAAAGGGGCTGAGAAGTGCCAAGAGGCATGTTTTTCAAAACTATCCCGATGATGTTTTCCGAGTACACATCCAGAACAAACACCACCTCTGCAAGATACCATAGGAAGACCCATCACCATATTTTCTTTACATTGATTTTGAAGGGAGCAATAGTTTAAGTAAGCAATAGTTTAAGTGACCAAATAACTCATGCCAAAGTTTGCTCACTTCATCATTATGGGCAACAAATACCGGGGGAAGTGTTGATGACCCAAAGTTGTTAAACTTATACAACCTTGTAGAATGATCAGCAATTCCAGTAGCTAAAATCTGTCTAGGATCTCTTAGGTCCTTAATTACAACATCGTGAGGTGAAAATTCAACGATTTTACCTTCAGCTGAATGAGTTATCTAATATACAGATAGAAGGTTGCAAGATAAGATTGGAACACATAATACATCATTAAATTGGCCATTGTCTAGATGAATATTTCCAATCCCTACAACACTAAGAGATCTATCATCACCAACACATATATATTTGGTGTTACAATCATTTAAAGAATAAAACATGGCTTTGTTTTTCGTCATGTGATAAGAATCTCCATAATCAATGAGCCACTCATTAGAATGAGAAGAATAAGATACATTAAGTGCATAACCAGACTGAGATGCTTGACAACCACATGCAGAAAGTGTTATTCCTGAAGATGAAGTTGAAGTTGAAGAATGATCCAAATGTATGTTATGCTTCTTCATTGTTGCTTCCAAGGCTTCCATCTTCTTAAAGCATTTGGATTCTAAGTGGCCATCTCGATTACAAAAGTGGCAATTTCTATCAGTGTTCTTCCCTTTGTTTTTATTTGCCTTATCATATTGTTGAAATGATTTTTCATTTTGAAACTGAAATTGCTTAGGACCCTTGTATGGTTTAGGACCATTATTTTTAGGATACTACTTCTTAGGATTCTTTGAATTTGGTTGGTGCTGGGCGGCTAAGGCTTTCTTAGAAGAGTTCCCAATATTAAGAAGACCAAGATGTAAGATTTTTTCTTATTCTCTTATTAAAGAATCACAAAATGCATCAAAAGAGGGGGACTTGTAGTCTTGTCCTTGAGAAATAAAGGCTTATCTAATGAATGGAAGGTGGAAACAAACACATAGTAGGTTGCTCCCAACTTAGTAAGAATGGAATAGATAAGGCTACCATCTTCTTTCTTAACCTTAACACCTTCCAAGAGAATTCTAAGGGTCTTAAACTCGGACAAAAAATCTTCAATGGAAGAAAAATCATTAGGGTCCAACATAGGCAACTCATTTTTGAGTTGATGGGCTCTAATTTCATTTTTAATTCCAAAAACTTTAGTGAGTTGTTTCATTGCTTCATTAGGGGTATCAAGTTCTGCGATATGGAATCTAAGGTCTAGAGAAATATACATCCCTATCAACCCACATGCTTGATCTTGCCTATTTTCCCATTTGGCTGCCTTATCTTCATCTTTAGGTTAGTTTCTTGGCATAAGGTTGTTTTGTAAAGACCTTTACTTCTAAGTACATCCACAATGTAGGACCACCATTGGAAGTAGTTGTTGTTGTCAAGAATAACTTGGCATGGACTTTCCATTTTAATGGAAACTGAAGTTGTAGATGCTGAAACTAAATGTTCCAATGGAAAGATATCGAAAAATTAGGCCGATTCAAAAAAAATGGCTCTAAAAACGTCTTCCAGATGAAGAAGTTATGGTTTTTTTAAGAAAATTTGTTGAAGATGCCGACGAAGTGCATGAATGTGCAGAAATGAATGATAATGTTATATTTTAAAAAAAAATCCCCCCCCCCTTTTCCACACTTAATCTAATTAGCTCACTTTAAAAAAAATTATGTGACCCACTTTTATAAATAAGTGAAAGTCACTTTTACAATGGTACTTTATGAGCTACCTACGAAATTGTAACTTAAATAAAAAAATAAAAATAAAAAACTTTAAAATTATAAGTGACTCGCCTTTTACAATGGGTGAAATCACATTTACATAAAGTAACTTTAAAACATAAGTTACATGTGCTTTTTGAAAAAATAACTCAACAAAAAGAAAGACTTGAAGTCAAGACCTCTATTCTCATAAAGTAACTTTGGACCAAGTGAGCTAGTTTAAAAGATTAGTAATTTTTGCAAAAGAGGAAGGGTTTTTTTTTTAGTCACTGAAGCTTTGGAGTTCGTGCTTACTTTAAAAATCTCTTTTTGCCTACAAAACAAAAAACCGCACAACCCAACACAGAGATACAAAAAAAACAAACCTTATGGCTTGAAGTTAGCTTTTGCCGAAAACTAAATATTTTCCTCAATGTTTCTAATTTTCCGAGATCACGCTAAGGCATTGTAGGTTTTAACCCCGTACATAAATTACCTACAGATGAATTCTAAAACATAGAAAATAAACAATGCGAGAGCATAACACATAAAACACATATACATAGAGATTTTCCCCTGGACCCCAAAACCGGGACTACCAGCTTGATTTTTCATTATTGTTCCTTTCAATGTTACAATACATATTTGTACATGCCAAAGTATCCAATACCATGGACTGAAAACCATTGTGTCCAAAACCATGGACCGAAAACCATCGCGTCCCAAACCATGTGCGAAAATCATGCACAAAACCATAGGTAGGTCCACCCAACCTAACATATGGTCCAAAATCAAAATTTTCCAGGGTGCTGCCCCGAACCCCATAGAGTGGGGTTAACTGTACCCCTCAAAACCCATGTGACCCACCCACTATGCAATCGACGCAACGAATGGGGGGCTCCACCCCCCCTCTAACCCCTAGTTAACTACGTGGGCTAGTCGTGGAAATAATATAACACAGCCCAACATTCTCCCACTTGTTGTTTTCTTTGCACAGGGGGCCACAAGAGAGCTTAGTCATTTATCCAGCCCTACAATGCCCATTATTTCTCTACATCAAGAGAACTTCTCAGAGCTAATAGATTTTGTCAATGCATCTGTAGTATTCTTTAAAGTGTCCACCTTTACCAGCAACACCTTTTTGTCTTCTATCATATCCCTCACAAAGTGATACTGAATATCAATGTGCTTTGTCTTTGAAAGATATGCAGGGTTCTTTGCCAAGAAAATTACACTTTGGCTATCATATTCTATCCTTATAGCTCCCTGTACTAACCCCATATTTGAACACAATCTCTGAAACCAAATTGCTTCCTTGCTTACATGAGTGGCTGCTACGTATTCTACCTCCGTAGTTGATAGTGCCACTACAGATTATTTCTTACTCATCCAACTGACTGCACCTCCAAATAGGTTAAACACATACCCACTTGTAGATCTTCTCTGATCCAGATCTCCAGCCTAGTCTGCATCAACAAAGCCAGAAATATCCAACACTCTGTCCAATCCTAGTCTTCCTTGGTAGCACAAACCATAATCACTAGTGCCACACAAATACTTGAAGACCCGCTTCACTCCAGTCCAGTGCTCCTTCCTTGGTTTTGACATAAACCTGCTCAATACTCCCACTACATGTGCAATGTCTCATCTAGTACAGACCATCGCATACATCAAGCTACCGACTGCACTTGCATATGGACACGGGACATGTCCTCTTCCTCTTCTTGTGTGTTGTGACATTGTTCAGCATATAACTTTACACCTACAAAAATAGGAACCTTCACCGGTTTACTATATTGCGTATTAAACCTCTGCAATATTGTCTCAACATACTTCCTCTGGTTTAACCAAAGCTTCCTCTTTGTCTGATCTCTTTTAATTTCCATGCCCAAAATATAGTTTGCAGCACCAAGATCTTTCATGTCGAATTTGGAGGAAAAATGGGTCTTCAAATCCTGGATAATTTCTTTATCATTTCCAACCAGCAACATATCATCCACATACAAGACCAGATAAATAACACGGTCACTAATTAATTTAAAATACACATAGTGATCTGCTTTGCTTCTGGTGAAGCCAAGTCCCCGTATAAATGTATCAAATTTCTGATACCACATCCTTGGTGACTGTTTTAATCCACACAGAGACTTCTTTAACTTGCATACCAGTTCTTTCTTACCCTTCACCGCCAAGCCTTCAGGTTGCTTCATGTAGATTTCCTCTTCCGAATCCCCGTGAATAAATGTTGTCTTCACATCCATCTGTTCTACCTCAAAATCAAAAGTAGCAGCAACAGATAAAAGTAATCTAACAGAAGTTACCTTGGCAACAGGAGAAAAAATATCACCAAAATCAATTCCCGACACTTGGGAATAACATTTTTCTACCAACCGAGCTTTGTATTTGTCCACCTTTCCTTCTGCATTTGTCTTCTTCTTGAACACCCATTTGTTGCCAATGGGTTTCCTTCCAGCCAGCAACTCCACCAGATCTCAAGCCTCATTTTTGTGCAAAGATGCCATTTCATCAACCATTGCCTCTTTCTAGAGTTTTCCATCATCTGAATCTACTACTTCCTTCACAATTCTGGGATCATCATTAGTAATAGATAAAGAAAAATTGAACAGAAAGCAGATGGACTATACCTTTCTGGCTACCTTCTTTCTCGAACTGATCTTCTCACACCCGGAGTTTGTGGCTCTTCATCTTCTAATTCCTCCTCTGCTGTAGAGTCTGATTCTTCCTCCTTTAGCTCAAACTCTATCTTCTCAGGTTCCTTTGGCTGGAATTCATGTTTAATAACATCTTTTACCTCTCTGAACACCATATCTCGGTTGTAGACAACCTTCCTTGTTACTTGGTTCCAAAGCTTATAACCCTTTAAACCATCCTTATACCCAATAAAGATGCACTTTTCAGATTTACTATCCAACTTTATTATTTTCTCCTTTGGAACATGTACATATGCATCACATCCAAATATCCTTAGATGTCAAAGAGAGGGTTTCTTACTAGTCCATACCTCTTGTGGAGTCTTATCCTCCAACGCTGATGAAGGTGACTTGTTGACCAGGCAACATGTAGTATGCATCGCCTCTACCTAGAATTCCTATCCTAACCCGACACCACTAAGCATGCTTCTTGGCCTTTCCATCAACGTCTTGTTCATTATTTCTGCAACTCGATTTTGCTGAGGTGTATATGGAGGATTCTTCTGCCTTGCTATACCACACTTCTTACAGAATTCTTCAAATTCCTTGCTGCAAAACTCTCCACCATTATCTGTCCTCAGCACCTTTATCTTCTTCTCTGTCTGATTTTCCACGAGAGCCTTAAATTCTTTAAACCTATCAAAGACTTCAGATTTATTCCTAAGGAAATATATCCATGTATTCCTTGATAAGTCATCTATAAATGATACATAGTACACAGACTTACCCAATGATGGAACCTTCATAGGTCCAAACACATCATTGTGCACAAGCTCTAATATATGTTTCACCCGCTTACTACCAGAGGGGAAACTCACCCGATTATGCTTCCCATATACAAATTTTCACAGAAATCAAAATCAAAAGAGCTATTACTCATACCTTTACCATGAAGTATTTGAAGGCCCTTCTCTCCAATATGTCCAAGCATTTGATGCCACAGCATGGTCTTCTCTCCAAAGACCACTAGATTTTCTGCTCCACTTTCAGGAACCACATAATTGTTGCACCCATCAACAACAATGCTACCTTGCAACTTGTACAGAGTTCCAATCCGAACTCCCCGCATCAATACCAATGCTCCCCAAACCATTTTGCAGGTATCCTTCTCGAACACTATTTTTACACCTGTATCATCAAGCTTGCTTACAGAAATCAGATTTCTGGCTAATGCAGGAATATGCAGAACACCCGAAAGTGTTCTAACCCTTCCACCTTGCAACTTCAACTTTAATTTTCCGCAACCAATGATTCTAGCCTTCCTATCATCCCCTAAGAAGACATCGCCACCATTATATTTCTCATACTCGCAGAACCACTCTCTATGGGGAGTGAAGTGAAAGGATGCATGTGAGTCAATTAACCATGCCTCATGATCTACATGTGTACTTGAAGAAGCCAAGTACACATCCCCACCTTCATCTGAGGTGGTTTTCGCCTCTGCAGAAGGATCATCATCAGATCCCTTTCCTTTGTTAGGAAATTTAGATTTACAGTCCCTTTTGTAGTGCCCTTCCTTTCCACATTTCCAGCACACCACCTTTACAAGTTTTCCTGGAGATTTAGATCTCCCTCTAGATTTAGATCTCCCTCTCGATGACTTATTTTTGTTTTTGTTTTTGGACCATCCTCATACAGACAAGGCATCACCATTCTGGCTCTCCATATTTTTTCGTCTCATCTCCTCCATCAGTAAGGATGAGACTATTTCATCAAACTGCAAGGCAGTTGCATTGCTACCTATTGCAATAACCAGACTATCCCACGAATCTGGTAGAGAACACAACAAACTGATGCACTTATCTTCATCTGAAATTTTAATATCAACAGATGCTAACTGACTTACCACAGTACTAAATGTGTTCAGATGCTCTATCACCGAGTCTCCATCTTTCATCCTCAGGTTATACAGCTTTTTCCGCAAGAACAATTTATTCACTAGAGACTTAGATTGGTACAAAGTCCCTAACTTGTCCCACAAAGCCTTCATCATAGCTTCCCCTGATACATTCAGCAATATTGAATCTGAGACACACAATCGTATTGTGCTCTTTGCCTTCCGATCCAACTTCTTCCATTCTTCATCGGACACTCTCGTTGGTTTAGTACCTGGATCCACCACAATCCACTAATCTTTATCCACCAACAAATCTTATATCTTGAGTTTCCACAACTCAAAACTCTAACCATTAAATTTCTCAATCTCTATCTTTCCATTTCTCATCATCTTCTTTCACCACCAGAATCGATCTCACAGATCTCCCACTGAACAGGGTCTACCACAGGCCCAAGCGAAACCCCTCAGCAACAAAGGCATCCCCTTGAGGCCAAAACAGCTCTGATACCAAATGTAGGTTTTAACCCTGTACAAAAATACCTGCAGACGAATTCTAAAACACAAAAAATAAACAATGTGAGAGCATAACACATAAAACACATATACATAGAGATTTTCCCTTGGATCCCAAAACTGGGACTACTAGCTTGATTTTTCATTATTATTCCTTTCAATGTTACAATACATATTTATACATGCTGAAGCATCCAATACCATGGACTGAAAACCATCACGTCCAAAACCATGGACCGAAAACCATCACATCCAAAAGCATGTGCGAAAATCATGCACAAAACCATAGGTAGGTCCACCCAACCTAACATAGGGTCCAAAACCAAAATTTTCTGGGGCGCTACCCCGGACCCCATAGAATGGGGTTAGTTGTACCCCTCAAACCCCATGTGACCCCCCGCTACACAATCGGTGCAATAAACGGGGAGCTCCGCCCCCCTTCTAACCCCCGGTTAACTCCGTGGGCTAGTCGTGGAAAGAATATAACACAACCCAATAGGCGCAGCAGAAAAGAGCATACACATGAGAAAAATCCTTCCTTTCTGTTTCTGATTTGCCCAGATCTCACAGAGTTGCGAGGCAAATAGCATATGCAGAAATGAAATGTATAGATCTAGTAATAAAAAACAGAGAGATAAATAAACCGAAATAGACAGATAGATAAATAGCTAAAACTACAAATAAACACTATATACCTCCAGATCTTAAAAATGACGTAGCTAGGGCTACCGGAAACCTTTTCGCGTGAAACGAAAGGGGTTCCTCACTGGAACAGATGCTCCTAACATAATAGAGTATTCCTCTCAGCCTGAAAGCAGTCAGAAATAGTAGATCTAGGAAACGACAATCGGATGCAGTTGTACCGCCTTCCAATTTGGATCACCAATGGATATGGCCCTCAAATCGCTCTGATACCATGTAGGAATTTACAGGGTAAGTTCCTCAGATAGAAAACCAAAGGACATCGCTCACAAATAGATCACAAATCAATACACCAGTATTGTTGACGTGGTTAAAACCCTCAAAGAGGGAAACAATCCACGGCCTGAGCCAATGCGGCCACTTTAGGCAATTTATTAATAAAAGAAATAAAATTTACAAAAGCTTCTCTCATGAACGGTTACCCTACAAATGACCCTTCGTGCTCTTTAAATAGAGATCATGGACCAATTGGGTGTTAAGCCACGGATCAAGTGTTGGTAATACCAAGCAAAGAATGAACCGTCGAATCACTTCATGCCTAGAACATATCGTGACCATCAAATTGTAAGTTACAGAAGTACATAGTAAAGAAACACACTTTGCCTAACTCTACACTAGACAAGGTTATACTTAACTATTTCCTATGTGTCGGAATATCCTAATAGCAGAGATAGGGTCTGAATAGTTGGAACTCTCTTTGGGTCAATTATAACTCCCTCCTTGGAGATAATATTCCCTAGTAATTTCCCTTCTTTCACAACAAACAAAGATTTCTTCGGATTGATGGATATGCCAAATTTCCTACACCTGTCAAAAACCTTGCTCAAGTGTTTTAAATGATTTTCATCAAAATCAGAGAAAACAGTTAAATCATCTAAATAAATAACAGTAAGTTCAAACGTTTTACCTACAAATGCTAGTTGCTCCAGCATTGGTTAACCCGAATGGCATTCTGGCATACATAAGTGTACCCCAAGGAGTGGTGAAAGTAGTTTTGTCTTGGTCAGCTTCACTTACCATAATCTGGTTATAACCAGAAAATCCATCTAGCATAGAGATCCTATTAGCCCCTGAAACTTTCTGAAGTAGGTGGTCCATTTTGGGCAATGGATAGTTATTCTTTAAAGATGATTTTTTTCAGATTTCGGAAATCTACACATAGCCTAATCTCACCAATTTTCTTTCTGATAGGAACTAGGTTGGATACCCAATTAGAATACCTTAAAGGCACTATGATATGAGCATCAAGCAGCTTTTTAAGTTCCTTCTCAATGGTTGGAAATAGTATGGGATTAATTCTTCTTAACTTTTACTGGAAGGGTTTTGCGTCTAGTTTTAAAGGAATCTTATGCTCAATCAACGATGTGTCATATGTTTTCAATTCATTATAAGACCAGGAAAAAACATCCTTATAGTTCTAGAAAAGATTTAGGTATTTGACTTTAACATCCGAAGGTAAAGTTGAAGACAGTTTAACATTTCTCACATCATCCAAAGTCCCAATACTACATTCTTCGATTTCCTCTTCTGGTGAGTGAAACAAAGGATTTTTAGAGACATCATTATTATCGAATAGTTTTTCCAATGGGACTAATCCTTTAGGGATAAAATTATTAGATAATTGGATGATATCATGATCAAGAATTTTAGGAATAAATGAAGTTTTTGGATTCCGTTGATCTAATTCTTGGACAACTTGTTGATCTTCTTCGATTTGCATATTTGAGAATTCATCAATGACTTGAAGAAAATATTTTAATTGTTCATCATCTTCAAAAATATGCCAATGTTTAAGGTTATCAGGAATTGATGGTCGATACGTGACTTGGATTTTGTATTCTAATGATACTGGATCAGGGATTTTGAAGGAGCTTGTTGAGACAGCTAGTGAATCAGCATGCATATTTTCATCTCTGGGAATAGCAGTTATGTTAAAACCTTGGAAGAAATTCTCAATTGTGTCCCAAGCTTCATTTCTATAGGATCTAATCCTTGGGTGTTTAGTTTGACATAAATTTCTAACCTGGTTTACTATAAGCTCAGAGTCAGAAAAGACACTCAATTTTTGGACCTTTAGACTCCTAGCTAACTCAAGACCAAGAAGAAAATCCTCATACTCAGCCACATTATTAGTGACTTCAAATTAAAGTTTATGTGATTGAGTTATGAATTCTTCATTTGGTGATATAAGAACAATCCCCACTCCTACTCCTTCCTTTGAGCAAGAGCCATCAAAATAAAGTTTCCAGATATCTGATTCTACAATTTTAGACTAGGAAACAATATTTTCAATGGCAAGTTGAGTGTTTGATGCATTTTGTGAAGACAAGTGAAAACAACCAAAATCCTTATCTACTGCATAGATAGGATGGTTCTTTGCTTAATCAGACCTATAAACAGTATGAAGGAAACGAACTTCCCTATATAACCTTAAGTGCTCACCTCCATAGACTGGGATAGTAGAAAAAGACATGTCCATCTGAAGTGACCCTCCAAGTTTAGCACAACATGATCTAGATAGAAGCATGCCAAACTTGGCAGGAATATCAGTGACAACTATGTCTAGAACTATACTTTTGATAGGTATTTGAGCTAAGGTCACAACTAGGTCTTTGATCAATCCTAGGCATGGTAGTTTCTTTGAGTTAAAGGTGTAAAGGTCATGATAGGAATGGGTGACTTGTAACCGAATTTGGTTCATTATTACCTTTGGCATAAGGTTATGAGAGGCTCCAGAATCCAGCATGCTATTATACAAAAGAAAATCATGAGCTTTTAATGTTACATAAAATGATGGAACAATTTCATCGATCGTATCAGAACTAGGGCCAAATACAACTGAGGGTTTTTCATCGTGTAGACTAATAACATCTACCTCAGCATCTACACTAGAAGACTGTATCCATTTAGACACTTGATTTTTGTAACCAGGATTTTTGGAAAGTTTAGCTAAAGGTATAGGAATCTTGACCCTTTCCAATTCCTTTTCAATATTAAAAGTAGTTAAAACATTCTTATCAAATGGAAGGGTTTCCGTGGATGAATCTGTAGTCTAAGGGCTTGGAGTTTTTGTTTGAATGGTTTTCATTCAAAGTTTGATTATGGTGGTGGATTTTGGAGGTCTACCAGGACCTGATCTAGGTCTTAGATCATACCTCTTATTCAATTTTGCAATTAAAAATTTAGAGAATGCTTGGTATCTAGAAATTTGAGTATCTCCTACTTCTAGTTCGAAAGACTGAGATGAAGATGAAGGAACTATGGCCATTTGTATTGTTGAAGAATCAATATTATTGATATCTTCAGTAATTAAAGGGCCTGTATCTTGTGACTGTTGATCATCAATAAGCAAGGGTGGCTGAATGTTTTGGTCAGAACCTGGTCTCTGAAGAATTTGCATTTGAGGAGCTCTTCTGAATTGAGTTTGAGCTTGAGGTCTAACAGCAGTTTGTTGAGGAGCTCTAGGCTGAGTTTCAATTTTTGAAATTATGTTAGAAAGGTTCCTAAGCAAAGATGTAATTTCATCAATTTTCTGATCTTCAAGTTTAGATTTGGAGGAGGATGAATCATCAATCTTAGCTTTTAGTTTTCTTTCTTCTTTTTCTGCTTTAGCCTTAAGTTTACCAGAAGCTGACCTATTGGCTTCAACCTCTATAACATTTGTTTGCATGTCTTCTAAGGTATTAGAAACTCTTTCCCTTAGCATGACTGCAAAGTCACCATCAAATGATTTAGAGAATTTGACCTTTGCAGCTGTTATTGGTGGTTTACAATCATCAGGTATTTTATGATAGAGTTCGTTGAATCTTTTAATGAATTCAGCAACTAGTTCTCTTGGGTTTCTCTTTAATTCCTCAAATTCAGTAAGGAGGTAAACAGGATCTTTATTTACCCCCCATTGGTTTTTGAATATGGTTATAATTTCATTCCAAGTTCTGATAGAGTCGGCCCTGAGCTGCCTAAACCGAATCCTAACATTTCCTTCTAGGGATTGTATAAATAATCTCATATAAACATTTTCCTCTTCTATGTTCATATTGTCAGCAAAATCTAGGAAGGCTGATACATGATCCTCTGCTGAGGGACCTGTTTCTCCATTAAATATTGGCAAATTCTTTAAGTATCCATCAAGAAATTTCCCAAGTTTGCAGGGAGAACTAGGGCATCATACCTAGCCTTAACAATGGGTCGAAAAGCCATGACAGCGTGAGATGTATTGGGTGTCTGGGAGGATGTTGAAGAAGAGGAGGAAGATGATGAAGATGAAGGAGATGAAGATGAGTCATTAGGTGTATTAATTTTTGGAGGAGAGGGAGGAGACCTCTTTAAGGGTTTTAAAGGGGTTTTGATAACTAGTTTTTGAACTCCTGGTGGGAAGTCTTCCTTATTTTCAAATAAAGGATTCGAGTAGATAGAGAATGTCTCTTCAAAATTAGTTGAGGATGATGGAATAGAATAAGGAGTTGGAGTAATGAAATCTTGAGGTTTGAATTTAGGTAAATGTAAACCCAATTCTTCCTCAGATGAAGGTGATTTGATAGGAATGGATGGAACTTGATATGTTTCAAGTGACTGTATCAAAAAGGCTAATGGAAGGTCTACTCCTCTGGAAATAAGATCAGAGACCCTAGGAGGTAGTTTAGTCCAATCAGGGTGAGTTGGTATAAATGAGAATGGATCTACAGATGGAATGTCTTCAGGGTGTAAAGTTGAAGAAGAAGAAGGTGTTCTATGTCTTCCCCTTGAAGAGGCTCCCCTAATGAGTCTTTCTGGGTCTGGCAGAGGGTTAACAATCTCAAAATCAGAATGTGATCTTGTATGCTTATAGGGAGCTAGCTTGGACTAGTGGAATCTCCAGGTGAAAGATTTTGACCTATGACCTTATCCTTTATTCACCTTAAAGGAAAGGGAAAATTGTTGCCCCAGGGAAAATTTTACTTTCAGTTCTTTGCTCCCTGGCAACGATGCCAATCTGATGTTGTCCTTTGAGATAACCTAAGGTCAATTGGCTATGCCAAAGCATCTAAAATATTTTGTTTGATTTTAATGGTTGGATGACCAGTGAACTGCTTTTTAAATAGGTGCTTTAAACTTAGAAAGATCCTTAATAAAACAAAAGGTTGTTCTTTAAATACATATGGTTATTTTGATTTTAAGTGGAATGGATTAGAAGAATACTGAGGAATATGAATGATTTAATATTCATACATAGTATTAAACAATTTATAAGAAGAAATTAAGAAAATTGTGTTTTCTTAATCAACAAAATATAATCAAGTCATTAAATAAATCTTGTGCAATTTAACTTCAAAGAGGAATTTACAATAAAATATAGTCATGTAAATTAACCTCTTAATTAAACTACAACTTCACGGCAGATTCAAAATGAAACTGAAATTCAATTAAATTTTCAATCGGATGACTGTGAATGAAATAAATAATATGACGAATACATAATGAAAAACATAAGAAAATAACTCACTAAGAGACAAGCCATATGAAGTAAATCGAGAATATTTTATAATATCAAAAATGCTCCATCTTAGTACAAGTTTGTCTGATAACTAGCTCAAGGGTGCAACCCTAAATACTTCGACAGAATGAAGTATTTAAACAAAAATACAAAATATTACAATAAATGCCTGAGTGACAAGGCATGCTATTATTTCTTAAAATTAACTGAAAGGGAAGGAATTCGATCAAAAAGAATGAATCTACACCTCTAGCCCTATTTTGATGGAAAGTTGTTGCTAAGTGGTCACTATTCTGGTACTCCGCTGGCAAAAACTGATATGTCCTCTAATCCTGATATTCACACAACTTTTCCCATTGTTCTTCATCTGAAATTGATATTTTAGTTACTCTACGGTAGATCTCATCTACCTCAGTATACTTGGCAAAAGTGGGTTTTAAAATATGTTTTATCTCATTCTGAATAAAACATATGTTACTGATGGCCTCATAGAATGCCCTGCCTGTCATGGGATTGGAGAACTTGGTTGTGTCCTTGGAAATGTCATGTAGCTTCTTTAAGTAATCCTCCCTAGTCATTAGCTTATCGTTGATGGCAAACAGTGAAGGCAGACCCTTCTTGTTTAAGGCATCAATTCTTCTGAAAAAAAATTGTTTACTGCAATTTCCAAAGTGTGACACTTCTCAGTTAACTATACTACCAAGTTCTTTTTAGTTAGGACTTTCTTTACCTCCAGAATGGTTTCAGTCCTGTCATCCACTCCTAGATCATCCAGTTCATACCTATTCTTAGAATTGAGAAACCTTATTATGATGTTGGTTGTAGAAGGCATCTCTCCCAGTTGAGCATTTATATTTGCAATTGTCTGGTTTTCCTTTTCCATTAACTCCTTCTGCTCAAAAATGATCTGGAAACATGGAAATATTTCATCAATCTCCTCTATGATGTTGTTCCAGATAATTTCTTTGACACTACCAAGAGTGTAGCCAATGGAAGGCTCAATGGTTGGCTTCTTCCATGCTTCAACCTTTTTTTGAGCTCTTTGAAGCTCTGCTACATGAAAAAATTCAGACTTCTTTTGATGATCCTCTAGTAGTTTTACTTGAACATGTAGTTTCTTAATCTCTTCAGTCTGTAGGGACATATTTTGAACTGCATTGGCCAAATGGTCTATAGCCTCTCCTGTACTTGTGGTAGTTGATATGGCAGACAGAATGACTGATAGGAAGTGCTTCTAAAGGAGCAGTCTATTTAGCAGCCTTATCCTTTTCCTTGATTAATTTCTCCATCTCTGTCTCCATCTTCTTAAGTTGAGTAGTCTGCTCCATGATGAGTTTCATCATGTCTGCCTTTTCAGTCTCTATTTCTACAATATCCTTGGCTAGAGGATCTTCAATAGCTAGGAGTTTCAATTTTTCCTTAGTGCTGCTATATCCAAATTATTCTTTTTTATCAACTCCTCTACAGCATTGATGTTTGCAGGATCATAACCCAGTTTGATTACCAAATATTCCAAGGTTTTAATCTTGGTATCTTTGGCAAGAGCTGAAACTTTCTTCATCTTTAGCTATGACTAAACATTTGCTAGTGTGACCTGTAATTTGGACAAGGTCATAGTTATTCTAGTTACAGTAGAGAAAATCATTTCTCCAGTCTATTTATGCATCTCCATTTTGTCAATGGGATGCATGTCCTTGACATCAAACTCAAAGGATGTCTTCTTATAATCTAATGCTCCTTTGGGCTGAGGAATTTGTGCTTGAAGGAATGCCATCTGCATTTTCCCCTTCTCTGAGTCAAAGGCTGACAGTAGCCTGCTTTGGGCACCAGAGGTTTGTTTCTGAAATTGGTTGTATGTGTTTATCTTCAAGGCTTCATTTTTTACTTTTATTTCCTTGAAGATATCCATGATGCTCTTCTCTGGCTCGCTTGAAGTAGATGTACCTGTGTGCATAATCTGTTGTTGCTCTTGTGAGGTCGTGGAGGTGGTAGGAGACTGTGTAGACTGATCACCCACTAATGAAGATACAAGAGGCTCATTAGTGGTGATAAGAGTTTGTTGCTCTGAATCTTTGCTAAGGCTTAGTCTGGAACTAAGCTTAGCCTTCTTTCTGTACATGATTTTAAATCCCTCACTAAAGATATCAGTCCCTAAAGGAGACTCTTCCTCTCTACTCCTCTTGGTTGTCTTCTCTTGCATTGTAGGAGTCTGCACTGTTGATGAGGAGACCTGTTGTTCTTCTACCTCCTGTAATGTGTTTTCAACCCACTCTGGTTGATTCTTATATTTTTCTATCTCTGGCCTAGGTGTGTGAAAATAAGGAGTAGACTTGGTTTCTACCCTTAATCTAGAAATTATCCCTAATGGATCATAGGACCAGGTAAAACTAAGATTAAACTACATTTCCCTCAAAATTTTGTCTGCCTCTTCCCCTATTGTCCTGTTGTTGCAAACGAATGGACCAACCTGTGTTTTTGTCTTAAATTATGACTTTTTCTTGGTAGCACAAAATGGACTTCATCCATGTTGATCATCTTTGTGATGTATTCTAAGGAAAAAATCCTCATTGGGAGGAATTTTGGCAACTTATAAGGTGGGAGCTCACATCCAAAAATCCTTATTTCTGTGTAATTTTCATACAAGTACCAGTCTCCTATTTGCACTTGTTCTGACAGCTGCAAGACCTTTTTGATTTCTTCACTAATCCTTGGTTCTTTTCTACTACTTAGGAGGCCTATGGTTGGATGGACAAACATCTCAGTAAACTATTTGTAAGTATATTCTTTCTGCTCTTTCATAACCAGAGTGGTCCAGAAAATGACCAACTGCTGGTTTCCTTTCTCATCCAGCTTTTGCAATGACAAGTTCATGTTGTCCCCCTGAAAGTATAGGAACATGTAGACTAAGACAAAGGCATATTTGAATACCTCCTCTGTAGGAAACTTGACTAGTTGTTGATGAATAGACTCTGCAAGGAAATGGATGAAATTGAACACAATTGAGGGCTTAGCATCATTAGAAAAGATGGATAAAAATCCTATAATGGCCTCATCTACCCATTGGTCAGAGTAGTAGCCAAGGAGGTAGGAAATGACAGTGATTATCTGCTTGGCTCTCTCAGGGAATATGGATGAGGGATCAAGAGGATTTTTCTTTGGTAATGTAGCATCTTGTGTTAAGAATAATTCAAGAGTTTGGGCTCTCTAAGCAAAGTCTAATTTCTGTTATATTTCAACTAGATCATAAGATAATGAGGTGCTATTGTTGACAATGAGGGCTTGCATCATTTGATCAATAGTCTGAGGGGTTATGGTGAATAAAATTTGTCCATTGGGATTGACTATGGCCCTTTGGCTTGGCAAATATGAGGCATGGCATTTTCTAATGAAATTATGAGTGTTGTGGGTACGAGGAAAGATGTAATGAGGTAGGTTTGACTCCCACAACTGGATATCATATGATTTATCAATATATTTATCTTCAAGCCAGCAGTACATCTCGAAGAGGTCGAGCTCACAGAGTGTTTCGTGGATCTTGTAGTCTCTATCAGCCATAGGGATATGGTAAAGATCTATAGGAGGATAGGTCAGGGGATTGACAATTTCCTCTAGTCCTTTGTCCTTGGGAGGCATGATGGCTAAGGATGATAGTGCAAACTTGATTGGGAAAGGAGACAATTCATGGATAGATAGAAAGTTATGGGGCCAAGAACAGAAGGAATAATTGGAAAATGATCAGATAGGTAGTGTCGCTGGCAGTTGACAGTGTTGGGATCTGGAGAGCAACCTGTAATCAAATCAATGGCAGTGATAAAACAAGAATTATGTAACCTGTAGATAGATAAGAAGAAGGTTTATATAGGAGTTTTGGTTTTCTGTTGGTGGCATGGGTCCGTTGAGTTAACGGCTAAGCAAATTAAATGCTTAACGGATTGATTATGGAGGGAATGAATATGATTTGACAGGGTTAACAGGCGGATGAGGTGGCAGCAAAGGAATGGTGGATGCACAACGGTTAGGAAAGTGGTATCAAGAATAAGGAATTCAGCTTTTCCGGGGGGGTGAATGATTTGTGGTTCTGTTCATGGGGGGTTCGAAACATTGTGGAGCTTCCACATACGGGTGGGCGCGGTTTGGTATACTGCCCATTTCAGATCCTCCCCCCCGGGTAGTAAAGCTCAAATGGCAAGGATTGGTGGATTGGTGGGGTTGGGAATCGACATTTAATGTAATGTCGAGCAATATGAAATATAGGGGGGCTATGAACTTAAGGAAATGATATGAAGGGAATGGATTGGTGAAGGGGTGATATGGGATTAATACTTAGCATATGGGGTTTTAAAATTTAGAATAGTGTTAATATCCAAAGTAAGCATATAAACCTTAGAATAACCTTCAATTTTCTTTCAATTTCTTCTACACATGAAAACACAATGGATGTTTGATTATGGCGCATTTAGACTGGCAGCGTGTGCATTTTTCAAAAACATAAAATGAAGCCGTCCTTTTCTTTTGCTTCCCTAACATTTATTTTCATTTGCCTTCTTTATTTAGGATAGCTAACACCTAACATTTTATTGATATGGATGCCTATAAAACATCAAATTTTCCTAACATTTTAACTTTTCATTCATTTGCATCCATATCCTATCTTGACATTTTCAAAATTATTTGACTAATATGATAACTTATCAAAACTAGATAATGTTACAACACATGGTACATAGACTTACCTAGTGATGGAATCGACATAGGTCCAAACACATCACTATGCACAAGCTCTAATATCCCTTTCGCCCTCTTAGCACCAAATGGGAAACTTACCTGATTCTTCTTCCCATCTACACAATGTTCATAGAAATTGAAATCCATAGAGAAATTAGACATACCTTCTACCATACCATTACCTTGAATTATTTGAAGGCTCTTCTTTCCAATATTTCCAAGCCTTTGATGCCATAGCAGGGTATTTTATCCAGAGACCACTAAATTTTATGCTCCACTTTCAGGAACCACAGAACAGTTGCACCCATCAATAACAGTGTTACCCATAAGCTTGTATAGAGTTCCAATCTGAAATCCCTCCATCAATACCAATGCTCCCCGAACCATCTTGCAAGTATCTTTCTCGAACATTTTTTTTACGCCTACATCATCCATCTTGCTCACAGAAATCAGATTTCTGGCCAATGCAGGAATATGCAAAACACCATAAAGTTTTGTAATCCTTCCACCTTGCAACTTCATCTTGATTTTTCCGCATCTGATGATTATAGCCTTCCTTTGATCCCCTAGGAAGACATCACCACCATCATATTTCTCATACTCGTAGAAACACTCCCTATGGGGAGTGAAATGAAAGGATGCACTTGAGTCAATCAACCATGCCTCATGATCTACATGTGTACTTGAAGAAGAAGCCAAGTACATATCCCCACTTTCATTTGAGGTGGTTTTCACCTCTGGAGAAGGAGCATCATCATATCCCTTTCCTTTATCAGGAGCTTTAGATCTACAATCCTTTTGAAGTGTCCTTCCTTTCCGCACTTCCAGCACACCTTTACAAGTTTTCCTGAAGATTTAGATCTCCCACTCGAGAACTTATTTTGGTTTATGTTCTGGGACCGTCCTTGTATAGACAAGGCATCTCCATTCTAACTCTCCATATTTTTCCATCTCATCTCCTCCAATAGCAAGGATGAGACTATTTCATCAAACTTCAAGGTAGTTGTATTTCTACTTATTGCAACAACCAAACTATGCCATGAATCTAGTAGAGAACACAACAAATTGATGCACTTATCTTCATCTAAAATTTTAATATCAATAGATAACAACTGGCTTACCACAGTATTAAATGCGTTCAAATGTTCTGTCACCAAGTCTCCATCCTTCATCCTTAGGTTATACAACTTTTTTCACAGGAACAATTTGTTCACCGGAGACTTAGATTGGTACAAAGTCCCTAATTTGTCCCACAAAGCCTTCATTGTAGCTTCCCTAATACATTCAACAATACTGAATCTGAGATACACAATTGTATTCTTTGCTTTCTAATCCAAATTCCCCTAGTCTTCATGTGACATTATTGTTGGTTTAGTACTTGGATCTACCATGATCCACTGATATTTATCCAACAACAGACCTCCATCTTGAGTTTCCAGAACTCAAAACTCTGACCATTAAATTTCTCAATCTCTATATTTCCACTACTCGTCATCTTCTTTCACCGAAAGAATCGATCCTTTAGATCTCCCACTGAACACGGTCTACCATAGGCCCAAGCAAAACCCCTCAGCAGCAAAGGCATCCCTTTGAAGTCAAAATAGCTCTAATACCAATTGTAGGTTTTAACCTTGTACAGAAATCACCTGCATACAAATTCTAAAAATAGAAAATAAATAATGGCAAGAGCTTAAAACATAAAATAGATATACACAAAGACTTTCCATTGGATCCCAAAACCGGGACTACCAAATTGATTTTTCATTATATTCCTTTCAATGTTACAATATATATATATACATGCCGAAGAATTCATAAACCCCAATCCATTAACTCTAGATTAAAACATAACCATAGTTCACTTGACCATATCTGCAAAATGCCATGGGAAAAAAACCATCTTGCCCAAAAACATGTGTGAAATCCATGCACAAAACCATAGGTAAGTTTTCCCACCTAATATAGGGTCCAAAAAAAAATCATGGGGCGCTACCACCCCCCTACAAACCCAATGCAACAAAGGGAAGGCTAATTGCCCCCTCGGCTTCGTGCGTAGGGCTAGTCGTGGAAATAATATAACACATACCCAACAAACACAAAACTGGATAATTGGTGTCATAACCACATGGAGAAATTATTGTGAGGGTGGTTGGAGGCTCACAACTACATGTAGGTAGTTTCAAGGGTGCAGTTATAGGTCTAGATCAGTGAAACAAGGTTCCAGCTTAGGGATTGACCACCTGGGATTTTTCTTCATCTCCTGAGTGTTCTGTAGTCCCTATAGGATGCTAGTTTGTGGTCAGTTTATAGGAACAACTCCCTGTGATGTGATTCAACTCCCCATGTACGGTTAAGGAAGTGGAACTGACAAAACAAACCAATCTGACCTTTTTTAGGAGCTACAGAACCTTTAGGAGACAACCAACCCTTCTAGGTGCCAAACCCCTGAGACAACTCGTCATTTTGCTTAGCTATACCCCCAATCTCTCCCATGACGATCCATGCATGCGATTAATACCCTACATTCATTCCCATAGCAAGGCATGCATACGACTGTGCCCTTTTTCAGGCAGTTCTGAGCTAATGACCCCAGATTTTGTGCCACTTTTTCAGGGCTAGGTCTCAGGCCTTTGCCCAAAACTTCATGAAACTTCCAGAAATTATAAATAACAATGAATTAAAGTTACTAATGAAAACATTGGTACAAGGACTTGACCTGACCCCTACTAGCCATGACATGCATTTCGTCAAACATATCACAAACATGTAATCTACAAGTCATAACCACATATCTGAGCATATGGGTCTCATACTTATTTGAGAATCGTCAAGAAGAATTGATGCCTTATCACAATAGTTGCATTATCATCTATTAGTTCATATATTCATTCACATTTCTTGTACTAATCAAATCATGATGAGAGCCATAACCAAAGTCTGTCATGAACCATGCTTATAACCAACATATAACCAGTTGAATAATAAGAGTAGAACAGCCATAAAAACCACATATTAACAAGTACATTTACACATGAAATACCAAAGGAAAAGGAGTTCTTATTAATGTATGCATAAGCCAACCAAGTTAGGGACTTCCATGAACCACCTGACCATAGATTGGGCTAAACCAAATCTTTCTTTCAGTCAATCCCCCCCATTCCATATTCGAAGCATGAATGTGGAACTCACAACAGAACCAATCTAGGCTTCCTCAAGCTTTACCTTACATCCACCAAGGGATTCCTGGGTTCAAAATCCTCATCAATACCACCATGCTTTACCACAATCCCACCATGCTTTACCACAATCCCACCATATCACTAGGCCCTAAACAAGCATGGATGCCTCCAGAACTCTCCACCCAAACCATGAAGAATTTATCAGTCTCCACCTCTAGGATTTACTGTATATCCCACCATTCACTGGTTGAGGATTCCCAGGCCCAACAACACTCCACTCTCTATTATCTACGTATATCCTTTCATTCATCAATCGAGGATTCCTAGGCTTAACGAGGGCATACACAATCAGGATTTACTGCAATCCCACCTTCACTGTGTTAGGCCCCTATACTACTAGTGTAATCCATTATTGTTATTAGTACAACCCACTTATTATATTGATATACCCATGTAGTGCCCATATTGTTACTATTGTGCCCCATAGAAGCCCACTATTGTTATTATTGTGCCCTTACATTATTATTGGTATGTCGGCTCTGATTATGTTATGACCCCTTAGACTCCTATATATAGAAAGGAGGCCTTTTCATTTGTATCATCCAAGAATTTTTCATTTGTGTAATGTAAAGGAGGTTGCCCCCTCGAAGAGGCTGAATTCTAAGGAGTTGATCTATCTTTTCTATCTTTTCTTTAGCTGGTTTCATAACATTTGGTATCAGAGCTTTGGATTCTAGGGTTTCGCTGCTCCAAATAGGTCATCGTGGCATTTTTGCTATAACTTTTTTTCTACGACATTTCAGAAGATAAAAAAAAAAAAAACCCATTTGAGAAGAAATCGTGTTGAACATCGGGTCCGAATTTCAGATATTTTTGCGCTATATTTGCGGAGATATGATCTGAGGAAGTTGGTCTTTTTGCGGACTCCTGAATTACATTCCAAATAGGTGACCTGGGGAAAATCGTCATAACTTTCTCTCTGAGCATCGGATTGAAATTTTGTAAGAAGTTACAGAAAGAGGACAGACTTTAGTTTCTTGTATATATTTTTCAGATCCAAAGGTTAAAACAGTGACTCGTGGCACGTCGTACAAGTTCGATCTATTGAACTAGTCTATAATCAGGTCACTGTGGGAGATTTCGCATAACTCTTCCTTGGAGAATCCAATTTGGCTCAGACTTGTGGCATTGGAAAGAGGACACAAAGGGATACTACAGGTTGCAATTTCAGAACTTAAAGATTCGAAAGTACAGAGTTACAGTCATTTCAAGATCGAGCTCCTAAAATCAAGAAAAAGCAAGATGAGGAAGTTTGATGGCAAGGATCCGGTAAATTGGATACTTCAGATGGAGCAATATTTTGATCTACATGGTGTACCACTGTTACAAAAGGTATGTATTGCATCTTCATATTTAGAACCAGATCAATTTTTATGGTATGAAGGGCTTTGTTCTCGTAAACAACTTGTTACATGGTCAATTTTCACGGAGGAAATGATAGCACATTATGAGGATACAAAGAGCAACACCTTCTTTAGAGCAACACCACAAAAATTGGAAAGATTAAAAAGGCTTTGTGACATAGTGGAAAGAAAAATTATGGAAACCAGGAAGTATACCCCTCACAACTATAAAGATGGAAGTGTTGTTTCTCCTAGCCTTCCACAACCTACAAGGGTTACACCACAACAATTGGAAGAAAAAAGAGAAAAAGGGCTTTGTTACAATTGTGATAGCAAATGCACTAAAGGTCATAAGTGTGCTGAGAAGAAATTATTTTATATAGAATATGAAGAGGAGGAAGAAAAGGATCAAGAAACATCAAAAGAAGAAGCTATATGCCAGGACCCCACCCCAGAGAAAAAAGAAATGAATCAGACCATATCTTGTAAAGCATTGGCAAGAATTGCCACTCCTCAAACTCTGAAGATAGAAGGACATATCAAGAAGAAAAAGGTGCAAGAAGTGAAACATCACATCGAGAAAGAAGAAATGAATCCAACCATATCTTGTAATTCATTGGTCGAAATTACCACTCTTCAAATAATCAAGATAGAAGGACATATCAAGAAGAAAAATGTTCAAGAAGTGAAAGATCACATCGAGCATCAAGAAATGAATCCGACCATATCTTGTAAAGGATTGGAAGAAATTACCACTCCTCAAATTTTAGAGATAGAAGGACATATCAAGAATAAAAAGGTTCAAGCAGTGAAAGATCACATCGAGCATCAACAACAAGTTCTCCAACTTTTAAAGGATAACACCACTTTGGTGCAAAATCAAACGAAACAACAGGTAGATCAACATCGTAGTGAAAAAGGTTTTGATGTAGTTGATTGGGTATTTTTACTGCTACATCTCAAGCAAGCTATTTATGAGAAGGAAATGTTGGCAATACTACATGCACTTAAAAAATGGCGACCTTACCGAATGGGAAGACTCTTCAAGGATGAGGATGTGGAAGCATTGTTTTGTGCTATTTCTATTATCCAACCAAATTGGATAAATAAAGCAAGGGATGAATGGAAGAAGGATGAAGAAGTATGGCCACTTATTCAAAAGTTGCAAAGGATCCCAATTCAAACAATATTTCCAAAAATTGAAGAGGAAGGAAAAATCATATTGGAACCTGGAGCAGTCACAGAAACAAGAACCTGACAGCTACGAAATTGATCAATTTCAAAGTATTCATAAAGTGGAAGAACTTACCCGCTGAAGATTCCACATGGGAGGACAAGAATTTTATACAAAAGCATCAAGAACTACTCAAGCGTTGAGGACAACGCTTTTTGAAGGAGAGGGGCATGTCAGGCCCCTATACTACTAGTGTAACCCCTTATTGTTATTAGTACAACCCACTTATTATATTGATATACCCATGTAGTGCCCATATTGTTACTATTGTGCCCCATAGAAGCCCACTATTGTTATTATTGTGCCCTTACATTATTATTGTTATGTCGGCTCTGATTATGTTATGACCCCTTAGACTCCTATATATAGAAAGGAGGTCTTTTCATTTGTATCATCCAAGAATTGTTCATTTATGTAATGTAAAGGAGGTTGCCCCCTCGAAGAGGCTGAATTCTAAGGCGTTGATCTATCTTTTCTATATTTTCTTGAGCTGGTTTCATAACACACCGATCGAGGGATTCATAAGCCTTGTGTTTCTCCCCTGAGACCACCCCACTCAATTTCGAAACCATTCAGCAATCCAGCTCAACCAAGTAAGAGAAACCCCATCACAATATGACTCTCCAAAAATGGAAAGGCAAGACTAAAAACCATTGTCATACCTGGAAAAACCCATTCCAAAGACAACAAAAGAACCAAAAACACACATGCATGTACCATGCATGCCAAAACTAGCAAGCAAATCATACATGAAACTCGATACCTCCAAGTAATCCAGTTGTAGCCACTTGAACCCGCTTTTCCTTGCTTAATCCTTGCTTCCTCTTACTTTCATGTCCTTCCTTTGCCTTCTGTCCCTCAATGCTAGAATGCTCCAAGAATACTCTAAGTGTCCAAGAGTATGAGAGAGAGAGAATAGAGAGAGAGATCCAAAACTGAACTAACAAAAGGTTGTGAATTGATTGTCAGAAGCCTTTTTATTAATGAGTTCGCTATTCTCTTAATTTTCCATTATTTTCCTTCATTTTCCTCCTCACATGCAACATGTGACCTTTCACCTTGATTTTCTGCTATTTTCCATTATTTCATAAATAAAATGTCAATTAATGCCACTTTCCTTTTCAAATCCTTTTCAATTTCCTTAGCCATAATAAACCAAATGAACACCCACAGTAGGATGTTTTTCCCAACATTCAACTTGGAATATGTGTCCCATGACCTTTGTTATTATTTTTCCTTGATTAACTTTATCACATGAAATTTTGACCAGGGTTGTTACAGAACCCTCCCCTTTGGGGGGACACCATCCTCAGTGTTCAATGACACTTACAACCAACAAGACCACTGAAAAGCAAAACATACTACCCATGGAGCTTTATAAATTAGCTCAATGCAGTATTTACAATGATTAACGTGCTGAAAGTAAACCAACATGACAACATAACAACATGGCACCCATTCCTCTTATTGGAGCTTTATAATACAACTCATGGCAGTATTTACATCCATATATATATATATATAGATATAGATATCTATATATATATATATATATATATATATATATATATATATATATATATATATATATATATATATATATATATATATATATATCTATATATATATATATATATATAGATATAGATATCGAAACAAATGCAAAGAAACATTCACTCAACTAGCAAATAGATAAGGATACGTGGCCCGCATCTGATCTACCATCTCCCATGTAGCTTCATCGGACCCAAAGTGCTTCCACTACACTTTAACTTGCTCAATTGCTTGGTTCTAGAGCATGAGCATATTTATCTGCAAAATACACCAAGGTTTCAATTGGAATTCTCCATTTGGCTCCACCTGCAATACAGACCAGTCAATCACATGATCAACATATTTAACATACTTCTTAAGCAATGACACATGGAAAACATCATGGACTTTCACTATTGGAGGTAGTGCAAGTCGATAGGCTACTGGTCCAATCCTTTCAAGAATCTTGAAAGGTCCACAAAACCGAGGTTCCATATTGGAACATGATCCAATCCTCAAGGAGCTATTCTTGGGCTTGATGCATAAGTACAACTATTCCCCAACCTAAGACTCCTTAAACATCCTGTTTTGATTTGCATAAATTTTCTGCATGTCCTTTGTTTCCTTCATATTCTTCTTAATTACCTACAGTTCCTATTCCATCTCTGCCAACAAGTCTGATCCTATCAACACCCTATTCACTGGATCTCTCCAATTAATGGTAGTATTACAACTATGCTCATATAGTGCCTCGAACGGATTCATCCTTGGTGACTCTTGATACCAATTATTGTAAGCAAACTCAACCAATGGAAGGTACTCCTCACATATCCTCTGTTGATGCATCACATACATCCTCAACATGTCCTCCAATATCTTATTGACCCTCTCTATTTGTCCATCCGTCTACGGATGACAAGTTCTGTTGAAGGCCAACTTTATGCCCAAACCTGTAAAAAACTCCTTCTAGAATCTAGAAGTGAACTTAGCATCTTTGTCTGACATAATATTACTTGGAACACCATGCAGCCTCACTACATCTTTGATGAAGACTTGTGCTACATCACTAGCTGAATAGGTAGACTTCACTGGAATGAAGTGTGTTAACTTTGTCAACTTGTCCACCACAAACATGATGGAATCATGTTGTCTAGATGTCCTCAACAAACCTATGATGAAATCCAAGGAGATTACCTCCCATTTCCACTTTGGAATCGAAATCAGTTATAGTAATCCACCTATATGCTTACATTCTACTTTTACCTGTTGACAATCTAAGCATCTAGCCACCAACTCTGCCACCTCCTTCTTCAGATTCAGCCAATCATAAAAATTCTTCACCGCTGTTAATGTCTTTTGGTACCCTGGGTGCCCTGAATACAATTTTGCATGGAATTCTCACAAGATAGTCTTCTTGATCTCACTGTCATTCAACACATAGATCTTGTCCCTAAATCTGACCAAACCATCCGTTGTGAGACAATAGTCCACATTTTAATCACCTGTAACCTGTGTCTAAGCTCCATGTACCTGTCATCATGTTGTCCTGTTTATAAAATTTGATCGTGTAAGTCTATCCCATAAGAACTCATAGTTTCTATATGATTCACCTGCACTCTCCTGTTAAGAGCATCTGCAACCATGTTTTCCTTTCCCTTAATGTACCAGATCTCAAATTCAAATTCACTTATCATGGCCAACCATCTAGCTTGCATGGAATTTAGATTTGGTTGGTCAAACAGATACCTCAATCCACTGTGATCACTCATCAATACAAACCTCTTTCCAAGAAGATAGTGCCTCCACATCTTCAATGCATGGATGATCACTGCCAACTCAAGATCATGTGTCGGATAATTCTTCTCGTGCTCATTCAACTTTCATGACTCATAGAACACTACTTGTCCTTCCTACATTAAGACTCTACCAAGTCCTCTCTTGCAGGAATCTGTACTCACCACAAACTCTTTTTCCTCGGTCCATTCAAATTTCTTACCTTGCCTTTGTAGTGACGTAATAGGATATGAAATCCAAAAGAAGTTTTTGATGAACCTCCTATAATAACCTGCTAACCCCATAAATGATCTTATCTCATCCACATTTCTAGGAACCGCCCACTCCATGATAGCTCTTATCTTCTCCGGGTCCACCGTTATGCCTTCATTTTCCTCCTCACAGGCAACATGTGACCTTTCACCTTGCGCAAAGTAGAACAAACTAGGTGAGTGCTTCTCTCCCTTGGCCTGAACTTTTTCTGCGATTTTGCCCAAAATTTTGAAAAGGTAATGGGGTAAGTTACGACTCTTTTTTCCAGTGAAGTGCATGAGAAACCTAATATGATATTGGTACACTCTACTGAAATGACCCTCACATGTGAAGTTTCTTTGTATCACCTTCAATAGTTTATTGTGGTGGTTCAACAAGTAGTTCCTTGGAAATGTATGCCCATGCTTACATTTATACTGAGGTTTTACAAAATCTTTGTAATGTGATGCATCAAGCTCCATGCCTTTGAACCAACTTTCACCAAGTAGGGGTATCTTTGTGGCTTGGGAGATGGTTTCTTCTGAAATTGTGAACTCCGAGTCCCTAATCTTCACCTGGTTACCTTTAAGACTGAGAGCAGCTAAATTGGTAAGCTAAAAGTGGTAACCATGGGTTTGAACCTTCTCACAAAATTATATACAACATGTTTGTTCAAATGCTACTCAGATAGTTGGGTCAGCATTGACCATCTCCAAACTCCTGGGTTCAAATCAGACAACATCTCCTCCCCTTGATTTCTTTTTATCCTCGGTATCTTGCATCTCGACTATGTAGGTTATTGAGCTCTCACTTTCTAACCTGATTTTGTGCAACTGAGGTGGAAACACACAAGTCTATGAACAAGGGACTCTACGCGACAACACGATGAGATATACAACTTGCGCAGGTTTACAACAAACTTAATAAAAGGAAATAATTTGGGGTTTTGGAGAATGGTGTGTAAAACAAGAATTTCACCATATAAACAAACACAGACAAACTTTATGCCCAAATCATAAGACATAGACTTATGCAGGAAAACGCATGACAGAAAAAATGAAACAACAAAATGAGAGGTTTAACCCATCCTTAATGGTGAATATATAACTCTTAGGTTAAATTAAATATTCTTCAAACACATTTTATCCCACGAATTTGCAGAATGATGAATTCATACGATGACACATAGTAAGGGAATTTGCATAGCAAAGGTGAAACAGAATCATCAATTATAGTATACCCGACCCATTTCTAACACTAAAGGTGATTGGAAGGCATTTTTCTTAACTCAAACATAATGAAAGATTGAGCAAAACGAGAGGAAGACTTACACAAACCCCTATGGAGACTTTAAATCAGTTCGTAGCTTGACTAGTTAATGCAGCAGTTACACAACGCCCATGTACCTTGAGCTTAAACTCCTCCTTTGACTATCTGGAACCTCATACTAGTTTAGAGCTTAAATTTCACTTGAGAGGAAGGAGAAATGAGGGATGGTTTTTTGAAAAAAATTGAGTTTTATGCTTTTCACATGTCCCTTTTATGTAATGATGGTGAATTTTGAGTGGAAGGAGTTAGGTGACATGGGTAAAATCTTTTAATGATGAGAGGTATACCAAAATTTAACTAACTAAACCTAACTGACATGACCCCTAAATGTGAATTATGATAAAACCTCATGAAATGACCCCTTTTTCCCTCTATAAGTGCGAAATTGAAAAACTGACCTACTCATGAACTTTAGACTTTTACAAATTCGAATTTTAGCTCAAATACCCCCTCTATGACCCAAATATTTACAATCATTTGACTATTTTTACCTCTTTACACAAGGGAATCTTTAGACTATGACACATAGTAACTCATAGGCTAAACTTGACTAATAGACCCCAAAGATGAATAGTAATAGGCAAACACACTTTGATTCCTAGACTATAGGACCCTAACAGGAGTGATGCCTTATCCAAAAGGATTCAAAACTAAATTCTTTATTGATTTGAATCACTTTCCAATTTATTTTTAAACATATGTACCAATGCTTCGACCCAAAACTTGGTAGAATTGAAGATTCAATTGACATTCCTACAATGATCAAGGGTTATGATAGTAGGAAGTGATTTAGGTAAGATGCCACTTTCACATTTCCACCTCTTCTATTATTCTGGGTATAAACCCATTATTGGTTTCCATGTCTACCATCTTGAGGTTCTCAGCCATATCTTTAAAGTTAGAGGAGTCTTCCTCTAATTTGTGTATCCCTCCCTTTTTTAAGATAGAGATCTTATTAAATTGAAATCTTGCCCTATTATCCTAAAAACCTCTCCCAACTTTTTGGAGGCTTTTTAAGAAATTAGATTTGTCTCCCTAGAGATTGGGGCCATATGCATTGGTAATAAACCAGAAATTTTCTTATTTGATCTTTTGGAAATTGGTTATCAAAGTTCTTTGTGTTACTATGAAGTATGAAAGAGTGATCTCTTTGGGGTCCCATAGGATGGTTATAACCCTTAATGCTCCTCTTGTGTCCACTACGATACACTAGCATCTTTTCCAAACAATCTCAACAATTTTGGTGATCTAAGCATCCATACATTTAGTTTCTTGAATCATAACAATTGATGGTTTCTCATATTTAATTTTTTCCTTCAGTCTATGTTTCAACTTACCATTCAAACCCCTCATATCCATGATATAATTTTCATTATTGAAAGACGAGGATAGGGTGGTAGGAATTTGTCATCAGACTTATCTTACTAGAGATCACCAATTTTTATCCCATTTCTTGTATCAACTATCTTTTAGATTTTATTCCTCTTTTTTCCTCCTCACTATTAGATCGTGTTTTATTTGTTGATTAATTTTTTGATCCCTAAGGAAGAGGACCTAGGGTTTTCCTTTCCTTTGGAGTGATGGTGCAACGTTTTTTGGTACATAATGTAAGACCGTGAGATTAATTCCACCTCCTTGTCTATAATTTTTAAAGGGTCTTGATTTTCCAAAGCTATTACTAATGATTGGAAGAAACCGCTTTTCTAGCTCCATTTCCTTCGCTTCTTCTACCTCTATAGGATCCTCTTGCTCGAATATCATTTCTACATACTTTGAGTTATTATTTTTGTTTTGTCGGTACTTCCTGATTGCTTCATGTGTTATGAATTCGGTTATGTTGCTTGATCTTAATGGAAAATGGCATCCACCCATGGCATTCATCCACCCATAATATTCATTCACCCATGAAATTTACCCATGGTATTGTAAGTGGCATCCACCCATGGTATTCATCCGCCCATGGTATTTATCTACCCATGGAATTTACCCATGATATTGTAAGTGGCATCCACCCATGGAATTTACCCATGATATTGTAAGTGGCATCCACCCATGGTATTGTAAATGGCATCCACCCATATTATTTTCCCTTGGTGCTGTAAATGGCATCGACCCTTGGTATTCATCCTCCCATGGAATTTATCCACTCATGGAATATACCCATGGTATTGTAAGTGACATCCACCCATGGTATTCATTCACCCATGGTATTTACCCACCCATGGAATTTACCTGTGGTATTGTGACCAAAAAAAGACTATATGTAACAAGTCACATTTTGTAAAAGGACATATTGTCCACCACAATGTAGTCTTTACAACTATTACCAGTTTTAATAATAATAATAAAAACTTTGTGGTTTTGTTATTGTGTGTTCTCCTCTTTTCATCTCACATTTCAATTTTTCAAATCTTGGGGGTCTCCCCCCAAGATCCAGATCAATGGTATCAGATTTAGGTTATGATTCCATGGGAATGAGAGTTTGATGCATATTTCCGTTTCAAGTTTTTGTAACAATATTCAACAAAATTCAGGCATGTGCTACGACCTCCACAGAGCACTTTCTTGGGCAAAGCGGGAAGAATTTTTCTTTTTTCTTTCTTTCTTCATTTTTCTGCAGGCATTTTCTTGGGCGGCAAGATTTCATATCAGATCTGAAACTTTTGGTGCAACATTTACAAAAATAAATAACATATCTGGATTCTTTGCGAATAAATACCCAAATTCAAAAAAAAAAAAATCGGTTGAATTAGATCCCGAATGAGGGAGATATTGTTGAAAATGGCAACAAGAAATGCTAAAAATAACACTACTATAAATAGTAGTTCAGGTACAGTGTTGGACATAGCAGCAAAGAATGAAAAACGGAAGTGCTATAAATAGCATTGCTAAAAATATCAGTTTAGGATAGATTCCTATTTTAATTAGTCCTTGAACTAAAATAGTGAAGTAAAATTCGAATTTGATCTTAGCAATTGTTTGTAAAATAATTAATTAATTCACCATGAGTTAATTAGTTGTAGAAAATCAAACATGAAGTCTATGTGGGGACATGCAACAGTTTCTCCATTGATTGAGTAATTTATCCATCAGTTAAAGAGATAAGGATGAGTTGTTATATTGAGTTGTAATTAGTTGGCTCAGTTAACTCAGTCAAGTCCAATTAGATTAATTCAAACAATTTGTTGAATTAATTGTGAGTTCAGTTAGTTAATGCTTGCATGCATGTAATTGTTGCACTTCAGATCACTGAATATTCTCTCATAAATAACTCATGCATGTCAGTTCAGACAGAGACCCGATTGAGATTAGAGGAGGGACAGTGTACTATCAGTTGGATGAATTTTTCCTATAAAGGAAACTCATCCATGCAGAAGGATTCATCTCCTTCAGGTTTGTGCAGTTATTTCTGAGCCAAGTGAGCAGTGTGAGGTGGGAATTCACACATGTGGAAGCACTGGACCCCAGGAAAAACTGTGCAAGGAAATAGGAGGCTTGGACGGTAGAGGAGAAGGTTGTGAGAGCCTTTGACTGTCTATGAGCAGTATTGTTTGATTGCAGAGAGAGCATGATAGCTTGAGAGCTGATTCTTTTTGTAACTTGAAAAATATTTCCACTTGTATGATAATATAGAGATTGGGGTTATAGGCTGAGGCTTTCCCCGGGTTATTCTTCTGTGTTTCATGTGTATGCTTTCTTCTTCTCTGTTATATGTGTTCTGATTGATCTAGCTCAAATTGATTAAGGTTCCGCATAGTTTGAATGTAGAAGTAGATCTAGTATTTTGCTTTAGTATATTGCATTATCAGGTGATCTACAGTGGGAATTTCTACAGATATCGCTAATTTAAAATCAACTATGTTGCAGAAATTTTTCTGACGACAATTCGTGGACGACGGCTCTCCTATCTTTTTTTGCAATTTTTGTGCAGAATTTCAGAAAAATGATTATAGATCTGAGCTCCTCTCGAAAAATCACCCAATTTCAAACAAAAATGGTCGAATCGAAGTTCAGATAAAGGAGATATCATTGATTTAAAATTAGCTATTTTTTCAGAACTTTTATGATGGCGGGACAGTTGCAGCGCGAATCTGAGTTTTCTAGAGTGTCCAGGTAGGGATTTCAATCACATGGGAAGATGAAAAATGGTCATTCTATTTCTAAAAACAAGTTATAATAAAGATTCTGAGTTGTATTGACCGAGTTTTGCATATTTTAAATCTAGAGCAGCATTCAGAGCGGATTCCCTTTGGAGATGTGCCCTCCCACTCCGTTTTAGTAGAATCTTACTTCAAATTCATCAGTTTCAGTATAACAACATCTGACTCGGGTTATTTGGAGACATACCCTCCCACCCCAGGCTATGTAGGCACATTCTACTTCATCAACAGTCAACATCACAGTTTTGTGTCAACCACACAAAATCCTTGTCATCGAAGTCCATTTGCTAGGCCACACACTGTTAGTATCACAGTTGGTCACAAGCATTACAGGATATCTTTATCCTCATATCTTCGTCTTTCATGATTATGGGTCATCCACAAACCCACACTTCATCGAAGTCCATTTTATAGGTCGTACATTGTTAGTATCACAGTTGGTCACAAGCATTACAAGGTATCTCTTCCCCGGATCTTCGTTTGTCATGGTTATGGGTCATCCACAAACCCACACTTTATCGAAATCCATTTGTTATGCCGCACACTGTCAGTGTCATAGTTGGTCACAAGCATTACAGGGTATCTCTATCCTCGGATCTTCGTTCATCATGGTTATGGGTTAACCACACAAAACCCTTCTCTTTAGTGCTCTTCATATTCAACAAAGGCTTCTCAGGAGGGAACTTCACGCAATGGGGACCATTGAGAAGGGAGGAATGATCTGAATGGAAAATGACATCCACCCATGGTATTCATCCACCCATAGTATTTATTCACACATGGAATTTATCCATGGTATTGTAAGTGGCATCCACCTATGGTATTCATCCACCCATGATATTCATCTACCCATGGTATTCATCCACCCATGATATTTATCCACCCATGGAATTTACCCAAGATATTGTAAGTGACATCCACCCACGGTATTGTAAGTGGCATCGACCCTTGGTATTCATCTTCCCATGGTATTTATCCACTCATGGAATTTACCCATGGTATTGTAAGTGACATCCATTCACCCATAATGTTTATCCACCCATGGAATTTACGTGTGGTATTGTGACCAAAAAAGGCTATACGTAACAGATAGCATTTTGTAAAGGACATGTTGTCCACCACAATGTAGCCTTTACAATTACTGTTTGTTTTAATAAAAAAAAGTTCTTTGTGGTTTTGTTATTGTGTGTTCTCCTCTTCTTCTGGCATTTCAATTTTTCAAATCTTGGGGGCCTCCCCCCAAGATTTGGATCTAATTTACCCGTGGTATTGTAAGTGACATCCACCAATGGTATTTACCCACCAATAGAATTTACCTGTGGTATTGTGACCAAAAAAGGCTATAAGTAACAAGTTGCATTTTGTAAAATGACATATTTTCCACCACAATGCAGCCTTTACAGTTATTATCTGTTTTAAAAAAATATATATTTGTGGTTTTGTTATTGTGTGGTCTCCTCTTTTCTTCTGGGATTTCAATTTTTCAAATCTTGGGGGCCTCCTCCCATGATCTGGATCATTGCTCCACCATTTGTTATTCATCACTGTTCATTTGGTTGTCTTCTAGATTCAAGAGAGCTACATATATATTCTTATTCTTCACATTGTACATTGATGTGTTTCCTTTGGGCCTTCTATTAGTTATTTTCATATTAGAGACTTGCTTAAATCCTTCCTAGTCTTTATGTGATCAGAGTTTTGGAGCTTTCTAATAGAAATTCAGATGACATTCTCTAAATAGATGGCCATGCTCATGGCATTTTCTACATCTAAATGGGATGCATTCACAATATATTAGTTGATCCTAGTTGTTATCTTGGTAACTAAGATGAATGTTAGCTCGAAGCAACCATGATATATTCATATATACATAGATTTGTGTACACAGATTATATCTTCCTTTCCTTGTTGCCTTTGAACACATTACATATGAACCTAAGGCATTAGCAATACCCTCCAATGTTTTCAGGTCCCCAAACTCTTGAGGAAGAGAATATAATATGATCCAAACTAAAGCAGTGGAAAAGTCCTCTTTATTTGGACTAAATATGTCTTTCCAGAAACACAGATATAATCCTATAGAGTTAAAAAAACTATGACTCATTCTAAAATATTCTATTTCTATTCTCCAAGCTATTGAAGATTGTTGTGAAAAACTCCTTGGATCCTAATTTCAGCTCCACATCTCCCTTTAGCTATTAGTTTTTTCTTGATCCGCCCTACTAAAGCTTGCTTTGTGGGCCAAAGACCTAAAAAAATTCCAATTAGAGCACAATCTTGTAAGTGTTGGATTTTTTCCGTAATTTTGGTGAGGTAGTCTCTAACTTTAGCACATTTTTCACTTGAGGACTCTAAATTCTTGTTTTTTATCTATTGTCTTGAATCCTTAACTGATGCTTATTGATCAAACCCCTTAGTCTACAAAGATGGGTTATTGAAACCACAATTGATAGAGTCACCCACAAGGTTTTTGCTAGTACTAGTATTATTGGTCCGTGAGGGAGCCATGGAGAACTTCCTCTTGCCACTGCATTACGTTAGGAGGGGGTCAATCCCCTTCCTAGACAGAGCCATCCAAAAAAATATGATGTTATCACTTACAAATCCTAACTAATTAAACTATGTTCTCTACTGTCGGAATTAAATGCACTATTCGAGATTAAAATTCCAAAAGTTAGTTTGATTGAAGTATATTTTTATATAAAATTTTATACACATTTTAAAACCAAATCTTTTAAAAAATTTAGTTTATTAAATAATGTTTAAATTAGTAATCAATATATTATTCTGCTAAACTCTTTTGTAGATTTGTTATTAAAACAAGCCCTCAATATGGAGCCGGGATACTTATACTATGAAGAGAGAGATAGTTTCACAATCCAAAACACTCACTGGTTGCATTTAAGCTAGAAGAACTTTTCATTTCATCCCCAATTTTGAGAAGGCAGCCCCACTCTCAGTGTTTAGCTATGTTATTTGCTTAGAAAAAGTCCTTCACTCTATTATTTGGTTTTCTGATTACAACTAAAAAACAACCTGAGTGAATTTTGTCTATACATAAATATGTATTATTTTAACCAACAACATTGTCTAAAATTGGCTTTCTCTCTCACAATCACATGTAAATCTTTCCCATAAGCATATAATTTTTTTAATTCATAATAACAAAAAAAAATTAAAAAACAATATTATTATTCTTTTGAAAAAACCAACCATAAAAAAATAAATCTACAAAACGCAATGTATTACCATACACACTTGAAACACTTAATAAAAACTTCGAAAAGTAATTTTGTTCGAAAAAGACAACTTATTATTTATTAAATCCCGTATAAAGATAAACACTTGATACAAAGTTAAAAAGTAGGTTTGCCTTTAAAAAAGAAGAAGATAACTTATGACTATAAAGATAAACACAAGAACAATAAGAACAATTAAATATATTTTCATAAGCTATTAATAGCATGATGTTGTTACCATAAATATTTGTTATTGTACCTGACATAAGACTCCATTTTCTTAGATGTGACCATCATAGTGTCCCATTTAAGCTTGTCATCTCAATTTGAGTTATTTCTTATATTAATTTATGTTGCCATTTGTGATCATAAGGCAATAAGCAACTATGGTGTCCTTTTCCTCACACAATATGATCTTCAAGATCTTATACAACTATGCAAAACTTTAAGTTCTATATTTTCGTTTAATGCATCCTCTAAGTGACATCCAGGAAGGTGTGGAGTGTGGTTGAAGTTATTTTTCCATCACATTTATGTATAGATTATATAATAAAATAATTTAAATGTATATGTTGAAAAGATGAGTGAAAATGGTGATAGTGAAAATATGTGTGAAAGACTTGACTCTCGTAGAGACACAAGGTGTCAATATAAGTTGTGATTTTATGCAGATATAAAGATATTGTCAAAATGCATTAAAGAAATTATTATCTATGAAGAATCTCTCAATACATGGAGACTCCTTTTTTAAATAGATTTTTTTTTGGTGAAATCAATATATTTGTGTAAATTCTTTAAATTTATTTAGAACACATTTAAATGGCAAAATTGTATTTACTTTGAAGTTTCACTTGTCATAAGGATATAAAGGATTTTAAAAATGCTTAGGATTAGGAACCTAAATAAAGTTAACTAGATCAAAGGGGTTTAGTTTATTTTAGTTAACTGGATGAAAGGAGTTTAGCATTCTTAAAATACTTCTTCAAGCCCACAACTTATTTCATAGTGAAGATATAAAGTGAGGAGCCCAAATTATAAAGGTTTTAACCCTATACAAAAATTACCTACAAACAAATTCTTAAAAAAAATATAAAAATATACAATGGCAAGAACAAAAAATATACATAGAGATTTTTCTCCTCAAACCCAAAATAGGGAAAACCATATTGATTTTTAATTATATTCCTTTCAATGTTACAATACATTATATACATGCCAAAGCATTCATAAACCCCCGATCCATTAATCTTGGATTAGAACATAATCGTACTTCACTTGACCGGATCTACAAAATACCATGGGAAAAACCATCATGCCCAAAATCATGCACAAAACCATGGGTGGGTCTGCCACCATCCTTGGGTTTGCCTATTTTTTCCCAACGCGCTACCCCATACCTTGTGCAGGGGGGCTAACGGTCCCTTGCATCCCTCTGCAACGTAGCAACACCTAGGACTAGTCATGCAAAATATAACACCTACCCAACAAATTATTCATAAAGAGACTATGAAGTATTAGAGGGAGAGGGGCCTTACGTTCTGCAAAAAAAATCCAAACTATTAGTGTAATGTGAGGATTTAAAAGGAGAAAATGTACAATTGAGAGGATTCATGAAGGAGCTTGGCCACTAAGGAGAGCCCAACATCCCTACCTCAAGTCCTTTAGGTGAGTCCATTTCCAAATCATATAGAAAAACAATAGCAAAAGCCAAATGACATGATGAGTGAGACAACTGAGACATTGTAACAATTAAGGTAGATCCCTAACCATGTAGAGAGGCACCCCCAAACTCAAATCCATCATCATTTGCTATAGTTTTTTATGAGAAAATAAACTTTTGATTTCACCAAAGAGCAATCCTTTATAATGAAAAAACTTCCTTTAATGCTACCACATGAGGAGTTCTTGTTGCACTGAGATATGCTTTTATAGCCCAATAAAAGGGAGAAGTGTAATTCTTATCATGATCAATGTGAAGTTAAGACATGATGCTTGAATTAATTTTTTTTATAAAATATTAAATAAATAAAAATATACAATGTGGGCCTTAAAAATCAAAGATACATATTTCTTTAGTTTTTTCATAAAGAGTGGCGAGGATCATATACAACCAAATATGATAAAGACGTTGTCACATTGGTAATGCTTGCATCATCATATGTTTCTTTCTCTATATCTATGAAAGACATGGATTTAGTATGTACTTGCCTTGTATAAAATTGGATCAAGTTAGTTAGTGGATAAACTCAACTTCTCATATATTGACATTCTTCCTTCCACTATCTCAGTGGGGATGTTAATATGGTTGCTATGACTGCATTGGAGACGATGCCATCAAAACACTTGGAACATCCTAAACTGGGCATGGCAGGAGGCAGTTAATGCTTAAGTGTTATCATGTGTGTCACCTTATGATTTTAAATGTTGGTGTATGGAGATGGAAGGAGGAAGGCTTAAGCTTATTGTGTGTGGAGGCGAGGATAACTCCTTGGCATCCATTATAGGTTTCATATTGTTGACAATTTTTGTTTGGTGGTGGCTTCTTTGAATTGTATTTCTTTTGTCACGCACTATGTGCATTTCAGTTTCTAAGAATTTGATGTGGGAATTCCATGTTTGGTGACATATTTGGGGGTTGGTATATCGTTGGCTTATACCCCCTCTGGTATTCAGTGAGTGTCATTTTGTTTTGGTGAGCTTTAATTTGTTTGACATGAGCTCGCAACCTGAATTGTTGTTCTTAGGGTATATACTTGGTTCGTTGGCTCTATGGTTTCTATTAGCATCTAAGCCTTTGGGGAAATTTTATAAGTTCTTGGTTCAAGTGAGCTTTTGGAGTTATATACTTAGTAGTTGAGGATAATTGTGGTACTTTGGGAAATAAGTTATTGGTCTCTAAGATTGGTATTGTTGGTGTTTGTAGCATGTATTTTTAATTTTCTATGTCAATTGCAAGTGGCTCGAGGTGTGAGACTTTCCCTAGTTAGTTGGAAGTTTCAGGTGTCTAGATCTCATTATAATTTCTTTGAGTCTAGTTTGGGTCGTAAGGAGTTTCCAAGGTCTTCTTGCTGGGTCATGAGTCTGAATTGTGGTGAACTTGATAATCTTTTGGGTTTTGGGCATGTGGTGTGGTATTTTGGTGACAACCTAATTATTTTTAGGTTTGGAATTCAGGGTCTTCCTCATCGTTCTGCATCTTGTTTATTAGAATATATATTTTTAGTCATTTCCCTCTATGTTTATTTGCAGCAGAGCTCATGCCTCCAAGACATAGGATGAGTAGTTAGAGAGGTGGCAAAGGCAACATTGGGCACAAAAGGGTTCACCCTTTTTCCTATGATTATGTGGCTACTGCTTTTGATGTTGTTCCTTTGGAAGTGAGGAAGGAGATCTTGGTTCTGGAAAACAAGGAGGCAGGGGATCATCCTTATTACTCTGACTCTGAATTGGTGGGGGAGGATGCTAAATGGCTCCCAACTCCTGGTAGATTCAGGAAAAGGAGGTTGCATTTCATGAGTTCTTTTGCATTAAATCAACAGATGACGACTCTATTACATCTCATCTTCAAGGACAAACAATCATAAAATTACAATGTGTTTTATTCATTAAAGGATATTAAATGAATGCTTCACAACCAAAGGTTATGTCTAGATAATGTTGACTCCTGTCTTGCATGGGTGGAAAATTTCTTCGTCAATGATTCAACCTTTAGAGATCTCACTAACCCTTTGACTGATAGTGTTTAGACTCCTACTCTAATTTCTTCAGATCACGACTAGGCTAGTCTCCCAAGCACTATGGATTATGGGGTTATAGTTTATTTTTATTTTAAATTTTGGTGCTTTCACGGTGCATGGAGTTTCAATGGTTCTACAACATGCTAGTGGTTTTGGCTCATCTCCGGATAACATGATTTTATTCTTTGTTGAAGCATTTGATATTTGTACGAAGAAACATTGTATGTGGCCTTATCTTAGTGTTGTAGCTTGGCCTCCGGAACATGGATCCTTAATGATTATTTGATGAAGTTGTTGTCTGTGGTTTCTATGGGTGAGAACAATTCTATATCTTTTTAACTAATGATGGTATATGTTTTCTTTGGTGCACAACCCTATGATAGTTCTAGCTTGCCTAGAATCGTGGTTTTTGATCTAGAGCATGAAGGTCATTGTAATCGTGGGTGGTGCCGTGTTGAGTCTTGCCCTCTATTTGATAAGGGGTATGTATGGCTACGAACATACCTATTCTCATGTATTAGTTTTTTGAAAATACAATGTACTTATATTTAAAAAAAAAAGACATTCTTCCTTCCACTAGGTAAGAATTTTGCCAAAATTTGCCATTCCACTTTGTCATGAAATATTTTACCCATCTAACATAACTTAAGTTGTCAAAATTTTGAAAAGAAAAAAAGAGTAGACTTTGGCTCCCGCAAAAAAATAAGCCCCATAAAAACTTAAATTTATCCACTAATTAACTCATTCTATAAAAATAATATACATAAAAATAAATAATATACATAAATTGAAAAAATGTAAATATAATTTTACATAGAAATATTATTATAATGTAAATAAAAATATTAGCCCCAAGGGTTAGCTCAACTCGTCGAGTCCTCATTGTTAAGTACCTCGCCAATCGGGAGGTCATAGGGTCAATTCTCCTCGACGCCCTTGGGGTTAGGCCCTGCTAGTCTGGCCAACGGGCTTTAAAAGATTCCCTTCGAGGTTGATCTACCCAAATTTTCTTAGGGAAAAAATGTAAATAAAAATATCTTAATAATAATTAAAAATTATATTTTTACACATATATATATTAAATTTTGAATTTATGAAATTGGTTAATTAATCTAAATTTATATTAAATAACTAAAAAATAATTTTAAAAAATTTATCTCCTTTTCCAAAATTAAAAATATATTTACACTAGTTATGAAATCTAAAATAACTAAGTTAATTATATTCCATTAATTTACATTTACGATTTAATTATTTTCATCACTTTACTATTTGATAAGTTAACTCAACGTAGATATTGGGTAATTCATGGAAACATAGCAAGTGCGCATTCAAAGCTTTTGGTTATTCTATTTCAAGACTCCGTGTTCATTCCCCTTCCACGGGCTCAAGATTACATTGGGGGTCTCACACTACGCTTTCTCACAACCAATATAACCAATATCGTGGGCTTTGAAGACAATTTCCCTCGCTCTTTTGTTTAGTCTTGAAGTGTGGTCTTTGACTAGATTATATGCTTTCATGTTGTATGTTTCTTCTTAAAGCGAGCATGGGATAGGAGTTGTTACTCGTCTAGAGTTAGTCTAGGTTTTTTCCACCATCTTGGGGTGGTTGTTTTATTGTTTTTAACTTTATCCCACTGTCGCTGTTGTGTCTTTTTCCTAGGGTAGAGACGAATTTGTAGTTATGGAAAGAAAGGGTGGTTTCAAGTTTACTGAGTATTAGGCAATTACATCATTGATTTCCCTCATGATAATTTTTAGTAATATCTACAGGTATTTTATTAAGGGTTTTTGGGTTTGTTTTTAAACGACCTATTTCTCTCTCTTTAGGGAGAATATATTTATTTTCCTCAGTTAGTTAGCATAGGTCACACTTAATATTTTCATCATGCCCGAGCAGCAAGGTGAAGTTTGTAAAGGGGCTACCTCATATCAGGAATGACTATACCGAGTAAGAACCCACATGCGCTGCAAAATCCAAGCATCCTCCTCTCGTTAGGCTCACTCCTTCACGTGTTCAAGTTGAGCTTTCTAGCATGGAGGAGGAAGCTTCCTCTCGCAAGTCCTCTCTAATTGAAACTGAATTCCTTCTGGAATGGGTTGATTGGGTTCTAGACACTGGCAACTCACATGAAAGATATAACCAGAACATGCAAGATGTTGATTTATACTAGCAAATGAAGTTTCTCATGGGTAGAACCATTCTTGATCATCATGAATCACAATTAGATATCCTCCACTCTCTCGAGCATATCCACAGTCATATATTCAAGTTGGAAAAAAGAAAGGAGAAACTTGAGTGTTACTTGGACCTACCCCTTGCAGTCGATCAGACCTCAACCGATCAAGCAGCCCCCATCCTAATACCGGGATCAAATTCAAAACCTATAGCCTAAAAGTTATGTTTTTTATGTTTAGCATCTCTGTTATACTTGGTCAACTTGGCTCTCATATTAGTAGCAATTGTTTTAGTTTTTTTGTTGTCACTTTTCATCTGGCTCTCTCTTCTTTATGGACATTCCAATTTTGGCTTTAGTCTGATCTATCTAGTGAAATGCGACTAGTATTTTGTAATCTAATATGTAATCCTAGCTTTTCTAATTAATGAAAATCTTTACCCACAAAAAAAAATTATGTTATTTAAAAGGCTTCCAATCAAAAAGTAATGAATATAGGGTTGAATTTTTAGTTATGTTATTTAAGAGGTTTCAAATAAAATAGTAATAAACTTAGGGTTGAATTTTTAGTTATATTATTTAAGATGTTCTCAACAAAATAGTTATAGGAAGCTCAACAAAGTTTTTTTTTCCAAGACGAAAAAGCAATATATTATATTATATGAGAGATATAAGAGGCAATATGTTCACATCTGTAGTTGACCCATAACAATTGGGTCGAAAAAAGGGATCAGCATGGAAAGCATAACCAGATAAACAAAGTTGGTTCCTGCCAGGATAGACAGATCTGGGAGATCCCCATTGTATATAGATCCAGAGATCAAGAGGGCGCAAATCAAAAGCAGAATCGACTATCTGAAGCAAATATACATGAGCAAAGACAAAGGAAGAGGATTCTGCTGAGAAAGAAATTATGAAGCAGCATCATAAAACCAAAAAGATCCAAGGAGAACCTGTGAAACAAAGTTATACAACCTAGTAGTCCGGGAGGGAAAACTCTTGGATATAAAAGATTTCCCCTTCAGAAAGAACCTGCAAAAACCATAATCCTGGAGCTGATTGAAGACCCATTTTTGACAGAGAGTCGGCCTGTAAATTTTTGTCCCTACTGATATGGTGAATTGTGCCTCCAACCAAACAACCCCAGAAGAAATTGATCCTATCCATCCAGCCAATCAGGTGAGGCATTAATATATGATTTTTTCTTGAGACGAAATCTACCATTACTTTCGAATCTCCAAATACCGAGACATGTTGAATATCAAGAAAGAGGCAAAATTTTAATAGTCCAGCGAGAGCCATAGCCTCCGCTTTACTGTTGGAGCCTTTCCCTCCATTCCAGTGAATGGAAAAATGAGTGTTTTCATTAATCATAATGAGTATACCACAGCCACAAGTGCCTTTCTGCTCAGCTCCGTCGAAGAACGCCTTAGGGAAAGATGAGAGCTCCATTGATTGATCAGTACAGGCGACCTTTTTTTGATTGATAGGCTTCTGCGGTAGGGCTTCAAAGGAAGCAACAATTTTAATGAGGATTTCCGAGCAAGTAGATTTAATGCCATTGAATATATTGCTGTTACGCCACTTCCAAATGCTCCACAGAGAAAAGATGAAGATCCTTCTCCATGATTCCTTCTGCTCGCTGCACCATAGAAACATTTCAGAAATTGAAGCATGCGTCATATGCTGAATTCCATAACTGTTCTCCAAAGCCTGCCATATTTGTTGCGATTTTTTGCATTTTAAAAACAAGTGTACATTACTTTCCCCCTCTGATCTACATAATGAGCATAGACCTGGCCCGTGCCATCCTCTTTTCATTAAATTTTCCCAGGTTAAATTCTTGTTGTGGAAGGTTAGCCAAGCAAAAAGAATCATTTTTGAAGGGCAACCATCCTTCCAGAAAATTCGAGGGAAGACAGGATTGCGCGCAAGAAGCTTCGAGCCAATTAAATGCTGATATACATCTTTAACTCTTACTACGTTCATCTCTTTCGAAAGATTCCATATAAGATAATCAGAATCCACAGAACGAAAAATGCCACAGTTTCTAAGGCCCGCCCTGATGCAATCCCATCAACGAAGTTTATGGTAATGAGTTAATGATAATTTACATTGATTTTTATTTTGTAAAAAATTAATTTGATAAATTAAAAATTATATGTGTTATAATAGAGTTTAATAATTATCATTTTATTTTAATGGCATACTTGCTTTTCTTTTCTCTTTATGTTTTTTTAATTTATTAAATTACACATTGAGCTAAATTATATAAATTAGTATTATATATATTTAAAAATAAAAAATATATAAGTTTATAATATTAATGCAAATTATAAAAATAGTTTTTAAATAAAAATAAATAAATTTTATTTTAATGTAAAAATTCATATACAATTTAGTGACTTTCTGAGTTATAATAACTTACCTTAAACACTAGGCAAAAGATAAAATACTAGTTTCTCCAAGGCGAAGAACTACCATATTAAATTTTATGCCTTTTCACAAGGAGTAAACTTGGCCTCGATATTGAAACCTCATTTTCTCATTATCTTAGGAGATTTATAGTTAGCTATTAACCATATCCATTTGGGATCTCTGCCTTGAGAAACCAAATTGGCTTCAATTACAAAAAAAGTGGAGCTTCCAACCATCTACATTATCCAAGCCTATAATGTGCCAGAGTCTTGAACACTAAGGCAAGTGAGTTGGCTAATCATGTGTCGCTAGCTAAGTGCACCCTCCACATTAATCAACAATATCTAGACAACCCATTCCATGAAAGTGCAGACGTTAACATGCATTAGGGAATGTTGGAAGTTATGGAGATGGGATGTAATATTGATGAAATAATGTTTACATGCATAGATGGTTATGATAATTCCCCTAATATCATCATTTAATTAACTACCCGGATCTATCTAGTCAAGGAACGGAGTATGCAGTATAGGTCTGTTCAAGGCGAAATCATGGGAATGGTCTTGTTCAGGGATATGTTGATGTTGGCCTTCACATCAGTGGATGTCATGTTCCCTTGAGGTGCCTTCCATATATACCTTCTATGTTGGTTTTATTGGTCTCTTTTTTGACCTTCTAACATGATGGATTCCTTGTCCTCAATGTCAGAACGAAAGCTCCCCCCATTAGGTTTCAATCTGAGCTATACTATCTACATGATGCACTATGTTGTTTGCAAGTTAGAATGGATCAATTGGCATCACAAGTGGCTTCTTCCCTAGATATTATAATCTACCATAGGAAACATTTTCAACAATTGGAAGATGAACTTAGTTGGTGTGAAGCAAATTGGACAAGCTCACTCTTTCCTTCCTTCTATAACAACATTCACATTTCAACATAGTAGTTGGCCTCCTCTCTGTCTACCCCATGCTATCCTATTCTCATAGATTTGAATGCAGAAGCCTAGGTTGATGAGCTTGAATCTCAACTCATTGCCTTGATGTTGATACCTATGACTACCAAGTAGGTATCTTAATGTTTATAAAATTTTGGGGGTATTTTTAAAATCATATAGCCATTTCTTTTTATCACCAATAAAGTCCTCATTTCTTTTTGCTCTAATAGGCCTTGTTCTTGTACCTCATAGTTAGAAAATTAGCTTTGTTCTTGTACCACTTCATAGTAGATAGTTGATATTGGAACAAGACATGATCACATTATAATCATGTTGCAAGCTTCAACTATATATTTTTTATCCAGATTGGATCTTGGTATTGTTTGCCATCCATCTCGATGCTTTCAAAGAGGAAAAAGTGGAGGAATCAACTCACATGACCATTTTAATGGTGGGACCCAATTCGGCAAATTCGGGTATGAAACATTTTGGGAGCATTTTGAAGCATCAAACGATGATTTTTGGCGGTAAAAAATTTTCGTATTAATGCGACACCTTGTTTTCTTATTCTAGACACCAAGTCCTTTCCAACAACGCAAAAATCACCTCGATCGAAATTCGAATCTAAAAGTTAATCCATTCGAAAGTTGAGCTTCTTTTTTTTTCCACCATAATTTGAGAACATGCCACACCAACCCCCATTATTCAAGGAAAAGGGGGCTAGACACATGATAATGATTAAGAAGACTCTATAAGGGTCCATATTGTGACTCTAGTTAAGAGTTTATGGAGTCAAACATAACCACTAGTAGGCTAATGAGTTGTATTATAACTAGGCCACTAGGAGGAAAAGGGGTTCCATTCTTTTTTAGTGCATTTGTTCCATAGACGAGCATAGTAGCTGAGAGGGATAGGGAGAGAGCATGTAGAGAGCATTTGTAAACTATAGTATGCCACAAGCCACATGCCTTCTTTTTACTCACACCCATTTTCTATTTAGAGAAAGAGAGTAGAGTGACATCAACTTCTAGCTGAGTTTTCTCCTGAAATGGTTTCCCAAGTTATATCTTGTGTCAAATAATGGTTTGTGAGTTTTATTTCACTATTATCTATTTTCTGCATAATAATAATTTGCATGCATATGCAATAAATAGTAATTTACAGATCCAAAAATCTAACGAGAAATAAACCCTCATAGTTTAGATTTTGGATTTTTAAGTATAATTTATCAGAATTATTGTGACAAACTGTCGAATAGAATATCCATGGAAATTTATAGATCATATTGGTATCAGAGCATGTTTATTTGGACATATTATGGATATTTGTGGGGAATGTTATCACCAAAATAGGACCCTGATAGGCTGCTCATCAAGTCAATCTCAGTGTAACTATTTCAAACCAATATTTTGGCTGAGGCTTAGCCTCCTCAGCCTGAGAGGGCTCTCTCAAAGGTTAATGATATTGATTAAAGATATAGATAGATGGCTAACTCTATGGTTTGTGATTTTATATGTTTATAGGTTGAAAGATGGAGACTTGCTACCATTGGGCTATGGAGTCAGTGACAGAGATAAAGATAACAAATAACTCTTCTTATAAAACCGAGGCTTGTATAATACTTCAACGAAAGAGTAACACATTCAGGAAAGTCTCAATAACTTGAAGTTCATAGGAGTCAAAGCATGTGGGTATGAATTCTAAGTAATGATACATCAAGGTATTCAAAAGGAAAATATTCAAAGTGATTCATCAGAGTTTAATACTTAAAGGAAGTCAGAGCACGAGTAACCTTGAATTCTGAGTAATAAGTATTAAAACATTGAAGAAAAACATCTAAAGGTAGGACCCAAGAACTCAATTCACCATAGTTTAACACTTAAAGGAAGTCAGAGCATGTTCCTCCATGAATTCTAAGTAATAAGCATTAAGACTATGGAAGTAAAACATATCAAAGATAAAAGATAAAGCTCACTGAAGTACACTAAGAATCTCAGCTTCAGAAAAGTCAAACTGCTTCTGTATATATCAGTCCCTGCACAGCATTTACAAAAGTAGTCTTTTCCTATAACATTTTCCAACCCCTTACTAATTCGACCTCTTGCTTCATATATAGCCTTTACAATAAGGATTCCCTCATCCTTCATCAAGAGAATTCGAATTTCTATGATTGACACCTATTCTAACCATAAAACAGACTATTAAATACAAGTGACAGTTAACTGACTGTCTTAGAGTCCTAATACAATTAGGAGTACAACTCCTTATTATGATTAAAACAACCTTATCTAGGAATTAAACATTCTCTTTGACACCTATAACTCCATGAATTCGAATTTGATGATGTCTCTAACCCTCTTGCTGACCTTCAATATCTTCTCCTTTATTTGTCCTGAAAACTAGGAAAATGTTCCCTGCAGTGTAGCCTTGGTCTTCAATGGTGTTCCTCGAATCTCCTGCTGACCAAACTAGCCCCTTTAATCATATAACACATGTTGAATTAGCCATAGAACCCTGCTCTTACACTTGTGCCAAGACTAAACTCCTTGAAGTTGCCTGAAGAAAGTCAAACTGGACGTGCTACGAAATAAACTGTTGTTTTTGTAGCGCAAGGTTTAGTTCTTGCATATATCCTTCATTCCTTGAGTTTTTCTTTTCTTAGGCTTTAAACCTTCTCAAATGATCTCCTCACATTCTCCAGCAACATCCTTCTCCAAAAATAGCCCCTTCATTCCTTTGAAGATTGACCAAAAAGAACAAAACTGCACCTATAGCAGTTTCGTAGCGCGCTACGAAACTGCTGTGCATGTCACCTACAACAAAGAAAGCCTTGTATCTCCCAACTGGTAACACTTATGAAAAAAGTGAGATAGGTTATTGTAGCTAGAGATTTTATGAACAGAAGCCTCCTTCAAAATTCCAAAATACCTTTGCATGTGGCCAGAAATTGATCTTGATAAAGACTGCTAAAACTAGAAAACAGAGTTCCTCTCAGTAGTTTCGTAGCGCAGGTTTAAAAGATCAATTTCTCCCACCTCATACTGAATTTGAAGAAAATGAAAGAGGTTTTTGTAGTTCAGTATGTTAGGAAAAAGAACCTCTTTCAGTTTTCCAAAATATGCTTTCAATTGCTCAAGAAACCCCTTGGAAGTTGACTACTTGAAACAGAAACAGAGTTTTTTGAAAAAGGCTGCTTCAATCATTTCGTAGCGAAAAACAGGTTTTTTACACTTTCTGCGCTATGAAAACGTGGATTCGTAGCTAATTTCAAATTTATTCAAAATGACTTGAGATATGACTTCTAAACACAATGTGAGACTTTTAAGACATGAAATAAGGTTGTCAAACTTTGTTTGGAAATGAAATATGACCTTAAAGACTTCTAACCCTATGGCCTAACCCTTTAAGCATGAAATGACCTAGATACCCTTTAATACCATAACTAGAAGAAGGGTTTGTAAATGAGAATGACACTATTGAGACTCTAATCCTATCACTTATCCCTTTAAGCATGCGATGACTCACAACTTATTATAAGACCATGACTAGAAACAAGGCAAACTTTCCAAAGTTAAAAAAAAAAATTAGGGTGATAACAGGGAACACAAATCGGCTAAGCTAAAAGTCATAAAACTCTAGTCATGGTCAAAAAATTTGTGAATAACCCTTGTGATCCTACAGAGGAGAGGTTTTTGTGGCTCGAAGCGTAAGTTGCAAATTAAAATCATATGTGAATATCCTCATGTCAACCCTGAGAAATAATCTTGGGATATTTGGAGAAGATGGGGGTTCTAACACAACGAATCAATCATAAGGGAGATTAGGAAATTAGAAATAAATATAGAAAGATCTGAAGAAAGCACCCAAAAAAGATACCCAGTTCTAGTGTTGTGAACCATTCACAGTCCCTGTTCAAAATGGAAGTGAAGTTAAATATCAAGTCGTACCAAGGTGAGATCGATGCTCTGAAATTAAATCATTGGCTTCAACAATTAAAATTTCATTTTAGTGTTCACCATTTTTTTAAGGGAAATCATACTCTCTCTCAGCTTGAGGGTAAGAGTGAAGGTCAATACAACAATATTCATAGGCTTGTAGCCATTAGTATAATATTTCTCATCATCATTTTACTCACAGAGAGTTGAACCTATGTGGGGGATATAACAACCATTTTACCCAACCACCTAGGATAACCCTAATTGACTTCAATGTTCACCATATAGAGGAAGAATAGAAGATTTGATTTGTGTGACTAAAATTAGAGGATCATGCCTTGACTTGGTGGGAAATCCACGTGGAGACCTTGAGGTTGGAGGGAGATCCTCCAATGGCTAAGTGGAAGGACTTCAAAACCCCCATAAAGTCACAATTTTACACTATCGAGTATGTATAAGACTAGTGGATCCTGTTGACACCTAATCATAGGGATTGGGTGAAAAACTGTAATTAGTGTAAATAAATAATAGAGAAGATGGAGAGTCATCGGGAGATGAACTAAATAGTCACTCCCTCTTGTATATAATAATGAGCAACCCGAATGAATAATATGATTACATTTGAGGAGTTACCTCCTGGTCTAACATGGTATCAGATCCAACGTCATTTTTGGCTTCCATGTCTGCTTTGTAACCCCTCTCTTGCAACTGTTGCCCCTCTCTAGCAACTGCTGCAGATGTTCGGCTAGTTATGTGAGGCAACCACTCCATAAGCGCAGTTGAGGTATCACTCTCTTGGTTTCATAGTGTTAAACACGGGTGAGATGAATGAAATTCTCTTATGACTGTGTATCGGTGTTCTGGACCCTAATCAGGTATTTTTCTCTGTTCATACATTTTATTTATAAATCACGGTCAATTAGTGTTAAGCGTTAATGCTAAGTTTAAGCGCTAAACCTTTTCTAAAGCGTCTTTTGAATTAAGAACATGGGTAGTATTCAGCGAGTGGTAAGTGGTATCTTGCGCGCCTGAGGCTGGAAGTGGTATTCCTAACTTTCACGCGATTAACCTTAGTGGGCGACACGTAGCACGAGAAAACCACTTTTCTCATGCGCTCTTGATTTGTTATGCATCGTGCAATATTTCACGCGAGATTACGCGATCGCCGTTGGATCAAGCAAATTGATCAACGGTGGAGATTGGCTAAGCTAGTTGGCGAGCCGGTGACACAATAGCCATTCGATTAGACGGGTCAGATCTGACGGTGATCGTGTCGCAAGATGCATGTGAGTTAATTTAAATTTCAGATGTGGTGTGGTTATTAAAAGGAGTTTAAGGTTCAGAGTGATCGGACGCATATCGCTTCTAAAAGTGTGCACAAGTTAATGTTAGAAATGGATGCAATAAGGTTATGAACTAGGGTTTTAATTCCCTTTGGTTCCATTATGAGATTGTGTAACAACCATTTTATTAGACGGGTCCCATCGACGGTGGAGATCATCTGGGTTAGTTGGTGAGCGGACGACGCAATATTCGTTGGATCTAGAGAAGTGAGATCAACGGTGCGGATTGAAGCGCTTGATAAAAGGAGAAGTCAAAGAGAGACCGACAATGATTGGTCAAATAAGCGGGACCCTTAGGGGGAAAATCCACGTACAGAACCGGATTTAAGTGCAGTTGATTGGTTACAAAGTTAACCAGTAGTCGAATTACAGACTACCACCTCATTTTCTTCAACCTCCTACGTCATTTTTTTATCAGCAGAAGAGCGATTTTTTTTACACAATACATTTTTAAAATGCACTCATTGATATATATTGTGGGAGTGGTTCTCACCGGGAAGGAGAACTATCTAGAATGGTCACAGAAAATCAAACACACTCTCATTTATAATGAGATGTGGAAAGGAGTGTGTGTCGGAGACAGAGACAAAGAGCTAGAGTAGCCTACCTTAGACAAGGAATTCACCATTTGGGAAAATAAAAATAGCAAGGCTTATGCATTGATTGCATCATTAGTAAATGAAGAGGTGAGTCACCATATTTTTCCATTTTCAAATGCTTTCGAAGCCTTACAAAAACCGAAGGAACTCTATGACTCACACTCTGCACTTGAAGTTGTTCAACTCATGATTAAATTGTTCACCCTTGAATTACAAAATGATGATCCTCTTGCTCTTGCATCATAAGTAAAATCTATTGTGCATGATATCATAGTCACTAATGTTGAACTGGACATTCATCTAATAGCTTTTCTCAAGGCACTTTATCCCACTTACTCAAGTTATCTTGAGTCATTGCAAGCAAATGGAAACCTCAAATATATTACCTTTGACTCCCTTGTGAAAAAAAATTGTTGAAAGAGAGAAAGCTTTTGGGAAGAAGACAGCTCCTAAGTATTCTAAAGAGGTTGTGTGCCTTGCACATAGAGAGAAGAATCTTGCTCAAGATTCTTCAAGAGGAAGAGGTGGTTGAAGAGGAAGAGGAAGAAATTTCAGAGGCAGGGGGGCAAACACTCTCAAGGAGAAAAGTCAGATTTTCACTGCATACGCTGCAAAAGAGATGGATCACATGATGCATCCACATGCAAGTTTCCTTGGGACGGAATTGAGCATGAAAGAAAGCAACCCAAAGGTAAAACTAATGACAAAGAGAAAGGTAAAGCACCTGAATCCGCTCACTATGTTGTGGCACACTGTAATATTGGAGTAAATGAAGACTTATTTAATGCTTCACTTGCTTCTTGGAAAAATGATTGGTTGTTTGATTCGGGGGAAACTTGCCATACGAATTTTAGAATAGATTTATTTGAAGAATTTACTGACAATGTTGATGGAGCAGTGTACTTTGCAGACAAATCAAAACTCAAGCCATCAGGGCTTCGTATAATCAGGCTTAAATTACCTGGTCATCCAGACTTTCTTTTGCATCATGTTTTATATCTCCCATAGCTAAGGAGAAACTTGTTGTCCTTGGTCCACATCCACCAACAAGGACACTCCATTCATATGTTTGATGGCAAGCTTGAGGTGAGAAAAGCATCAGATCACTCACTTGTCATGACAGGGATAGAAGAAGAAGGGATTCTCAAGCTGTAGGGTACCTCTGCTCATGCACAAAATTTCTCATACAATTCTCATTATGAAGAAGGTACATTTCCATCAAGTTTATTATGGCATTCTAGATTTGGACACTCGAACTATGACAGCCTCCGCTTGTTGAAGAAAAATGGTGTTACCGGTTTGCCTACAATTCCTAGGAAACTTAAGTAATGTGATGCTTGCATTCTAGGAAAGCATATCAAACAGTCTTTTCATGATTCACATTCCAAAGCACATAGAAAACTTGAACTCATTCATTCAAATTTATGTGGTCCAATGCTTATTCCTTTTGCAAATGGAAATGAATATATGATGACATGTATTGATGACTACACCATAATGTGTTGGGTTTATTTATTGAAGAACAAATATGATGCTTTTCAAACATTCAAGAACTTCCATACATGGATTGAAAATGATGAACAATCTCATATTGGCTCTATTCACATTGATAATGGAAAAGAATACACTTCAAATGAATTTGAAAGATATCTTCGCTAACATGGGATCAAACATCAAACAATTGTGCCTTATAATCCCCAACAGAACGGAGTAGCTAAAAGAATGAATAGGACAATCTTAAATATGGTGTGCTCCAAGATGTTTTTCAAAAATGTAAAAATGATGTTTTGGGCTGATGCAGTTCTATGTGCTGTATATATAAAAAATAGATGTCCATCTAATGCTATAAGAAACAAGACTCCTTGTGAAATGTGGTATGGGCACATTCCCTCGGTAAAACATCTCAGAGTCTTTGGTTCCACATGTTATGCCTTGATACCAAAGGTACATATAAACAAACTTGGCGCAAGAAGTTGTAAGCGTATCTTCCTGGGGTATTCAAACACCTCCAAAGCATACCATCTCTATGATGAAGTCAATAAAATGTTTGTTGTATCTAGAGATGTAATCTTTCTTTAATCATCCAAAACTGACAATGTTTTTGAGTGGCAACTTGATTGCTTGGATAGATTTACAAATGCAAAATCATTTCAAGAATTTGATAATCAAATTCCACATATTGAAGGGGGGATTCCTATACTAGATTAACCTGTGGAATCTTCTTCTGAAGCACTCTCTCCCCTGCATGAAACTCCAACAACGGATGATACTTTGAGTGATGTGATTTATAGAATTGGGAGACTCAATCTTGATTCAGTCCCAACTCAATCAACGGAGCAGCCTAGACCATCTCAGAAAGGTCCCCCAAAGTGGCTGACAAAGACACTTGAAAGTGTTCATCCTGATGAGGTTGTAAAGACAGGAACTAGAAATCCACCCCGACAAAATGGAGGTGATATAGATGACTCTGATTCGCCTATTGATATGGACGTTTCTTATGTTTGTGAATTGAATTTATCTACAGATTTTGAACCAAATTCCTTCAAAGAAGCTGCTTCTCATGATGAATTGAAAGAATCAATGCAAAAGGAGTATGATGCCTTGATAAAGAATGGCACTTGGAAGTTGGTTGATCCTCCATTGGGAACCAAACCAATTGGCTACAATTGGGTCTACAAGAACAAGTATAAAGCTGATGGCTCACTTGACAAGCACAAAGCCAGGCTTTTGGCAAAAGGTTTTGCACATAAGGAAGGGGTTGATTATGAGGAGACTTTTGCCCCCACAACAAATGGGCTACCATCCAGACACTCTTTTCCTTAGCAGTGCAAAACAGTTGGAAAGTCCATCAAATGGATGTAAAAAATATGTTCTTGAATGGAGATCTAAAAGAGAATGTTTTTATGTCCCAGCCTAAAGGATTCACTGTAAAAGGACATGAACATAAAGTATGCAAACTTGTGAAATCCTTGTATGGCCTCAAATAAGCATCGCGAGCCTGGTATGAAAAACTAACTGAGCATCTTTTGAAACTCAATTTCAAACATTCTGATCTTGATGATGCAACTTTGTTTGTCAATAAGGTTGGAAAAATAGTTGTATATCTTGTGGTATATGTAAATGATCTTTTGATGACATGGAACAATGAGAGCTACATTGCATCCATAAAGAAGGAATTGAGGAAAGGTTTTGAAATGACTGATTTGGGCTATGTTCATTACTATCTTGGTATTGAAGTAACTCAACATCCGAAGTCCCTATTCCTTTCTCAAAAGAAGTACATTGGAGATCTATTGAACAGGTTTGGCACAACCGAATGTAATCCTCTAACTACTTCAATGGAACAAAACTTAAAGCTCACATCCATTGAAGGAAAAGAGTTTGAGGATGCAACAAAGTATAGACAGCTTGTAGGAAGTCTCAACTACCTAACTACTACCAGACCAGACATTTAATTTGCTGTAGGAATCCTCTCCAGGTTTATGCAAAAGCCTTGTGAGGGACATTGGTCTACTGCAAAAAGAGTTCTAAAGTACTTTAAGGGAACTCAAGACTTTGGAATCAAGTATACAGAGATGGGTGACTTCAGCTTGATTGGATACTCTGATTCAAACTTCGATGGAGACAAAGAAACTGGGTATCTACTTCGGGTTATGCTATGAGTCTTGGATCAGGAGCTGTCTCCTGGAGATCATGCAAACAATCAGTTCCAGCGGATTCCACAACAAAAGCAGAATATGTGGCAGTAGCTGAGGCAACAAAAGAAATTGTGTGGCTCAGGAAAATTCTAGAAGATTTGCAGGTAAAACAAGTACAATCGACTCCACTCATGATTGACAATACCTCGGCAATAAAGTTGGCCAAGAACCCAAAGTTCCATGATCGAATGAAGCATATCAATACAAAATATCATCTCATTCGACATCATGTTGAGGCCAAAACAATCCATCTTCGCCATTGTTCCACTAATGAGCAGATTGCAGACATCTTCACCAAAGCGCTTGGAAGAGAAAAGATTGAAAGATTCAGAACGATGCTTGGACTCACCAACATCCCTTTAGATTAAGGGGGGGAATGTTGACACCTAATCATAGGGATTGGGTGAACAACTGTAATTAGTGTAAATAAATAATAGAGAAAATGGAGAGTCATCAGGAGATGAACTGAACAGTCACTCCCTCTTGTATATAATAATGAACAACCTAAATGAATAATACGATTACATTTGAGGAGTTACCCCCTGGTCTGACAGATCTAATGGCGTTACTTCAGGCAAAAGCAAGGGCAAAGTGTATAGGAGTACACGACAAAGTTTAGGAAGATATACATAGTGTTGATTATCTTCTTAAAGAACCCATATGTACTAATTAAGTATTTGGGGGGTTTGCACAACCATTTTCAAAAGTAAGTGATGTTGTTTAATCCTAGATCAATCGTTGAGGCTTGTGTACAAGCATAATACCTGGAGAACATAGGCCACAAGAAAGGGAAACCAAGTGGATTGAAGCAGAAGGAGCACCAGGATGCTTCTAAGGAGGGGAGGAAGAAGTGGAAAGGGGAGAAAGATAAAAATACAACCACATCACACCAATGCAAGGATCCCAACAACCACTACAACCACCATAATATTGATGGTCATATGGAGGAGAAGTGTTGGAAGTTGCATCTAGAGCTTAACCTGAAGAGAAAAAAGAAAATTAATGAGAAGAAGAATCTCACGGCCATTAATTCAAGCTACCAAAATGAAAGCATCTCAGACATAGATGAGAACATTGTATGTATATCAATGCATAAGGAAGTGAGTCTCAGTGGGCTTTAGCAACAGGAAGAGAGAGAAATGGCCAAACTCTTCCACATAAACATATAGGTCAAGAAGACAAATATTGATGCTCTTCTTGACTCAGGATCACAAGAGAATCTCGTTGCAACAAAGTTAGTCAACAAATTCATATTAGAATTTCATGATCATTCAAACTGATATCCATTGGGATGGGTAGATAAGGATGCAGAGTTAAAGGTAACAAAACAATGCAAATTAGATCTGTTATCACTGTCGATTTTATTAATGAGGTAGAACTAGATGTAGTTCCCCTTGATGTATGTGGAGTGGTGTTTGGAAGTCCCTACATATACATGCAAGATACAATATTCATGTAGAGATATAACCAATGTCAGCTCATCAAGGATGGAAAATAATTCACCATTAACGCGCACAAAAGCAAGTCAAAAATTTCACTAGTAAGTGCTAACCAAGCCAAGAAATTAATCTATTCTAGCAAGAAGTTTTTTCTATTGTTTTTAAGAGAGAATTAGTTTGTAAAAGAGTCAGTAAGAGCAAAGACATCCTTGAAGGGTTATACTAAGAAACATAAAAAAATTAGAAGAGTTGCTACATACATACAAGGATGCTTTTCGAGAGCGTAAAGGGTTACCACTGAAGAGGGAAGTGGAGCACACGATCCATCTACTGCCAAACTTCCCATTTTCAAACATTGGGTTGTACATACAATGTTTTATAGAAGCAAGTGAGGTGAAGAAGCAATTTTAATAACTAGTAGAACAGTGCATCATTCAACCGGGTACTTCACCCATCATCATTTTTCGAAAGAAGGATGCGACTTGGTGAATATGTATAGATTATAGGGGATTGAACATAATTACACTGAAGAACATGTACCCCCTACCTAGAATAGGTGATCTATTGGATTAGTTGCAACAACTGAAATACATCACCAAGTTGGAATTAAAGCGGGATATTATCAGGTTCGAGTTAGAGAAGAAGATACCTAGAAGACTGCCTTCAAAACCAAGCAAATTTTGTATGAGTGGTTAGTCATGCCATTTGGCTTATGCAATGCACCAACTACATTTATGAGGCTAATGAATGATATATTGTGCCATTTTATATATTTATTTGTTATTGTCTATTTGGATGATATATTGGTATATAACGCTACCTAGGAGGAGCACATTTCACATTTCACACGGGTGCTAGAGACGTTAAAGAAGCATAATCTACTAGCAAATATCAAGAAGTGCGAGTTTGCACAATAATCTTTGGTGTATTTGGGGTATGTGATAGGTGGAGGAGAGTTGAAGATAGATCCTAGCAAGATGGAGGTCATCATTAAATGGTCAATGCCTACTAATTTTTTTGAGGTTAGGAGTTTCATTGGGGAAACACAAAACCTGAGGAAATTCATAGTCTCATTTCGAGCAGTAGCAACACCACTCCACCCCATGGCAATAAGTGGCAATAGTTTCCAGCAAGGAAAGGGCCATTAGAGGGCCTTTAAGGAGCTAAAGAAGAAGATCAGTCAAGCACTAGTTCTAGCATTATTGAACTTGTAGCAACCCTTCGAAGTGGAGATAGATGCGAGTGCATATGCTATGGGAGCTATCTTGATGCAGGGATGAAGGCCTATATGTTATCATTATGAAGTATTTCATGGGGCAGTTCTTAACTACCCTACTTACGACAAGGAGCTCTATGCCCTAGCACAAGTTGTGAAGAAGTGGAAGCATTATTTGATGCGGAATGAGATAATAACTCCCATAGATCACCAACCACTACAATATCTGCAAGCCCAAAGTAAGCTACAATAGACCAAGGATTACAAGTGGATGGGGTTTCTACAACAACTTCATTTAGTGATAAAGTATAAGAAGGGAAACACAAAAACGTTAGCCGACATGCTTTCAAGGCCACCCACATCAAAGATCATAACTTTGGGAATGTTGATGCACATGGAGCCATTCACCCATGATGCATACAAAGAGGCATATTAAGAGGATGAGGACTTCAAGGAGGTGTTTTGATAGTTGCAGAGCCAGAGCCATGTGCACGATGGTGGCAATGACATTGACTACCATCTCTAGGATGGCTTACTCTATAGGCTTGATTTCTAAAGGTTAGTGATTTTAGTTGATTAGAGAGGCTCACAGCTATAAGGTTGCAAGGCACTTTGGTGTAGGGAAGATAGTGGCAAACTTATAGAGGTATGTGTATTGGCATAAGATGCAAGAACATGTAGCTAGGTTCATAAGAGGATTTATGCTTTGTTGTATCACAAGCCTAGTAACAAGAAACATGGTCTATATCACCCCTTACATGTACCCACCCGTCCCTAGGAAATAATTTCCTTAGAATTTGTGGGAGATTTATGAATAACTAGGAAGGGACATGGCTACCTCTTTGTGGTAGTTGACATGTTCAACAACATGTGCGTTCTAGTGCCCTGTAAAAGACCATCAACAGGCAAGATGCAATGAACTTGTTCTTTGGATAGGTCTGAGTGCACTTTAGGATACCAAGGAGCATTGTTTCAGAAAGGGACGTAAGGTTTCTTGGTGCTTTTTGGACTACATTGTGGGAGATGATGAACACGGAGTTAATGAGGTCTATAACATTCCACCCTTAGATAGATGAGAAGACATAAGTAGTCAACAAGACTTTGGTGCAACTTTTGAGGGATTACAATCAGAAGCATTCAAAGATCTGCGATGAAAATTTGGTGTATATACAACACCCTTATAATAGAGCAATCCACACTTCTAGTGGTAAGTCTCCATTTGAAACTTATTTTGGATATTTTCCATCTTCACCTTTGGATGTTACATATAAGTAGCAAGGAAGTGTAAGGGAGGATCTTACAAGGTATGCCTTGAGGACCGAAAAAATTGGAGAAAAGATCAGAGAAATCTATATATATGTACAAGAGACACTGAAAAGGTCACAAGAAAAATACAAGGCCATGCATGATCAACACAAAACAAAGAAGTTTTTCAAGCTGGGAGACAAAGTATTGTTATAATTGAACAAGGAAAGGCTACCAGGTCTTTGTAAGAAAATAAAGGATTTGCAATATGGTCCCTTTGAGATACTGGAAAAAGTGGTAGATGATGACTAAAAACTTAGTCTACTCCCATATATGCACATTTACTTAGTTCTGAATGTAGAGAATTTGAAACTCTATGAGTCTTCCATGGTAGATTAGGAAGAGGAACGAGTCCTACCTTCTATGTAGGGTTTAACACCAGATGCCTAAGGAAAGTTGACAGAAGGTACAATTTTATAGAAGAGGTCCAAAACTACAAGATAGGGGTGACATGACCTTTGGTAGTTTGGATTGAAAGGACAACTTCTAGGCAAGGCTAAATGGTACACCCGAGAAAAGGTGGAGGAAAAACTTCCTCACCTCATTTAGTAGAAGCTTTTGGGGACCAAAAGCCTCCCTAAACAGGGAGGTGTGATCCAGATTGGATCATGATATTTTTTGACATCCATCTCGATGCTTTTAAAGTGGAAAAAGTGGAGGAATCAACTCATAGGATCAATTTTATCAGCACAAAACATTTTGGCAAATTAGGGTATGAAACCTTTTGGGAGAATTTTGAGGCATCAAATGATGTTTGGGGGTAAAACTTTATTGATTTAATGCAAGACCTTTTTCTCCAATTCTACACGGAAACACCTTTCCAACGATGCAATAATCGCCTCAATTGAAGTTTATATGCAAAAGTTATGCTACTCGGAAGTTGGCCTTCCTATTTTGTCCATCATAATTCGAGAGGATGCCATGTCAGCCCCCCATTATTCAAGGAAAAGGGGGCTAGCCATGTGATCATGATCAATAAGACTCTAGAAGACTCCATTTTGCAACTTTGGTTAAGAGTTGAGGGAGTCAAACCTACCCACTAGTAGGCTATTGGGTTGTGTTATAATCGAGCCACTAGGAAGAAACGAGGTTCCGTTGTTTTCGAGTGCATTTGTTCCATAGACGAGCAGAGTAACCGAGAGGGCTAGGGAGAGAGCACACAAAGAGTATTTGTGCACTGTAGTAGCCCACGTGCCACAAACATTACTTCTTTGTACTTGTAACCGTTTTCTATTCAAAGAAAGAGAGCAAATCGACCTCACCTTCCAATTGGGTTTTCTCCCGAAAGGTTAGTCTAGGGTATATCTTGTGTCAAATCATGGTTTGTGAGTTTTTATTTCATTGTTCTCTATTTTTCGCATAAAAATAATTTGCATGCATACACAATAAACAATAATTTATAAATCCATAAATCTAAAGAGAAATAAACCCTCAATTTGCATGCATACACAATAAACAATAATTTATAAATCCATAAATCTAAAGAGAAATAAACCCTCATAGTATAGATTTCAGATTTTTAAGTATAATTTATCAAATTTATTATAATAATCTGTCTAATGAAATATCCACGACATTTTACGAATTAATTTTTATTGATAATTTTTCTCTAATTATAAAATCTTAAATCTATATAATCCTAAAAAAAAATACTTAATAAGTGAAAAAATAATAATAGAATTCTATTATTTATGATATACCTAATAATAGTAAAAGTCTATTATTTATGATATAGATAGATGGGTTGTTCTCCACTTAATACGGTGACATGATCATTTATTTTGTCAAATTATAAATACTTTCTGGAAAGACAACGGAAAAAGTGTACATGTCATAATCGCTATTTGAACCATGCAGAAAGCACAACCATTCTTCCTCTCTACTGTTTGAACTACACTATTTTGACAAGAATATCATGTATCCTTTCAATGGGCAGACTTCATAACCATAACATCTAGAATGGGTAACCTTCTTGCACTAAATATTCACAATAATTCTTCTATTAATCATTTACTCAAACCCAGTAGCCAAACCAAACAAACAAAATTTGTAGTTGGTCAGGTTAAAAAACAAGCATTTTAACTTTTTCTATGTCCACAAGTAATAACTTCTTCACGTGTTTTTAACCATCAAATTTACTCTGACAGTATATAATAAACATTTTTACTTATCACACACAACAATAGTATTCTGTTATGCAAAACAATTAGAAATAGGTTCCACTTTGACCCACTGACAATTCACCATAAAGGTATCTCAATTTTGTTGGATGTGATACCTTTTATAATGATGATAGTGTCTTGTTTGTTTGTTTGTGAGGTAAGTCACATAAATGTCCCTATTACACAATACCTTGCACAATCTCATCTTCAACTTTCCTTGGTTTTTGTTCTCTCAAAATAAAAAACTTACCTTGTTCTGTGTGCAACTATATGACACTTTGACTCAATTCATCATCCCTAAATTAGGGGAATGGACAAAGGTCTATGTTTGGTACAACTATCATCCCTAAATTAGGGGAATGGACAAATGTGGGGAATGGACAAAGGTCTATGTCTTGTCCAACTATCATCCCTAAATTAGGGGAATGGACAAATGTCTGTGTCTTGTACAACTCTATAATCCCTGGCACTGTACCATCCCTGGATCATGTCCTCAACAAAGGTTTGGGAATACCCTGTGAAATGATTTCTTCACAACGTTGGCAGTTAAAAAGATGACTGATTTGCTATAGAGATGAGACCCCCTAGGTACCTAAGTGAATTGGGAATACCGATGAGACCCGGTCACATAAGAAACCTTGTGAGACCCTCATGGTGATCATAGAAGGTCCCCCCTTTACCATTAAGGTCATGTGGATGGCCTAGGGACGGAAATTAATATTCCGCGACAAATGGGGCCCGCTACATAGTACGTTTTTGCATTCCGATAATCACGCTCAAGGAAGGATCTTCTTGCCTTCCTTTTTTATTAACAATTTGATAATATTAAGGTGAACGAAATCATTATAATAATATTATATTATAACAATAGTTTGCACTTAAAAGGCTAAAAATTATATAAATAAAAATTAGTTGAGTATGGTATATGTATTTTTGTATAAGTGGTTTTGAAATGAATAAGTTGATGTTGAAATTCTACATTCTCTTGAAATATGAAACTTTATTTTAATTTAGCTTATTTCAACAAAATTAAAAAATAATGTAGAAGGAGAATAGTTAAATAATAAATAAATAAATAAATTCAATTATCATTATGTTTGAATTTTTTCTCAAAATAAAAATTATATTTTAAAGAATATTTATAATGGATGGAGTGTTTATCTGAAACACTTATTTCATATAATAAAAATTATATTGTTAAATTGGAAAAGTATACACTCTCTAATATTAATAAATTAAATTAATAAATAAATTAATGTTAAAGGAATAAATTAAATTAATAATGAATTAATATAAAATTTCATTTTATTGTAAATTAAAAAATAAATAAATTATTTTCTTATCTTATTTTGGAAAGGTATTTTTGGAATAAGTTTGAAAGGTATTTTTGGAATAAGTTTATGCATTTTAGTTGGAATTACAAAATATTTAATTATAAAAATTTTAAGCATTAAAATAAATATTTATTATATTTAAATGGTATAATTTTAATAGTTAAATTTATTTTTTTAAATATTTTATTAGTTTTTAAATAAAATTTATATTTTTTTTAGTTTAATTAATAAATAAAATAGTTTTTTCTTGAGTTTTTTTTCATCAATTAATTTTGTTCAAAATTATAAGAATCATAAGTTTATGTTGTTTAATCTACAAAGTTCTAGTGTCAACAAAAATTCACAATTTTGTTCGAAATTGTACTGATCAAAAAAACCATTTACCGAAAAAGGTCACATGTTAAAAAAAACGAGAGGGTGAGCATGTATGTCTTTGTAGACTTAGCAGTCAAATCCCTGGGCCATAAATATCATGTGTGTGCATATATATCAAAACTTGTGAGCATATGAGATATTATAATCAATGTTTTTTTAAAGCGAGAGAAAACTTATCATAACTGAGTTGTCAAACTAACAATGGGGACAATCATTATTCGAGAATGCAAGTTGACTCATCACTATTATTCAAGGAAAACCATGCCACCTAGAATTACTAGGTGGTAGTCCCTAAGGGAGTAGACCTTAGCCTCAGTCTTGAGCCGTTAACCTATTTCCTTACATTCCAACTCTTAGCCAATCATAAGAAGTTTTAGGGCATACTCCAAGTCCAAGCCCATAGATACTATAATCAATGTTATTATAATAAACTTTTAAATATTTGTTAAAATTGAAGTTTAAGATTTAAAAAAAAATGTTCATTTATTTTTAAAAGTAAATATATATTTTTTTGGTTTGTCAAATTGTCTGAGTTTTCGAAAGATTACATTAGGGTTGACCACTTAGGAGCATTTAAGCTATCAAAATCACTTCCTACCTAACGTGACCACACCAACACTTAACATGATTAGATTTTTACCTAAGTAACCTTCACATCATAAAATAACTTAATAATACACCCCATCACCATCTATTTTATTACCCATAAACAAAAATTATTATAACATAATTATTTAATTAATAACCAATATTGGTATTATTTATTATCACTTATTAGTACATATTAACTCATTATTATTATTATTTTTTTTTATCCCAAATAGTTTGTGATTTATAAAGGTGAGCATTTTCATTTTTATATAAGTCTTTAAACTTGTCCTGAGGATGAACCACACTGGTTGGTTCGAAACGCGTCGACAAATGATGTCTCATGTGATCTTCGCCAAAAAATATTTTGTAAAAGTCTTTAAACTTTTAAGTCATTACCATATTTCCTTGTCTCTAATAAAAATGAGTAATTATATAATTAAATATAGTATTAAGTTTTTATAAAATTTAAAAATATATTAATCTAGATAATATTTCATATAAAAAATAATTTTGTTGTTATTACAACTAAACTTATTTATATCCTAGAATATTTTAATAGTAATTAACTTTAATCTGGTATATATTTTAATAGTAATTAACTTTAATCTAGTATATATTTTAATAGTATTTAATTTTAATCTCGTATATATGATTAAATAATATTCTAGGTAGTTCTAAAAGCAGTTGTTTATAAAGCGACTTTTTTGAAGTTTTTCCGGTGGGTTTTTCTGGTCAAAATCCGGTAGCAATTTATTGGAATCACAAGTTTGATAGCTAGTTTCTGCACAATCAAAGCGTTCCAGGGATTTTTCAGGGTGCTGAATCCAAATATGCACTTAAAAAACCATTTTAACTGTAACAAATCAAGATTTAACCTCAATTTCTTCCACAGGATTCCGTCACCAGAATCTCAAAAAAATCACATTATAGACAACTCCGTTTTAAAATAAAATTTATCATAAATTAAATAGAAAAAGGCGGATTTTTTATTTTTATTTTTAAATATTAAATAATTAATAAAATCATATAAACGGTGTAATGAAATCAAATAAAATAATCTCATAAAATCTTTAATTGCGGTGAAAAGACAGAACCAGACAGCACGTTGATCTGGCGTTTAACTATTTGCCAGCGGTTCGTGGTAACAACGGACGGCGGTGCCTAAATCTCGGGCTATTCCTCGAAATCGGACGGTATAGGCACTTCACCGGCATATCCGGGGAGATTTGCAGGAACTCGACGCGTGCTGGCTGGCAAATGAAGAACTCTCCAGTTAACTGGCGAATAGTTACCTGCAGTTTGGCCGGACTGGGTTTCTACTGGTAGGCAGTGGTTAAACTGCAGTATTTCCGGCGATCCAACGGTTTTAAAGCTCCCCAAGGATTCCCCTGTCTCGTGGTTGACCGTACGAAGGCCGCGGAATTACGAGGAGGATAGGGAAGTGGCGGGGGACGGTTGTCGCGGGTTCAAAACGCGGGGCATGGGACACGGAAACGAGCGGGTTATTAAGAAGCTGTTTCAGCGGTGATGAATTGTGGAGGTTTCGAACTCGAGATCTGCATTCACAGGACTTGTGGGGGATGAGAGGAATAATAATTAATTGAAGGCAGGCAGGGGATGCAATAAATGCAGTGGAGTGAATATTGTCGTGCACAGCCCTCTCAGAGGGAATTAGATAAGCCATAAGATAAATCGCGCTACTGCTACTACATTAATGCTAGAAAAGTCTTCCATGATTTCCTCAGGGATTTTTGACCAACAGCGGCGCGAGTACGAATCCTTCTGCGAGCGAGCGATCGTTGATCATTGAACACGTACATCCTGGATGTGCAGTGAGATTTAAAGTGGGGATTTTCGAGATTAGCTTGCTCCAGCTGGTATATTTACTCAGTCTGATTCTATCCTGCGACACTGTATTGGACAGACGAACAAGATCAGATGGCACGGCCTCGCGGGCGATTATCAGAGAGCAGCAGTAGCAGCCGCAGCATCGGTAACGATGAAGAAGCCGCATCGTTTTTAGATTCTTCGATGAGGTCGCATGTTCGAAGTCATTCGAGATCCATTTCGTGGTCACATTCGCTCAAGCTGTGGCTGAAGCAAGTCAATTTGGTGGATGAGCTCAAACCAGTCCTCCAGTCCTCTGCTCTGCAAAAAGATCCCCAACAAGCCCTCTGAAAACGGTGGGGCAATGAAGGATCTAGTGGAGCAAATCAATATTGGACCAAGTTCTTCAAAATGTGGTCCTCTATCGATTCTCAAGTGGGTTTTTCTGTTCTTCATCAGTGTTCTCATGTTGATTGCTGCTCTGGGTTCCAGCTTCCAATCGTCAGCACCTTCGCCCAGTGTTTACAGAGGTTACAGGCGACTGAGAGAGCAAGTCATAGCGGAGTTCTCGGATATAGGGCTGTTTTCTCTCCGGGCCAAGGAGCAGTTGGGTCTCTGTGCCAAGGGCGTGGAGGACTTCATTCCCTGCTATAATGTGTCTCAGAATCGAATTCTTGGGTATGCGAATGGAGATGAATACGATCGGCATTGTGGGTTTTCGAGATCAATGCGGCGGCCTTGCTTGGTGCGCCCTCCCAAGGACTACAAGATTCCACTCAGGTGGCCTACTGGCAGGGATGTCATATGGAGCGGCAATGTGAAGATCACCAAAGAACAGCTGCTTTCCTCTGGAAGTCTTACAAAAAGGTATGTTATTATGTACCATAGTCTATACCCACTTCTTACCCTGCTTGGGTTCCGTTTTGTGCTCATTCTGTATGCTGTTGACGTAAAATTTAGATTGCATTGCATAAGTCATATCGAAATTCTGCATGTTTTCATTGCATCTCGGGTTTTGAGACTCTCTTAGCCTTAATCAATGGAGAAACAAGCATGTTTTAAGTTTCCCCACTTGAAAGGACTTTGTATAATTGTATGCTTAATTTTGATCTCGCAAAGTGTAGGGCTCCAACCCAAATCTGGGCTTATCAGGCGTCCATGTTAGCATCGGGGCGTGGGGGTTTGCGCCAGGCACTTCGGAATTTTCAATCATTATATACATCATAGCACTGACCAAATCACCATCCACTAGTTTGGGGTGAACTGAAAAAGCCCACTGGTTTACCTCTGTGTGCCCTGAAGAAAAGGCAGGCCTTATTGGAAGGGCATCAATTGATTTTTAATGAGCTCTGGAATCTAAATCTAAGAGTTGGTTGTGTGCTGATGTAGTTGCCCCTAATCAATTTTTAGCATTCTAGGCAAAACAAAGAATTGTGAGCTATGTTTAAATGCAAATTATTGATAGTACCGTGTTTCTGCATATGATGGGTCTCTATGGTTGGTAGGTGCTGGCTCCTGGGTGTTTTGTCTCCTATATTATATCTGTTGAGGTTCAGTTTACCATACAAGGATTGTTTTGCATCTGATCTACATTCTTTTGTCTGAATCTGGCACGCTTCAGGTTGATGTTGCTGGAGGACAATCAAATATCTTTTCGCTCTGAAGATGCACTCGTGGTTGATGGCGTCGAAGATTATTCACATCAAATTGCAGAGATGATTGGACTGCGCAATGAATCAGAATTCATTCAAGCTGGTGTAAGTGTTGATATCATCTGAATGCATGATATCTTTTAATACAAATATGATCTTGTTCTGTGGCTTCCGTTGTCATTTCAAATCCAAGGTGCAAGATGATCGTTTATGTATCATGGGCGTTGTTTGGCTTTTTAATAGTTAGCCTCATTGTCGATGTCCAGTGATATCTTTGTGGCCAGTATGGATGCTTTTCTTGAGTAGCATTTAGTTCTCTATAGTCTTCAACAACTTTATCCTTAATGTAGGTAGACATTGCATCATGAAAATACATTTTAACGTGAGTATTCATGGATTGGGATATAGCTTATTGACCACTAAAAAAGTTATTCTTTGAAAGCTATGGTTTGTGAACTATTTATATTCTACAATTATTTTTCTGATTCTTCCAGTTTGTTGCAGGTTCACACAGTATTGGATATTGGCTGCGGTTTTGGTAGTTTTGGGGCTCATCTCTTCTCCAAAAAGTTGTTAACCATGTGCATAGCTGGATATGAGTTATATGGAAGTCAAGTTCAATTAGCTCTTGAGAGGGGTCTTCCTGCAATGCTTGGATCTTTTATTTCTAGACAACTGCCCTATCCTCCACTGTCTTTTGATATGGTTCACTGTGCAAGGTGCGGCATTGATTGGGAGCAGAAAGGTAAATGATGTCTATCTACAGTTTGTTTTGATGTTTGTTTTCCTTTTCTTATTTAGTAACTCTTTGTTCATCATTCATTTCCTCTACCCATGATTGCCAAAGGCTCATATCATATGCCTCACGCTTGTCATTGCTTCCATTTGTTCTCTAATTTAATTGTAAAATACTTCATTACCAGCTTTAGGTCTTAGCCGATCCAATTATAGTATTGGGTCCAAACATTCAAAGATTATTTTGATTGTTTTTTTGAAATCTATCTTGGAGTTGTGTGATTATGCCCTACTTTCCTGCTGTCTAGTGTTTTAAAATGTTGCATATTATAATCATCCTTGATCACTTGATCCACATGTGAGTCTGTTTCTCAATTGATATCTATGCTGACAGTTTGTTTTTGTTTCCTCCTTTTCTGTGACAAAACGTTCTGACCTGTTGTTGGTGTCCCATGGCATTTTGTGCTCAAGCAGATGGTGCTTTCTTGATTGAAGTTGATCGGGTTCTTAAACCTGGTGGATACTTTGTTTGGACATCACCACTGACAAACTTACATGGAGCTACACTGAACAATGCAAACCGGAACAAGTGGAAATTTATTCAGGAGTTCACCCAGAAGCTCTGCTGGATTCTGTTGTCACAACAAGAAGAAACAGTTGTTTGGCAGAAGACGAGCAGTAAAGACTCTTACGCTTCTCGGTAAGGAAAACAGATCTATTGCAGTGAATATGCTATTGAGGATTAGTCTTTCACAATACATGACCTACATTTGCTCCCATCATGTTCTTAAATCACATACTAACAGGTCATCCAAATATCTGTCTTTTTCCATAACAGCAATCTTGGAGGACCACCCCCTGTTTGCAATAAAGGGCAAGATGTAGAGTCTCCTTATTATCAGCCACTTCTCTCATGCATTGGAGGAACTCATAGTCGCAGATGGATCCCCATTTTGAATCAAACAAGATGGCCTGCTCGTATGATGCCAAGATCAGATTTACTTTCAATCCATGGTAAGTACTCTTCTCAGCCCCCCTGGAAGGCTAGATATGAATTGAATTTCTTGTTCAACAGGATAATAAGAAGAAATTTTGAGTTCAAGTAAGAAATCCAGTTCTTTTGTATTGTTCTATAAAAGGGACATTTTTATACTGGTCTACTCGTCAGGTTTTCGTACTGAAGAATTCCTTGAAGATAACCAGGCGTGGAGATCAGCACTGAAAGATTATTGGTCCCTACTTACACCTTTGATCTTTTCTGACCATCCAAAGAGACCAGGCGAGGAAGATCCCTTACCCCCATTTAATATGGTGCGGAATGTGATGGACATGAATGCTCGGTATGGTGGTTTGAATGCCGCTTTGTTGGAGGCAGGAAAAACAGTTTGGGTGATGAATGTTATTCCAATGAGCAGTTTAAATACACTTCCTCTGATACTTGATCGAGGATTTTTGGGTGTCTTGCATGACTGGTATACAATCTTCTCTTTGCTCCATTGTCTTTCTCATCTCTTGCTTTTTTGTCATTAGCTTTAGCATTCTTTGAACCAGTACAACAAGGTGATGAATGTAACACTGTTTAGATTTTTAAGCATTGAATTGATCATCTAGGATCCAGATAATTTACAAATTACTAACATCTATGCAGACACTTGCTATATTTCCATGCTCATATATGAGAAATATATCAAATATGAAGGTGATGTTTGGTATTTAAGTTGTCCTGGAATCGATCTTTTGACTGAACCAACCGCCCCACTATCTGAGAAAAACATGGAACTCAATTGTTTACTGCATTGTTTGTCAAAGATTTCTTTACCAAGTAGAAATACTCGCAACACATATAGCTGTAATTTTTAAAAGGATGTTCCAGGTTACGGAAATGTTCTAGGATCATCCTAAAAGTTAAAACGTCCATGCTGTAGGCATAATTTACTAAAGGAAAACTTTTCTGAGAAAAGAGTTGGAAAGGCCTAAAGAGATTCAATAATTTTTTTTAGCAACAAAAGTAGGAGATGTTTAAAGAGACACTATAGAAAATCAAGTCAAAGGAAACCCATGATGTTCAGAACAAGTTTTAGGCCCAACCTTTGTTGTTTTAAGCATCATGTTCATACAATACGTGTTTGTTCCTTGGTAGCAAATATTTTAATCTCCCTGTCACGCCATTTTTCTCTTCTGGCTCAGTAAGAAAGGAGTTTTCACGAACAAGCTGTTTGTCTTCATCACCGGCAGAAGCCTGAAGGATGTCAACACGTGCTTGTTCCTAAATAGAATATGTTAATCACCATATCCTTGACATCCTTGCATAATGAGCAAGGAAGACATGTCAAGGTAATCTAAGGTTGCCGAACAACAACTTTCTCTCCTGTCTTGGTAAGAAAGGAGTCATCTGCAAAATTTTCAGTGAGAAGTTGCTTGCCATCTTCACTTGGCAGAAACCTGAAGGGATATCCCTTCAATTTTATTGCGGTCAACCCAGTATGTATTCTGGAATAAGGTATCCTAGGGTATTTGCTACAAGCAGTCAGCACATACAAAATCTGAATAATGTAGCCCATGTGTGGCACTGCCTTATGGATCTGCAAATCCCAAGTGCCTTTGTTGAAGAACTATTCAGAATAATGTAGCTTAAAGAATTTAAGTTTTTCATTTATATGATGTTGATGAAGTATTTATGAAACTCTGAACTTTGCAACAGAGCTTTCATGAATGTTCATTCAATCCTTGCATAAGAATCCACTTGCAAGTAGCTTGAATGTTTGGGAAGCTAGTAGCATAGAAATTTCCCAGTAGATTGCAAAGCAAGTCCATGCAAGCCGATTAGGATAATGGAGGCTAACAAATTTTGAGTCAAAAATTAAGGGCCCATTGCGTAGAAACAACCAAACTTCACCTATACATTGGTGGCCCCTGGCGGCCTTCGGGAATTGGGACATTGTCAAATTACCTCCATTTGCAGATCAAATTATTGATTATTCCTATTACCACTTGCCTATACTATTTTGGTATTCAACAAATAAGATTTTGTTTTTTCCTTTTTTGAAAGAAACAACTAAATTATGATATTATTTGCAGCTACTGTGATTTGAGATGTAGTAATTGAGTTAATTCGATACGAAATCTACATGCATGGATTTCAAAGTATTTCAATGCCAAACCCTAATATAAGCACTAGTCGTTTTGAAAATTGATTATAAAGCAATGGCATGATATATATGGTTAAAACACACTATATAAAATAACATGTAAGTTGGGGTTGCTCCTTGAAATTTCAAGATGATGGAGTTCTTTTTTCATGGCAAATAGTAGGCATTTTGGGGAGGTCCTTATTTGTGACCGAGAATGTTCCACATATCATACAAGTTCACAAGTGTGTATTGAAGTGTGGATTTGTTGAAATGACTTCCTCAATCTATTAAACCTGTGGGCAATGGTAGACTGATTTTTCATTCCCTAAGATATTTGCACTTTCCAAATGTCTACCTTGCATGTCAGGGATTGGATTGTCATGTAAAAGATTGCCCTTGCTGAGGGTACCCAAGTCGGGTCAACCTAGCTCTAATTATTTTCCAGTAGGAAGGCTGAAAAGTTAAACATGGTTTCTATGGAAACTCATAAAAAGTATTCCCTCTCGTCCCCACCACCCAAAATATGAAGCCATGAATGTGGATTCGTTCCAAGCAACAAGATTGTTAATGGTGCCTTTGGTCTTGGAGGGTGCAACAAAGTGAGAAGGAAAAAAAGGCTCTAGTAATGTGAGGAAGAGTATTAACTGTTCTCCTAAAGCATCCAAAGGAAAGGGGAAGAAAGATCTTGTCCTGTGAAGATGTGAAGTCCAACAATACACTAGATAGTAAAAGTGGCACTTAAGAGTTGCTAATCAAAATTCCTTTTAGGCATATTAGAGAGGGAAGGTAAATGAAGATGTGGAATCAAACAATACACCATACAGTCAAGGTGGCAGTAAAAAGTTGTTAACTAACAATGTCTTTCAGGCATTGCAGATGGAAGGTAATGTTTCTGGACGAAAACCATTGTTCTTGGGATGTGAAGGGCATGATTCTTACCTCCAAATGATTTAATAAGGGAGTTTTTCTTAGACCATAGACTAGATGTGTTGTGTTTAATCCTTTCTGGAACTCTTAACCATGAGCATGTTTCTAAGGGCATTTTGCTTGGGGTTGAATGTTGGTGGAGCTCAACAGTTGTCTCTTTTGATATGGACTTAGAGAATAGGCATTCGTGGATCACTTGTATGCTTGTTTGCAAAGTGATTTTGTCTATTGCAGTGGATTGCACACATTTGTGGGATTGGCTTTTAATTTACTTCTTGACTTCGAATGCATGCTTTTTGGAGATTTTAATATGTAGAATGAGAGGGAGATAGGGAAGGAGGTTTGATCTCCTTTCCTTTTGTCTGAGAAAAAGATGAATAGTCCAGAGGAAAAGCAAACTTCCAAATCTTTGATGTGAAATGGAGGAAAAACATCTAGATTTCAAGGGTTTGTTCACATGGTCCAATTGGAAAAGAACCTTGTAGTGATTCCAATCCAGATTAGATGAAATATATGTTCTGAAAGATGGGATTTATTTTTCTTTCTCTAATCATTCGAGTGTGGGCATAGTCTCATAGTGTAGAGGATCACGTCACTTCCCTGTTGCGTTAGCCATGTCACTTGGTGATTATGTTGATGCAGTCTCTTCTCTCCCCATAATGCTCAATGTATCCCATTTTGCTTCCAAAGATTGTTGCACTTTGAAAGCCAAGTATCGGAATTTAAAGTCTAGACTATAGGGTGAGAATTGTTGGATTTATGGATGGAGGCAACTGTTAGGAGCATCATTGATTTCCTTAAATAGTAGCGGAAAATGGTTGCTGGATTAAGGCAAATAAGGGAAAAGAAAGCACATTAGAGGTTGAAATTTGGTTGAGATACAAAGGTTTATCAAGAAGCACATCAAAGATTGGTTGAGATATAGAGGTTTCTTGAGGAGAACATTCGTAATGTTACCTTGTAGGAAGAAGCCGCCAAAGAGGAGTATTTATAAGTGGAAGAATGCAGAGCCAAGGGAGCTAAAATCAATTTCCATTCACAATTGGTGAAGGAAGGGGATGAACCTCTAAATATTACTTTGACTTTTTCAAGCTTAGTCTTGGTGATGCAGATCCAACAGGTTGCAGCTCGTATTGTTTGCTAGAAGCAAACAAGATTCATTCAGTGCCAATTATTTTGGACACAATGTTGACTACGTGGGAATATATTGAGTGGGCAAATGCGTCTCTAGACAATTGGTTCTCCTGTAGACAATTGATTTTAATAAAGCCTACCATAGAGTAGATTGGTTCTTCGTTATTATGCTTTCATAATTGGGCTTTGGTATAGCATTTGTATTGATGGTGATTCGTGAAGTACTTCAAGTTTGTCTTGAACAAGAGTGTGTTTTCAGAGAGTATTGTTCTTCATAAGTTAATTAGACAGGGCTTTTAGAATGAGACATTCAATGACACTCTGTCCAACATAAATGTGAATGAAGAACAAGCACTGAATATAGATCAAATGAGATAATAAGCCAGCAGAAAATATTGAATATAAATTAGAAGATAGAGAAAAAAAGCCTATAACAATTCAATATTTTGACACCCTCATTACCAAGATAGTCTTCAAGAAATACAAGGAGGAGCACATCGATACTTCCAAAGAAGAAGATGGCAAAATTAGTGACATTTATGGATGTGGCATCAAATACTTGTTATACTTGATAATATTATCAAAGACCAAAAATTAAGACATTGGTGAAGTTACAACAATGCATGGAATCAAAGGAAAGTAAACTATTTGTCATCAAGCTATCAAGGATTGATGCCAGCAAGAATCAAATATTGGCTGAGCATAATAAAAAATGTCAACATGAGAGCAAAATGTGAAGACAACCTATTACTTGGTTTCATCATATCTAAAATTCTTTACTACAAAGCTTTGAGGACAAAGTTTTTCAATGGGAGGTACTATGTTATGGTCCAATTGGGGCTTAATTGGTCAAATGTACATCTATTTATTAGGTTAACTTGGTAGTTGGCCTACATGGGTCATAAGTGAGAAGAGTGTATATGTGAGGTCAGTGACTCAGTAGTCATTTTTGTAAACAATGAATAGCTTATGATTATTGTACTTGGATGTATTTGGATTACTTGGAGTCGTTCTTCGTTCTCTTAATATACGAGGGGCTATGTTGTAACCCATCATAATAATACTTTGGCAGCTGGGTTCACATGAATGTTTGGTGTGCATTCTGTTTATGCAGATCTATCGCACTTTATTGTGTATTGGGTTCACATTTGACCATGTAAAGGTCATGACACTAGTTAGGAAGGGACTTTTCTGTTGGAAGACCTATAGGATGAGGAGACAAGGAAGTAGAAGACTTGTTCTTGCTTCTCGTGGGAGCACAAATTTCTGTACTCTGATCACTTGTCATTTAGGAAATCCAAAATTGTATCCTAACGGATGAAACGACTAAGTGTAATATGCACACCCCAATCTCCCCATGTGGGGTAATTGGATGTGGTGTTTTTATTAACCCAATTGGGTTTATAGCCCTCACAAATTATATTTAGTTCTTTGCATAAAACATACTTTCCAAAGAGTCTTAGCTGATATGGGGTCTTACAGATGATGAAGCTAAATGTTTGGAGTCTGGTCGCTTGCCATTCAGGAAATCCAAAACTGTATCCGAACAGATGAAAAACTAACAGTAATTGCACACCCTAATCCCCCCATCTGGGGTAATTGGATGTGGTGTTTTTATAAACCCAATCGGGTTTATAGCCCTCACAAGTTGTATTGAGTTCTTTACATAAAACATACGTTCCAGGAGAGTCTCAGCTGGATATGAGGTCTTACAGATTAGGAAGCTAAATGATTGGAGTCTGGACAGTTTGGTCTTGGAGTCTAGGAATGGGTTGACTGATGCTGCATGTCCTCATTATGAGAAAATGGAACCCAATTGGGTTTATAGCCCTCACAAACTGCATTGAGTTCTTTACATAAAACATACTTTCCAAGAGATTCTCAGCTGGATATGGGGTCTTACAGATGATGAAGCTTAATGTTTGGACAGTGTGGTGTTCAGACTCTCTTATAGACTGAGGATCTTCTAATGTCTAGGAATGGGTCGACTGATGCTTCATGCCTAGGTTATGAGAAATTGGAAACCATCTGTGACACCATTCGGAAGTGCAAGTGTTCTCAAGTACGTTTGGATCTTCTATGGGTTAAGTTGGAAATATATTAATAATTATGCGCAGGAAATGTTATTGGAAATCTGTTCTATTGGGTGATACTGACTCTGCTGCCCCGCTTCATTTCAGAGGAGTATGGCATGGCATCGGAGTCATTTCTTTTTTATGTACTTGAAGGTTAGATGTGAAGTTGTGTTTAGTGGGTCCCAGTTCTCCATCTCTGCATTTAGGGATGCCTTTTTGAGGAGTTGGCTGCACAGTTCAGAGATAAAGTCTTTGCTATTAGGAGAGAGGTGTATAGTTGTAATCCCAAGGTTCAATCTGATCCTAAAGGATTTCACACTTATCCTTTAGAAGAGGAGATTTAAGAATTGTAGAAACTATTCCAAGACACCAAATATGGGAGTATCGGACATATTGGGAGATGTGAATGTATCTGATCATAATCTGTACTAGGTTTCTCTTCTTACATTCATATAAGCAAGCATTTAAAAGAAGTGTAATGATACCTTTGTGGTAGATAATTTAGAAGGGTGATGGACAAGAAGCGCCATATAACCTATAGGCTATATGTGGGCCTCTATTTCTAGAAAAATTGAGGGAAAGCAAAGGGACAATATAAATTTAAATAAATTATAAAGTAGTGCTCAACTGCATTATCCATCAACTTGCATACAATAGTTTGCTTCTTTTAAGCGTTTTTTGGGTGGTCCGTTTTAACCAGACAGGATGTCAAGCACAGATTGCTTGACGAAGGCTCTTGTTTCAAAGAATGTTATTATTTTAGGATTTAATCAAGCAGGTTTATTAAGGGGAAATTAAGTTGGAGGCTGAAGTTAAATTGGACATGTAATTCAGAAATGTCATGCGCAAGGATTGAAATATAACTTTATGAAAATGAAGGTGCTTATAAAAATGCTGTGGCTTGCTGTATTTTCGAGTCTCTTTAACCTCTGAGCTGGTTTCTTTATTTGCAGGTGCGAGGCATTTCCAACATATCCCAGAACATATGATATGCTTCATGCAGCAGGTCTACTTTCACAAGAATTCAATCATCAATATAAATGTGGGATGCTCGATCTATTTTTAGAGATGGATCGCATACTTAGGCCAGAGGTACTTCCCCCCAGTTCTGTTTCTATTTCTGTAATTGGTGTGCTTAGTCATTTTTTCTTGGTTTTTAATTTTTATCACCTTAGTGGAAGGGTTTCTTTAAGCTGGTTAGCCGAGTTCATTGAGGTCGGTAGTTTTGTTCACAGAAAATCACGTCTAAATGTGATACGCTGGTGGACCACTGATTGCTCATAAACTAAAAGGTCTTCTGCCTAATTGCTGAAATAAACAGAATGATTTCGTCATCTTTGCAGGGTTGGGTTGTACTTCGTGATGAAGTTCAAAAAATAGAGGAAGCCAGAGCAATTACAGCCCAATTGCGGTGGGATGCTCGTATAGTCGAACTCGAACACGATAATGAGCAGAGGCTACTTGTCTGTCAGAAACCCTTTGTGAGGAAATAGTTGTGTCTTGCCAGATTGGTATACTGGTTAAACAACTATTCACACAGATATCTTCACACATCTGCTCTGTTCAATGACTTGTCTAACCTTTGTAGTAGATTCGTCCTGTATTATTGTTTGCAGCCAAATTGATTAGCTTTTTAGTTCAAATTCTTTCGGAAGATTATTGGAAGGCCATAAAATTGCCCTTCACGTGAGATATCTACCGCTCAAATCTGGACTATGGGAACTCTGTAGCTCCAGTGACAGTTATTCAGTGAAGGCTAGTGTTTGATATTCATTACATAGCGGCGTGCAAAGAACACCTTTGAAATCCAAAGGGTTCCAAAGCTATCATGTCTGTAAGATTAATTAGTACTGTACCTCACCTCTGGCTATGTAAAATCATATCCAGAGTAAGAAGCTTCTGGTATATTTCTACATCAATTACATTTTCTTATCCAGCAATTATCACGTTCAATGAAATAAGTCTTGTCATGTAAGTTGTTGCACATGTACCATCTGAAAGGGAATGTTATGGAACCTGTGCACTCATTTTGGAAGTTCATTCTTAACCACCTGGTTAAAATTTCAACTTCAACTGTTCAATTTCATGGCAAATTAAGAAAAGTTAAATATCTCCCTGAAGGCAAAATGAGTCGAGGGATCTGCTCTCTGGCCATTATTTTCCCTCAAGTTGAAACTGCATCGAGGTTGTGCCAGCAATCATTTCACGCCCAGTTTTTATTGATAGAAGAGATAAGTTTTACTTTGCTACTATGCAATGTCGGCGTTTAATTTTTACCTTGACACTTACCATGCATTAGCAATCATGTACTTTATCTCTAAATATCAAAGTATAGAAGGGGAAATTTCGATCATTCAAATATTGTACAGCCCAAACCTGTAGCAATTTTGTACTAATTGCTATATTTCTGTTTAAATTCATATTAATTTATCGTATTATTGATTTCTGATAGTATCCAATTATTTTTTAGAATCACTCTGTTGTTTCTTGGCGGCTGAATATGCAATTGCTTTGAAGATGTTTGTTATATATCCTAGAAAGACAGCTACCTTGAACCAATTCTGTCAGCAGTCTGTTTTATAATCCAGCCTTGGTGGATAACATCTTGTGTTCACCCCAATTATGTTTTCTTGATTTCCTTCTACATTTTTTAATATCTATTTGGAACTAATTGTTCTTTTTGGTAAATAAAAATTAGATTAAATTAATGTGCAGGGAAAAAAGTACATTGAGGAAATTTACAATCCAATCACATAATGGTGGGAATTTAATTTATTTCCTGGGTACCACTTTTGCAGTTTAGAAATAATATGGCTTTCAAGACATATCTATTCATGTCTTCAGAGAGTTCCAAATAGTTTTTGGATAAATTTATAAATTTATAGAGAAATGTACAGATAAGCTAGCATCCAAGATAGTCTTAGGCCCTTGGTTCCGGAGTCCCATTTAGATCCACGTTCATCATAATAGTTCTACCGATGATAATATTTGGCATACCCTCACACCATAAGAGAATCATATTAAATATCTTATATTTATATATTTATATATTTTAAGTTAGCGGAAATAAAAGTACGGATATCATTGGTAAGAATAAAGTTATGTTTCATATTAAGCATGCTAAATAGGGATGATGTGCATCCTCAATCATCTGTATTAGTATGTGTTTTTGGGTTAGTTTAATGATTAACTTTGCTATCATAGAAGTTTTTTTGTTGCTTGTTTGAATTTCTAAATTCACTATCTTTCTATTGCATAACTGAGGAAAAATTTAATGGAGATCATCGACACAGGAAATTGGACAAGTCAAGATAGAACTTGGCAAAAACTAGGTAATTGGATAGAACTTGGCAAAAACTCAATGAGCAGTTGAATCTGAGACAAAGTTTGCCATCTATAGATAAACGGTAACTAAACCAAAATTGAGTATTAATATTGAGTATTAATATGTATGGTAAACTATTTATATTCTTTTGTTCTACTGTTCGTCTCACATAAGCTTTCAAAATAATAATAATAAATTTAGATATTCTAAGCATGGCGGAGGTCAATCACTTTTCAAGATATAGAGATACATAAACAACTTTTGAAATAAACAAGATTTATATAAAAAATGTTCTATATTAGCTCCATTGATGATGATGTTTCTCAAATCCTAAGACAATGAAAAATCTGACTAAATGTGTTCTTTGTAATTTCATTTCTATATTTACATGCAATGGAAATGAATCTGCCAAGATCATTATTGGTTTCATAAATAAGAACTCATAGTGCTGTTAACTTCTGAAATTGAGCAGAGGTGTGCTTTACATCTTTATTTGGCTCATTTAGCATATCCTCCTATACCATGCCATGCAGATATTCTAGCATTAGATGATCATTTTCTTGTATGCTTAGAGGGTCCATAGATAGACATGCCAAAAATTCTTCAATCTCAGGTTTTAATGGTTGCTTTTCATTGGATTGGGTCTGTGATTCTTTAATTTCTTTAATTTTTTCAACAAGTTTGCAAGAGTAAAGATCTTCGTGTGAATGCAATTCATGGAGTTCTTCTTCTATCAATGGTTGCTTTTCATTGGATTGGGTCTGTGATTCTTTAATTTTTTCAACCAGTTTGCAAGAGTAAAGATCTTCGTGTGAATGCAATTCATGGAGTTCTTCTTCTATCGCTTCTGGGAAGACATAATTTCTTGGTTTCTGTCAAGATTTGTTCTCCCTGAGATGCAAAGATCCCAACTGCTACTAGGATTTGAGAGAGTTCTTCCAAACTCTTGATCAACCTTGAATACTGCTTTGCTGGTTGTTAATCTTTGTCCTGCACATTGATTAGCGTATGGAGTTCTTAAAGTACCAAAAACTTTAAAAATCTTAAAGAAGTAAATGATCAACCTTGAATACTGCTTTGCTGGTTGTTAATCCCTGTCCTGCACATGGATTAGCGTATGGAGTTCTTAAAGTACCAAAATCTTTAAAAATCATAAAGAAATAAAAATGAAATACAATGAAAACAAATTAAAGCAAGTCAATCATGTACTCAAAGCGACACCATGCTACTAAGACCTTTCTGTCACCAAGTTATATGTTCACACAAGTTAGCTTTTTCTTCTTTTCACGAGTTAATTTAAAGGAAACACATTTGCAAGGAAAGAAAAGAAAACAACAAGGCTTTGGAGCAACCCCACCAAAATGGACAAGCAAGTTCTTACACCCTATTTTATTGTTTTATCTCTGCCTCGTTTTCCTTGTAACTAAAATCATGCAAAAATACTTGTGAAAGAAACTATGCAATCCCTTTAGCACCTTCCCGGCAACGACACCAACAATGTTGTCAAATTATATATACTCTAATTCCAACATTTAATTATTGAATTCGAGATCGTAAGACTTAGAGTTGCAAGCACATGAATGCATGATTAGAGTCTATTCTAGGTTATTTTAACAAATACTAGAAAAACTAATCACTAAGGATTATAACTTGCCATTGGACTATATGCTTATCGGATATCAAACCACAATCTTTCAGTACTAGCAAACAATGTTCATGTGGTTTTACTTATGTAGTTTATTAGGTCTTGAAACTTCAGCGGTTTTAATCTATAGTGATGCATATAAAAATTATTAAACATTTCGCAGAAAATCAAAATGCAGGAAGTAAACGCTGATAGCGACAAGCAAAATCATGCCAAGTAAGTAAAGCAATAAAAGAGATAACTACTGAAAATGAAAACAAACTCCTAAGGAATCATGCATTGGGACATAAGAAGAACTCGATATTATGAAGTTTTAAACATATTCTATGATTATTCATTTGAGTAGTTAACTCGAATTCACTGTCCTTCAATGGATTCCAACGATCTTACAAACTGCTATAAATTAAAGCAAACCGACAACCCAAATTGAAATGGACACTGAAAGTTTAGAAATATAATGTCACCAAAAACCGAAAGTTATCAAAACAACTTGCAGCAAATGTAAATTTCTAAATCATGAAGTCAAGATGTCCCCACAATCCAGTACAATGACACTAATATCAAGAATGAAATCTATGAGAGATATAATAAATTGCATAAATATACATGTGCGAATGAAATGCTTATATGATGGTAGCTAGAAAATTAATAAATATAATTATGTAGTAAATGGTTGAATGTAAAATGAGTCTTAAAATATTCACCCAAATACAAAATTAAAGGAAAAAAAAGGGAGGGAGGAGCAAATAGAAGAAAGAAAAATGTTCTTTGCAATAGGAAATTCAATTAAGAACGCAAGCTTGTGAAAGAGTAAATAGAAAGAAGATAAAATGAATACTTTGTTTTATGTACTTGCAAAGATTGTTTATATGTGTTGTTGCTTCTAAATTTCTTTCATTTTTTAGTTAGAAAACAGAGAATGGAAGAGTGACAATTCTTTATGCAATTAAATGTTGAAAATAATATCTTAATCCTGCACAAAGAAGAATCAATGGAATGGAATTCACTTTTTTACAATGAGTTTTAGGTATTCAAATCCTTGAGGCATAAGGAGACAAATAAGAGTTAAATCATTCATAGAGAGATGGTGGATTGAAGTAGTGAAGAAGTAAATCAATATTTTGTTTTGTGAATGATGAAATTAGTGTGAGAGGTGACAATTGGACAAGTGAATGGTAAACCTACAAATGAGTACTACAAACTAAATTGAAAGCATGAAAGTGAATAGATTTGTTAACTAGAAGAGTGTTGATCCGAGTTTTATTTGACATAAATTCATTGCAAAATAAAACTAAATTGCTAGATGTAAGACTAATCTACAAAACAAGAGACACAACAACATAGATGCAAGACTAATCTACAAAACACACGAGACATAGCAACATTTTCTCACATTGAGGGGGTTCTTCCAAGGAAGTTAGTGCTACCAAGAAAAACTCAAATCAAGCTATAAGATGTACCACAATTCAACTACCATCAATTATTTATTCACATCAAAACTCTGTTACAAATTAGCTCTTTAAATCTCTTAAAAACTAATCATTGATCTCTTCTATTACAATAATGAACAATTTTTTTTCTTTGCCCTTTGAGATTTATTTATACATAAAATCCACTGAGGAAGGATAAGATCCAATCCTCTAAACTCATAAAATGAATTTATAATTTTAGAGGAAAATCTTAGAAATTTGAAGTTTATACCAATTGGCATTAAAGAACCAGTGATATCTTTTCAACCATGATGTATTTTGGGGATGTTTTTCTATGGAACCTAATTTGCCATATTATAAACAAAATTCTCTGTTGGAATTCCTTGATTCAAGTCCATGGTGTCGAGAATAGTGCATGAAGTTGGTTGTATAGATATTTTTGCAAATTTGAGTTTTTCTTAAATTTTGTACAAAACAACTTCAAAGAACCAACTATAATTTTCAAACCGTATTGAATTTTTGGGAAACGGTTTTAGATCCAAGTTAATTACTATGTTGTGCGAAAATTTGTTTTCCAGATTCCTGAAATTCACCACCATATGCATGGAAATCGAGGAAAATGTGGTAGTTTCAAAACTATTACCTATTTTTTGCTCTAACTTAAATCATGTGCTAGGATCACACAAGTGTGAGCTGAGTGTATTCCAAGATTTGTACCAACATATTAGGCCCATGTGGCCTTTTTTTTTGTTCGTGCAAGTGCAGAATTGAGTATTGAACTGCTGAACTGATACTGAACTAAGTACCGAATTGATATAGATAGAATTTTTTGTAGTTGAACATGCTTCTTGGCCACATAACTACATTAGTAACACATCATTGATAAAACCATGTTTATTTATTTATTTTTTTTCGTGGAAAAGTCAAAATTTTCATTGATTAAAGAAAATTACACGTTGTAGATGCAAATAGCATATGTAGAATAGTGGGCTGAGCAACTTACAGTGCGAAACTCCAAAAAGAGAACCCGTAAAAAACCCGAAAAAACAGGCTGTAGAACAATACAATAAACGAGTATGAAAACCCCAACAATCCTGAAAAGCAAGAGCCCAAAAACCCCAAAGGGGCAGATACATATCCAGAAAAACCTGTGACAAGAACATGCCCGCCAAGGCAAAAATCCAAAACCCTGCATAGACCAGTCATGGTTTGCCCAGAAGATCGAAAAGCCCCAGAATAGGCATGTAGAAGGTAACATAGTAAATAACCCAAAACCCACTACAAACACAAATACAGTGGAGTAGCCCCAGGAGAGTGCCCAAGCTAGTGACGACAGATGCCGCACCAACTGATCGCGAATAACAAGCCCGACACCGAACCACCATAGGCAAACGCGAAAGCTCCAGCGAAAGAAACAACATCAGCTGCGCACAAAACCTGGAAACCCAGTCATGAATGAATGGCACGAAACAGGGGGAAAAACAACCAAGATAGCCGTCCCTACCCCGCCCCCTCAAACACTCCTCCCGAATCAGGCAAACTGGAATCCATGCGAAGTAATCCACCACTGAATATCCACAGTAGCGAGTGGTAGCCGCAGGGGACCCAACCAAGTTGCAGCGGCATGAAACAAGGTAAGTGACGACAAGGGTAGCCATCACGCTCCCGTTCCCTCAACACTGCAAACCCGAAAAATGACAATCCAACACACCAACAACAATCATTGACTGCAACAGAGAAGGCCACCAGGATCTTGTCCAAGAAGCAGAGGCACGAATCAGGGACAAAGTCGACTAGGGTTCAACCTCCTCGCCCCGACATTTACCCTCGACCTATAATTTCATTGATAAAACCATGTTAAAAACATGTTTAACCATTAAAAAGATAATAAATTTGTCATAATTAACCACAGGAAGAAAGAGGTCCATTTAGCGAAAGTTGATGGTATAATGGCTACGAAAAGTATCATAAATGCGGGAATATGGCTCGTGAATAGAGACTTTATACACTAAATGATATGACATATTCGAAGCCCAACAAACATACACTTCTTGTTGGAGTTGATGAGTCTCTTCATCTATCCTGCACTGATAAGGGTTGAATTGACTTTCATTTGGTGAGCCCTAACAATATATTCCACCCCATATTTGGTGAGATGGTATTTGTTCTCATTCCCACACTCCAAATCATTTCTCGAGTAAACAATCAAGTGTCAACATTTCTTATTCCCATAATAATGCTCTTAAGTAAACACTAGTCTCAGTTGTCAAATGTCTTACTCCCATAAAAAAGCTATTAGGTAGAGATTATCATTGATAAATATTTTCCATGGGGGTTTTTCTATGGTTCCGAGTAGGGTCAACCAAAGTTCAATAGCACACGTGGATTTTGTTTTTCTCATATGCTCATTATATCAAGTTAAACATTCGCCTTGGACCAATATCCAATAATTATGTACAACTTCAATATTTGAGGGTACTTTTAAAATGTTCCTTGGAGAGTACTATAAATAGGATTGAAATCTATGGTGACTCTTTAATTGTTATCAACTAGACAAGTAGATCTACTACTTACAAAATATTGTGCTAAAATGTATGGGCAATGTATTATGACAAATGGATGGTTTATTTGATAATTTTACATTTACTTATCATGAAGAGTTGAATCAAGTTACACACACCATCCTTGAACTCTTCTAGCACCATAGTGTCATTTGCAACAACTGACCATCTATGGTGCTAGAAGAGTTCAAGGATGGTGTGTGCACGACTATTCAATTGGTCCTCTGATTATATTTATTTCTACCACATTTCAATTTTACTATCTTTAGATGCAGTAATGTTGTAGTTTAAAATGTTACCTTGAACTATTAATTTGAGAAATTTTGCATTGGGTGTTTGCATTTTATCAATGGTAATTTTTATATCTAATGAAAGGTTCGTGGTCCTATAACTTGATATTGTCTAATTGGTATGTTGATGAGGGTATTTTTTGAAGGTATGTAAGACATGAATACTTCATATTTGAGGAACTTAAAACTATGCCTTGACACTTAAAGAATGTACTTTTCATTCATATTTGGATACAAATCATGATTTTTTCCTTGGAAAAATCTTAGAAAAAAAATACTTGGCTAAAAAATTTAATTGTTGGGTTTGATTTCGCAACATTGTTTATCTTTGGATTGCCAAGTTACAAAGCTCTGATTTTCAGAAGGTTTTTCAATTCATTGAGTTTTCTAACTTTCCCCAAGTTTTTTAGTTTCAAATGATCTCTATGCTTTTATCGATTTTTATTTCAAGTATCTCAATTTCCCAAGTTGATGACCCAGATTAAGATGTGCTAACACTTACTTTTATAGCACATATGGATAGTAATTCTATAGGTTTAAACAAACCTTGTACTTTTTTTAATGCATGTTTGAAATAATTCCATATTTTTCTTGCAAATCACTAGGCCAACATCCTTGATCACCTATAATTATTTTTTTGGTTTTATATGTTCCTCTACGGAATTAGAAAAAACCAAAACATCTATATACACAATTAATCGATCAAAATAAGGCTTCAAAACATTATCCATAACTCTCTGGAATTTTGCAGGTGCATTTTTAAGTCTAAATGGCATGACATTCCACTCATAATGACCTGCTGGGACACTGAATGTTTTTTTGAATTTATCTTCTTCTTTCACAACAACCTTGCCAAAATCCAGATTTTAAATCAAAATTTGGAAAAAATATTTTCCCCGACGATTCTTTTCACAAGATTGGATTTGTGTGGTATGGGATAGGTATCATCGGCTAATACTTCATTTAGGGACTTGTAATTTATGACCAGTCTTGGAACTCCCCTAATTTGCTCAAAATGTTTATTTACATAAAATCCATAGCAATTCCATGGAATCTGGGATTCTATGATAAGACCCCTTTTCAAGAGTCCTCTGATTTCTTCTTCACATAACTTCTAGTATTGATCATTCATTGGGATTGCTATGCTCCGGCAGGGATTTCCTATATATGAATATTTATAGGGTAATTCTACAAAATATTTTTTCTTTTCCCAAAATGCTATAGGATTTTTTGAGCAAACTTCTTCTTCAAGCATTTTCTTCAGGTTAGAGATTTCTTGCTTGACCTTTTTTGTCTTGAGTTGTTCTTGAATATTCATATTACTTCTCATGTTTTGCAACTCCTTTATTTTCCTTTCTTTTTGTGCTATTGTCTCAGTAACTTGGACCATGGTAGATAACTGAGGAGTTGAGATAAAAGGAAGGACAATTTTCTTTGCTCTTATGTTTTTTCTGTTCTAAATTTGGAACTGTGATGAAATATCCAGCTTTTCCCTCCTTAGTTCTTATTGACCCATGTGGTTCAACAACTGCCAAAAAATGTGTTCCCAGTATGCAGTCTATGGGAATTTATGTAATTTTTTTTTTTTTAATCCAGACATTGCTTTCCAAAACACAAAGTTCCTTTGGGGACTGCATACTGCATATTCATGGATTTATTTCCAAGACCAATTACAGAGTGGTTAGTCTTGTGCCAATATATTGAAGGAATAATTTCTTTGTGCAAGAGATTCAAATATGATCCTGAATCAATGAGAGATTTTAACTCAAAATTTTGGCCTTTGATTCTTAATGTAATATGAATATGAAACTTTTGATGCTGAATGGACAATATTCTCATAGCATTTATTCCTTCAATATTTGATGTATGAAACATATTAATATTGGGATTTTCTCCCAAATCAAATGCATATTCTAATGGAAGAGGTTGCAAGATAGTAATTTGATCCTTTAGATCCCTAATCTCTTGGCTTGACCAATGGTTTGCCATGTTGGCATCATTTTCCTCCTTCTGGGTTTCTAAATCTTTCATTCTTTGTTTGAGCTCACTTCTTTTTTCAAAATATTAATTTCCTTTCCTAGATAATTCACATTCAAAGGTTGTAATCTTTCATTTTTATGATCTCTCATGAATGATTTAGTATTTTTTTCAAAAGAAGCATCAATAAATAAAGACTTCTTACCTGATGATTTTGGCATTTTGTGAGCTCTTGCCATTGTTTTGAGAAATGTTTCTAACAAAGATGTCTTCATTTCTCCTTCTAGTAGTGCCTTTATTCATGCTAACATATGTGTATCTCCATCCTCTTTTGTCGGCATTATGATCACTTGATGGCAACCCACTTGTAGCAGAAAAAATTACTTGTATATGGTAACTAGATAATCTACATAAGAGATATCAGATGTGACAGAATGTATGACAGGAGTGTTTACAGATGTGATGAAATGCTTCAAGGAATCAATTCAGAAAGCAACTCACTCAGATGAAAGGTCACAATATAGCAGGTAAACAACAAAGAATTACAGATCAGTGTTCACAGAATGAAGAAAGAGAGGTATACGCAGGTTCACCACTGATCAAGCTGCGTATACATGCAGGTTCACTGTATACAAGTCGCATATACATACACACACACTTTTACAGAAGTAAAAGCACGTATACTTTGGAAAAATAAATTTTTGGTCCGAAGTATTTGGTCCATGGTATTGGTCCAAGGTATCGACCCAAGGTATTTGGTCCAAGGTATTGGTCCTAAGTGGTTTTGGTCCATGGTATTGAGAAATGCGTACAAACTATAAAAGGAGGAGAAGATCATTAGGCCAGGTGTGCAAGTATTGAATATCTGATGAAGTGTGAGATATAATATGCAGGTTATTGGCTTATGGTGTTATGCTTGATTTGAACCAAGGATGAACCTTAGTGTTTGATGAAGGATAAGATCTAATGATGTATCAGGATCTCAAGGCTTGAAGTGAATTATTCTTGATGTGGTTTGATCATGTATCTGGATAACTGGCACATGTTGTAGTCTGTAAATATGATGATCTGGGTATGACTGAACTCTGGAATAGTTGTAATATTTAAATCATCATTTACAGATCTGTACGCAGGTTCACTTTAGAAAAGAAGTGTATACACGCTGGTTCTGCATATCAAAACATCATATACATCATAAATTTGATTTGCAGAGTTGTACACTGGTTTGCCTTGAGGAAAGCACGTATGCACGTAGGTTCAACACATGCAAGTAGCATATACCTTATAAAATATGTTTTAGTTGCTTCTGTTTGCTATTGCAGTGTTCTGGGTTCTGGCTTGGGTTCTGGTTACTGTATTCTGGTGACAACATTCTGAATGATCAGATTGATGGAGTGATTGATTGATTCGGTTGTGGTTGGTTCAAAAGGAGATTGGTTGATGTAGATATATTTGAAGATTGATGTTGTTGATGGATCCAGTCTAAAAATTTATGAAACGTGGTCCCTGGAAGAAAAGATAAGGTTGTAGCCTTTTGTAGGCCGCCACCTACATACTAGTAACCATATCAGCTAGTATAAGAGCTTGGGGGTTGTAGCTCCCTTCCAGTAGAAGCTGGAGAATGAGAGAAGGTTGTAGCCTTCTGTAGGTAGAAGCCTGCGTACTAGTATAAGACTGCACCAGTACAAAATTTGTAAACAGAATTATCTTATTATTAAAAAAAGACATAGATGATTGCAGCAGGTGGTTTTCACCCACATTGGGTTTCCACCTTATATCTTGGTGTTCATGTGTGTTACTTATGTGTGATGCTTTATTCTATTTTTACTGCACTGTCTAATGAATTCCTGATACACTGGTTAAAGTTTAATGCATGATAATTTGGGCAAATCAAAAGATCTTTGCATATACGTTGGTTGCATTAAGTACAATTGCGTATACATGCTAGTTCACTAAGCTAAAGTAGCGTATACAAATCAATTTTGAAAATTAAATTATTGATCTGATAAAACTGATTCTGTTGGGTTGTGTTATAATTTTTCCACGACTAGCCCACGTAATTAACCGGCGGTTAGAGGGGGGGAGGTCATAGGGGGTTTGAGGGGCACCCGTAACCCCACTTTATGGGGTCCGGGGCAGTGCCCCGGAAAATTTTGGTTTTGGACCTTATGTTAGGTTGGGCGGACCCACCTATGGTTTTGTGCATGATTTTTGTACATGTTTTTGCATGCGATGGTTTTCGGTCCATGGTTTTGGATGCGATGGTTTTTCGGTCCATGGTATTGGATGCTTTGGCATGTATAAATATGTATTGTAACATTGAAAGGAGCATAATGAAAAATCAAGTTGGTAGTCCCGGTTTTGGGATTCATGGGAAAATATCTGTGTATATGTGTTTTATGTGTTATGCTCTTGCATTGTTTATTTTCTGTGTTTTAGAATTCGTATGCAGGTAATTTCTGTATGGGGTTGAAACCTACATTTGGTATCGGAGCAGTTTTGGCTTCAAGGGGACGCCTTTTTTGCTGAGGGGTTTCGCTCGGGCCTATAGTAGACCCTGTTCAGTGGGAGATCTGCGAGATCGATTTTGGTGGTGAAAGAAGATGGTGAGCAGTGGAAAGATAGAGATCGAGAAATTTAATGGTTAGAGTTTTGAGTTGTGTAAACTAAAGATGGAGGATATGTTGGTGGATAAAGGTCAGTGGATCACAGTAGATCCGGGTACTAAACCAACGGGAGTGTCTGATGAAGAATGGAAGAAGTTGGATCGAAAGGAAAAAAACACAATACGATTGTGTATCTCAGATTTAGTATTGTTGAATGTATTAGGGGAAGCTACGACGAAGGCTTTGTGGGACAAGTTAGAGACTTTGTACCAATCTAAGTCTCTGGTGAATAAACTGTTCTTATGGAAAAAGCTGTATAACCTGAGGATGAAAGATGGAGACTCGGTGACAAAGCATCTGAATGCATTTAATACTGTGGTAAGTTAGTTAACATCTGTTGATATTAAAATTTCAGATGAAGATAAGTGCATCAATTTGTTGTGTTCTCTACCAGATTCGTGGGATAGTCTGGTTATTGCAATAGGTAGCAATGCAACTACCTTGCAGTTTGATGAAATAGTCTCAGCCTTGCTGATGAAGGAGATGAGACGAAAAAATATGGAGAGCAAGAATGGTGATGCCTTGTTTGTACGAGGACAGTCCCAGAATAGAAACAAAAATAAGTCATCAAGTGAGAGATCTAAATCTAGAGGGAGATCTAAATCTCCAAGAAAACCTCTAAAGGTGGTGTGCTAGAAATGTGGAAAAGAAGGGCACTACAAAAGGGACTGTAAATCTAAAGCCCTTGATAAAGGAAAGGGATCTGATGATGCTCCTTCTGTAGAGGCAAAAACCACCTCAGATGAAGGTGGGGATGTGTACTTGGCTTCTTCAAGTACACATATAGATCATGAGGCATGGTTGATTGACTTAGGTGCATCCTTTCACTTCACTCCCCATAGAGAGTGGTTCTGCGAGCATGAGAAATATGATGGTGGTGATGTCTTCTTGGGGGATGATAGGAAGGCTAGAATTGTTGGTTGCAGAAAAGTAAAGTTGAAATTGCAAGGTGGAAGGGTTAGAACGCTTCCAGTTGTTCTGCATATTCTTGCATTAGACATCAATCTGATTTCTGTAAGCAAGCTGGATGGTGCATGTGTAAAAACAGTGTTCGAGAAGGATACCTGCAAAATGGTTCAGGGAGCATTGGTATTGATGCGGGGAGTTCGGATTGGAACTATGTACAAGCTGCAAGGTAGCAATATTGTTGATGGGTTAAACAGTTCCGTGGTTCCTAAAAGTGGAGCAAAATATCTAGTGGTCTTTGGAGAGAAGACCATGTTGTGGCATCAAAGGCTTGGACATATTGGAGAGAAGGGACTTTGAATACTTCATGGTAAAGGTATGGTAGAAGGTATGAATAATAACTCTCTGGATTTTGATTTCTGTGAAAATTATGTATATGGGAAGTGGAATTGGGTGAGTTTCCCCTCTGGTAGTAAGAGGGCGAAATATATATTAGAGCTTCTGCAAAGTGATGTGTTTGGACCTGTGAAGGTTCCATCATTGGGTAAGTCTATGTTCTATGTATCATTTATAGATGATTTCTCAAGGAATACATGGATATATTTCCTTAAGAAGAAATACAAAGTCTTTGACAGGTTTAAATAATTTAAGGCTCTGGTGGAAAACCAGACAGAGGAGAAGATAAAGGTGTTGAGGACAGATAACAGTGGAGAGTTTTACAGTAAGAAATTTGAAGAATTCTGCAAGAAGTGTGGTATAGCACGACAAAAGACTACTCCATATACACCTCAGAAAAATGGAGTTGCAGAAAGAATGAACAAGACGTTGATGGAAAGGGCAAGAAGCATGCTCAGTGGTGTCGGGTTAGGACAAGAATTCTAGGCAGAGGCGGTGGATACTGCATGTTACCTGGTCAACATGTCACCTTCATCAGTGTTGGAGGATAAGACTCCACAGGAGGTATGGACTAGTAAGAAACCCTCTCTTTCACATCTAAGGGTATTTGGATGTGATGCATATGTACATGTTCCAAAGGAGAAATGAACCAAGTTGAATAGTAAATCTAAAAAGTGCATGTTTATTGGGTATAAGGATGGTTTAAAGGGCTATAAGCTTTGGAATCCAGTAATAAGGAAGGTTGTGTATAGCTGAGATGTGGTGTTCAGAGAGGTGAAAGATGTTATTAAACATGAAGTCCAACCAAAGGAACCTGAGAAGATAGAGTTTGAGCTAAAGGAGGAAGAATCATACTCTATAGCAGAGGAGGAATCAGAAGATGAAGAGCCACAAACTCCGGCTGTGAGAAGATTAGTTCGAGAAAGAAGGCAGCTAGAAAGGTATAGTCCATCTGCTTTCTGTTCAAATTTTGCTTTGTATGTTACTGATGATGATCCTAGAACTGTGAAGGAAGCAGTGGATTCAGAGGATGGAAAACTCTGGAAAGAGGCCATGGTTGATGAAATTGAATTTTTGCACAAAAATGAGGCTTAGGATCTGGTGGAGTTGCTGGCCGGAAGGAAACCCATTGGCAAAAAATGGGTGTTCAAAAAGAAGACAAATGCAGAAGGAAAAGTGGAGAAATACAAAGCTCGGTTGGTAGCAAAAGGTTATTCCCAGGTGTCAGGAATTGATTTTGGTGATATTTTTTCACTTGTTGTCAAGGTAACTTCTATTATATTACTTTTATCTATTGCTGCTGCTTTTGATTTTGAGGTAGAATAGATGGATGTGAAGACAACATTTCTTCACGGAGATCTGGAAGAGGAGATCTACATGAAGCAACCTGAAGGTTTTGCGGTGAAGGGTAAGAAAGAACTAGTATGCAAGTTAAAGAAGTCTCTATATGGGTTAAAAAAGTCACCAAGGATGTGGTATCAGAAATTTGATACATTTATATGGGGACTTGGCTTCGTTAGAAGCAAAGAAGATCACGGTGTGTATTTTAAATTAATTGGTGACCATGTTATTTATTTGGTCTTGTTTGTGGATGATATGTTTCTGGTTGGAAATGACAAAGAAATTATCCAGGATTTGAAGACCCAATTTTCCTCCAAATTCGACATGAAAGATCTTGGTGCTGCAAACTATATTTTGGGCATGGAAATTAAAAGAGATCGGGCAAAGAGGAAGCTTTGGTTAAACCAGAGGAAGTATGTCGAGACAATATTGCAGAGGTTTAATATGCAGGATAGTAAACCGGTGAAGGTTCCTATTCTTGTAGGTGTGAGTTTATCTGCTGAACAGTGTCCCAAGACACAAGAAGAGGAAGAGGACATGTCCCACGTTCCATATGCAAGTGCAGTCAGTAGCCTGATGTATGCAATGGTATGTACTAGACCAGACATTGCACATGTACTGGGAGTATTAAGTAGGTTTATGTCAAAACCAGGGAAGGAGCACTGGACAGTAGTGAAGCGGGTTTTCAGGTATTTGCATGGCACTAGTGATTATGGTTTGTGCTACCAAGGAAGATCAGGATTGGACAAAATGTTGGATATTCGTGGCTTTGTTGCTGCAGACTGGGCTGGAGATCTCAATCAAAGAAGATCTACAAGTGGGTATGTGTTTAACCTATTTGGAGGTGCAGTCAGTTGGATGAATAAGAAACAATGTGTAGTGGCACTATCAACTACAGAGGCAAAATAGATGGTAGCCACTCATGCAAGCAAGGAAGTAGTTTGGATGCAGAGATTGTGTTCAAGTATGGGGTTAGTACAGGGAGATATAAGGATAGACTGTGACAGCCAAAGTGCAATTTTCTTCGTAAAGAACCTCGCATATTAGTCAAAGACAAAGCACATTGATGTTCAGTATCACTTTGTGATGGATATGATAGAAGACAAAAAGGTGTTGCTGGTAAAGGTGGACACTTTGAAGAAATCTGTAGATGCATTGACAAAATCTGTGAGCTCTGAGAATTTCTCTTGGTGTAGAGAGACAATGGGCGTTTCAGGGCTAAAAAAAATGACTAATCTCTCTTGTGGCCCCATATGGAAAGAAAACAACCAGTGGGAAAATGTTGGGTTGTGTTATATTCTTTCCACGACTAGCCCACATAGTTAACCGGGGGTTAGAGGGGGGGAGGTCATAGGGGGTTTGAGGGGCACCCGTAACCCACTTTATGGGGTCCGGGGCAGCGCCCCGAAAAATTTGGTTTTGGACCTTATGACCCACCTATGGTTTTGTGCATGATTTTTGCACATGTTTTTGGATGCGATGGTTTTCAATCCATGGTTTTGGACGCGATGGTTTTTCTGTCCATGGTATTGGATGCTTGGGCATGTATAAATATGTATTGTAACATTGAAGGGAACATAATGAAAAATCAAGCTGGTAGTCCTGGTTTTGGGATCTAGGGGAAAATCTATGTGTATATGTGTTTTATGTGTTATGCTCTTGCATTGTTTATTTTCTGTGTTAGAATTCGTATGCAGGTAATTTGTGTACGGGGTTGAAATCTACAGATTCACCCCACCTCTCAGTATTATTTCCAACATCTTTGACCTGGACCATGTAGACTTTTACTTTACCTTTCACATCATATTTTTCTTCTTCATCTTCATTGCTTGAATCACTGGCATCTTCAGTACTACAATTGCAAATTTCAGGATCCTTGCAGTTGCAAGAGTCTGCAATCATCAGTGCTTCTTCTTCTAGATCAAACAATTCTTCAGTATTGTAATCAAAATCAGAGGTTTCTGAACTATAAGAACAACATCTTTCTTGTAATAGGTAGACTTCTCTTTTAACAAAAGGAGAATGAGGACAATGGTTCGTATCATGTTAATTAGAGCCACACCTATTATAATGAAAAATTATTTGTTTCTCTTTCTACTTCCTTATTTTTTCTGCCTTTTGGGATGAAAACTGTCCTCTATTTCTTTTTGAAGCTTCCCCTTGTGGACAACTATTTGTAAGGTGCCCTATTTTCCCACAAAGCCAACATGCTGTTCTTTGAGTAGCCTGAAATTTGTGAATCTTTAGCTTAATATCTTATTGGGAATAGTAATGGGTTCTTTCTATTCTCATGTATCTCTTTCTTGCAGAGTTATATTTTTTTGGATAAGATTTATTTTTGGCTCTGAATCTTTGAATTTTCTTCAAGACTTTATTAGTTGTTTTCTTTCTTCTTACATAATCATCTATGGTTAATCCATACTTTTCAGAAATGGACTTGTTGTCAGGAAGCCTAGACATCTTTTGGATTGACTTACTCACTTTCATATTAGTGCATAGGCCTACTAATGCACTAGTGATCAAAGAATAAATTTGTCCCCATGTGTATAATTCATAGGGTTGCTTAAATACATCATTTGTTTTCAAATATTCAACAAAATTGCTAGGAATAGCAGCCATATAAACTTGTTTCCATAAAAGGTTCTTACTATCTTTAACCTCATAAATTATTTGAGTCCATTCTTTGTGGAATTCATCATAGTGAGACATTTTTTTTTGCATTTCAGATTCATGAGGATTAGAGCATGTTTATCAGATATTTCTTGTTCTGTTCCACACCAATGCTCTAGAATTAAAGTAGTAAGGGAACCTATCATATTGCTCATGGGGCTACCATCTTCATGGTACAATATGTTACCATTTTCATCTTTCATAATTTCTTTTTCCATTTTCACTATCACGGCGGGAGAAGATCCCGCCTCCCACCATTTGAGCGGGGAACTTGTGAAGCATTGAATAATGGCTTTTCATGCTTTTATTTCACTTTTCCTTTCATACACATGATTTTATAAGAAACAAACATTATGTCTAAAACTTGCCTAATTTTTCCTACAAACATATCATCAATGTTCCATTCTAGATACCAATCATCAACAAAATTTTGGGTTTCAGGTGTTTGTCCCTTTCCTTGTAAATCATGTGCTACTTCTCTAATAGGTAGGACTTGGGTGATTAGATAATGTTCTCATTTTGAAGAGGATTCAGTTGTTCTTTGGGAAACATAGTTGTAAATCTTTCTGTAGATTTTTGTGGAGCTACAACTGAGATATGAGGAGTTGCATGGTGGATGAGACGAGAGATGGGATTTTTTTTTTTTAGGTAAAATTTTCTTTATACTTTCAGTTTTCTCATCTATCTTTACTAAAATTCCTCCCATCATTTCAAAAGTAGTCTCTAAATTTTTATCCAACTCTTTGTAATTTTCCTTTGACTTTTCTCTTGCATCTAAAATGGTCCTTTTGGTATCCTTTACCCCATCTTTGATCTCTGAGACTGATAGACTCATTTCATTTATAGAATATGCAATAAAATTTATTGACACTGGAATATTATTAGTATGGATTTTGTGGGCATCATCATTTGTAATAAAGATATTTACTTCTATTTTGGATTCTAATTTCTATTCCATTCAAAGGGGTTTCTTCACTCAAGACTAGTGGGATTTCCTTGGACTACTTTCTTTCATCTTCTAGAATGATTCCCTTAAAAGGGGCGAAGATGGATTTGGACTCTATTTTATTCCCATCTAAGCTCTTCCATTTATGTTTTAGGGACATGACTTCAATTTATTGGGATTATTTTCCACCCTCCATCATTTGGATAGAATCATTCATTTGTTTATGTCTCCATTCATAGAAAGAGATCCAACATTTATTTTCTGACATATAATTTTTCCAATTTTCTGAAAAAACCTTTTTCTGTTCATTTGATACTGAGGCATTGAAATCTTTTCCATGTGGATGAGTATGTAGATCCCAATTCGACATTTTCTTCATCCATTTAGAATTTACTTGCCATCTGTAACAACCTCTCATTAAGGAAAATAACTTTTTCATATCTAGAATTGCAGGCTTTTGCATTCTTGGGGGATGCATATTTTCAAATCTGCATTGTGGAATCACACCATCTCTTAGGTCCTTGTATCCTAGACCATATATTGGAGCACCAGGTTTTCTCAATTTCTTGAAATTTTTTGTAAGCCTAGGATATTCAAATGAATGCATCATTAGGATATGATCATCATGGGGAAACCTTATATCGACACATCGAGGGTGTGGACACGGTCCTTGCGCAGTTGAGCTGGGAGGAGGAAGAATTGTTCTTGGATTGTGGTTTTGGTGTTCAAACGAAATAACATTCTCACCTTCAGATCGGTCTCTTTTAAAAATATAAAGAAATTTGAAGAATATTATAGTTATGGTCCTAATAGGCTGTTTTATAGCTAGCATTGAGTACAAAAGAGGAAAGAAGTCGAGATAAGGGAAGTTGCAGAAGTGTTGGACTTGCTTGAAGGTTCATGTAAAGGTTTTCAGGAGTTCATAAAGTGTAGAAGAAAAATCAGCCAAGCTTCACTCTTCGCTGAAGGAAGCCTTTGGAAAACAAATTGGCATCAGAGCCAATAATCCGGGTACATATCAACTCTTGTGATAAAGTTATGGAGCAAAAGTTTAGATCAGTGCCTTTTAAAAATATAAAGAAATTTTAAGAATCTTCTAGTTATGGTCTTGATATTCTGTTTGATAGTTGTCGTAAATATTCTGTGAATGATGTTGACATAGAAGTAGTTGAATATAAACCACAAGCTACATGGAAACTACCAACCATCTCTCTATCTAGTGTCTATGAAGATTTAAATTGTTTTCATATGAAAGCTATTAACAAAGTCATATTTAAAGAATCTGTGTCACAAATACAACAAAATTGTGAAGTCACCCAAACTATACCGCTTATTGGTCCAAAATAGATCCAGAGGGATGTAGAAATTTCACCTGTAGATAAAATTGATATATGCAATGTACTAAAGCATAATACTTGATCTAGTTCTGCAAAACATTAAGCGGAAGCATAATCAATTTCATGAGCAACATCAAGCATAAACACATATAATTGATTAAGAGAAATAATCAACCATAACACAAGATATATCACTGGGGAAAGCACTAGCATAAAACCCCTATCTGTGTTATCAATCAAGTGGAAGTAATCTTCTATTTACAAAAAGAACCAGCTCAAGAGTTATCCTGTACTCTCTGCAATCAAAAGATGAAGATCATAGACTACCTAGGCCTCAATATATAGGCCACAAGTCCTCCAATCTCTATATTACGTATTTCTCTTGGAAATAGATCCTTCTCCATGCAAGGAATACTTACTTAAAATATCCTAGCAACTGATAGTACACTGTCCCACTATCTGAACTCAACTGGGTCTCTGTCTAAACTGACATGCATCAATTATCCATGAGGGAATGCTTAGTTATCTGAAATAATAGTTGTCACATGCATGCAAGCATTAACAAACTATATCTCAATAATTTAACAACTTGTTAAATTAATCTAACTAGACTTGACTAAGTCAATTGATCCTCTCATTATAGAACTCATACTTGATTCCTCAATCAGTGGAGAAAATCAAGGATAAATTCCTCAATCAGTGGGGCAATTAATTGCATGTTCTCACAAAGACTTCAAGTTTAATTTTCCATAATTAATTAACTCATGGAGATTAATTAATTAATATTTTAAACTGTTGTTAAGACCAAATTCGTTTTTACTTCCTATAGTTAGACCAGGGACTGCTAAAAATAGGAAGGGACTCAGAAATGCTATTTTTAGAAGATTCTATTTTTAGCAGTTTCACCTCTCACCTAAGGTGGCCAAAATGCTCATTGGCCAAACTGCTATTTTTAGAAGTGCTATGTTTAGGAGTTATATTTTTAGCACATTCTAAATTTAGCATTTCTTGTTGCACACTTTTCAACACTCCCTCTCAACAAGAAAGGGATTATCAACAACCCCAATCTTGTCTCTATGGAACTCAAACTTGCCTTTTGACAATGCCTTTGTCAAAATATCTCCATCCTATTCCTCGGTCGAAATGTACAACAACATCATGATCCTCTTGACCACATAGTCCCATAAATGATGATAGCGGATATCTATATGCTTGGACCTATCATGAAACACTGGATTCTCAGAGAGTTTAATGCAAATCTAATTATCACAATATATGGATCCATCATCTGATCAAACAATCCCACTAGAATCTTCTACATCCAGATGGCCTCACATGCAGCTTGACTAGTAGCCATGTATTCAGCCTCCGCTGAGCTAAGTGCAACTGATCTCTGTTTCCTGCTATACCAAGAAACCGCAACTGACCTAAGGTTGAAGATTCCTCCCAAAGTGCTCTTCCTTTCTGATGGACTACCCACCCAATCTGCATCTGTGAAGCCTTGGAGCTTCACTCCCCCTGTCTGCCTGTACCATAATCCATACTGTGTAGTACCTCTGAGATATCTCAGAACATGCTTTATCGCCTTCCAAAATAACTTGGTTGGATGAACCATAGCTTGACTCAGCTGGTTCACCGCAAAGCAAAAATTTGGTAGTGTGTTCACTAGATACATAACTGAACCCACAAGCTGTCGATAAACAATAGTAGGTACTACCTCACCTGAAGTAGCATCCTCCTTCCTCCAGTTACCTGCTAGAGGAGTCTCCATGGGCTTGCACATCTCCATGTGGAAGCACTTGAGTATCTCATTGGCATACTTGCCTTGAGACACAAATACTTCCCCATCTCTCTGCCACACCTCCATGCCTAGAAAGTAGTGCATGAGGCCCATGTCCTTCATCTCAAACTCTCTTGCAAGGTCCTCCTTGCAAGACTTGATCAACTGATCATCACCTGTCAAAATCAGATCATCGACATAAAGTACAATAATCAATAGCTTACCTTCTACCATGATGTGGTAGAGGTTTGCATCCGCTTCACTCTTGGTGAAGCCCAACCCGGTGAAATAGCTGTCGATCCTAGTATACCAAGCACAGGGTGCTTGCTTCAGCCCATACAATGCTCGCTTGAGCTGGCACACATGCGACTCACGATCGAAGGTCTCAAATCCCTCAGGCTGCTCTATGTATACCTCTTCCTCAATCTCCCCATTGAGGAAAGCTGTCTTCACATCCATTTGATGGATCTTCCAACCCATCTGTGCTGATAGTGCTAGAATCGATCTGATCGATGAGTACCTTGAAAAAGGAGCAAAGGTCTCATCATATTCAATCCTCTCCGCCTGTGAGAAACCACGGGAAACAAACCTTGCCTTGTGTTTCTCAATACTGCCATCAGCTGCATGCTTTACCTTGTAAAGCCATCAGGAAGTAACCACTGACTTGTCCCCCGGTCTAGGGACAACATCCCACACACTGTTCCGCATGATAGAATCATACTCCTCTACCATTGCATCCACCCAAACTGGCTGCTGCACGGCCTCCTCAAAAGAAGAAGGCTCAGTCGCTACACACTCCCCAACCAGGGCCATGTAGCTATTGTATCTATCGGGAGATCTCCTTTGTCTATGATGAGAGGATGGCTACCCCACATTCTCTCTCGCATCCTGCATCAATCTGTCAGCTTCTCGTGAGCATTTCCACCCATCTCTGGAAGACTCTCCAGCAGTGGTGATCTCCACTACTGGAATCTCTGCATGTGGCTGATTCACATCATCAGGAGGCTTCTCCTCCTTAGGAACTAATAGTTCCTCACCATCACCATGCAAATTGAGCTCCCTCTCAAGTGACACTCACATGGCTCATTGCTCATCAAACTTCAGATCCCTGCACACTACGGTCCTCTAACTGGCAGGCAGAAACACACGATAGTTGTGAGGTGTATCTGTAAACCCCACAAGTATTCCCAACTCAGCGGTTGGATCTAGCTTCTTCCAAGCATCTTTGGTCACATGACAGAAGACCTGTGATCCAAAGATGTGGAAGTGACTCATATCTGGTCGCTTCCCCGAAAAAGCCTCTATAGGTGTCTTCATCCCCAACATGCGATGAGGAATTTTGTTCTAAAGATATACTGCTGTATTGCATGCCTCAGCCCATAGATGAAGTGGTAGGCCTTGGTCATGCAACATTGCTCGAGCTGCTCCCACAATAGATCTATTCTTCCTTTCAGCCACCCCATTCTGTTGTGGGTTATGAGGTGCCGTGAGTTCCCGTTTAATTCCTTTTGAAGCACAGAAGTCCTTAAACTGCTGGGAAACATACTCTCCACCGTTATCACTCCGCAAGGCCTTTATTTTCATCCCTGATTCTTTCTCTGCCAAAGCTTTGAACTCACAAAACTTCAAGAAGGTTTGATCCTTCTTTTGCATGAAGTAGATCCAACATCTACGAGAAAAATCATCAACAAAAATAACATAGTACCTATGCTTTGCTGTGGAGGCTGTAGAGAAGGGCCCACATACATCTGAATGAACTCGCTCTAGAACTGCTCCTGCTCTACTATCTTGATCATGAAAGGAAGATTTTGCATACTTACCCAAGGTGCAACCTTTGCATGTGCTCGTTTTCTCTAGCTTGCACTTGGGTAATCCGGTAGAAATTTGTTGCATGATCTTCAAGGCCCCACGATGCAAGTGGCCTAGTCTCCTATGCCATAACTCACCAATATCTTAGCTATGCACAACCTCTGCTTTGAAACTCAATCCAACACAGTCTTCTACCTGTAACTTATAGATATTCTTAATTCGAATCCCTATCTGTTTGCCGATATGCCTTAGGAAAACCTTTCCCAAACTAAAGACTACATCATAACATTTATCCTCAAGCATAGCAATAGACACAAGATTCTTTTTTAGCCCTGGTACATACATAACATTAGAAAGAGTGAGGGGAGAACCATGCTCCCTCTGAAACACAACCGTACCTTCACCTGAGACACGGTACTTTCCGTCATTGCCCATCTCGATCCGTATCTGGAGATCCTTCTCCTCCAAAGTGCTGAAAATATTCTTGTCACCTGACATGTGGAAAGAGGCTCTACTGTCCAAGTACCAAACACATCCCATACTGGATGAAACCATGCATGCAATACGTGAGAAATCCATCTCAAACTATGAAGCTAGTGCATCACCATCAGATTCCTTGGAGGAACCTGTTGATGCCTCGAAAATCGCTGCAACAACATCGGGGAAAACCACCTGGTCTGGACCTTAAAGGCAGCTCCTTTTCCGTTTGGTGTGGTGGCTCCGACTGGAAATAATGGGACCAGTTTCCCAATAATTTGTAGATAGGATGGATAAGTGGTTGATTCTGTAATATAATGATAATGGATGAATGATTTAATCTAAAAAGTAAAATTATAAACAACTATCCTATCCCGGGAAATTTCTGCTTTAGTGTAACGTTTGATGATCTTTATCTACAAACAGGCATATAGATGACTCTATTGGTAAACAAAGACATTTATTCATATGATAATTACTTTGTTCAAGTAGTTGAACAAAGTAATCATGAAAACATTATTACACTATTCTTCATATATCATTGACATAAATATGATTGAAAGAATAACACTCCTTAGACATTCAATAGTGATAAGTATAAGGACTGCTCTTAAAACACATACATATATCCAATGATAGCAAGATTAAATAAATGCTGATTCACATGAAAGAATGAAGCAAAAGCATAGATAATAGTACCATATGTTATTTGGATCACTCCCGATATCAATCGCATTCAGATTCCTTCTTCTAACTTAGAAACACTTCCACAACAAAGCAATAGTGCACATCTCATCAAAGCTTTCTTCGTTAAAATTCAGAATATTGGCCCAGTCTTCATAAAAATATATCAGAAGCACAATAGTGTGACTTCCTGATTTGAGTTTATACAAAAACTGAGGACCCTTTCTAAAACAATGAAAGGGTCTATAAATACTATCTAAGCTAACTAATTATGAAATAAAAATGCTATTAGGTGGTATAACTAAATCATGAGAATCTCCTCGAAATAGGTCTGCTTGCAGTTGGTAGCATGATTCATTGTTTCGATCGATCTTCCTTTGGCTTGAGCTGGCATATAGCAATCATTGGTTGCAATTCTGGAGGGTGACTCAGACGAGAATGCAGTTGGGCTGAATATGTGGCATCATGGATTTCGGGAATCATGTAACCGATTGCATCGGTTAAACATTTGAGTGCTGCACTTTGACTGTATGGTTTAACTAGGAAAAGCCAAAATGTATACCAAGTTAAACTTTGGATGCCGGCGATTAATCTTTTGTTCTTCTCCAATTCTTGATTGCATGTTTGTTCCAATATTTTGGCTGATGGAAATTTGCCTGGAGTGCACTGTGAAATCAAGTTAGATAGATAAAGAGTATCATTGATTAACTGAATTAAATTATTGCTTACTGATATGCATCTTGAGGTTTCTATTTTTTCTTTCATCAATTGTGACTGCCATTCTAGGAAAAGAATCTCTTTGTGTGACTCTAGAATTTTAGGCAGATTTGCAGCTTACCCTTCACTGGTTTCTTTCCAAGCAGGAAAGTTGGTTAAAGTCTCATCGGCCTGTTCCAAATCCTGCCTGGCATCACCTGATTTGTCAATTATTGATGAAGTAATCTCACAGAGGGGCTCAAAAAGGGAAATATTATGACATAAAAACTTTAGCTGTTTAACCAATGCTTTATTGATCTGGAGAGCTTCGGACCTGAAGTCTGCTGGTTGAGGAAGACTCTTGAACTTTTCTACTTGGTGTGATAGTTGAGCGATTTGCTCATCTTTTGTCTTACTCATTTGTTCATTCATTGTCTTCAGCTTGGTCAATGCTGCGGATAATTATTTTTGTTTCTGTACTGCGCTTTGGTCTATCCTCTACTTCTCCTTGAGCAATTTCTCATTTAATTGGTTGTTTATCTGCTGCTGTGTTGATAGCTGCTGTTCTAACTGTTCTATTTTTTGCTGTCTTTCGGATACCTGTGACTGTAATGAAACAATTGTTTGGTCTTTTTCCTTAAGTAAATTGCTTACTTCCGATGCTTTATCCATAGTAGCTGCCGAGTAGGCCCCGGCATACCGAGAAAGTTTTGTGAGGTCTTCGGAAGGATTGAATTCTTCCTTCCATACCACATTAGCCATCTCTGTTTGTACTGGTAAAAGGGAAGATTGATCAAGTCTTCTCCTTTTCCTTTGTCTTTTTACTACAACCCTATGTTTGGGACTGTAAAAGACATCTAATGGTGGTATGTCTTCTATCTGCAAAACAATTTGATCGGATGGATCCTTAGGAATTATTTCTACATCTTTGCTGGTGGGTAGGCCGCTGGTTCCTTCAATTGGAACCGTAGTTGTTGTTGTCTCCTGACCAACTGTTACTTGAGGTGTGCTGAAACCTTGTGAACTTTCAGGATTGCTTATAATGGAATCAAATTGTTGCCATTATTTAAGGAGTTTAGGATCAATCTGAGTATCTATATCGATATGTTCATTGTCCTGTTCATGTTCTTTCTCCTATTCTGGCTCTTTTCCTTTGTTGGGAATCTTCTCCATAGCAGGAGGTTTGTCGACACTTAGCTGTTCAGGCTCGCTTGACTAGATTGCTGGGGTAGTAGCTAATAAGTCAAGAGGCAGAGTTTGCAACCTCCGTTCTCTGAGCCTATTGAATTCTACCAGCCCTTTATCTTTATATCTCATCTTGGCCAATGTTTTTACCTGAAATAATGATTCTGCTAAGGAAAACAGGTCATCAAATTCATCTTTTTCATGATCAAACTTTGTGAGTTTGGATTTTTCAAGAACATTATAGGCAACTTTCCTTGGATCATATTGCCTGTTAGGAATGGTTGCAAGATTGAGCATGTGATGCAGGAGCATCCGCACCTAGAGAAAGGAAGGAATCCAAAGCAAGTGAACGTGGACCAGCGGAGCTAAACGAAGGGAGAAAAACAGGGAAAATATGCTTTAAAGCAGTTAAAGCAAAATTAAAGAGATAAGTCTCGAAGAATTACTAATGTATATGCATGCATTCAAGTATGAGAGCTTTGAGGGCTTTGTGGAGAAAATCAAGGAGTGGATTTGATCGGATCCCTCCAGTGATCCGATCCAATATTTCTTATATATGTATACGAACCTGCGTGTTCAAGAGGGAGGAGAAACAGAGTGATAGATCTGGTTTAAAACCGTGAGGTTAAAATGTAGTCAATAGGAGCACTGCTGCTAAGGCTGAAATGCCTTAGGAATGTAATCATGTCGCATTAGTATAATATATGTGTGTTCATGTAAACTGTGCACCTGTCTGTGTTTTATATATATGTATGCGTAATTGATTTTGTTTCCACTCTGTTTCACATGTGTTCTGAGGGTTCAAATCCCAAAATTATATGTATCCTAATCGACCATCAGGTGTGATGACGATCTAGCGATATCAGTGGATCTTGTGCATGTTGACAGGTATGGCTGAAACCTGCGGATAACACAAAACCCCTTCAAATGGCGGAAGACTAGTTAAAAGGGTAAGCGACGAGAATCCTCAGGAGCCATTGGATCTCTTAAGATCAACGGTCCTGATCCACATCGCATCTGAGGCAAACCCATTATCGCATCGGAGGAGAGGACCTTTGAGACTGCCGAAGTGAAAGCTCCGACATAACGGAGCCGAAGTGTTACATAAAGTGCAACATATAAACCCTTTCGTGTCTGAATGGAACCTGTGGCACGGTTAAGTGGAGAGCCCCGATATCCCGAAGCCGACGTATTATAAATTACAGCATAATAGGACGTCGGGTCTGAAAAGGGCCTTTAACCTTACGAAGTGGGAGCTCTGACTTTCGGAGCCGAAATACTATAGAACAGAGTGTAATGGAGGCGTCGGGTCCGCGGAAAACACTATATCGCATCGGAGGTCGGGGTAACAACCGAAATCGTTATAACCCGAAATCATCCGACCCGAAATCCTTATAGGACAGTTCGGAAAGGGGGCATCGGGTCCGTCGTTTCGGAAGGGGAGTCTATTGTTTATGGCGAGCGCTGAACAGGCGGAACCGCCGATAATTATAATGGCGGGCGGATAAGATTTGAGATCCGCATGTGTTCATTGGAGCGGGTTTTATAATGTTTCCCGTGTATTTATATATGATTGGCCGCAGGGTTAAGAAATGCTGGAGGCTTATATTGTAATACTCGTGGGCTTTAAAGCTCATGGGTGGTGGCTTCCGATGGGTGCAAACCCACCGATAAAAGGGTGGCTTCGATTCTAAAGAGTGGTCCATGGTTAAAGGCTTAAAGCCTTAGGCGCTTCCGATAGGCTTTATGGGCCCATAACCCACAGGCCTCAGGATCGATTTATTTGGGAATTGAGATTTTGGTTAACCCCAAGATCTCATTTTCATCAGCATGTTTATTTTTCCTGCCTCTTTTTCTACATGTTTGTAATGATGTAGAGTGTAAGCACCGCATCTCAAAGGAAATGTAGTCCACGCCTCCTAAGAGTTTTTGATGTTCCTGTTGTTGTTATTTGGTAGGCCAATTCCCGAGCTAACAACTTATCGGGTACATACACAGGAAGGACATGGGGTCTTGCAAGGCTACCATAAAGCCTTATATATGTGAACTTGTCTTGCCTGAACCAATTTCCTACAACAGTCAAGTCAATCCCTGCTTCCTCGGAAATCCTTGGGGTGGGCTTATCAAACATAACATAGTAGATAGGCAACATGAAACCATTACATATTTGGTACAAATGGTCTTTATAGTGAGGCTTCCATAACATCTGATGATAAATGTGGATTGGCTTAGGGTCTTGGGGAGTCCATCTCCACCCAAGTACCGGATATTTAGAATTAAAGCAAAGAATATCCATAATATAAGCACCGTAATAAAAAGGGGGAATGGTCCTGGTGGTTTTGCGTGAATTTGATAAATTCCATAATTGCAGTGGCTAATTTATCGGACAATATGTTTGCCCAATCCATCACATAACTATTGACCACTGCTTCCATTAAAGGAACCATTTCAATAGTGAATTTTGTAGAGTCATGCATTCCCCACATTCTTCACATCATTGCCCCGGCATAACAGTAAGGAGAGGACAATGATTCTACAGAGTACTTACCTGATGATTCATGTTTGTGCTTTACAGGATTCTGTCTCCATTGCTTAATTGGTGCCGATTCAGTCTCGTTCTCATTTGCGAACTTTTCAAGGAAGGCTTTGTTGTATTTATTTTGAATATTGGGTAAGTGATACATCTTCCTGAAGTCATCAGGCTGAAATGAGCCAAAAATCCTTCCGTCAACCGTGCAAAATGTTCTATTTGAAACTGGAATTTCTTCTACCACCCATCTCACTACATCAGTGTATGGAAGAATTTTCTCACGCGTTGCTATTCTGTGCAAATATGAATCAGCTAAATCTTTGAGGGAAGCTTCTGATTTATTAGTTGAGTCTGCAGTAGCTTCTTCCGATACTTCCTCAGGCTCCTCTGCTTCAATTAAATTATAGATGCTTTGCCAACTTGTATTTCCAAGGCCGAGGCACGTAGTGTCTGAGATTAACTGTTTTTTGCTTGGTCCTGGATCATTTGCTGGCTGCATTGTTGTTGTAGGAGCCACTGCTGCTACGAATTTCTTTGATCTCTTTCCCATTTGTTTCAAATTTTTTATTTTGGCAGAGTTTTGCACAAGCAATGAAACCAACGTGATACAGAGAATAGCTAGTATGAACCAATATGAAAGAATTATGTCGATTAGCGGAAAATGATGGATTATAGTGAAACTGCCGCAGATACAATCTAAAGGAAAATCTCGCCATAACTACTTCATTAATTAGCGGTTTAACTTGTCAATCATGGTAAAGGAGTTTTTAAATACCCATTATGTCGTTTATATGATGAATGATCCATTCAAGTGTGGCTTAGATTCTTTGACGGATAATCAGAAGTAAATCGCAATCGACAATTGGTATTGTGAATGGAAAGGCTTTAATATTTGTTCAAAATATCTTTCGATCATCAAAAGGTGATACAATGCATGCAAGCCTTTTAATTACGTTTTTAAAACACGTGCCTTGATTTAACGCATTGCAGTCGGGGATGGATTCGGGTCTTATTACTTATGCCATTGTAACTTCGCCGATCATTGATTGCGATATGCCTTATCGCATCGAGGGATTTGAATGTGTCATTAATCATGTGTTGGGTTGTTACTGCCGATTGCCGATGGTGACATAGCATCGGAGAAATGAGGGAGGTTCTTTCATTATACTTTGTGATTTGCCTTTCCCGTTATCCAATAGTTATTTGATTTTCAGATCAGAGTGAGTCAATGGGTTTTTATATATGTTTCCCTTATCATTGCGATATGCAATCTTGCGATTGCTTTATCACAATAACAAAGAACTTTATATTTATTTAAGAGACCGACTTCATTTCTATTCAAAAAGGTTTATTTAAAAATATATCATTTCCATTGAACCTTTTGATGAGGGTTTTTCTAATGATGAGTTAATACCAATTTATTCACACGTCTAATTTTAGAAGGGACCCATTTCATATTATGATTTTTAAGTAAAAATTTTATTAAATAGGGGGGTTGTTGTACAACACAACAATTGGCGATTCACTGGGAGAAACATTTATCTCTAAGAAATTAATTAAAATACTTAAACTTTCTTAATATGGAAATCTTATCTAATAGAAGAATTCTAACATAACTAGGTAATCATAAATTCTGAATATAATTTAACTATTTCTGCTATTTTCTTCTCTTGTTAAAATTAAATACATTCTAAGTTTTAAATTAGCCTTAATTGGTTGATAATGATAAAACAAAAAACTTTTCCAACTTAGCTTTATAATGACTCCTTTGTCATAGGTAGAGCCTCTGCTGCCAGCAAACGTCTATAGTCTCGACATGGATACCTTTTAGCCATTTGATCATTCATTATTCCATCCATTTCAAAGTATAATAAAAAAGAATAAATCCAAAAAGATGTCTTCATATTTTTGTATCACTTTTCCTTTTTTCTTATTTTGTAAGATAAAAAGCCATTGTCCTGGTTTGGTGGCTAGCTGTTTAGATAATGCCATTCACTGGTTGTAATTCAATTGAACAAGCTGGCTCGTGATGAGACCCCTTGTCTTATAATTATAAGCCGTTACCCTGTTTTGGTATGAAATATTGGTAATGTCAGTTGAACTATTCCCCTTATGATCATGGTAAGCAGGCTTGTAGTAAGACCTCTTATCTTTTATATCATATATATTTTATAATTACACTCTGAGTAATTATAAAATTTGATGAATGGGATGAACAATTTTCTCCTTAAGAGAATATGGATGACAGGGTAAGAGTTGAAGATGCTAAGATTGAATCAGTTTCTGTTTCGTATTGATAACCATTTTCAGGCTAGTTGAAAACATTAAAATGATTTACAGTACTTCTAAATCTTGAGAATATTTCACAAAAATAAAATGGGGTTTTCAGAGTCTAAATATACCTAATTTCCTAGAAATTTTCCTTTCATTTAAGACTTCCATTTCTTAAAAGTAAATATCAGAACTATTTCTTTTGAGAAACTTTTTCAATATAGCAAAGACCAATGGGAGGCTTCTTACAACTTTATTTTCCTAAGATTCTAAAAATAAGTTATGCACACAAATTTTTCTGAAAAATTGAATATTTACAAGGGAGAAGGGGTTACCTCCTTAATTGAAGAATTTTTTCAAGATAAGGCCGTTAACAGGAAGAGAATCTCTTTCCTGATAGATATTGCAATATGAATGTAGAAGGGCCTATCTTCTCGTTGATTTGAAATGGTCCAAGCCACATTTTCTGGAATTTGGTATGCTTTCCTTTATCCTCATGGGCTTTGTCCCATTTCAAAACTAGATCACCGACTTGTAATTGTTTTGAACTGGTCGAAGTTGTATCGAATGATGACTTGATAATTTTCTGATGTTTTGCATGTATGATTCTGGATTTTTCCCTTTCTTATTCTAATTTCAAGATTTGATCATATCTTAGTTGAATAGAAGATGAGGGACTTTCTTCAATAAATTGCACTAAAGCTAGAGATGGAAGTACTAAATTTGCTGGTATGACAACTTCCTTTCCATATACTAGATTAAATGGAGAAGTTCCTATGGAGGGCTTCTGTGTTATTCTGTCAGCCCATAGTGCAAATATCAAAGATTTATGCCAGTTTTTATGATTATGCTCAATAGTCCTCTTAATGATTTTGATAAGATTTTTATTGGTGGATTCTGCTAAACCATTTCCCTGAGGGTAGTAATTTGCAGAATATTTCAATTTAAATCCCCTTTTGATAGCAAAGTCAAATATATAATTTCCAGAGAAATAAGATGCATTATAAAAAACAAGAGCGTTTGGGACACCAAACCTGGTAATAATGAATTGATCTATGAATTCCATGATTGCCTCAGAGTTTGCTGTCTTCAAAGGGATTGCTTCAACCCACTTAATGAAGTAATCAATGGCGGTAAGGATATACCTATGCTGTTTGGATGAGTGTGGAGTGATTTCCATAATGATGTCCAATCCCCATTGTTCAAAAGGTTGTTCAATGTTAACTGGTTGCAAAGGGAAAGCTGGCTTCCTTTGTCTTCCATTAGTGGTTTGACAACTTTGGCATTTCCTTACATATTCATGAGTATCTCTAAACAGGGTGGGCCAATAATATCCAACATGAATGATTTTGTGAGCTGTTGTATTAGCTCCAAAATGTCCTCCTGCTGGTCCGTCATGTAGCTCCTGCAAAACCTTTTGCACTTTAGGTTTTTCTAAACATCTTAATAAAATTGAATCATAATTTCGCGTAAACAATACATCATTTACAATTATGAAGTTTTTCGCTTTCAATCTAATGGCACATTTGTTTTTATAGGAAATATTAGAAGGAGTGTATCCATTTTTTAAATAGAAAATCAGATCTGCATATTGCGATTCAGGATCTATGATGCTTATCTGATTGATTTCTTCAGTGTCTTGTTGGCATTATGAGACAAATATTGTCCTTGATGGCAAATCACACTGATAACAAATCATAGTGCAGAAGGATAGCAGCAAGGAATTGATGATCAGTCTACAAGTATGAAGAAAAATATATACACGCTGGTTCACTATATACCAAGTCGCGTATACAAGCAGGTTCACTATATACCAAGTCGCGTATACGCAGGTTCGCTATATACCAAGTCGCGTGTACACGCTGGTTGGCTTCAGTAAAAGCGCGTGTATGTGGAAAACTTATCTTTGGTCCACGACGGTTATTCCTTGGAAGTTGTGCCTATGGTTTTGGACCTTGGTGTCTCGACGGACGTGTTGATCCCTAGTTTTGAAGATAATGGTATTGGATTTCTATGGTTTTGGCCCTTGGTATTGAACAAGGCCTAAGGCTATATAAGGAGAAGGAAATCATTAGGCAAGATTATCTGAAAAAGTCTTGAATATCTGATGAAGTATTAGATCCAGTATGCAGGTTATTGGTTGATGATGTATTGCTTGATCTGAGCTAAGGAGAGATCTCATCGGTTGATGGAGAACAAGATCTAAGGAGAGATCGGGATCAAATGGTTTGAAATGAACTATCTTTATATGGTTGATTATGCGTATTTCTAGATCTGCATACTGACGCAATGTTATGTTCTGGGTATAACTGAAATCTGGTACAGCTGCAAGTTATGAAAAATTATTTTTAGATCTGTACGCAGGTTGTCTTCGGTAAAACCGCGTATATACGCGGATTGCCTTCATTGTAGTAGCGTATATCTTTTGGAGCTTGATTTTTGGGTTGCAACTGGATCTGACTGTTATTGCAGAGTTCTGTAGTCTGCTCTGTGTTCTGGTGACTGGGTTTGACAGGGTTTCAGTGGTTCAGTGATTCAAAGATTGATGATGCTAGTATTGGTTGTTTTATGCTTCAATGATTTGTGAATGAATCATGGTCTTCAGATTGTAATGTTGTGCTTCAGGAGTATCCAGTCTGAAAATTGATGAAAAGTGGTATCTGAAGGAAAGAAGATTGTAGGCCAGCACCTACGTACTAGTATCTTAGCTAGTACAAGAGCAAAGGGGGTTGGAGCTCCCTTCCAAGGAAGTTTGGAGAACGAGAGAAGGTTGAAGCCTTCTGCAGGTTGTAGCCTGCGTACTGGTATAAGGCTGCACCAGTACAAAAGATTGTAAACTGAAGTTCTTATTAAAGAAAGATAGAGACGACTTGCAGCAGGTGGTTTTCACCCACATTGGGTTTCCACCTTATATCATGGTGTTCATGTGTGTGGCTTTTGTGTGATGATCTGTTCTGCTATACTGCATCTATTTACTCTTAATATGATGAATAATGTCCTGATGCATTTAACTGAAGATAAACTAACTGAATTATAAGATTTATGGTTATACGCTGGTTTCTTTAGACACAGTAGCGTGTACACGCTGGTTCACTTAACTGAAGTAGCGTATATGTTTCTGAGCATTGAAGAAGTTTTATTGATCTGATAATACTGATTCACCCCCCCCTCTCAGTATTATTTCCAACAATTGGTATCAGAGCAGGTCCTTCAAAGAAGCTTGATCGCTTGAAGGTAGATCGTTCATCATGAGCAACTACGAGAGAGAAGCATCAATCAGGCCGCCGGTTTTTGATGGGACAAACTTCAATTATTGGAAGGTAAGAGTTACTGCCTATCTTCAATCTCTTGGTACAGAAGTTTGGGACATCGTAGAGACAGGCTACACTTTTCCTTCAGCTACTCCTACAGATGCAGCCGAGAAAAAGAAATATGAAACAAATGCGAAAGCAGTCAATACTCTATTGGGATGTATATCTCAATCAGAATTCATGAAGGTAATGCACTATAAATCTGCAAAAGAAATATGGGACAAAATTGTCACGAGCTATGAAGGAGACGAACAGGTAAAGCGTGCTAAACTTCAAACTCTCAGGATTAAGTATGAGACTCTCAGAATGTATAATGATGAAAGTGTGGCTAACTATTTCCTTAGGGTAGATGAGATTGTTAATTGCATGAAAAACTTGGGTGAAGAAATAAAAGAGGCTATTGTGGTTGAAAAGGTTCTAAGATCTTTGTCCCCCAAGTTTGAATCTAAAGTGTCTGCCATAGAAGAAAAGGAAAATCTGCAAATTCTTACTATGTCTCAGCTTCACGGGATTCTAACCGCTTATGAAATGAGAAAGGGAGGTCCATCAGACAGAAGAGAAGCTGCCTTCAAGGCTTCAGGCAAAGAAGAGTATTATGAAGCAAGTCACGTGCCAGAAGATGAAGAAGAGGAATCAAATTTTGTCAGAAATCTTCAAAGGGGTTCTGGAAGGTTCAGAGGTAAGTTACCTTTTAAATGCTTTACTTGTGGAAGAGTAGGTCATTATGCTGCCAGATGTCCTCACAAAAATAAGAATGACAAGGGAAAGGAACCTGTTAAATGGAACAAGAAACAAAATGAAAAGAAGAAAAGCTATTACACTCATGAAGATAGTGATGGTCTTTCAAATAGTGATGAAGATGAACAAGGTAATAGATATAAATTGTTAATGGCTTTTGAAGATGATGACTATATGGATGCTATAGATGTAGAAGGCTTTTGTGAAGAAATGAAAGATCTCAAAGTTTGCTTAGAAGAGAAGAGTGCTATTATTGATTCTCTACAATGTCAACTAGCTGAAAAGGAAAAACATCTTGAAAAATTGGAATGTGAGATTGTTTGTCTTAGAAAGGAGATTGAGAAAACAAAAGCGATTAATCTTAAATTTGTTAAAGGATCTGAAACCTTGGATGAGATTATCAATGTGCAGCGATCTCCTCTGATCAAGACAGGTCTTGGATATAATGGAGAAACATCTCAAGCCTCTACCTCTAAAAGCTATCTTGATGCAGCAAGGAGAAGCGAGCAAAGGCCAAATAAAAGTCATCAGGTGAATCAGGGACAATTTACCTCAAGAACAAATAAAGACCATCAAGAAATTCGGGGACAAACTGCCTTAAGGACAAACAAAAGCTACAATCAGCCTCAGGTAAAATCTTCCCAATTTGCTCCAAGAATGAATGTGAATAGAAGCTACAATCGGTTGGATGATAGATCTGATTATCGCAGAAGTTTCTTTAATGGCCAATGCTTTTCTTGCCATAACTTCGGTCACAAAGCAGCTCAATGTGTTGCCTACAAGACAATCATGACTAGAGAAGCTCAAAAGCAAGGGAGAATGACTGGAACCATGAAAAGGACTTATAACAACTTTTCGGTTCTTGAAAATGAAGTTGAATGCTCTATTTGTAATAACTTTGGTCATGAAGACTCTGAATGCAGGAGCAGGTTCCGGAAGACAACTCAGAAGGAACAAACCTCAAATGTCAGAACATGGAGAATAAAGGAACCGCAACCAGAAAGATGTGGGATAGCCTTTTATGAAGAATGTCAAGAAAGTCTATGGTACATTGACAGCGGATGTTCGAAGCATATGACAGGGGACAAAGAAAAGCTTGAGTCATATACCGCATTAGAAAAGGGGAAGAAAGTTTCTTTTGGAAACGATATCTCTGCAGCCATAAAAGGAAAAGGTGTTGCTCCATTGAAAGAGAAGGTCAAAGCTGGAAATGTTTTGTATGTTGATGGATTGAAGCATAATCTTCTGAGTGTCAGTCAGATGTGCGATCAAGGAACATAAGTAATATTTAGATCAAATGGATGTTGTGTTCGTGACCTTGATACAGGTAAAACAGTGATCAAAGGAAGAAGGACTCCAAATAATCTATACATATTTGAAGAAGGACCACAACAATGCTATTTGAGCAAGGATGATGAACACTGGCTATGGCATCGAAGGTTGGGGCATCTAAGCTTTTCACAAATAAGGAAAGCATGCAAATATCAGGCAGTTCGTGGTCTTCCAGATATCAAAATTCCAGACAACACTATATGCAAATCTTGTCAGTTTGGAAAGCAAACCAGAACTAACTTTCCAGAGAAGGAAGGATCAACCAGCATACCTCTTGAGCTAGTCCATACAGATGTATGTGGTCCATTTAGGAAAAGGACACCTCGAGGAGAAAAATATTTGATATTATTCATTGACGATTTCTCCAGGTTTGTCTGGTTAGGGCTTATGAAGCACAAGGATGAAGCATTCGAAAAATTCAAATCCTTCAAAGCCTTGGTTGAAAATGAATCAGGACACAAAATTAAGTGCCTCAGATCTGACAGAGGTGGGGAGTTTACCTCAAACGAATTTTTCGATTTCTGTGAAGAACATGGGATAAGAAGAGAATTCTCTACAGCTAGAACTCCTCAGCAAAATGGGGTTGTGGAAAGAATGAACAGAACAATCCAACAAATGGCTCGTGCTATGCTTGATGAATCAGGTACTCCCGCAACTTTTTGGGGTGAGGCTGCACATGATGCGGTTATTATTCTTAACAAAACAAATGTCCGAGTAAACAGCACTCAAACACCTCATGAGCTCTGGAGTGGTGAGACTCCTTCAGTGAAGCATTTCAAAATCTTTGGGAGCAAATGTTATATTAAGAATCTGATGAGCAACTTGGAAAACTTGAACCAAGAGCAGATGAAGGCATTCTTCTTGGTTATTCTCCACATAGCAAAGCTCACAAGTGCTACAACAAAAGACTTGGCAGAATTGTTGACAACATTGATGTAGTGGTTGATGAGAAGGGATATATTCCTAGGCAAGTTCATCATGAAGACATTGAAGAAGATGAAGGCTACCCTCAAAGGCAGAATGATGAAGAAGAAGAACCTCAAGAAGAACCTCAAGAAGAAGAAGAACCTCAAGAAGAACCAGAGGAGCAGACAAGAATAGAAGAGAAGACTCCATCCAGATATGTTCAAAAGAATTATCCAGAATCTCAGATTGTGGGGCAGAAAGAAGCAGGAATACAAACAAGAAGAAGAATTGCAGAAGCTTCAAGCTATTTGGCATTACTCTCTTCCACTGAACCAAAAAATGTGAAAGAGGCATGCAAAGATGAATGTTGGGTCAAAGCAATGGATGAAGAACTTGAGCAGATCGAAAAGAACAATACTTGGGAATTGGTTCCTAGACCAAAAGATAAAAATGTCATAGGGACTGAATGGGTCTTCAAAAATAAATTGAATGAAAATGGAGAAGTAATTAGAAACAAGGCCAGACTTGTTTGTAAAGGGTATGCGCAGCAAGAAGGAATAGATTTTGAAGAGACCTTTGCTCCTGTTGCAAGACTTGAGGCCATCTGAATGTTCCTTGCTCTCTCAAGCTTTCAAAACTTCAAGGTATTCCAAATGGACGTGAAATCAGCCTTTCTGAATGGAGACTTAGAAGAAGAAGTATATATTGAGCATCCAGATGGTTTCATTCTTGGGAACGATCCAAACCTTGTATGCAGATTGAAAAAGGCTCTCTATGGTCTCAAAGAAGCTCCAAGGGCTTGGTACTATCGTTTGGACAAATATCTTCACAAACAAGGTTTTTCAAAAGGATCAGCAGATAGCAATCTCTATATGAAAGTTGAAAATAACAAATTGCTAATACTTGTTGTGTATGTAGATGATATTATCTTTGGTAGCAATGAAGAGGCTATGAGTCAGAACTTTGCCTTGGTTATGCAGAAAGAATTTGAAATGTCATTACTTGGAGAATTGACATACTTTCTTGGATTGCAAATCCAACAAAATGAAGGAGGTATTTTCTTGTCTCAAACCAAGTACCTCAAGCAGATCTTGAAGAAGTATGGCATGGAAGATTCAAAGCCAGTTTGTACCCCCATGGTTACAGGATGCAGCCTCAGTGCAAATGACGAATCAGCAGCAGCTCACCAACCCACTTATAGATCCATGATTGGGAGTTTGCTTTATTTGACAGGTACCCGACCAGATATTATGCATGCAGTAGGAATTGTTGGAAGATTTCAAGCCAACCCAAAGGAAACTCATCTTCAGGCAGTCAAAAGAATCTTCAAGTATCTTCAAGGGACCCAAAACTATGGCTTATGGTATCCTAGAGATACAGATCTCACTCTTCATGCTTACACAGATGTAGATTGGGCCGGAAGTGTGGATGATAGGAAAAGCACAAGTGGTGGTGCTTTCTTCATGGGTTCCAGATTAGTATCTTGGTTCAGCAAGAAACAGAGTTCGATTGCCTTATCTATAGCTGAAGCAGAATATGTGGCTGCGGCATCTTGCTGTACACAACTTCTTTGGATGATGCAGACCTTGCAGGATTTTCAAATCACTTGCACTCCACCAGTCTCTATCTTATGTGATAATACAAGTGCAATCAACATTTCAAAGAATTCAGTCATGCACTCAAAGACCAAGCACATACCAATCAAGTACCATTTTCTTCGGGAACAAGTGCTTGAGCAGAAGGTCAAGTTGGAGTATGTTCCTTCTAAGGAACAAGTTGCTGATATTCTCACAAAACCACTGCCCAGGGAAACTTTTGAATATCTCAGACAAAAACTGGGAGTAGTTGATGCTTCATCCTACTGTTGAAGCTTATCTGTTCTACAGAAAAGTGGTATACGCAAGTTACGTAAGGGATATCCGCGTATATACGCCGATTTATGATGGGAAAGTCGCGTGTATGGTGTACGCGTGTTGCAGAAAGAATATCCGCGTGCATACGCTGTTTTATGTAGGAGAAGTTGCGTATATGGAGTTCTGAACAGCAAGGGCAGACTCCGGTTAGAGAAGGACTGAGATGGGTATGCCCGAATTCTTCAGGCACAGTTTCAGGGGGTACGACAGGCACAAGTTCAGGGGGAGCAGCTTAAAGTCTCATAAAGCATTGTTGGCATTTAGATGCTTTTGGTTCTAGTACACAACTTTGTTGGTTTCAGGAGAAGGAGCTCAGAAGGAAATCTTGGTTGCTGATCTAAAAGATGTGTATCAGATGCTGCTTATGACTTTCATAAGTCTTGGTCTAGATTTGTTGTCTCTATGTCATGTATCTCTTCTATGATATCTCTTTTATGGTGTCAAGGTCATGTAACGACCTATGTTGGTTTCCCCACTATGCCTGGGATGAATGATGTAATATAATTGGTTGTTTCTGATGTATCCCCTCTTGGTTGGGAGCATGGATGTATGTATTGAGTCTTTTGGTGATACGAAGGTCCCTTATGATGTATAAGTCTTGGTTCTTTTGAAGAACATCATTTGCAGGGGGAGCATGTTTCAGCACAGCCAAGCAAAGATATCAGCATGTACTCAGGGGGAGCACAGCCCTTTGCCCTTGATGACAAAGGGGGAGAGTGATTTGATTTGGTGTTGTTGCCATCAAGTCCAAAGGGGGAGATTGTTGGCATTATGAGACAAATATTGTCCTTGATGGCAAATCACACTGATAACAAATCATAGTGCAGAAGGATAGCAGCAAGGAATTGATGATCAGTCTACAAGTATGAAGAAAAATATATACACGCTGGTTCACTATATACCAAGTCGCGTATACAAGAAGGTTCACTATATACCAAGTCGCGTATACGCAGGTTCGCTATATACCAAGTCGCGTGTACACGCTGGTTGGCTTCAGTAAAAGCGCGTGTATGTGGAAAACTTATCTTTGGTCCACGACGGTTATTCCTTGGAAGTTGTGCCTATGGTTTTGGACCTTGGTGTCTCGACGGACGTGTTGATCCCTAGTTTTGAAGATAATGGTATTGGATTTCTATGGTTTTGGCCCTTGGTATTGAACAAGGCCTAAGGCTATATAAGGAGAAGGAAATCATTAGGCAAGATTATCTGAAAAAGTCTTGAATAGCTGATGAAGTATTAGATCCAGTATGCAGGTTATTGGTTGATGATGTATTGCTTGATCTGAGCTAAGGAGAGATCTCATCGGTTGATGGAGAACAAGATCTAAGGAGAGATCGGGATCAAATGGTTTGAAATGAACTATCTTTATATGGTTGATTATGCGTATTTCTAGATCTGCATACTGGCGCAATGTTATGTTCTGGGTATAACTGAAATCTGGTACAGCTGCAAGTTATGAAAAATTATTTTTAGATCTGTACGCAGGTTGTCTTCGGTAAAACCGCGTATATACGCGGATTGCCTTCATTGTAGTAGCGTATATCTTTTGGAGCTTGATTTTTGGGTTGCAACTGGATCTGAATGTTATTGCAGAGTTCTGTAGTCTGCTCTGTGTTCTGGTGACTGGGTTTGACAGGGTTTCAGTGGTTCAGTGATTCAAAGATTGATGATGCTAGTATTGGTTGTTTTATGCTTCAATGATTTGTGAATGAATCATGGTCTTCAGATTGTAATGTTGTGCTTCAGGAGTATCCAATCTGAAAATTGATGAAAAGTGGTATCTGAAGGAAAGAAGATTGTAGGCCACCACCTACGTACTAGTATCTTAGCTAGTACAAGAGCAAAGGGGGTTGGATCTCCCTTCCAAGGAAGTTTGGAGAACGAGAGAAGGTTGAAGCCTTCTGCAAGTTGTAGCCTGCGTACTGGTATAAGGCTGCACCAGTACAAAAGATTGTAAACTGAAGTTCTTATTAAAGAAAGATAGAGACGACTTGCAGCAGGTGGTTTTCACCCACATTGGGTTTCCACCTTATATCATGGTGTTCATGTGTGTGGCTTTTGTGTGATGATCTGTTCTGCTATACTGCATCTGTTTACTCTTAATATGATGAATAATGTCATGATGCATTTAACTGAAGATAAACTAACTGAATTATAAGATTTATGGTTATACGCTGGTTTCTTTAGACACAGTAGCGTGTACACGCTAGTTCACTTAACTGAAGTAGCGTATATGTTTCTGAGCATTGAAGAAGTTTTATTGATCTGATAATACTGATTCACCCCCCCCTCTCAGTATTATTTCCAACATGTATTTTGTACCTTCAGGTTCCTGAATATTGGATGCTCCTGCTAACAACCTGCAAAAACCTTGGCCTTTGACAATCTTTGCTGGCTTGATTTCTAAGTCATATTCTTGTAATGTTGTGACCCAATTTGCTCTCTTTTCTCCTAATTCCCTTTGAACTAGTAATTGTCTTACTGCTGAAAAGGAACTATAACTTTTGTGTGAGCTTTTAAGAGAAAGGGTCTGTAGTGTTTAATGGCTTTGTACACAACAAAGGCTTGTTTTTCAACTTCCGAGTAATTAAGTTCAACACCTTGAAGATTTGAGCTGTAAAATGAGATTGGTGCTTCCAAGTTTTGATCATTAATCTGAGTCAACACTGCTGCATAAGACGAAGCGGATGCGAGGGTATATAGCATGAAATGACTTGAAAAATTGGGAGTGCTTAAAGCAGGGGCATTAATGATTGATTGTTTGATGGAATCAAATGCCTATTTTTATGCAGATCCCCATTTAAACACCAATTTTTTCTTGATCATCGTTTGCAATGGTAAAATAATCTGGGAAAAATCTGAAACAAATCTTTTTACAAAGTTAATTTGACCCAAAAATGACTGCAAGGATTTTTTATTATGAGGGAATGGAATATCAGCAATCTCTTTGATTCTATCTGGATCAATATAAATACCATCCTTTGAAACAATGAAGCCTAAAAGCTTTCCTTGATTAAGCGCAAAAAATGACTTCTTTGGATTGAGTGAGATACCATATCTTTTGCAACGTTCAAAAATTTGTTTCAAATCGTGTAAATGATTAGATCTTTTCTTGGAAAATACAGTAATATCATCTAAATAGACAACTACAGATTATTGATCAATCCTTTGAATGCTATGTCCATTGCTCTCTGGAATGTAGCTCCAACATTGATAAGTCCAAAAGGCAGTTTTTGGTAAACATAAGTTCCCCACTTAGTTCTGAAGGTAGTTTTAAGCCTGTCATCAGGATGGACCAAAATTTGGTTATACCCTGAAAAACCATCTAAAAAGGACATTAACTCAGAACAAACTACCGAATGGAGTATTTGCTCCATGGTAGGTAAAGGGAAGTTATCCTTTTGGCTTGCCTTGTTAAGATTTCTGAAATCGATGCAAATCCTAATGTCGCCATTTTTCTTTCTTACTGGCACCATATTGGACACCCAGTTTGAATGTCTAACAGGAAAAATTATCTTAGCCTTCAAGAGTTTATTTAGTTCAGCCTTTATTTGACTCTCTAGGTTAGGATGAATCTTCCTTAACTTCTGTTGCACTGGATTTTGTTCAGAAAGCATTGGAATAGTATGCTGAATGATCGATGCATCATATGTTTTCAAATCATCATATTTCCAAGCGAAGACATATTTATTTTTTCGCAATAATCTAATGAATGACATTCTTTCTTCTGAAGAAAGTCCTAATCCCAAATTGATGTTTTGAGGATTTTCCTCAGTACCTAGGTTTATCAATTCAAATCGTAAAGTCGAACTCTGGAGCTTTGAATTGGTCACTTGTTTAAACCTATCTTTAATATCATAAAGATCTTCAAGCTTGACCACTGGTTTAGGTATTGAGTTTTCTTCTTGCTTTTCCTTCATTTGAAGGTCATGATCACTTTCATCAATGATTTGATCATCGTAGGACTTGTCAGAAGTCAAGAAATTTAAAATGTCTTCATCATGATTGAACACTCGCCAATTGGTGACATTATCGGGAATTGATGGTCTAAAAATTAACTCTACTGAAAATCTGTCTGGGCTGTAATCTTCGGATGGAAGGAGTTTGGAAGCAACATTAGCTAGTAGGTCTGCTGCTGCATTCTGGGACCTAGGGATGGGAGAAATATTGAATGCTAAAAATTGAGATATGAGTTCCTGCACCAAAGACTGATAGTGTTTGAGATGACTAGAAAGGCAATGAATTGTATTTCTAACTTGTTTTATAACAATTTCTGAATCACCGAACACTTTCAAATATTGAACTTTAAGACCAATTGCTTTGTAGAGTCCTTGAACTAAGGCCTCATATTTGGCTGTATTGTTTGTGCATTCAAATTCCAATCTGCATGATAACATGGTTTTTTCTCCCTCAGGACTAACTAAAATACATCCTGCTCCTGCACCTTCACTAGATTTAGACCCATCAAAGTATAGTGACCAAAATAAAGAATTATCAACAATTTTATTTACAGTTTCTTCAGCAATATTAACACATCTTGATCTATCTGTTTGTGAAATTTTTTCAATTTGAGATGTGAAATTATTAACTGAGAAAGGAGATGGTTGGGCAGTGAAATTGCCAAAGAATGATTCAGATTAATAATTCCTCAAAATATTGTTATTGACTGCTATTGGTTGATTTTCTTGTTCAAATTCAGTAACAATATGGGTCATGTGTTTCTCTTGATCGATCTTGATCTGATTTGGCTTTCCTTTATAAGGTAGCCACATATGGGACCAATCGGTGGAAATATAACCATTGAGTTTCTCGGACCAGTCTCTACTCAAAATTAGACCATAGAATTCAGGTATATCAGTGATTAAAATATCAATTTTCTGAACCACTCTTGGATCAACTGATAACCTGATAGTCACTGAGTTGATTTCCCCTAAAACCTAGACCTTAGTTCTATCCAACTGTATAATATGAATTGCAGACTTTTGGGGTTCAATGTTCAGTTTTGAACAAACTGAAGCTGGCATTATATTAGAGGAAGCCCCTGAGTCAATCAAATAGTTGTGTAGATTTCTATTATAGATCTCATAGGTTAAGAGGAAAGGAGGAGTATGAGAATTTGCTCTATCCCCAATTAAAACAACATTACTAGCTTCTACTCTACCAGGAGGTGGTTGGCCTGAGTCATTAGCAGCTTTGGACAATACAACATTAGGAAGAGGAGAAGAAGGTACAACATTTAACTCTTTAAGAGGTAATTTCTGTTGATGTTTGAGTTTACTAAGCTCAAAAATAGTAATATTTGCCTTTGTCTTCTTCATGTCTTCGATAATATTGTAGTCCATAGAATCTGTAACTACTAATGTCTTAGATGTTGAAGGTAGATTTGAAGATCATGGCTGGTTTTGGGATGGTATCGCTGCAGCTTTCTTTGTGGGAACCTTTTCTTTGGTAGTAGTGGTACCTATATTCCTTTTCTTTGAAGTTGCCTACACAGGTTCAGAAGTATCCTTACTCCTAGTAGTCACAGGGAAAGCTTCTTGTTCATTTTCTGTATCGAAATTGGGTAAAATAAAGTCCCACATCCCATGGCATTCAACAATCTCCTTTTCTTCGAGTTCCGCAGATGACAAGACTGTTTCATCTTCTTCTTCCTCTTCAGGATCTGAATCTGCATTGGATATAGCATTTGGTGGTTTTGATTCAGGTTTCTTAAAATTTCTAAATGGCCTTTTTGTTGAAGTCTCAGCTACTTGCTTTTTGATTTCTACCATTTCATTTGACATAGTCTTGAGAACTTTTTGGAGACCCTCCATGTCATATGGATCTTTAGGGGTTTTCTTCTTTGAATCGTCTTTGAAAGAATTTTTTTTGGAATTTCTATCTTCAAGAGTAGCTTTCTTTTCTAAATAAATAATGTGTTTCTCTACAGTAAGCGCCTCTTTCATATTTTCAGCTAAAGTTGGTTTTGCAGCTCTATCTACAAAAATAGCTATATTTGAAGGTAGGGTTTTTATATACCATTCACTTCTGATTTTTTCACTTGGTTTAGAGGTGATTGGAATCTTATTCAAGAGTTTATTAAATCGTGAGTTGAACTCCTTTATAGGTTCTTTAGATTCTATCCTAAGATTCGAGAGATCATTAATTAACGTTGCTAAAGATCTGTCGTCGCCATACTTAGTCAGAAACTGTTCTTGAAAAATGTTCCAACTGGTAATGGATCCAGAGGGTAGGGAAAAATACCAAGACCCAGTTGATCCTTGTAAGGTATAAGGGAAAATCCTAACAACAACATCTTCCTCTGTCACTCCTTTTAAATTAACTGATAACATGAAATTGTTAATATGTTCTTCGGCTTGTATTCCTGCATCTGGATTAAATTTCGGCAACCATTTTTGAGGATGTGCTGGCAGTGGATGTAATGGTGCAGGCATAGTGACCGCACCAGGATTACTCCATGGATTCTAATCCATTGTAAAATTAATAGTAGATGATATTACCGATGAAATTCCAGATGTTTGGGAAGGAGTTGATATTGAAGTTTGAGGTGGTTGGGATGTTGAAGTTCCTGATCCTTGTTGAACAACAATGTGTAATGGAGGAGTGAATGGTTGACTTCGCATTGGAGAAGATGAGATGGAGGATGGTCATGAGAAAGTATCACTGTCAGATCCTTCAGTTTTCTTTTTTTCCCTTTTCCTTTTGGGTAAAGTCAATTCAGTAGGTTCAATACCGAGCTTTCCACTCTGAAGTCTGGTGAGAGGGTGAGGTGGATTGAATTGCGAAGTTTCACTGCCTTGAGATACCTCAGATTTCTGTGGTGATATCGAAAAGCCTTGAAGTTTATGGATGAGAGACTGAACTTCAAGAGACTCAGGACTTAATCGTTCTGGGGTATGATGGGTTTGAGCAGTGGTAGTTGACTCCTCTTCTTCTCGTTTGAATACTGGTGTTCCAGCATGCAAACGGGAGGTCTGAGGTGAGGTGGAGGGAGATTTACTCTCAGAATGGGTTATAGATTTGGGTTTGCTCGCCATTCACAGTTTAGGCCCTCCTTCTAGCGCCAAAAATGTTGATGCCTCGAAAATCGCTGCAACAACATCAGGGAAAACCACCCGGTCCGGACCTTAAAGGAAGCTCCTTTTCCATTTGGTGTGGTGGTTCCAACTGGAAATAATGGGACCAGTTTCCCAATAATTTGTAGATAGGATGGATAAGTGGTTGATTCTCTAATATAATGATAATGGATGAATGATTTAATCTAAAAATAAAATTATAAACAACTATCCTATCCTGGGGAATTTCTTCTTTAGTGTAACGTTTGATGATCTTTATCTACAAACACGCATATAGATAACTCTATTGGTAAACAAAGACATTTATTCATATGATAATTACTTTGTTCAAGTAGTTGAACAAAGTAATCATGAAAACATTATTACACTATTCTTCATATATCATTGACATAAATATGATTGAAAGAATAACACTCTTTAGACATTCAATAGTGATAAGTATAAGGACTGCTGTTAAAACACATACATATATCCAATGATAGAAAGATTAAAATAAATGCTGATTCACATGAAACAATGAAGCAAAAGCATAGATAATAGTACCATATGTTATTTGGATCACTCCCGATATCAATCGCATTCATATTCCTTCTTCTAACTTAGAAACACTTCCACAACAAAGCAATAATGCACATCTTCTCAAAGATTTCTTCGTTAAAATTGAGAATATTGGCCCAGTCTTCATAAAAATATATCAGAAGCACAATAGTGTGACTTCCTGATTTGAGTTTATACAAAAACTGAGGACCCTTTCTAAAACAGTGAAAGGGTCTATAAATACTATCCAAGCTAACTAATTATGAAATAAAAATGCTATTAGGTGGTATAACTAAATCACGAGAATCTCCTCGAAATAGGCCTGTTTGCAGTCAACAACATGATTCATTGTTTCGACCGATCTTCCTTTGGCTTGAGCTGGCAGATAGCAATCATTGGTTGCAATTCTGGAGGGCAACTCAGACGAGAATGCAGTTGGGCTGAATATGTGGCATCATGGATTTCGGGAATCATGTAACCGATTGCATCGGTTAAACATTTGAGTGCTGCCCTTTGACTGTATGGTTTAACTAGGAAAAACCAAAAGGTATCCCAAGTTAAACTTTGGATGCCGGCGATTAATCTTTCGTTCTTCTCCAATTCTTGATTGCATGTTTGTTCCAATACTTTGGCTGACGGAAATTTACCTGGAGTGCACTGTGAAATCAAGTTAGACAGATAAAGAGTATCATTGATTAACTCAATTAAATTACTAGTTGCTGATCTGCATCTTGAGGTTTCTCTTTCTGCTTTCATCAATTGTGACTGCCATTCTAGGAAAAGAATCTCTTTGTGTGACTCTAGAATTTTAGGCAGATTTGCGGCTTGCCCTTCACTGGTTTCTTGCCAAGCAAGAAAGTTGGTTAAAGTCTCATCGGCCTGTTCCAAATCCTGCCTGGCATCGACTGATTTGTCAATTATTGATGAAGTAATCTCACAGAGGGGCTCAACAAGGGAAATATTATGACATAACAACTTTAGTTGTTTAACCAATGCTTTATTGATCTGGAGAGCTTCAGACCTGAAGTCTACTGGTTGAGGAAGAGTCTTGAACTTTTATACTTGGTTTGATAGTTGAGCGATTTTCTCATCTTTTGTCTTACTCATTCGTTCATTCATTGTCTTCAGCTTGGTCAATGCTGTGGATGATTATTTTTGTTTCTGTACTGTGCTTTGGTCTATCCTCTGCTTCTCCTTGAGCAATTGCTCATTTAATTGGTTGTTTATCTGTTTCTGTGTTGATAGCTGTTGTTCTAACTGTTCTATTTTTTACTGTCTTTCGGATACCTGTGACTGTAATGAAACAATTGTTTGGTCTTTTTCCTTAAGTAAATTGCTTACTTCCGATGCTTTATCCATAGTAGCTGCCGAGTAGGCCTCGATATACTGAAAAAGTTTTATGAGGTCTTCAGAAGGATTGAATTCTTCCTTCCATACCACATTAGCCATCTCTGTTTGTACTGGTAAAAGGAAAGATTGATCAAGTCTTCTCCTTTTCCTTTGTCTTTTTACTACAACCGACTGTAAAAGGCATCTAATGGTGGTATGTCTTCTATCTACAAAACAATTTAATCGGATGGATCCTTAGGAATTATTTCTACATCTTTGCTGGTGGGTAGGCCGTTGGTTCCTTCAATTGGAACTGTAGTTGTTGCTGTCTCCTGACCAACTATTACTTGAGGTGTGCTGAAACCTTGTGAACTTTCAGGATTGCTTATAATGGAATCAAATTGTTGCCATTCTTTAAGGAGTTTTGGATCATTCTGAGTATCTATATCGATATGTTCACTATCCTGTTCCTATTCTTTCTCCTATTTTGGCTCTTTTCCTTTGTCGGGAATCTTCTCCATAGCAGAAGGTTTGTCGACACTTTGCTGTTCAGGCTCGCTTGACTGGATTGCTGGGGTAGTAGCTAATAAGTCCAGAGGCAGAGTTTGCAACCTCTGTTCTCTGAGCCTATTGAATTCTACCAACCCTTCATCTTTTATCTCATCTTGGCCAATGTTTTTTTCCTGAAATAATGATTATGCTGAGGAAAACAGGTCATCAAATTCATCTTTTTCATGATCAAACTTTGTGAGTTTGGTTTGTTCAAGAACATTATAGGCAACTTTCCTTGTATCATATTACCTGTTAGGAATGGTTGCAAGATTGAGCATGTTTATTTTTCTTGCCTCCTTTTCTGCATGTTTGTAATCATGTAGAGTGTAAACACCACATCTCAAAGGAAATGTAGGCCACACCTGCTTTTTAGAATTCCTAAGAGTTTTGGATGTTCATGCTATTGTTATTTGGTAGGTCAATTCCCGAGCTAACAACTTATCGGGTACATACAGAGGAAGGACATGGGGTATTGCAAGGCTACCATAAAGCCTTACATATGTGAACTTGTCTTCCCCGAACCAATTTCCTACAGCAGTCAAGTTGATCCCTGCTTCCTCAGAAATACTTGGGGCGGGCTTATCAAAAATAGCATAGTAGATAGGCAACATGAAACCATTACAAATTTGGTACAAATGGTCTTTATAGTGAGCCTTCCATAACATCTCATGATAAATGTGGATTGGCTTAGGGTCTTGGGGAGTCCATCTCCACCCGAGTACCAGATATTCAGAATTAAAACAAAGAATATCCATAATATAAGCACTATAATAAAAATGGGGAATGGTCCTGGTGGTTTTGCGTGAATTTGATCTAAATTCCAGAATTGCAGTGGCGAATTTATCAGACAATATGTTTTCCCAATCCATCACATAACTATTGACCACTGCTTCCATTAAAGGAACCATTTTAATAGTGAATTTTGCAGAGTCATGCATTCCCCACATTCTTCACATCATTGCCCCAGCATAACAGTAAGGAGAGGACAATTATTCTACAGAGTACTTACCTGATGATTCATGTTTGTGCTTTGCAGGATTCTGTCTCCATTGCTTAATTGGGGCCGATTCAGTCTCGTTCTCATCTGCGAACTTTTCAAGGAAGGCTTTGTTGTATTTCTTTTCAGGTTCGGGTAAGTGATACATCTTCCTTAAGTCATCAGGCTGAAATGAGCCAAAAATCCTTTCGTCAACCGTGCAAAATGTTCTATTTGAAACTGGAATTTCTTCTACCACCCATCTCACTACATCAGTGTATGGAAGAATTTTCTCACGCACTGCTATTCTGTGCAAATATGAATCAGCTAAATCTTTGAGGGAAGCTTCTGATTTATTAGTTGAGTCTGTAGTAGCTTCTTTCGATACTTCTTTAGGCTCCTCTACTTCAATTAAATTGTAGATGCTTTGCCAACTTGTATTTCCAAGGCCGAGGCACATAGTGTCTGAGATTAACCCTTTTTTGCTTGGTCCTGGATCATTGGCTGGCTGCACTATTGCTGTAGGAGCCGCTGTTGCTACGAATTTCTTTGATCTCTTTCCCATTTGTTTCAAATTTGTTATTTCAGCAGAGTTCTGCACAAGCAATGAAACCAACGTGATACAAAGAATAGCTAGTATGAACCAATATGAAATAATTATGTTGATTAGCGGATAATGATGGATTATAGTGAAACTGCCGCATATACAATCTAAAGGAAAATCTCGCCATAACTGCTTCATTAATTAGCCGTTTAACCTGTCAATCATGGTAAAGGAGTTTTTAAATACCCATTATGTCGTTTATATGACGAATGATCCATTCAAGCGTGGCTTAGATTCTTTGGCGGATAATCAGAAGTAAATCGCAATCAACGATTGGTATTGTGAATGGACAGGCTTTAATATTTGTCCAAAATATCTTTCGATCACCGAAAGGTGATACAATGCATGCAATCCTTTGAATTACGTTTTCGAAACACGTGCCTTGATTTAATGCATCGCAATCGGGGATGGATTCGGGTCTTATTACTTATGCCATTGTAACTTCGCCGATCACCGATTGCGATATGCCTTATCACATCGGGGGATTTGAATGTGTCATTAATCATGTGTTGGGTTGTTACCGCCAATTGCCGATGGCGATATCGCATCGGAGAAATGAGGGAGGCTCTTTCATTATACTTTGTGATTTTCCTTTCCCGATATCTGATAGTTATTTGCTTTTCAGATCAGAGTGAGTCAATGGGTTTTTATATATGTTTCCCTTATCATTGTGATATGCAATCTTTCGATTACTTTATCGCAATAACAAAGAACTTTATATTTATTTAAGAGACCGACTTTATTTCTATTAAAAAAGGTTTATTTAAAAATATATTATTTCCATTGAAACTTTTGATGAGGGTTTTTCTAATTATGGGTTAATACCAATTTATTCACACGTCTAAGTTTAGAAGGGACCCATTTCATATTATGATTTTTAAGTAAATTTTTTATGAAATGGGCGGGTTGTTGTACAACACAACAGAACCTTTCTTGGACTTCTTCTTTGGGCAATTAGTAGCATAATGGCCCAACTCATGACAATGAAAGCATCTCACCTTTGACTTGTCAAACTTCTTCCCTCCTTGAGAAGACTTGGATTGGGATGCCTTCCCTTTCCCTTTCTTAGCTTTAGATGCTAAAGGCAAGTTCTCTTCATCATCATGTTTTGATGAAGAAACTCCATCCTTGGTGCTTCGTCTGATCTCCTCCTGTTGGCATTATGATGCATGTGTTGTACTTGATGGCAACCCACTCATAGAAGAACATCTCACTTATATACATCTACAGAAGAGATAAATAGAGAAAACAGGGCATATGGACAAGAAGAGCCAAGAGGAGACAAGAGGAGCCATTTACATATGTTTATATCAAAAAGCAGTTATTGGGAGCATTTGAGCCATTGGGAGCTTATCAGAGCAATAGAGGCTTTTTCTCACATATATGCATGCTAAATCATTATCGGGAGTGACCAGGCCACATATGCATGTATTAACGTTATCGGGAGGTGTTTGGGTGCTTAAAACCCATATATGTATTCATTATCACTATCGGGAGCTATCTGGCTTACTAAAACCCATATATGCATGCATTTATATTATCGGGAGTTGGTTGGGTGCGTAAAACCCATATATATGCATTATATCCCCTTTCGGCGGTTACATGAATAATATAATTGCGGCATCGAAGTTTCAGCATATCGCAATGGACCCGATGGTGGCATTAACTTTGGTTTATATTAATATCGCATTCATGCGCGTCGGGGGTCTGGCTAAGTGACTTCGTTGAAACCTCCGATTGGGAGCGGACCCGATGAAGGCATCAATCATGGTTTATAACAAGATCACATCCGCAGTATCGCAATACATAAAGGGTCGCCCACCTCAAATCCTCCGATTGCGATAAATCAGCGGACCCGATGGTGGAATTAAACTTGACGTATAATAATATCGCGTCCGCAGTTCAGCATATATGCTTAAAAGCCCTGAATGCCGATTGCGATAAAGAGGTAGTGGACCCGATGGGAGCATTAAAGGCAATATATAATAATATAGCATCCGCAGTTCAGCATATATGCGCGTCGGACTTCGTTGAAATCTCCGATTGCGAGCGGACCTGATGAAGGCATCAAAACATGGTTATAAAAATATCGCATCTACAGTATATCGGAATACATAAAGGGTCGCCCACCCCAATCCTCCGATTGTGAAAATAGGGGTCGGACCCGATGAAGGAATTAAAAGCATTTCATATTAAATCGCATCCGCGGTGTTCGCCCATCTTATAATAGCTTGCCACTTCAAATCGCTGATAGCGATGAAAGGAGCGGATCCGATATATATTAATAAAGGCTGGTTAATGGGGCATGTGGCATCCGATCCATCGGATCAGATGTCAGAATAGGCCATGATACGGGCATGTATTGTTAGCGATGAGGAGCGGACCCGATATATAAATAAAGGCTGGTTAATGGGGCATATCGCATCCGATCCATCGGATCGGACGTCGGGCATGTATTGTTAGTGATGAGGAGCGGACCCGATATATAAATAAAGGCTGGTTAATGGGGCATGTCACATCCGATCCATCGGATCGGACGTCAGGAATAAACCATGAGATGGGCAGGCGCCGATAGCAATAAGGATTGGAACCGATATATTATTAGTTTGGATGCATTAAGTTAAAAGTCCGCCTTTTGTGGTTTGGACCATTTTCATCATTTTCCCGCTTAAGCCTACTCTTAAGAAGATCGGTCAAAAACAGTTGCACCTCAGGTTTTCGGATCCTATGGTTTCGATTCATGGTATTATCAAAAGCATGACTATATAAAGAGAAAGGGGATCCGGTGGCAAAGTATTGATTATGAATTGAAGATCTTAAGGAAATTGTGCAACCGCAGACACGCAAAAGACAAAAGTCTCTTCGGGTGTGGAGAATCACTATTCAGGAGGTGATGTGGGAGCGGTCACCCACAGGTTCTTTTTAACAAAGCTGCAATCATTTCTTATATATGCTCTAGCCGCTTCTGCTGTTTACTAAAGGGTTATAAGTGCACAATATTAATTATTTTCTTGTTTAGCCTTCGGGTGTGCAACAGTATGTAAATCCTCTATTTGGGTCTTAATATCAGCCTCTGTTGACTAAATCGGGTGATAACTATCATGTATATGGATCTGATGCTTGGGTAACTAGATCTGATTGCGATCATACATACTATCCTTGTAAAGTGTATTGATTTGGTGATTGGGTGATTCAAAAGAATTATGTGCTTCAATGATATTAAAGGGTCCAGTATGAGAATTGGATGAAACGTGGCCTTTCAGATTATGTATTGTTCTTCAGGTGTATCCAGTCTGAAAATGTATGAAACACGGTACCCGGAAGAGAGAAGATTGTAGGCTGGCGCTTACGTACTAGTATCTTAGATAGTACAAGAGCCAAGGGGGTGGTAGCTCCCTTCTAGTAGCAGTTGAGAACTTTGGAGCATTGTAGCAGGTAGCAGCCTGCGTACTAGTACATTGGCTAGTACAAGAGCAAAGGGGGTCGTAGCTCCCTTCCAGGAGAGTCTAGAGAACGAGAGGATGGTTGTAGCTCTCTACAGGTAGAAGCCTGCGTACTGGTATAAGACTGCACCAGTACATAAATATTGTAAAAGGATTTTCTTATTAAGAAGAAGATTGAGATGACTTGCAGTAGGTGGTTTTCTCCCACATTGGGTTTCCACCTTATATCATGGTGTTCATGTGTGTGAATTATGTGTGATGATCTGTTCTATTTTACTGCACCAGTTTACTGTTAATATGGTTGATAATGTTCTAATGCACTCATTAAGGATCAACTAACTGAATCATAAGAAGTTGTGGAAGTAGCATATATGAATCTGAATATGGAAATGAAAAAGTTTTATTGTTGGAAATAATACTGATTCACCCCCCCTCTTAGTATTATTTCCAACAATTGGTATGAGAGCAGGTCCTTTGGTAGAAGCTTGATCGCTTAAAGGAGATCCATGGAACAATGGGAAAGAAGCTTAAGAAGAAAGCTCATAAGAAGAAGAAGACATCTCAAAAGAACTATGACAGTGGGAGAATCGATTGGGGATTAGGTATAAGAAGCTCTTCAGATTCAGATTCATATTCGGAATCATTTCAGAATGAAGATGAACTATTAGGTATGAATTTGTTATCCTATGATGTTCCAACTATCTATCCATTTGGAAAAGATGGAAGTGATAACGAAACAACTGAATGTGCTCTTATGGGTGAGGAAGAAGGATATCAAATAGAAGCAGAATTTAACAGGCTGACAAAGAAAATTAGTGAACAAGAAAGACTTCTGAACATAAAGAGTGGTGCCCTCAAAGAAGCTGTTACTAGACAAAAGGCTCAACGAGAGTTATTCAAGGAGAAAGATCAAAAGTTGCAGGTTGAAGCAACATCTCTAAGAAATGAAGTCAATGAAAAGAACACAACCATCATGAAACTCAGAGATAGATCCAGTTACTATGAAAGTCTTGAAGCCACGATCCGCTCTCTAAAGGAAGATATTGAAGAATCAAAGAAGCAGAATAAAGATCTAGTCCAAGATATTGAAAAACAGGGAAACAAAGTTATCAGTTTAAAATCTCAGCTAGAATGTGCCTTCAAAATTGGTGGGCTCCAGTATTGTAGCAATAATGCTACAACTCCTGGAACTCCCTTCTTTAATTTTATCAACCCGGCAGTTCGTAACAAACTTGGAAGCGACAGTGGTGTATGCACAAGTACTAGCTCTTGCCGCAACTGTCATTTGGTCAGCTGGCACAAGTCCACTAGGGGCTTAAGCCAACTTCTATGAGCTCTTAGAAGAAGCTTGTTAACTGATGGATGAAAGCAACTCAAAGGAAGTTGATCTACTTGCGGAAAGAAACTGAAAGCCAAAAAGAAACGCAGACCCTAGCAAACCCTAATTCTACCAGCTAGTCCTACTGACGCAAAGGAGAGCATGCAAACTACTAAAAGAGATGCCATTACTTCTATGAAGGTAAAATACACGTGTCTAGACTACCTCTATCTGAAGAAAACATCTTTCTGTATTTTTGTTTAAGTTGTTGGAATTATCATGCATGTGCTTCTAACCATTTTTGACTGTGCAAAGGTGGATCAAGGAGGAGAAATTCTTGGGAAAGGTTGGGAAGGTTCAGAGAGGGTCTAAGGGGTCCCTAACACCCTTCCAGAGAGTCTCACAAATTTTGGCTGCCAAGAAACCGTGTTTATGAGCTTCTACAGGAAATCTGCAGGGGCTCTACAGGATGTTTAGGATTTCTACAGGATGTTCTGTAATTCTTCTATAAGATGTTTCGAAATGGGATTTTGGAGCATGGATGGAGGGAAAATGATGGAGGAATGAGTATGGAGGTGAAATAGGGGTGTGAAGAGTTCTAGGACTTGGTGGATGAGGCTAAGGAGCGATTGGATTTGTTCAAGGATGGAGGAAGCGATGATGCACAAGAATGTAGGAATTAGGGCAAGGTGGGGAAAGTATGGCAAATGAAGGGTACGAATCATGGACTAAGGGTTGGAGCAGATTATCTGATGGATTATGGGTAGATAGAGAAGGATAACAGGTGCTCTGCAAGTTATTTTTCGAATTTAACAAATGAAGACTTGGAAAATCAAGAACCTAATTACCTTGACCTAATCTGACCTAGATAATAGCAAAAGAAATGGAACAGAAGTTTATTTGCACAAAATCAGATGAACTAACTATGCAACTAAGCAATCATAACCCTAAGCATGTAGTCAAAACTGATATCAAGTTTGACAACTAAGAATCCAACACTAATACTTGCATGGTGAAGCAAAACAACGTTTTTGTTGGCAGCAAGGTCACCTTTGTCCCAACTCACGATCCCACTGAGGGAGAGGTAAGATCAGAGGTGCTTGAGCCCCTTTTTCCAAGGATCCTTTATGTTATTAATCTATCCAAATCAATCTGAACATGAAAATCTACTTTAATCATCAAAAGCAACCTAAATAACACAACAAGTTTTAAATCTAAATAGCAGATTTTACTCTAAGAATGCAGCAAAGACACATGAAAGTAAACAAAGGAGGTACTGGGTGCTTGAGATGGGCCCAACCCCAAGAGCTACAGCCTCCTAAGAGAGATTTAGAGCTGGTGCAAAGCTGGATTCATCTTTATTGAGCAAGAAAAGAAGAGTTACATCAAAACTGTCCACAATGGAAACTTGAAAATGTGCCGAAAGCAAAGCTAATCTACTGCATAAAAATCGAACTACAAACTAGCTAACTTCTGCCTACAAAATGACTAACCATTGGCTACAAAATGACTAACCACTAGCTAACAAAAATGAGGCCCTAAGCCTTCTTATTTATACAAATAGAGGACCCCAACAGTCCTCCTAAACTTTAGGGACTCGGCTGCCCAAGACTTGTAGTTAACAGCAGTCCTACTTGACTTGCTTGGCTGCCCTTGTGCTGATTGATTTGGTGGCCCTTGAACTCCGAGCTGATGGTGGAGAATTTGAGGTAAGGGCCCATAAATGAAGGGAACACCTTCCTAAAAATACTCTCCTCGAATTTGGCTGCCAAGTGCTCATTTCAACCATTGACTTTGTCTCCAAATTGACCAAAAAGGCTACACAAAGCACACATTAGACTTGTTGGCATAATGACTAACCAAATTCACTCTATTAGCATAAATATAATAAAAAACATGCAATAAAATAATGAGAATGGTGGATTAAGTCAAATTAGGAGGTTGAATTAGCCCAAATAATTATCCATTTTTGGGGCTCATCATCACCCCCTACTGAAAGTGTTGCTCCTCCTCTGAGCAACCAATCTATCTCCTCATCTTTGATGGCCCTAGTGGCCTCCCTGTCATGCCAAGCTTCTAAAGTGATGCCCTCTTCTTAGTCATGAAACCATGCTTTTCTCTTTGCTTCTTCCCATTGTCTGTGCTTCTTTTTCTAGAGTATATGCATGCCCTTTCTTGCCTTAAAATATAGTGGAAGCTCCCTCTTTCACTTCTCCTTCAGCTTGGGAGAGGTACTTAGGGCGGCTAGCACAGTTGTTGCCTCCCTAGCTAGGATTTCATCCAATTTCTCCTTCTGCTTCCCTTTTTCAGGACTTCCTGTAGAAACAGTTCTCTGTCTTCCTGTAGAAACAGTCTGGTGGCTTCCTGTAGAACCAATTTTCTCTGATTTGGCTTGCTTGGCTGGGGGTGCCTTCTCCTTGACCTGTGCTATGGTTGCCTTGGGTGTATCCCTACTTGTTTGGCCTTTTTCAGTCTTCTCTACCTGGGTTTGCAACCGCTTCTCCTTTGGCATTTGTGTCTTTATTTCACCTGCTTGCCTCAACAACTTGTCCTTTTCTTGCTTTTCCTATGGCTTCTCCTGTGATTTTTCCTGTGATGGTCTACCCTGAGTTTTCTTAACCTTAGCTTTCTTCCCCTTTGTTTTCTTCTCTTCCTCGATGTGCTCCTTGTCCTCGCTGTTGGATGAGGTGAATTCTTCGGCCAGAGTCTGGATGTCATCACCCTTGGACATATTGTGGAAAACCTCCCAAGAAATAGGGACAGTATAATTATGGAGGGAATCTTCTACAAGGAGCTTGATAAGCCCATGATGGGTCAGCTGGTCTGGTGTTCCCTCCAGTTTCGTGCTACACTCAACCAATGACTATAGGAGGAAGTATGGAATGCTCAATTTTTGTTTTGAGGGCAAATCCATCGTGTGCCTGAGCTCTGTTAACAAGCGGAAGTGATAACCATACACAATGCTAAATTGCCCCTCATAGGTAATATACTTCATAATTTGAAGGCTGACTTCACTCCAAAATGGTTGTAGGCTAGCTCTCCAGATCCCATTTTTATCCTCTGAATACTGCTCTTCTGGTAGGAAGAATTCCTTTTTGGCTTCTGCAGGGACCTAAGGAACTCCTCTGTGATTTCATCATCGTAACCTTGAATTTTATCATAGAAGGTCATCCACTTTGCACAGGTAAATAGGCATACCACCTCAGGATTTTCTCTCAACTTCTTGGAGTCCGAGGGTTCCTTTCTGATAAACCCTTCAGGCATGGTGAAAATACCCTATTTTTGGCTTGATCTCTGGTTAAGGTGGAAATTCGTATGTGGTTTTTCTCCTTGGTTCTTAGGACAGGGTTTCATCACTATGTGTACCTCTCCTCTCACCAATTCTCGGGTTATAATACTGCTGTTGCCCCAAAACTTGACTGATCAACAAGAATTAAGCTCTCACACACAGAGGGCAGAGCTAATTTTTACACCAACCATGTAACATTCACAAAACAGAGATTGGATATGTGCACAGGTGAGCATTACAGTGGTTTATCGTTTCTAGCAGAGGAATTTCTTGACAGGAACTGTGGAAGAGAATTTGACGCAGAACCAACTGAAACATTCCGTGTAACACACAGGAAAACTACTATTCTAGATTCACAGGCAGACTTGTTTCATACTTTCTTACTCAAAACAGTTTAGTTCACCACCTTTTGAACGTATCATGCATGGAAGAGTGTTTTTTCCAAGCCTACCTCTCTCAAAACTCCAAACTCGATGAAGAAAAGTCTGGGCTTCTCTGCTCCAGAATGTTGTGCCATACTTCCTGTAGAAGAACCCCCCGTTTCCTGTAGAATGTTATTCTACCTTTGAGTGAGCCCGATACACTAGAGAAATTCAAACCAGGCTACAAAGCTCAGTGGAGGACGATAGGTTAACTGATTGTGGGAGCAGAGGACGCATACTTCAGCTAAGAATGTTGCAAGTGCAAATTAATCAACGAATGGTGAGAGTCAGCCGAGCATTTTTAATAGTGGCGTGATTTGTGGTGAGGTGGCAGAGACGTGCGTTGGCCCATGCAACTGTTGGTCCCCTACAGTGCTTAACTGTTTTTTCTCTACCTGTAATCTCGTCCATCAATCACGCTGAAGTTTAACTGTCCATCACTACCTGTTTTTTTGATTCCCTCCTAAGATGGCTGAGCGCACGTGTCTCATTGACCCACCGAGCGCTATTGAACTGGATGACGGTGGTTAGTTAGCTGGCCACCGATTTTTTTTAATCCCGACCATCTCATTGCTCATGCAGTTTCTAAATTACATTCATGCAATTAGAGGAATGAGTTTCAGTCACGTACCTGGAAGTCAAATGGTTGCTGTGAGGTGCTATGGCCTGTCATTGCTGCATGCACTAGTTTCTGTGGTTGCATGAGGGCTTGGTGGCTGATTTTTTTGGTTGTTTTCCTTGTGCAGGTGTCCTCTGACCAGATCTAAGCTACAAGCATTTGTTTCCACGTTCAAATCTGCACCTTCAAGCTGCTGTTGTTGGATTTTCACAGGACCAGAACTTGTTTTCACCATTGCTCCCAAACGGTAAACCGGATTGATCTGAAACTTTCTGAGCACGTTCCTATCATCATTACGCACCCCCCATAGAAAAATTGCGATCAATGGATGCACAAATTTCGAGAAAAATGGAAAATGGCTGAAGATTTCAGAGATCAATTTCTCGGAAACCGTGCATCAGAATCGGCTGAAACTACTTGGGTAGGCTACTATCACCCATGTGCATCTCCCCATGAAACAGGTTTTGAAACGGATGCATGGATATGGAGAAAATGCAAAAATGGCTAAAGGAGATGGAGGCTGATTTCTTGGAAACCGTGCATTGGAATGGGTTGAAACTGCTCGAGCATGTTTCCATCATCCCTATACAATTCCCTGTAAAACGGTTTTTCAAATGGATGCATGGTTTTCAAGTTATGGCAAAAACAAATTTTGTTCTATGTATTTTCTCTTCAAAGCATTTTGCAAGTTTTTGCATGGAAAGAAAAATTGAGCTTGGGCTGTGATGCAGGTATGGAGATGATGGAGGAGGAGTTTAAAGATTGCAGGAGGACTTCCGAACCCTTGAGGAAGCTAGCATGTTCGCCAAACCACCTTTTTGAAATCCATTTCTAGCTTCCTACAATTTCTACAGGAACTTCCTGTAGAAGCACAATGAGGTGGAAAAATGATGGAGAAAGGCGAGGGATGGACACAGAGGTGCTTGCAGGCCTAAACAATATATTCCAAGCCTTAGATTCCCTTCCAAAATCGAATCTGGCTCGCTTGAAGGTTCTACAGGATGTTTCCTGTAGAAATACAGAACTTCCTGTAGAAGGCACAAAAATTCCTTTGACCTTGTTTTGAGTGATCCTCCTGACCTGAAACTTCCTTGCTGCAACCTGCAATTATTCAATGCAAATTAGGTTTATTTTTATTTTTATTTTTCTCTTTTTTTTTGAAAAACAACTAGGGCGCCTCATGGAGGTTTTCACCCTAATTGCCTGCCCTGGGTGCCTCCAAGGGAGATTTTCACCCAGAGATCTTATTCTCTTTTCTCTTTTTCCCAACCCATTGACCGCCTCATGGAGGTTTTTAATCAATGAGCCAATCTAAGGCGCCTCCGAGGAGGTTTTCACCTTAGATTCTATTTTCCTCTTCTTTCATTTTTTCTTTTTCTTTTTTCTCTTTTTTTTTTTCCTTTTTTCTACCCTACCCTACTTGAAAAACAAAATCGTTCTCAAGTATAAGAATACTTCCAATGGAGCCATGTGCACATCAAGATTAGAGATAAACTGATGTGGAGGCTTGAAATGCATGCTTTGACAGCTATCCGGATCTCAGAGACCAAATGATTTGACTTTGAAGGATCAAACATAGTTGAAGAAGAGCGTACTGCTGCAACTTAGTGACCATCTGAAACCATATCTCAATATAGCTCTGATATCCTTGGTCCTTTTGCTGGTCTAGACCATTCTTCATGTCACCTTCTATCATGACCTTCTCATCTTCCTCTTTTTGCTGATCTTTCTCTTGAGTACATGGAGGATTTGATGGTAACCATGAGGGAACTCTCTCGATCTCTGATTCTGATCTCTTCTCTTCATCAAGTGCAGCCCATGGTTCTTTGATCTCCTCTTTTGAATCTTCTTTTGCCAGATGTGGTCCTTCAATGCTTCCAATATAGTCTCCGCTTTGCAACACTCTTCCTGAGCTATGGTGAAGATCGTTGAGATCAAGAGGAGTCATTTGGACATGTTGTGCCTCAGCATTGTAATGGAGTTGAGCTACTCCAATGTGTGGATTTGGAAATGGTGGTATGGGTAGCTGAGTGGAGGTGTGTATTTGAGATGGATGTGGATGGGGTTGTGGTTGGGCAGGCATTTGGGGCTGCCTTGGTGGAGTAGGAGGCAATGGTTGTGGATGAGCAGGTGGTGGAGGAAAATAAGCGGGAGGAGTGTTGTATTGGGGCCTCCACTCCTGATGAGGTGCATTCCACTGAGGCTGTGGCTGAGCATAAGAGTGAAATGAATGAGCAACTGGTTGGGCATAATATGGATCTGTGAAGGAACAAGGAGGAGGTGTGAACCAGGAAGGATGAGCAGGGGGACCCCAAGAAGGCATGAAAGTGGCTTGATAAGGGTCATAATAGGTCTCGGATGTCCCTTGCAGTTCCTGCTGGTAAGATCTAGGTCCATGTGGCCTCCTTTGGTTCATATAATAGAGTGATTTAGCGGCTCCTTTGGCTCTCTGATATGCAGCTTTGATTCTGGGTAAGGAAGGGCACTGATCTGTAGGATGGTATTCTTCACAAATGAAACACACTTCTAGGGAGTGCATTGGACATTCGTTCCTAGGATGCTTTCTAGTGCACCTGGGACAAAAGATGACCAAAGCCCTCTTGGCTTCCTCTTGCTTATTTTGGATCCACAGGGTATCCAATTGCATGACAAGAAACTGCCTCATATCACTCTTGAAATCTTCTATTTGATCTTCAAATTCGTCTTTGGACAAGGGACTGCTCCCAACATTTCTGCTTGTAGCCATTTGCTCCATAGGAATGGTTTCCTCTTCTTCTTCCCTTGAGGTTCTTCAAATATCTCTTGCTGTCCACCTAAGGGTTCTTTAATCATATCCATCGAAGAAGAGAGAAGGTTGACTGTGTGAAGCAGTGGGGGTGTTGTGCAATCATTTTTCTTACTTATCTCTACTCCTACAAGGCATGAAATGAAATCTTTTTGGTTGATTTTTTCTTTTTTCTACTTCTACCTGCAAAACTGAAATAGATTGAATTGCAACTAACTATCTTGCTAAAATGAAAATGCGGAATTGAAATGAAAGCAGGAAAGGACTAATCTATTTTGCTCAAATGAAATTGCAGGAATGAAATGCTAGTATACGCTTGCGGAATTGAAATGATAATCTACGCTTGCAGAAATGAAATTGCGGAATTGAAATGCTAATCTATGAAAGCGGGAAATGCTAATCTACTTTTGCATAAACGAAATTGCATAATGGAAATGAAATAAACTACTTAGCAGAAGATTGTAGTGGAAAATAGAAGAAAATCAGCAATCACCAATACTCAGATGCTTCCCCGGCAACAACGCCAAAAAGATGGTGGGCTCCAGTATTGTAGCAATAATGCTACAACTCCTGGAACTCCCTTCTTTAATTTTATCAACCCGGCAGTTCGTAACAAACTTGGAAGCGACAGTGCTGTATGCACAAGTACTAGCTCTTGCCACAACTGTCACTTGGTCAGCTGGCACAAGTCCGCTAGGGGCTTAAGCCAACTTCTATGAGCTCTTAGAAGAAGCTTGTTAACTGATGGATGAAATCTAACTCAAAGGAAGTTGATCTACTTGCGGAAAGAAACTGAAAGCCAAAAAGAAACGCAAACCCTAGCAAACCCTAATTCTACCAGCTAGTCCTACTGACGCAAAGGAGAGCATGCAAACTACTAAAAGAGATGCCATTACTTCTATGAAGGTAAAATACATGTGTCTAGACTACCTCTATCTGAAGAAAACATCTTTCTGTATTTTTGTTTAAGTTGTTGGAATTATCATGCATGTGCTTCTAACCATTTTTGACTGTGCAGAGGTGGATCAAGGAGGAGAAATGCTTGGGAAAGGTTGGGAAGGTTCAGAGAGGGTCTAAGGGGTCTCTAACACCCTTCCAAAGAGTCTCACAAAGTTTGGCTGCCAAGAAACCGTGTTTATGAGCTTCTACAGGAAGTTTGCAGGGGCTCTACAGGATGTTCAGGATTTCTACAGGATGTTCTGTAATTCTTCTACAGGATGTTTCGAAATGGGATTTTGGAGCATGGATGGAGGGAAAAGGATGGAGGAATGAGTATGGAGGTGAAATAGGGGTGTGAAGAGGTCTAGGACTTGGTGGATGAGGCTAAGGAGCGATTGGATTTGTTCAAGGATGGAGGAAGCGATGATGCACAAGAATGTAGGAATTAGGGCAAGGTGGGGAAAGTATGGAAAATGAAGGGTACGAATCATGGACTAAGGGTTGGAGCAGATTACCTGATGGATTATGGGTAGATAGAGAAGGATAACAGGTGCTCTGCAAGTTATTTTTTGAATTTAACAAATGAAGACTTGGAAAATCAAGAACCTAATTACCTTGACCTAATCTGACCTAGATAATAGCAAAAGAAATGGAACAGAAGTTTATTTGCACAAAATCAGATGAACTAACTATGCAACTAAGAAATCATAACCCTAAGCATGCAGTCAAAACTGATATCAAGTTTGACAACTAAGAATCCAACACTAATACTTGCATGGTGAAGCAAAACAACGTTTTTGTGGGCAGCAAGGTCACCTTTGTCCCAACTCACGATCCCACTGAGGGAGAGGTAAGATCAGAGGTGCTTGAGCCCCTTTTTCTAAGGATCCTTTATGTTATTAATCTATCCAAATCAACCTGAACATGAAAATCTACTTTAATCATCAAAAGCAACCTAAATAACACAACAATTTTTAAATCTAAATAGCAGATTTTACTCTAAGAATGCCGCAAAGACACATGAAAGAAAACAAAGGAGGTACTGGGCGCTTGAGATGGGCCCAACCCCAAGAGCTACAGCCTCCTAAGAGAGATTTAGAGCTGGTGCAAAGCTGGATTCATCTTTATTGAGCAAGAAAAGAAGAGTTACATCAAAACTGTCCACAATGGAAACTTGAAAATGTGCTGAAAGCAAAGCTAATCTACTACATAAAAATCGAACTACAAACTAGCTAACTTCTACCTACAAAATGACTAACCATTGGCTACAAAATGACTAACCACTAGCTAAACAAAATGAGGCCCTAAGCCTTCTTATTTATACAAATTGAGGACTCCAACAGTCCTCCTAAACTTTAGGGACTCGGCTGCCCAAGACTTGTTGTTAACAACAATCCTACTTGACTTGCTTGGCTGCCCTTGTGCTTATTGATTTGGTGGCCCTTGAACTCCGAGCTGATGGTGGAGAATTTGAGGTAAGGGCCCATAAATGAAGGGAACACCTTCCTAAAAATACTCTCCACGAATTTGGCTGCCAAGTGCTCATTTCAACCATTGACTTTGTCTCCAAATTGACCAAAAAGGCTACACAAAGCACAAATTAGACTTGTTGGCATAATGACTAACCCAATTCACTCTATTAGCATAAATATAATAAAAAAATGCAATAAACTAATGAGAATGGTGGATTAAGTCGAATTAGGAGGTTGAATGAGCCCAAATAATTATCCATTTTTGGGGCTCATTAAAAATTCGTCAAATGCAACAGGATCTGAATGAAGAACAAGAAAAGGAGATTCTCAAGCTAAAGCATCAGTTGGAAGAAGAAAGGAAAGCTGAAGAAGACATGAAGAAGCAATATCTAGAAAAAGAAGAAAAACTTCAGGTTGAGGTAAATATCTTGAAAAGTAAATTAGAAGAAAAGGATAAGCTCTTACGTTTTCAAGATAGTACTAAAGTCTTGGATGATATTCTTAATAGTCAAAGATCTCCTGCTATCAAAACTGGTCTTGGCTTTCATGAATCTGTTGAAGGTGAATCTAGTTCACAAGGTGAGGCAAGGAACTCTAAAGAGAAATCTAAAATGATTAACAAGGAGATAAGAGAGATGAAAGGTCAATCTCATCATCAACCGAGGAAATAAATTATTCAAAGAAAATCTTTTACTCCTCCTATGCATAATGTTGAATGTTATGTATGTCATAACCTTGGACATGTTGCAGCCAGATGTAGAAGAAGAAGGGTTCAAGATCATCAAACAAACAGATCATCTCAGTCAAGGTACTTTAATGGATATTGCTTTGCTTGCAATATGTTTGGTCACAAAGCTGCTGATTGCTACAAAAGGAATATGAAACATGTAAGATGTTATGCATGTAACAAGCTTGGACATATAGAAAAGGAATGCAGGAACAAAGAACGAACATCACACCAAAAGGAGAAAACATCATCACACTTGAAGATATGGAAGAAAAAGGAAGTTCAGTCAGAAAGTGGCGGCACAACACATTATACAGACATAACAGAGGGAGCCGGAAGTGTAAAACTTCAATCTCCTACGCAAGCTTGATAAAGGGAAGTTGCATATATACGCGAATTTGTTACTGCACAGTCGCGTATATGATTGTTTGAAGAAAGGCAGTAGGGACAGATTCAAGAAAAGGATCAATTTTGCTCTAATTGATAATGGTTGCATTTTGCTAATGATGTGTGGATATGATGGTTAGAAGTATTTTGGTTCTAACTTGATATTGCTGATGTCTTGATACTTCTTATTAATATGCATGATCAGATCTGACAGATGGCACAGGTGATGATGCTTATTTGGCTAAATGATGTGATATGGTTATAAGTTGTCCATCTCATATATTTCTTGGGTTTACATAGTTGGCGTTCTGATCAGATTTATGGTTGATTCTTTATGGTGCTTACATGGTGATCTTCATAAGCATAAGGAGAAGTACAAAGCTTGAATACACATCTTCCTCTCTTGATAATGAGTCACTCATATGCTGCTGTCATCCTATACATAAAGATCATATAATTCAATTATGATGCAGGATTCCTATTATAGATGAAGATTGTTGGCTGGATACATGGTTGATTAGTGCATTGATGGAGACTTGATGATGATGAGTTCCTACCTATATGATGACAGATTGTTTTGTATATATGTTGATTGATGCAGATATTCCAAATTGATGATACTTGGCTATGGTGTTTCTCTCATATGTGAGAATGTGAATGATTCAAAAGGTTGAGTTGATGAGGACATACATTGATGATTCATGCAAGCTGCCGGTCTAGTTGCTGTTGACAGATACTATACAGTGTCATTACTGATGATCCTTTTTTTTAGGTGTTTGGGCTCTGTTATATATGTCATTCGATGTAAAGGTCATAGCAAGACTCATGTTGTAATAGTGCATCTCTATCTTTTGTAGTCATTTGATGAGATCTCTTCAGGTCATGTAACGACCTATGTTGGTTTCCCCACTATGCCTGGGATGAATGATGTTGTTACCTTATGTTATCATATGTAAACGTTTTGTATATCACCATTGTGATGTGAGATAGATGTATGTATGAGTCTTTGGTGATAGGAAGGTCATTTATGATGTATAGAGTCATGTTCTTCTTGTAGAACATCTTTTTGCAGACCTTGCTTACAGTCAGGGGGAGCGTATTTCAACAGAACATAAATTTTAGCATGCTCTCAGAAAGAGCATGGATAGACTGGTGCACCATGGCATATACAAAGGGGGAGCTCATTCCCAGGGGGAGTATGGTCAGCAAAGGAAGAGAATATCTTGGTCCGCCCTTTGCCCTTGATGTCAAAGGGGGAGAGTGATTTGGTATTGTTGCCATCAAGTCCAAAGGGGGAGATTGTTGGCATTATGATGCATGTGTTGTACTTGATGGAAACCCACTCATAGAAGAACATCTCACTTATATACATCTACAGAAGAGATAAATAGAGAAAACAGGGCATATCAGACAAGAAGAGCCAAGAGGAGACAAGAGGAGCCATTTACATATGTTTATATAAAAAAGAAGCAGTTATTGGGAGCCATTGAGCCATTGGGAGCTTATCAGAGCAATAGAGGCTTTTTCTCATATATATGCATGCTAAATCATTATCGGGAGTGACCAGGCCACATATGCATGTATTAACGTTATCAGGAGGTGTTTGGGTGCTTAAAACCCATATATGTATTCATTATCACTATCGGGAGCTATCCGGCTTACTAAAACCCATATATGCATGCATTTATATTATCAGGAGTTGGTTGGGTGCGTAAAACCCATATATATGCATTATATCCCCTTTCGGCGATTACATGAATAATATAATTGTGACATCGAAGTTTCAGCATATTGCAATGGACCCGATGGTGGCATTAACTTTGGTTTATATTAATATCGCATTCATGCACGTCGGGGGTCCGGCTAAGTGACTTCGTTGAAACCTTTGATTGGGAGCGGACCCGATGAAGGCATCAATCATGGTTTATAACGAGATCGCATCCGCAGTATCGCAATACATAAAGGGTCGCCCACCTCAAATCCTCCGATTGCGATAAATCAGCGGACATGATGGTGGAATTAAACTTGACGTATAATAATATCGCGTCCGATGCTTAAAAGCCCTGAATGCCGATTGTGATAAAGAGGTAGTGGACCCGATGGGAGCATTAAAGGCAATATATAATAATATCACATCCGCAGTTCGGCATATATGCGCGTCGGACTTCGTTGAAACCTCCGATTGTGAGCGGACCCGATGAAGGCATCAAAACATGGTTATAAAAATATCGCGTCCATAGTATATCGGAATACATGAAGGGTCGCCCACCCCAATCCTCCAATTGCGAAAAGAGGGGTCGGACCCGATGAAGGAATTAAAATCATTTCATATTAAATCGCATCCGCGGTGTTCGCCCATCTTATAATAGCCTCCCACTTCAAATCGCCGATAGCGATGAAAGGAGCGAACCCGATATATATTAATAAAGGCTGGTTAATGGGGCATGTCACATCCGATCCATCGAATCAAACGTAGGAATAGGCCATGATACGGACATGTATTGTTAGCTATGAGGAGCAGACCCGATATATAAATAAAGGCTGGTTAATGGGGCGTATCGTATCCGATCCATCGGATCGGACGTCGGGCATGTGTTGTTAGCGATGAGGAGCGGACCCGATATATAAATAAAGGCTGGTTAATGGGGCATGTCGCATTCGATCCATCGGATCGGACGTCAGGAATAAACCATGAGATGGGCAGGCGCCGATAGCAATAAGGATTGGACCCGATATATTATTAGTTTGGATGCATTAAGCTAAAAGTCCACCTTTTGTGGTTTGGACCATTTTCATCATTTTCCCGCTTAAGCCTATTCTTAAGAAGATCGGTCAAAAACAGTTGCGCCTCAGGTTTTCAGATCCTATGGTTTCGATTCATGGTATTATCAAAAGCATGACTATATAAAGAGAAAGGGGATCCGGTGGCAAAGTATCAATTATGAATTGAAGATCTTAAGGAAACTGTGCAGCCGCAGACACGCAAAAGACAAAAGTCTCTTCAGGTGTGGAGAATCACTATTCAGGAGGTGATGTGGGAGCGGTCACCCACAGGTTCTTTTTAACAAAGCTGCAATCATTTCTTATATATGCTCTAGCCGCTTCTGCTGTTTACTAAAGGGTTCTAAGTGCGCAATATTAAGTTTTTTCTTGTTTAGCCTCCGGGTGTGCAGCAGTATGTAAATCCTCTGTTTGGGTCTTAATATCAGCCTCTGTTGACTAAATCGGGTGATAACTGTCATGTATATGGATCTGATGCTTGGGTAACTAGATCTGATTGCGATCATACATACTATCCTTGTAAAGTGTATTGATCTGGTGATTGGGTGATTCAAAATAATTATGTGCTTCAATGATATTAAAGAGTCCAGTATGAAAATTTGATGAAATGTGGCCTTTCAGATTATGTATTGTGCTTCAGGTGTATCCAGTCTGAAAATGTATGAAACATGGTACCCGGAAGAGAGAAGATTGTAGGCTGGTGCCTACGTACTAGTATCTTAGCTAGTACAAGAGCTAAGGGGGTGGTAGCTCCCTTCTAGTAGCAGTTGAGAACTTTGGAGCATTGTAGCAGGTAGCAGCCTGCGTACTAGTACATCGGCTAGTACAAGAGCAAAGGGGGTCATAGCTCCCTTCCAGGAGAGTCTGGAGAACGAGAGGAGGGTTGTAGCTCTCTGCAGGTAGAAGCCTGCGTACTGGTATAAGACTGCACCAGTACATAAATATTGTAAAGGATTTTTTTATTAAGAAGAAGATTGAGATGACTTGCAGCAGGTGGTTTTCTCCCACATTGGGTTTCCACCTTATATCATGGTGTTCATGTGTGTGACTTATGTGTGATGATCTGTTCTATTTTACTGCACCCGTTTACTGTTAATATGGTTGATAATGTTCTAATGCACTCATTAAGGATCAACTAACTGAATCATAAGAAGTTGTGTAAGTAGCATATATGAATCTGAATATGGAAATGAAAAAGTTTTATTAATGTGATAATACTGATTCACCCCCCCTCTTAGTATTATTTCCAACACCTCCTACATCAAATATGACCATAGTCATTCCCAATCTGGTAGTTTGTCCCTTCCATTCATCGAGTCTTGGTAGTTATGCCAGTGCTTAGGAAGGCCAAGGAGTGCGACACTCACCATATCATCATCAACAGTCACGACCCCTAGACTTGCAAGCTCATCCATGCAGGTGGTGAGCTTGTTCAGGAATGTAGAGATAGTGTCACCCTTTTCACACTTGATCTTGTGAAGTTTGTCCTTCAGTGCCAACTTCCTCTGATCACTACTATTCTGATATAAATCTTTCAATGTTTTCCACATTGCATGTGGAATCTCCTTCCCATGGAGGCTAGAAATTATGTGATCTCGAACTCCCTCCAGGATGATTCTCCTAGCTCTAGCCTCACAGTTCTTCCATTCCGCCAGTTGAGTAGCATCAGTAGGCTTAGGGATTTCTTGATCAATGAAGTCCTTAAGGCTGCTATCTTCCAATATTGCCTCCATGCGATCCTTCCAAGTTATGTAGTTTGAGCTGCCATCAAGGGCATACCTAAGCCTCAAACCATAGAAAGCCATCGGTGAAATAGATGTGATAAGAACTTGAGATCTATATCCCGAATAGTAAACTTCGAATTTCTCTTGCCTGTATACTGTATTTCCTTGATCATCTGTGCTCTGATACCATGTAGAAATTTCACCTGTAGATCAAACTGATATATGCAATGTACTAAAGCATAATACTTGATCTATTTCTACAAAACATTAAGCGGAAGAATAATCAATTTCATGAGCAACATCAAGCATAAACACATATAACTGATCAAGAGAAATAATCAACCATAACGCAAGATATATCACTGGGGAAAGTGCCAGCATAAAATCCCTATCTGTATTATTTATCAAGTGGAAGTCCTCTTCTGTTTACAAAAAGAATCAGCTCAAGAGCTATCCTGTACTCTCTGCAATCAAAAGATGAAGATCATAGAATACCTAGGCCTCAATATATAGGCCACAAGTCCTCCAATTTCCTATATTACATATTTCTCTTGGAAATATATCCTTCTCCATGCAAGGAACACTTACTTAAAATATCCTAGCAACTGATAGTACATTGTCCCACTATCTGAACTCAATTGGGTCTTTGTCTGAACTGACATGCATCATTTATCCATGAGGGAATGCTCATTTATCTGAAATAATAGTTGTCACATGCATGCAATCATTAACAAACTATATCTCATTAATTTAACAACTTGTTAAATTAATCTAACTAGACTTGACTAAGTCAAATGATCCTCTCATTACAGAACTCATACTTGATTCCTCAATCAATGGAGAAAATCAAGGATATATTCCTCAATTAGTGGGACAACTATTTGCATGTTCTCACAAAGACTTCAAGTCTAATTTTCCATAATTAATTAACTCATGGAGATTAATTAATTAATATTTTAAACTTATGTTAAGACCAAATTCGTTTTTACTTCCTATAGTTCTACCAGGGACTGCTAAAAATAGGAAGGGACCCAGAAATGATATTTTTAGTAGTTTCACCTCTCACCCAAGGTGGCCAAAATGCTCATTGGCCAAACTGCTATTTTTAGAAGTGCTATTTTTAGGAGTTCTATTTTTAGCACATTCTAAATTTAGCATTTCTTGTTGCATACTTTTCAACATGGGAAGCCCAAAAGCATGGCACAAATTATTTACATATGGATGCATAAGGGTTGGGATCTCTGCATTAGTTCACAGAGGTATCAATGCCTATGTTTTATGTATTATAAGAGGTCTCACATATCATAAGTTCACAGATTCTTTAATTGGAGGGATAGTGGCCCCACTATCTAATGGTCTTGTGTGGTTTGGCTGTTAACCAAATTTCTTTGTCTATGCCTTTGTTGAACATCTCAGGGATATTCTTAAGTTGCAAATCAAAACTACCGGTTTTGATATGAAAGTGTTGTAGTGGCTACAACCACCCTCCAAAATTTTTCCTATGCTTTGCTTTTGGAACCTTCCTTCCTGTTGGCATGACCTTACCTTCGACTCTGGTCAAGTATTCATGTTCTCATTGAGACTTATCCCTTTCATATGTGCTTGTGTTTTCTTGTTTTTAAACTTAGGTGATATTTCTAAGTCACAAGATAACCTCCTGACTTGGCCTTACAACATTTTTGGGCTTGCCTCCAAAAATTGCACAATTCATGAGGGCAAGCCAACTTTGATGATTGGAATTGTGCAATCTAGGTTGGAAGTTTTTCATTGAGCTCAGAAACTGCACAGTGATGGAAGGAAACCTAGCACTAAGCCAAAAAATTGTGTAATCCATCATTGAGCTCAGAAATTGCGTAGTGCACTAAGTCAGAAAGTTGCCTAGTTCCCTAGAATTACACAATATTTCTCAGCAATATGCATGTCAAGTTTCCCAAAAAACAAAAAAATAGAAAATAAAAAGGAGAAAAATGAATCCCCATAAAGTAGGGATTCATCATTAGTTTTCCTTTCATAAGTTTCGAATTGATTTTCTTGTTTTTTCACACCGACGATCGTCGTTGCAACAACTCTCCTCACACATTTGTTTTTCCTCCCGTTTGTTAAGTTTCTACACTTGATTTACATTAATGCATCTATACTTAGTTAGATCTGCACTTAAACTCACATCATCACTTATATCTGCTTGTTTCCCACACTTGCACCCGACATATCGACATTTTCCCTTGACCGACTTTCACAGTGCCTAGCTGGGCATTGTGCGATTCAGAAGCACAAGTTGAGGCTTGGACTATGAGAGTGCACAATGCGTAGTACAGGTTGGCCCAACCGCCCATTATGCAGTTCCAGGGCTCAGTCTGCCCCTCGGTCATAAAGATTGCGTAATACACAGTCTCTCCCAGTTACTTCCCAGGCTGGGACTGTGCATTGCACAGTGTCAAGCCTCAGGATTTCCCTTGGTTGCTGGGACTACACAATGTGCAGTTCCCACTGCCAGTCTCTCTTACTTACCCAAGAGAATTGCACAATTTTTCTCACCAATGCACCGGCTTGTTGCATGATCTTGCTATGAAGATAGATTTGAAAAAGGATAATGTTTGCTTGCCATGAGTGTCTTTTCTGTCGTCTTTTCTATCCCAAAGGTGACATAGTTGTTGAGGACTTCTCTCCAACAATCAATGTTAACATGGCACCTAAGAGAACTACTTCAAAAGATACCACTGAGAGCAGTTTTTGGGGAATTAGTTGAGCAAACGCCAATAAAATTCCTAGTATACTTGGACACTCAAATTTATATAGAAAATGGATAAGATCTTACATGGCAGAAAGTTAATGAAACTTTTTCAGCAAAGGACTTCCCAGCAGATCTAGAGGACTGACAAGTATACATTAATGTCTATATATTAGGGCTACACAGGGTTGCATGAAGATATCTAGCCTTCTCATGTGCAGATGTCATCAACTGGATTGTCTCACATATTGATGTGAAGAGCATGACTTTGAGCAGTGCCAGCAGATGGAGGCTTACTACTTTTCTGGTAGTAGATTACCAGGTATGTACTATTTTCCGGAGCTAGAAGCATACATGGATTCAATATTCTATGCCACCAACAACTATATAGTCACGCGAGATATTGTTAAGAGTTGGGTGAAGGAGCCATCAAAGGTTCAACAGATACCCACCAACACATACAAGACAAGGTCTCTCAAGAGGGCCTATCAAGTATTGATCATCTTAGCTTGCAGAATCCAGGGTCAGCAGAATAAAGAGACCTTTTCTGAAGGGTGGGTCATCCTTCTGAACTAGGTTGTGAAAAATGGGAAGCCACTCAACTGGTCAGATTTGTTGGCTCAACAGTTAAGAATCCATATAGGTAATGCCATGAATCCTCCCAATGGCAGGAAACAAAGATTCTATATGTTTGTATATTTGTTGGATACAATTTGTGCACACAATGCATTCCATGGCATGAACTAAGCTTGGTCACTTTAAGATCCTGCCGTGCACATCCACTACAAGATGCACTCGGATTGAAACCATCAAGGAGTTATGGAGAAGCTAACTGACCACTTCCTCATTCCACTATACAGGATGATCTTTGAGGAATAACCACCTCGCATTTCGCATGCGGAAATGGAGGAAATATTAGAGATCGTAGATTGGTTTGCCTCACCGGATGGAACCTTCCTTAGAGTGTTCGGCAAAGAGAAGCCGTCACATGTTTTGCTAAGGTATGCCACCGACAAGCTCATCATGCAAGAAGTGTCGTATCATCTCGCCATAGAGTTATCAACTTCTTTGCTAAGAATAAGAAATCACCTTGGCTAACTCTTCCAATGAAAATTGGATTGTATGCGGTAAATAACTTGAAAGTTGTAGATACTGAAGGAAAGTTGATAAAGAAGTTTTCATTCGCTACTCGAGACTTTAATCCGTACAATCCCCATGGTATTTTCAAGAACCACTATGGGAGAATTCACTTTTAGTGGCTTAGTGGGAAATTTCATTAGTACGAGGAGGATCCATGGAAGAATTTCTATAATATCTCCAAGACCCATGAGCCGGTCATTTTTGCAGGAACTTCATAGGTGACTCAACAGAAGGTAGAAACTCCAAAGGTAGTGACAACAAAAGGGAGAAACCCCATTTAGGATAAAGGAAACAGAAAGGTTTCTCATAGTCCAGGGGGAGAAACAAACCACAAGATGAAATCAGATTTAGTAATTTAGGCATCTAGGAAACAAAGGATGGAAAAAGTAGAACAAGGGAAGAAGGAAGAGCAACATAGGATATTTATGGAAGAAATTCAGAAGCAAGAACAAGAAGATAAGCATGAGCGGGAAGAAGAAGAAAGGAAACACACAATAGTAGAATTGCTATAATAACTCCAAGACCTGTGAGCTAGTTAGTTTTGAAGAAACTTCACAAGTGACTCCACCGAAGGTAGAAACTCCAGAGGCAGTGACAACCAAAGGGAGAAACCTCGTGCAGGATAAAGGAAACAAAAAGGTTACTCACAGTCTATGGGGAGAAACAAGCTACAAGATGAAAGAAAATTTTATAATTGAGGCAGCTAGGAAACAAAGGATGCAAAGAGAAGAACAAAGGAATAAGGAAGAGAAACATAGGAGATTGGTGGAAGAAAAAGAAGAATGAAGAAAAATAAGAGAAGCAGAAGCAGGAATAAGAAAAAAGGTAATGTGCAATAGTAGAAGAAACAACACAGACACAAAATGAAGAGCAAGAACATAGCCAAACACTAGTATAGAAGGAGGGCAGACAGATGTAGGATATGGAGCTTGCTTAACAGATTGAGAAAATGATATAGATCAACGATACAAAGGTAGAAATGAAGCCAAAAAATTAAAATGTTGACCTGATGCTTAGCACACGAGTCACTATTCAGTCTCCACCACTTCTGGCAACAGAGTCAACTCTAGGCAAGGAAGGGGAATTTAGTCCTCTTAATGATGATCTAGTTATGAGTACACATAATATATCATATGATGAACTCCAAAAGAAGATTGTACAAGCGCGTAAGGAGAATGTTTTGGACGATCTCACATCTTTTGCTTTTATGAGAGAAAGGATGATTGTGGTTGACACCAGGAGAGATCCTGAAGCCATTGCCTCAACCAAATTGGCCTTGGAAAGTGAAACAAATTCGAATACTTAGTGTTTGATGGTTGTGAATAAGAAATTGGAAAAGAACTTACAGGCTGCTAGGCAAGAGGTTGAACATCTCCTCACAAAAAATCTGAACGTAGCTTCTGCACAGGTCCACTTGGAGGAAATGAAGGTAGTGATACTTCATGAAGTATCGACACTTGAGGAGACCATGCATGATCTCTATGAGGAACTGGTTACCATGAATAAGGTAGTTGTCCATGTGCTTGGCTTGTATAAGTAGTGTAAAGACTTCTTCAACACTCTAAGAAATAAGCAAGCTACAATCGTTGCTGTACATGAATGGAAAATGTGATACAAAGGGGAACCACTTGACTTGGGTAAGAAGATGAAGCCACAGGTAGAGTTGGAGAAAGAAAGAGTGTAGACGTTGATCCAGAACAAAAAGCTACTCGTTTCATTCATTGGAAACATTTAGGCCTTATATGCATGGATAGACAACAATCTGTATTCCTTGGTGAAGACTGATAAGATCCCATAAGTTGGTTCACTCACTGAAGTCAAACGTAGGAACCGGGTCATAAAAGAGGTAGATGAATACTTGGAGTCGATGAGACTAATTTCCACGAAGGAGGACTTAGAGGTGAATAGACAGAACATGCAAAACTACATTGGTGGTCCTATCCAAGTGCGGACAATGTTGATCATGCTTTGGAGGGAAGTAGAGACTATTTCCAAAACATTGTACCCAAATTCCATGGAGGCTAGAGTCTGCTTCTAGCCAGACACCATCATGTAGTTTGGGCATGTCATCACACAATACCGAGCTTGGCACCAATAAGTGATCGAGAAGCATCAACTGGCAGTTACTGAGCTATAGTTTCCCCAAAATCAAGCATCATAGTGTTTTGTCTTGTTAGGTTATCAAGTTGTCTCTACCCTATTTTTTCTTATATGGGTATGATTGTAAAATGTAATAATATTTGTAATTAATTGAAATATGCTTCTTTGAATTATGTTGTAGGTCTGATCACTTTGTAGGAAGTAGAGGATTTGGACCCTACGCGATTGAAATCAAATGTAGGACCTCCGGGTACTCTTCACAAGCCCGAATTTAGTAGTTTTCATAGTTCTCTTGATTGAATGTATGCTTCTTGTTGATAGTCTGCCTTTGATCTATTGAGGTTTTCAGCCCTTACCTTAGGGAAGTTTTCCACGCAAATAGAACCGACGACTCCATTGGGGAATGCGGTCTCGTATTTCCTAGAACGATTGTTTTGTCCTTGATTTGGGCTTTTCTATACCGTTTCTTGATTTTTCTAGTCTTATTGATTCATTTGCAGTTTGGGCAGTTAGTTTGATCTTTTGGATCAAGCCTGTACTTTTTGTTTTTTCCCCTATTTTTCTGCATATACGTGTTTTTATTTGTGTATAGTCACGCACACACATAGTTTATTCCAAAGAAAGTCATGTACATGTGTGTTTCTTTAGAAACAGTCACGTGTACACGCAACTTTTCTTATACATAGTCCCATATATCTAGGAAAATTTGAATTAAAAAAAAAATCTTCAGTTTGGAGAAGTAGCCTAGCTTTCCCGCTATTTTAGTGTCATTTCCAGTTTGGAGTGATCTGGTTTCTTGCTGGTGTCGATTTCTTTGTCTCTTTTTGCAAAACTATTTTGTCAACCTAGGGTTTGCAATTTTGTGAAGTTTTGTATTCTTGAGTTTGGATTTCAGACCTTTTGGTAAAGTGTCTGGCTGTTCTATGCATCTGGAACATAGAGTTGTTTTTCAACTTGCCTTATAATCCAATCTTTTCATTGCTTCATTCAAATTCTTGAAGTTGCCTCTTTTTGTTTTTTTGAGAAATGTCTTTGCAATTTTGGTTTTGTTATCACTCCGTAAATCCATTTAGGCCGAGGAAAGGGCCACAAAGGTAACCACAAACTGCTATGGGCTAGAAAAATGGCCTTTCTAGCTGGAAGGGGTCCCTCAACCAATGAAAACTAAAGGTTTGACTCTATAACATATAAAGACCAGTTATAGGAGTATTTGTGTTGGAAATACTGAGGGGGGGGTGAATCAGTATTTCCTACAATCTTATTCTAGTGATTGCCAACAACATATATAGATATGTATATGTATACACAGAACACAGAAATCAACAGATGGAATAAATGCTTTTATTAAAACTCAATATAGTACAATGAAATAAATACAATATAAGTATATATCTGACTGTGAATAGTTGCCAAGCTCCAACTTGGACTTCAGTGAGGCTCCAACCTCCAGAGCACCAACTCTGTTTAGCAGTGGTTCTGCATAGGAGCACCTACCCCTAATGACTTTAGTCCTGTTCAGTTCTGAGGCTCCAACCTCTTGTTGCACAAAATATTGTCACCATGACATTCCGCAATATGTTTGAGTCTATCACCACTCATACTTACCTCCTTTTCAAGTCTTAAGCCTCAGTTCTTCATGTCAAGCCTTGAAAATGAGAGAAAGTCATTAAAAGTCTCTAAAACTCTGGTTCTGCACTTTCTCTTAGCATTACCTGTGGTCCCGCACCTAATGGTCATGTTACTTGTGTACCTGACCACTCTGTATCGGTGTAATGGGTGCGGATCCCTGTAAAAGTAAAAAAGGCGCAAGTTTATTCTTAAAAACTCACTTTGAGTCATTTCTGGAAGCTTCTAGAAGGAATCTTGAGGTGGTAAGTTTGCTCCTTTAAGGTTCATGCATCCCATACCTTAAGGAGCTAAACCCTTGATGTGAGGAGCTTATCCCTTTGAAGAAGGACTCTATCCCTTCATAGTTGGACCTGTAACCTCCTTCCTTTGCACTATAAAATCAGGCATTGGGTTGGTTACTGGGGAGGTTGAAAGCTGAATATTTTTGAGGTGAAATGCTGCTGGAACTTAGTCTTCCTAATTTGAGCTTTTGAGAGGAGATATTACATAACTTTTGATCTAATTTGGAAGAGTGTGAGGCTTGTCAAAGTAGAGGAGATTCTTGTTTGGACCCCTGGGAAGAGCTTGTACAACATCAAGGCACCAAAGGTTGTAAAGTTCTTCTATTTCAAAGATAATACAATCAAGTTTGTTTTTCTCAATAAGCTGTGTTTTATGGTTTATTTCATGGATTCCTTGATCACCATGATGAACATGATTTATTATATTAGCTATGCAGGTGTTATTTGATGTGTGCTTGTTTGTGATTGTAGGTTCTCAAAAGGAAACTCTTTCGGACGGTCGAAGCGTGCCTGCCAAAAACTAGCGTTGGACTTAAGGTAGGGTCTAATACACCTCTTTAGTTTTTATTAATGAATCAAAATATATTTAGAGAAAGGTATATTTGCTTGTCCTGCTTTTCGCTAGATATCTATTGATACTAGGGAGATCGGTCTTGTCCACAAGAACGATTTATCTGGCCAACACCTCTTGGGATCCAACCCAATCTTGGTATAAACTGGTATGCTGCTACACTCTATTCAGATGAGGTTCTCTCACTCCTACTCTCCTACCTCTGCTGCTTCTACAGCCTCCGCTGCTTCTGCTGCCTCTTCTGCCTCTGCTGCTTCTGCTACCTCATGCTCTGGTTCTTCACCACAACAACAACACCAATAGTTCTATGTTTTTACTGTTTTATACATTCCCATGCCTTTGTCCATTCGTTTCCGCTTACACAATCTCTTAGGCTTCCTCCTCAGTCGCTGTCGTTTCCTCTGACTCGTTTGATATTTCAGCGTCCCTCCTTGGTCACTATGGCTTCCTATGTGCTGGATTTCCATTCAAATTCTTGGCTTTACGGCCACTGTGTGTTAAAAACTGTAACCCAGGCCCATTTTTTCAATGATAACAGGCATCCACAGAGACTATTTCGTTTAACAGACATGCCACGTCCTATCGCAATCACAATCAGCTTTATTCTAGCCTTCTGAGCTATCGTTCAGGCTTCTTGAACCATCCTAAGCATCCCTTAGTGTATTTTGCCTCCAAACGCCGCGCAAGACAAACATTCAAGTACACAAGAAATATGAGCAAAAAACAAGTGAACGTGCTAAAGGGCGAACTTCAAGGATCATTGCACCCGTATCTATACCTATGTCGGGTCCGCAGTGAAATCGCAATTGGCAGTCGCAAGGCTTCTAGGGGTCCTTTATACATCAACCCCATGATATTGCTGATGGCCGATGGGCCGATACTCCACTGCTCCGATGAACCGGATGCGATATGGTATTAACCATGGTTTATATGCCCGCCGGGTCCACAATCTTATCGTAGTTGGGGGTTTCGCTGATATATATATAAACTTCTTTTCCAATCTCCTGTCACATTAGTCAAAAACCACATGAAGTTAAACTTGTCGTCCGATCATTCATCAGGCGATCCGACGACGTTCGCTCCTCTTGATCCCGCGAACCGCCCGCGCGTTAACTCGTGATAAAGCAGTTTTTGCCTTGTCCCATCTGCCACGCGTCGCCCGGTGATTGTGATTGCTCACCTGCGTATGATTACTGTGCACCCTCCAAAGGCAGTGTGAACAATACCGTTTACTGCCGTCCCCACTCGCTTTCTCCCGTGCATCTTTATCACCCTGTAGTCGTCAGATCTTTTCGCTAGAAATCTGACATCTCATGTTTGTTTGCTGTTGATGGTGTATTTGCATATATAACCAAGTCTTTCGCTTCGATAGTATATTTGCCATATATGCATAGTTCTTGGCCACCGATAGTGTTAATGCCTCCTTTGCTCCTCCGATAGCTCCCGATAGTGTTATCTGTGGATATATGGCTCCTGATAGCTGTGTCTGCTTCCTCTGTGGCTCCAATAGCTCTGTTTGTTGCGTCCCATGGCTTTGTTTTCTCCTCTCGTCTCCATCTGCTCCTCTGGTGGCTCTGTCTACTCCTTGAATATTTCCATATTGATATCAATGACAATGCGTGTCCAAAAATCTCCCCCTTTGTTATTGATGGCAATATTCTTCTTCTCTCTCCCCCTTTGACATCAATGGAAAAGGAATGCATACGGACTCCCCCTATCAAACTGCTCCCCCTGTCCTGCTGCCTCTTTATGAATGAACTTGAGTGATGATAAAGAAATAACCCCCATCTTTTGACGCAAATGTTCGAATGCTTCTCGAGGAAGAGGTTTTGTGAAAATATCATCTATCTTCTCCTTTGTACTGATATATTCCAGGATGATGTTTTGTTCAGCTACTTGCTCATGGAGGAAATGATACTTGATTGGTATGTGTTTGGTTCTTGAGTGCATCACTCAATTTTTGCTGAGATTGATAGCACTTGTGTTGTCACAATAAATGGTAATTGGTTGATCTGTACATATGTCGAGATCTTTTAGAGCTTCCTTCATCCATAGTATCTGAGTACAACAGTCTGCTGCAGCAATATACTCGGCTTCGACTATGGATAATGATATGGATGAATATTTTTTGCTGAGCCATGATACCAGACAGTCTCCTAGGAAGAATGCATTTCCACTAGTACTTTTCCGATCATCTATACTTCCAGCCCAATCAACATCGGTGTATGTAGTTACAGTCAGTGTTGAGTTCTTTGGGTACCAATGACCGAAATTAGAAGTTCCCTTCAGATATCTGAGAATTCTTTTTATAGATAATAAATGGGATTTTTTGGGAGCAGATTAAAATCTTCCCACCATTCCTACTGCTTGCATTATGTTTGGTCGTGTAGCTGTTAAGTATAGAAGGGCTCCAATCATTGACCTGTAATGAGTTGCATCTACTAGAGGGGAGTCATCATCTTTGATCAGTTTTCAATTTGTGGTCATAGGTGTGCTCATGGGTGCACAATCCTCCATTCCATATTTTTTGAGCATGTATTTTAGATATTTGGTTTGAGATATACACAATCCTGCTTTGGTTTGAGATATTTAAAGTCCAAGGAAGTGGGACATCTCTCCTATCATTGACATCTCAAACTATTTTGACATGTTTTGAGAAAATTCATGGCTCATTTCATCATTATTACTAGCAAAAATCAGATCATTGACATAAACAAGAGCAGCTAGTAACTTACCTTGATATGTCTTTATGTATAGATTACTTCCAGCCACTCCCTTTTTGAAGCCTTGTTGTTGTAGATAGTGAACCAGTCTTGCATACCAAGCTCTAGGAGCTTATTTCAACCCATATAAAGCATTTTTCAACTTACAAACTAAGTCCTTTCCTGCTGTTAGATCAAAACCTTCTGGATGCTCCATGTAGACTTCCTCCTTGAGTTCCCCATTTAGAAATGCTGATTTCACGTCCATTTGATAGATTTTGAAACCTTTTGAGCAAGAAAATGCCAAGAACATCCTGATAGCTTCCACACGGGCCACTGGTGCAGATGTCTCTTCAAATTCAATTCCTTCAATTTGTGAATAGCCTTTGCAGACAAGTCTTGCCTTGTTTCTGATAACCTGTCCTTCCTCATTCATTTTATTTTTGAACACCCATTTGGTTCCTATTATGTTTTTGTCCTTTGGACGAGGTACCAGCTCCCATGTCTTGTTCTTCTCAACTTGGGTCATTTCTTCTTCCATGGCTTTTACCCAATGAGGATCCTTGCTTCTGAAAATGTTTCTGGTTCTATCATAGATAGGAGGGCAATGAGTTTTCTCTTGGGTGTAATTGTTATCCTTCTTCGGGTTTGCACACCTTCATCTTTATCTCCAATGATATGCTCTTTTGGATGATATCTTCGGACATACTTCATCTTTGAAGGGGTATTAGGTGGTTCTCTTTACTCTTCTTCTTCTTCTTCTTCGTCCTCATCTATTTCTTCTTCTTTAGGTTCTTCTTCAATGAGAGAGTCATCTTCATGTTCTTCAATTTCCTTTTCCGGAAGATCTTCATCAACCTTTACATCAATGATTTCCACTATTTTCTTTAGTCGATAATTGTAGCACTTGTAAGCCTTGCTCCATGTAGAGTATCCAAGAAATATCCCTTCATCAACCTGAGAATCAAACTTTCTGGGTGAGCCATCATTTATTTTTATGAAGCACTTGCTTCCAAAGATCTTGAAGTACTTCACCGAAGCAGGTCTTCCTTTCCATAGCTCATAAGGAGTTTTTTCACAATTTGGTCTTAATTGAGTTCGATTCAGTGTATAGACAACTGTTCCTACTGCTTCTCTCCAGAATTTAGGTTGTAAGTCTGCTACTAATAGCATAGTTCTTGCCATTTATTGGACTATTCAGTTTCTTCTTTCAACTACCCCATTTTGCTGAGGTGTTCTGGCAGCGGAGAATTCTCTTTTAATTCCATGAATATTACAAAACTCACTAAACTCGTTTGATGTGAATTCTCCTCCTCTGTCTATTCTAAGGCACTTAATTTTTGAATCTTTTTCATTTTCTACAAGGGCTTTAGATTCTTAAAACACTTAAAAGTTTCAGATTTATACTTTATGAAATATATCCACATCATTCTAGTATAATCATCAACAAATAACACAAAGTACCTTTCTCCTTGGAGTGCTTGATTTCTAGTTGGCCCACACACATCAGCATGGATGATCTCTAAGGGCTTCGATGTATAGAGCTCCTTTGTCTTGTGGCTGGTTCTGGTCTGCTTTCCATGTTGACATGGACCACACACTGCTTGATTTGGTTTGGACAGCCTTGGGATGTCTCGTACAGCTTTGATCTTGCTGATATTGATCATATTTTCGAAGCTTGTATGTCCAAGTCGCTTGTACCACAACCAACTCTCATCTGTTTGACTTAAGTAGCATTTATTTTCTTGAATCTTGTTCAGAATGTAAATGTTTTCTAATGTTCTCACCCCTTTTGCCGCAAGTTTCCCTGAGGCAGAGTTCCTTATTTCACAGTCTTTGGTGCTAAAAACGACCTTATGTCCTTGATCACAGATTTCCCTGACACTTAGGAGGTTGTGTTTGAGCCCGTCAACTAGTAGAGCATCTTGAGATTTTCCTTTTCCATTGATCAGAGTAACTGTTCCTTTTCTTGTAATTCTGCCTGATCCGCTTCCAAAGGACACATTCCCTTCCTTTTCTTTAAGCTTTGCTTCCAAGAGGTCTTCTCTCCTTATTTCCTCGTTTTCCACTTTGAGAGAAATGATTTTGTTCCGTAGTTTCTCATTTTCTTCAATGGCACTTATTAACAGTTCATCTACATTTCCTTCCAGCCCTGAGTCATCATCACCTGCGAGTGCCATGATATGCTTCTTGGCTTTCATCATGATCACTTTCCTCATCTGATTTATTTTTGATGACCATAAACTCATCCTCATTAGACTCATCTTGCTTGGAGAAGAAGTTTTTCTTATTGAACCCTTTCTTTTTATGTGCCATTCTTTTAGAATTTCCTTCATCATCACTGTCATGTTTATGATGATATTTTGCTGCATAATGACCTATTTTACCACATTTAAAATAGATAAGAGGATACTTACCTTTAAGCTTAGATCCTCTCTTCAACTTTCGTACAAATTGAGCCAATTCGTATTCCACATCTGACTCATCACTACAGTCATTCCTTTCTTTCCCCTTCTTTGACTTTGAGGCCTTGAATGCTGCATCTTTGGAGCTTGGGCCACCTTTCCTCATTTCATAGGCAGTGAGAATTCCATGGAGTTCATCCATTTTTAGGGTATCTAGATCCTTTGATTCTTATATAGCGCTTATTTTGGAGTCAAATCTGTCTGGAAGAGACCTTAATACCTTTTGAACAATGGTACTTTCTTCCACTTTTTCATCCAATCCTTTCAGGGAATTTACCACTTCAGCTACTCGGAGGAGGTATGCTACAATATCTTCTTCATCTTCCATCCTCAAACTTTCAAATTGTCTTCTGTGAGTTTGAAGCTTTGCCTTTTTGACTTTTGAGTCTCCATCGTACAAGCCAACTAGCTTCTCCCACATTTCTTTGGCAGAGGTACAATGCATGATTTTTGTAAACTTAGAATCAGTGATTCCACTAGTGATGGAGTTCATGACCTTTGCATTTGCGATGTAGGCATTCCTCTAGTCTTGGTCTGTTGGAAGAGTGGAAGTAGTTTTGTATTCATTTTGAACAAAATGCTAGACTTCAGGTCCAAGGGACATTAAGTAGTAGGTCATTCTTTTCTTCCAGAAACCAAAGCTAGTGCCATCAAACAAAGGAGGTCTTCTTGATGCTTCGTGATTTCTCATCATGGCTGCGGATCCTTCTTCAAGCTGTTAGGCTAGTATGAAGAAACCTGGCTCTGATAGCAATTGTTGGAAATACTGAGAAGGGGGGTGAATCAATATTTCTTACAATCTTATTCTAGTGATTGCCAACAACATATATAGATATGTATATGTATACACAGAACACATAAACCAGCAACTAGAATAAATTCTTTTATTAAGACTAAAGACAATACAATGAAATAAATACAATATAAGTATATATCTGACCGTGAATAGTTGCCAAGCTCCAACTTGGACTTCAGTGAGGCTCCAACCTCCAGAGCACCAACTCTGTTTAGCAGTGGTTCTGCACTTAGGAGCACCTACCCCTAATGACTTTAGTCCTGTTCATTTCTAAGGCTCCAACCTCTTGGGCTCCAACCCAATCTTGGTATAAATTGGTATGCTGCTACACTCTATTCAGCCGAGGTTCTCTCACTCCTACTCTCCTGCCTCCGCTGCTTCTACAGCCTCCGCTGCTTCTGCTGCCTCTACTACCTCACGCTCTGGTTCTTCACCACAACAACACCAACATTTCTCTGTTTTTTACTGTTTTATACATTCCCATGCCTTTGTCCATTCTTTTTCGCTTACACCGTCTCTTAGGCTTCCTCCTCAGTCGCTGTCATTTCCTCTGACTCACTTGATCTTTCAGCTTCCCTCCTTGGTCACTATGGCTTCCTCTGTGTTGGCTTTCCATTCAACTTCTTGGCTTTACGGTCACTATGTGTTAAAAACTGTAACCCAGGCCCGTTTTTTCAACGATAACAGGTATCCACCGAGACTGTTTCGTTTAACGGACATGCCACGTCCTATTGCAATCACAACCGGCTTGATTCTAGCCTTTTGAGCTATCGTTCAGGCTTCTTGAACCATCCTAAGCATCCCTTAGTGTATTTTTGCCTCCAAACGCCGTGCAAGACAAATATTCAATTGCACAAGAAATATGAGCAAAAAACAGGTGAACGTGCTAAAGGGCAGACTTCAAGGATCATTGCACCCGTATCTATACCTATGCCGGGTCCGTAGTGAAATCACAATCGACAGTCGTAAGGTTTCCAGGGGTCCTTTATACATCAACCCCATGATATTGCCGATGGATGATGGGTTGATACTCCACTGCTCCAATGAACCAGATGTGTTATGTTATTAACCATGGTTTATATGCCCGTCGGGTCCGCAATATTATCGTAGTTGGGGGTTTCGCCGATATATATATAAAATTCTCCGCCAATCTCCTGTCACATCAGTCAAATACCGAGTGAAGTTAAACCTGCCATCCGATCATTCATCAGGCGATCCGACGATGTTCGCTCCTCCTGATCCCGCAAACCGCCTACGCATTAACTCGCGATAAAGAAGTTTTTGCCCTATCCCATCTGCCACGCGTCGCCTGGTTACTGTGATTGCTCTCCCGCGTACGATTACCATGCACCCTCCAAAGGCGGAGCAAACAATACCGTTTACCGCCGTCCCCGCTCGCTATCTCCCGTGCATCTTTATCGCCCGGTAATCGTCGGATCTTTTCGCTAGAAATCTGACAGCTCATGTTTGTTTGCTGTTGATGGTGTATTTGCATATATAACCAAGTCTTCTTCTCCGATAGTATATTTGCCATATATGCATAGTTCTTGGCCACCGATAGTGTTAATGCCTCATTTTCTCCTCCAATAGTTCACAATAGTGTTATCTGTGGATATATGGCTCTTGATAGCTGTGTCTGCTTCCTCTGTGGCTCCAATAGCTCTGCTTGTTGCGTCCCATGGCTCTGTTTGCTCCTCTCGTCTCCATATTCTCCTCTGGTGGCTATGTCTACTCCTTGAATATTGCCATATTGACATCGATGACAATGCGTGTCTAACAATTTGGATTTGATAGAGAAGGTTGTAGAGCATTTCTACGAAAAAATATTGATAGTATAAGTGATCTTTCTATTGTGACATGCTGATGTATCTCCAACCAGCTTCATATATGGAAGCTTAATTTGCACAATTTTCGAAATTAATAACGAAATTGTAGTATAGAAAATGTAGAGTATCAAGACATTTATCAAAGAGAAGAAATAACAACATTTATCATTGAAACTCAGATTGATGACCATCAAGAAGAAAAGATAGAACTTTTTGTAGGTTTTAACCCCGTACAAAAATTACTTGCATACGAATTCTAAAACACATAAAATAAACTATGCGAGAGCATAACACATAAAAGACATATACACAAATATTTTCCCCTACATCCGAAAACTGGGACCAAGGATAATTTTAGGGGCGAATGTTCGCCCTTTGGCGAAATTAAGGGGTTTTAAATTTTTAGTGGGCGAATATTTTGTATCATAGTAAATTTTTACAAATCACCTCAAATAGCCCACCTTATTTTAAGGGAGAGGGTAAAAAAGGTAAATTTAGCCCTTGAAATTAGGACTTACAACCTTCCATTCGCCCATTTTCAAGAATAGGTTTTATTTAAGTGAATCATTCGCCCATTTTCAAGAATAGGTTTTATTTAAGTGAATCCTATGGGCCAAATACCATATTTATAAAAGAGGTATGGTAAATTAATAAAAATATAAATAAATGAGAGGTATGGTAAATAAATAAAACATTTTTTATATTTACTCCATAAGTCACCTTATATACATGTAAGGGTGTAAACAAATAAAAATATAAGTAAAGTGGAGGTATGGTAAATAAATAAAAAGTCTTTTTATACTTACTCAAAAGGTATGGTAAATAAATAAAAATATAAATAAACTAGACGTATCGTAAATAAATAAAACCTCTTTTTATATTTAGTCCATAACCCTTGTTCTATTTATGAAGGCTCAAGAAAGAGGTTTTATTTAAGTGAATCCTATGGGCCAAATACCATATTTGTAAAAGAGGTATGGTAAATTAATAAAAATATAAATAAACGAGAGGTATGGTAAACAGATAAAACATTTTTTTATATTTACTCCATAAGTCACCTTATATTTACGAACACTCAAAAAATGGGTTATATTTAGGTGAAACCTATGGCCAAAATACTATGGGACAAATACCATGGACTAGATTGTTATTAATACCATGCAAAAAACCATTATTAACCCTAATATTAGAATTAATAAAAATAAAAATGGCACATGGTATTGACCCATGGTATTCACCAAAATGGCACATGGTATTGACCCATGGTATTCACCTTGAATGTAACCTATTTAAATGGGGGAATTAAAGCACCATGTAGCCTATGCTAAGATTCACTAGGACTTTACAAAGTTTTATTATTTAGTGAAAGACTCGCCAAGATCTTACAAGATTTTATAATTGAGTAAAATATTTGCCATGCCTAAGATTCACTAGGACTTTACAAAGTTTTATTATTTAGTGAAAGACTCACCAAGATCTTACAAGATTTTATAATTGAGTAAAATATTCGCCATGCCTGGTGAGAGATTCGCCAAAAAAATTATATATACATATTATCTTATTGATAAAATCGCCTTCCATTTTTCCTATATACCATGGAGATTCGCCCATTTATTATATTTATAAATTTAGGGGGGGTTCTTAAAATTTTCCCTGACTGGGACTACCAGCTTGATTTTTCATTATGTTCCTTTCAATGTTATAATACATATTTATACATGCCGAAGCATCCAATACGATGGAACGAAAACCATCGCGTCCAAAAAAACATGTGCGAAAATCATGCACAAAACCATAGGTGGGTTTGCCCAACCTAACACAGGGTCCAAAACCAAAATTTTCAAGGGTGCTACCCCAGACCCCATAAAGTGGGGTTACAGGTACACCTCAAACCCCCTATGACCCCCCCTCGCTACATAATCGACGCAACGAAGGGGGGGCTCTGCACCCCCTCTAACCCCTGGTTAACTACGTGGGCTAGTCATGGAAAGAATATAAAACAACCCAACATTCTCCCACTTGTTGTTTTATTTCCATAGGGGTCCACAAGAGAGCTTAGTCATTTTTCCAACCCTAAAATGCCCATTATCTCTCTACACCAAGAGAACTTCTCATAGCTCATAGATTTTGTCAATGCATCTGTAGTATTCTTCAAAGTGTCCACCTTTACCAACAACACCTTTTTGTCTTGTATTATATCCCTCACAAAGTGATATTGAACATCAATGTGCTTTGTCTTTGAATGATATGCGGGTTCTTTGCCAAGAAAATTGCACTTTGGCTGTCACAGTCTATCCTTATAGCTCCCTGTACTAACCCCATACTTGAACACAATCTTTGAAACCAAACCGTTTCCTTACTTGCATGAGTGGCTGCCATGTATTCTGCCTATGTAGTTGATAATGCCACTATAGATTGTTTCTTACTCATGCAATTGACTGCACCTCCAAATAGGTTAAACACATACCCACTTGTAGATCTTCTCTGATCCAGATCTCCAGCCCAGTCTGCATCAACAAAGCCACGAATATCCAAAATTCTATCCAATCTTGGTCTTCCTTGGTACCACAAACCATAATCACTAGTGCCACGCAAATACCTAAAAACCCGCTTCACTGTTGTCCAGTGCTCCTTCCCTGGTTTTGACATAAACCTGCTCAAGACTCCCACTGCATGTGCACTGTATGGTCTAGTACAGACCATTGCATACATCAGGCTACCGACTGCACTTGCATATGGAACACAGGACATGTCCTCTTCCTCTTCTTGTATCTTGGGACACTGTTCAGTAGATAACCTCACACCTACAGAAATAGGAACCTTCACTAGTTTACTATCCTGCATATTAAACCTCTGTAGTATTGTCTCTACATACTTCCTCTGTTTTAACCAGAGCTTTGTCTTTGTACAAACTCTTTTAATTTCCATGCCCAAAATATAGTTTGTAGCACCAAGATTTTTCATGTCGAATTTGGAGGACAATTGGGTCTTCAAATCCTGGATAATTTCTTTGTCATTTCCAACCAACAACATATCATCCACATATAAGACCAGATATATAACACGGTCACCAATTAATTTAAAATACACATAGTGATCTGCTTTGCTTCTGGTGAAGCCAAGTCTCGTATAAATGTATCAAATTTTTGATACCATATCCTTGGTGATTGTTTTAACCCATACAGAGACTTCTTTAACTTGCATACCAGTTCTTTCTTACCCTTCATTGCAAAACCTTTAGGTTGCTTCATGTAGATCTCCTCTTCCAGATCCCCGTGAAGAAATGTTGTCTTCACCTCCATCTGTTCTACCTCATAATCAAAAGAAATAACAAAAGATAAAAGTAATCTAATAGAATTTACCTTGGCAACAGGAGAAAAAATATCACCAAAATCGATTCCTAGCACTTGGGAATAACCTTTTGCTACCAATCGAGCATTGTATTTCTCCACCTTTCCTTCTGCATTTGTCTTCTTCTTGAACACCCATTTGCTGCCAATGGGTTTCCTTCCAGCCAACAACTCCACCAGATCCCAAGCTTAATTGTTGTGCAAAGATGCCATTTCATCAACCATGGCCTCTTTCTAGAGTTTGCCATCCTCTAAATCTACTGCTTCCTTCATAGTTCTGGGATCATCATCAGTAATAGATAAAGAAAAATTTAAACAGAAAGCAGATGGATTATACCTTTCTGGCTGCCTTCTTTCTCGAACTGATCTTCTTACAGCCAGAGTTTGTGGCTCTTCATCTTCTGATTCCTCCTCTGTTGTAGAGTCTGATTCTTCCTCCTTTAGCTCAAACTCTATCTTCTCAGGTTCATTTAGTTGGACTTCATGTTTAATAACATATTTCACCTCTCTGAACACCACATCTCAGCTGTACACAACCTTCCTTGTCACTGGGTTCCAAAGCTTATAACCCTTTAAACCATCCTTATACCCAATAAAGATGCACTTTTCAAATTTACTATCCAACTTGGTTCGTTTCTCCTTTGAAACATGTACATATGCATCACATCCAAATACCCTAAGATGTGAAAGAGAGGGTTTCTTACCAGTCCATACCTCTTGTGGAGTCTTATCCTCCAACGCTGATGAAGGTGACCTGTTGACCAGGTAACATGCAGATCCACCGCCTCTGCCTAGAATTCCTGTCCTAACCCGACACCACTAAGCATGCTTCTTGCCCTTTCCATCAACGTCTTATTCATTTTTTCTGCAACTCCATTTTGCTGAGGTTTATATGGAGTATTCTTCTGTCGTGATATACCACACTTCTTACAGAATTATTCAAATTCCTTGCTGCAAAACTCTCCACCATTATCTATCCTCAGCACCTTTATCTTCTTCTCTGTCTTGTTTTCCACCAAAGCCTTAAATTATTTAAACTGGTCAAAGACTTCATATTTCTTCTTAAGGGTCCAAAACTAAAATTTTCTGGGGCGCTACCCCAGACCCCATAAAGTGGGGTTATGGGTATGCCTCAAACCCCCTGTGACCCCACCCCCACTACATAATTGGCGCAACGAAGGGGGACTCCGCCCCCCCTCTAACCCCCCGGTTAACTATGTGGGCTAGTCGTGGAAAGAATATAACACAACCCAACACTTTTAAAGGCACGCATAGTACATTTTCAACTGAAATATACCTTGTTCAGTCATACATGAGCATATAAGATGGATTCAAATATAATTCCCCCCTACACCTTTAAACACAGTATGAAGAAAACAGATAAGAGAAAAGGCACATAAACTGAGAGAAAAAATTATTCCAAAAACATTCATACCATAAGAATCTCCATAAATCGACTAGAATCCCTTCAACATTTAGGCATGTTCATTAAAACCAAACCACAAACATGACAACAGTAATTCCTCTAGCAATTGGGAAAACCAACAACAACCTTATTTGTCTTCATTTATGAAAATATATAGTAGAAACATGGATGAAAATCATTTCAAGTTCACTGCATCTTCGATCCCATAGAGGATCGATTCAAAACTGGGAAAAGATAGTAAACTATTGTTTTTTTCATGCTTTTCACCCAAACATAAAGCATAAAGCATCCTTTTGTCTTTTTGAAAGAAAAAACAACCTATTTAAATACAAATTATCTTAAAAAGGTCTTTGGACTGATAAAACTGACTAAAATAGAAAAAACTCTAAAAGCTGCTTTTATGACTACTGAAAAGCCTACACAGCAGGTACGCAACACCCAAATCTTCATGCTTCTAGAATCAACACTTGGCAAGAAAATGGGGTGGTGAGTTGGAAACCATATGTACTCCATGCCATCACCTTCAAAACCTGACAGGTTACCGTTGTAATGTGTACGTTAAATGGTCAGAGCATGGGTTGCATAGCGAGTGCACAACGCTTGCGTAGCAAAATTGCTGCAATAGTTTCTTGAATGCTCTTCATTGCTCCTGAACACTGTCATGACACTATTATGCCGATCATATCAAACTTAACATATTAATACATCAGAAAATTAAAAGAAAACTTGAGAATAAAAAGGAAAGCCTGATCATTTCCTTTTCCTCTTGCTTGATAATTTGCTACTAGAAACCTTTATGCTGGGAGTCTTGGACTTTGGATTTGGAGTAATGAGGTCTTGTTGCCTCACAAATGGTGATAAACCAGGTGTGGCTTTGGATTTAGGATCAAACTTGGGCATTTTCATGAGCGTAGGTATTACAAAAAATCCCTCATACCTCTTTAGCAATTTATGTGCCTCCTTTAAATCCTGCCTCATAGTTCTCAGCCGTGCATTAAGGACCAAGTTTCTTACATACAAATTTCTGCACAGTCTCCTAGTTGTGACCACTTGACAAAATTCTTACTCCTGTCAAGAGCTTTGGATGCCTCTTTGACTTCATGGTCACAATTTTCTAGAATATGCTGAATATAATTCTTATACTCCAGATTTTGTTGCTTGAATTGATTGACCTGGTATTTGCTTTCTTCTAACTCCTCCAGGCACCTCTGATACTCTTTCCATTGATTGAATGGAGGTGTACCAGGGGATTTAGCTATTTGTTTCATTTTTTTTTTTTTTTTTAACAAAATCAGTTGCTGTTTTTATATTCCAAAAAAGAGAGGGTGTGGGAATGCCATTACATCTAGAGAGTACATGAGAAGGCTACATAGGGTTGGGATGGTAGAAGCCAATCCTCCAGTAGGATTTTTTACACTATTACATGAAAAACATGATAAACAGGAACATTTATAGACTTTTACAAACTGTGCTATTAAAAAATTAAATTTAATTGACATGGAAACTGAGAAGAGAAGAGAAGAGAAAACAGAGGATAAAAAATGGTGATATGGGACTAAGAACTGCTATCTTTTTGTCCATTGGAACTGATAGGGTTGCCCATCTTGCTTGCTGAAATGTTTTTTGCTCCCACATTGGAGCTGGAGCTCCGTGCTGCTTGTTTTTCTACCATGTAGTGAAGGATCGCCAATGATTCTTCAATATGACCGCAACAATTGTTGGAAGATCATAGCTACTCCTCAAGGATATGCACCTTGTGAGTGAGAAACCCAAACTCAGATTGCTACTTTGATTGAATAATCTTATTTTGGGTTTTGATCAATTTCACCTCCTCCTGTAGGTTTGGACAATGCAAATAGTTCTCGCTCTTCATGCTGCAACAGGGAGCGAGCAAAGGATTCCGTAGGTAGGAGAGAGGTTATGGGAGAACAGAAGAGCCTCTATGGAGGGACCGAAGAGCTTGACAGACAAGAGAACAAAGAAGGGAGTTGCTGGAAATGAAGGAAGTAGAGGGGCTTTAAGAACAGGAAGGGAGCGAGCCCGAGGAGTGAGTGGGAAGGATCTGGCAGGGAGGATCGGGAAGGATTTGGTAGGGGAGATTGGGAGTATCGGGTCACGAGAGAAATGGTAGGGAGGATAAAAATAGAGTCTTGTCCATTTTAAATCGAGGAGGCACTGAGCATTAGGACAACAAGGACACAGGATGAATTCATGTAAAGGGGGAGTAGGTAGACCTGCCTTGGGCAGTGAGTTGACCAGGGGGGAGAGGTAAGCCAAGTTGGCATAAGAGTTAGCAATTTTATTATTGTGCCTTAGGATATGGAAAAAAGAAATATCTCTAATTTCCTGGTTTAAAATTCTGCGACAAGTGATTAATCTGTTAAGATCAATGTTGGGAGATAGTGTTGGTTTCAACGTCATCTGTATTATTATTGACGAGTCTCCAAAGACCATTGAATTCTTAAATTTAAAATCTTTGATTATTTGAAGGCTTTGCAGTAAGGCATAGGCCTCTGCCTTATTATTTGATGCTTTGCCTAGTCTCCATTGATAGGTGGCTATATTGCTTCCCAATTCATCGAAAATCGCCCCTCCTGCTCCTGCTATTCCTGGGTTAGATTTTGAGGCACCATCAAAAAATAACCTGGGTTTGCGTTTTCCATCAAGCCATTCTAGAAATTCTTGTTCTTTTAGCCTTACCTTCCATTGAGCATTGGTCCAGAGTTGCCTTGTGTTGGGTTTGTTGTGCCTTGAAGGGAGATCCAGGGTACTTCTGAATATGATTCTTTCTTCCGCTTGAAGATATTTGATAATAATATGACTATTTCATTTAACATATATAGCCTCTACAGTTAAGGCTCAGGTTTTGCTCAGGAATTTCCTTATGCAAGGATCTTTTTCCTAGAAGATGACTCCATTTCTCATGAGCCAAATGTTCCAAAGAAGGACAAACAGAAGTGTATTCCAAATTCTCTTTTGGGCACTCAGTCCCTTTTTGGCACAGGGGTAACTTTTTTTCCACTTGACAATTGTGGCATAGATGGAGGAGTTGCTTTGCATTTTGAAGTTTAGGGGATGAGGGAGGGAGCTCCAAGATTGAGGGGAAAATGAAAAATCCACAAATAGATGTTGAATAGGATCTTCAACTTTACAAAGGATTTTTCGGCGAAGATCACATGAGACATCATTTGTCGACGCGTTTCGAACCAACCAGTGTGGTTCATCGTCAGGACAAGTTGAAGAAACAAATCCATCTTAGCAGGTTAAATAGACAGAGCAAAGCCTCCAACGGCTAAAAAGACAACGACTACTTTTGACTAGGTCCAGGGATCAAAAACCCTATTTACTAAAAATGTTAACCTGGGGGGCTCCGAAGAAAATCCCGGTAGATGATATTATTTGTGACATTGAGTTTGGGATCAGAAATTTACCTGATAGGGTCAAGGACACCATTAGGCAAGATTGTGCGGTTGTCTTGAGAAAGGCTAAGCCCCCTAAGAGCAACCTTAGCAAGGAAGAATATGTCGCTCTCAGATCCTTAAACCAAAACAAGGTTATCATTGTTTTAAAGGCGGACAAGGGTGGTGCTGCCGTCATTCTTAACAAGGCTGATTACCGTAGCAAGATGTTGGATCATCTTCATAATAGTGGTAGCTACAGAAAGATTCCTAAGAATCCGTTAAAGAAGGTTGCTAGGAAGGTGGCGCTTGCCATTAAATCCATTAGCTCATTGAGTTCCCTTCACCATAAACTCATTGAAAGCAACCCAATCACGCCTAGAATCTATGGTCTCCCCAAGATTCACAAGGAGGGGGCTCCCCTGAGGCCCATTGTCAACACCATTGGTAGTCCTACCTACCTTCTTGCTAAGTTCCTTGCATTAAAGCTTAAGCCCTTGGTTGGTCGTACTGAGTCCTTCGTAAAGGACTCTGCTTCCTACATTAAGGAGATCAAGGACATTAAGCTCGACCCTGGGGACATTCTTGTTAGTTTTGATGTTGTTTCCCTCTTCACTTGCATCCCTATTGGTGAGGTCATGGAGGTGATCAATCGCCTAACAGATCCTGACACTGCTAAGTTAGTGGAGATCTATCTCACTTCTACGTTTTTCTGTTTTGAGGGAGAGTTCTTCGAGCAAACCTGCGGGGTTGCCATGGGCTCACCCCTTTCCCCTGTTGTTGCTAATCTTTTCATGGAAGATTTTGAGTCCAAGGCTCTAAACTCTTCCAGGCTCCTACCAAAGCTTTGAAGAAGATATGTGGATGACACCACTATTATTTGGCCTCACGACAAAGAGGAATTAGATCTCTTCTTCAATCATCTCAATAATCAATCCTATGCCATTAAGTTCACCATGGAGCAGGAGGTCGATGGTTGCCTTCCGTTCCTCGATATTCTTATTTCTAAGAATAGTGATGGTTCCCTCGGCCACCAAGTTTTTCAGAAGAAAACGCATACTGAGCAGTATCTTCATGCTAGTTCCCATCATTTCCCAGCTTAAAAGATGGGTGTTCTCAATACCCTGGCTACGCGGGCCCTAAGGATATCGGATAAGGAAAGTTTTGAGAAGGAGAAATCCCATCTCCTTGATGTCTTTGTTGAGAATGGTTATAGTAGATTCCTTGGTCAGAGGGCTTTCCTTAAAGCTTCGAAGAATTCACTGTCTCATCGTGAACCTAAGGAGCGAGTTCCTGGCATCCTTCTTCCATATGTTCAGGGGACTACTGATAAGATTGGTAGGATTCTCAGGTCACATGATGTCCCTGTGACCGTTAGGCCCCTGAACACCATTCGCATGTCCCTCAGATCAGCGAAGGATCCTATCGACCCTAAAGATATGAAAGGTGTGTACTTGATTCCTTGTTCATGTGGGACCCCCTACATTGGGGAAACTGGTCGCTCCATTAATCAGCGGATTAGTGAGCATGTAGCAGATCTCAAGCATAGGCGTACTAAGTCTTCCGCTTTAGCTGAGCACGCCGAGAAAACCAATCATCATGTTTGTATTGAGGAAGCTAGTGTTATTGCTAAGGTTTCTCACTTCCATCATCGGAAATTTAGGGAAGCGCTTGAGATTGAAAAGAGGCCGAGTAATCTCAATAAAGATGATGGCTGGAAAATCAGTCGGTGTTGGGTCCCAGCACTCTCGTCCTAGTCCTTTTTTTTTTTTAACTTACGTATTTATTATCTATTATTATTCTGAATTATTTTATTGTTGTTATTATTATTAGTATTATTTTATTTTATTTTATTTATTTATTTATTTATTTTATTTTATTATTATTATTATTATTAAATTTTTTTTTAAGGGGTTGGTCCTCCTAGGATAATATAACTTTAATTACTAAAATATAATTTTAATCTAAATATAATTTTAAATATATTTTGAATTATATTTTAATTTTAATATAACTTTATATAATTTTATTATATTTAATAATTAATTGGAATTTTAATTCTGAATTATTTTTAGTTACTTAGGGGACCTAATTGCTTTGTTAAAATTTAATTATTTATTAAAAAAAAATTTAATTATTTATTAATATTGGTATTTAACTATTATCATAATATTATTTTTAAGGGACTGGTCCCTCTCTAGATTAATTTATTTATTTTTATTATTTTTATTTATTTATTTATTTTTCCCTAGATATAATTTTTTATTATTTATCTTTAACTAACTATTATTAGGAATTATTTTTAGGTACTAATCGAACATCACTGTTTAATTATTTCTAATATTTTAAATTATTTAGTAATATTTTTTATCATATTATTATCTTATTTAATGGACTAAGCCCCCCAGGTTAACATTTTTAGTAAATAGGGTTTTTGATCCTTGGACCTAGTCAAAAGTAGCTGTTGTCTTTTTAGCCGTTGGAGGCTTTGCTCTGTCTATTTAACCTGCTAAGCTGGATCTGTTTCTTCAACTTGTCCTGACGATGAACCACACTGGTTGGTTCGAAACGCGTCGACAAATGATGTCTCATGTGATCTTCGCCGAAAAATCCTTTGTAAACTTGATATGGATCACAAAAGCCTAAACTCTACTATAGGATCTTCAACATCGGAGTAAAGAGGACACCTAGATGCTCCCTGAATGCCTCTTTTTTTCAAATTGCTTTTTGTCAAATAAATATTTGATCTTTGGAAGGCTCTCGGATTTCCAAACTTGCTTCCATAAGACCCATGGAGGAGAAGGGAGAAATTCATCTAGTAGTGCATCATAACCTGCTTTATGGTGTACATAGTTCCCAAAGGATCCCATATGAAGCTATCTTCTTCGTACCTTAAGGTGGGAGCTGCTCCATGTAACAATTCTTTCATTTTGACTTGAGCATCGAGAAGATGTGCAGGGGGATTAGGAAAATTCCATCCCATCCATCGCTCGTTACTACTATTCCAACTGGAGATTTGGTTTAAGGTGTGTATTCCTTGATCGTTGTGATACTTCTGCAAGGCGAGGAGACTGTGATCAACATAGAGGGCCTTTTCCCCCATAATCTTGTCATGCCAAATGTTAATGCTACTGCCTCCATGAGGCACTTTGGATATGTTGTCTTGAAGAAGGGAATGGCCTTTTTGCAAATTTTCCATATGTGCGAACAGGGTTTGTTGGGCGTGTCATGATCCAATAGTTGTTGCCTAGCTGTGTTCAATTTTTTTTTCTAGAACCAGCTTCCACCATGATTGCGGACCGGAGATCAAACACCAAACAATCTTTCCACCAAAGGCAACATTTAGCAGCTTGGGTATGCAGATAGAAAGTCCACCACTTTCATATTTGGTGCTAACTTGCCTCCATTTGACGAGACTAAACTTCTTCTTAGCTGACTTCCCTCCTTTCCATATAAATTGTCTTAGAATATTTTCTAATTTGTTGTGGATGCTGATGGGGGCTTAGATAAAGGAGAAATTATAGAGGGGGATAGTAGATAAAACTATCTTTAATAGTATGACCCTTCCGGCTAGGTTTAGCCAAGATGTTCCCCATTGTTGTATCCTTTTCTTCATTTTATCAATTATGTTATTCCAGACCTCTGTCTTAAGGGACCCAATGTCAACCAACATCCCTAAGTAATTGAAGTGGCTCCAATTGATATTGTAGGAGACTCCAAAGATTTGCGCTATATTGTGTATTGTGTTTTCTATCACATTCCATCCATATATGCAACTTTTTAGATGGTTAATCTACCCACCACAGTACTACATGAATTTCTCAAGGAGATTTTTGAATCTTCTTGCTATTATGATGGAGGCTCCTCCCATTAACAGGGTATCGTCAACGAACTATGAATGGTTTATGTTTTTGATCCCATCACCGAACTTGATACCAGTTATCAATCCCATTCTGCGATTATGATATAGAGGTCTACTAAAATATTCTGCCATGAGGATAAAGAGAAAGGGTGATAAGTGGCAGCCTTGTATTAAGACTCTGGTGGATTGAAAAAAGGCAGAGGGCCTGCCATTGATTAATGGAGAGATCCAAGGTTTGGAGATGCAATTTTGGATGAGTAAAATGAAGTCTTCAATGAATCCCATTTTTCTTAAGACAAAGAACAAGAAAAAATGCTTTACTCTGTCAAAGGCATTTGCTAGATCAAGTTTTAAGACAAAACTTTTCTCACCCTTGCTGACACTAGAGTGAATGGCTTCTTGTACCAGAAGAATAGAGTCAGCTATCCCCCATTTGCTAGGAAACCCCCTTGATTTTCTGATATGAGGGAGGAAAGATATGCTTTGATGCGAGAAGCAAGAATTTTTGAAATAATTTTATATGAATAATTGCACAAAGAGATAGGCATAAATCTGGAAAAGGATAGGGGCCGGGTCTCTTTGGGGAGAATAGATAGGAAGGTTGAGTTTGTGCAGCCTCCTATCTTGTTTTTCTGATGCACCCGATGTATCATCTTCATTATATATCGATAAATGACCTCCCAAAATATGTTATAGAAACTAATGGAGAAGCCATCCAGGCCAGGAGCCTTGTCTAGGTGAAGAGTCCAAAATACCTTAATGACTTCTTCCTCCTCAATGTAATTTATTAGATGATGATTCATTTCCTCTGTTATCATTTTTGGAGTGTGTACGAGCAGATCATCATAATCTTCCTCCGCGGTGTTCTCCAATAAGATATTTTTGAAATGCTGTTGGGCAGCATCTTTTATCTTTGTTTGGTATGTGCGCATGATCCCTGCTTTATCTTGAATCGAAATGATGGTGTTCTTAAATGTTCTTACTATTGTCTGTTTATGAAAATAGGAGGTGTTTTTGTCCCCTGCCTGTAACCATAGATTTCTGGATTTTATTCGCCATTTCTCTTCCTCCTTTCTATTATTATTGTAATTCTCCCTATAGATCTCTTTTCCCTGTCCATTCCATGCTCTTCTATATCCTTTTGGATCTTAGCCAATTCTCTTTTTAGTTCTTGTTTGCTATGCTCTATCTCCTTATATGAGTTTTTGACCCATATCTTGAGTGCATTAAGCACATTTTTGAGTTTTGTTTCCCAAATGTGCATTGGTGAGCCTTCTACATGCTGGTGCCATGTGTGTTCCACAATGTTCCTTGCTTCCAGAGAATCGATCCAAAGTGTGTTGAATCGAAAGGGGAGAGGCCCCAGATTTGGATGTGAACCGAGATCTAGTGCGACAGGTTGGTGATCAGAAGCAATACAATCTAGGATGGTGGAGGTGGCTGTAGAGTGAAGGGATATTAACAGGACAACCACAATGAAGCAATCCAGTATCTCCATTATGTTCCCTGGTCCAAGTCTTTTGTTGCTCCAAGTAAAACATCAATTCTTTGGCACAATATCCACTAGATCGTGCTCAACCATAATATTTTCCAGCGTTTCTCATGAGGGATCAGTTGTAAAATTGCCTCCCCATTTTTCTTTGGCATGAAGGATCAGATTTAGACCACCTCCAATGATGTAGTTCAAATTTTCTTCTTTTTCCATATCCTCCTGAAGAGTGCTCCAACACACTTCTTTGTCCCTGTAGTGATTTGGCCCATATATGTTGTATATGATTATTTTTGTTCCCTCTCTTACACTATGCATTTTGAGTTTTATCCAATATTGCATTTTGTGGGCAGCAAGAAGTCTCCATAATATTTGATTCCACATTGTTTCCATACCACCCGAGGCTCGCCGAGAATGTACACTTACACCTTGATAATTTTTGATTCTGGTGATGATGCTATTCATGTCTGTTCCTCCTAATTTTGTTTCTTGAATAAGTATGATTTCATGTTGCTCTTGTTTACTGATGTCTTTCAGAGCATTGATTTTTAGGGGTTTCCCAAGTCCCTTGCAATTCCATTTGAGAGATTTCATCATGGGGGGAATGGAGGTGTAGTCCATATCTTGGTCCTAGATGCTTGTTGTCCTTTTTCTTTGTTAGAGTGCCCTCCAATGAAATATTCTATCGGATGTTGTGTCCCCATGGCAATGTCCATCTGTGTTGCTTCATCCCTATGATATTTGGTGGTTTTTCTACCAGGTCCAAGTTTAGCAACATTTCTAGTGATTATTCTTGCTGGTGTTGATTCCATGGATGATGAAGGAGGACCAGGAATGGAGGGAGAAGGTTGTGAGAAAGGCTCAGAAGAAGAGATAAGTTCGGGGGAAGATCCATTTCGGTTGAAGCAAGAGCATTAAAAGGGTTGGAGGAAAGGGGAGAGGAAGCTATGGGGGCTGGATGGGTTAGAATGGGTAGATGAGGAAGGAAGGTTAGGGCCAGTGGAAAGGGGGAGCGTGGGAGAAGAGGATGGGACATGTTTAATGGATTGGTTAAGGTTTTTTTTTTCTTTTTGACAGGTTCCCATTGGGGTTCAGGTCCATTGTATTTAGTTTTAATTAATTTAGGGCATCTATTAGAAAAAATGACCATATTCATGATATACCTTGCATTTGAAGGGCAGTTGTTCGTAATCCAGCTGCTGTATGTGCGTTCAATTGTCCACCTTTAGTTTGGTTGCCTTAGGGAGTCCTTTCCCTAGATCTACTTCGACTCAGATTCTGGCACATGCTTGCATGTTGTCCTTCGGCTCGCTTCTGTCTATAAAATTTCCCACAACATTTCCTATCACTTTGACAGATTCATCTCCCCAGCAGAGTAGTGGTAGTTCAGGCATTCGAACCCAAACAAGGAAAACATTTGGAATGTCGAGTTTTGGATCAAAATCTAGAGTCCGTTTATTGAGATATAGCCCTCGGGTGTCCATGAAATAAGGCCCATTTCTGAATATTAGGTCTTTGTCTTCCTTTGTCTCAAAATAGAAGGTGAAGTATCCCCTTCCACAAAATTTGATAGAGATATTTCCTATTATTTTATCCATCCAATTTCTTTCTACCCATTTTTGAACTGTCTCTAGGGACGACTAGAGTCTTGTGAATTGTTCGATTAATCCTTTTTCTGCTAGATATAATGCAACCCTTCTTAGAATAGTTGGAGGTAGGGATACTTCTTGGAATCCCTCAAGTTTCTTGACAAATTTCAAAACTGAGGGTCGTGGCCTAGACGGATTCAGGGTGCCGATAAGAGCTGAGAACTTAGCTTGCAGGTCAGAGGTTGCAGTTGCCTTCGAGATAGGTTGTGGAGGGGCCATGCAGATAGGAAAACGAGATTAGGAGGAGGCTATGCGTAGTTGCAGATGACCGAGTGTTGAAGCCCCGAAAATCGAGTCTACAATAAGGGGGATACCCGCCCGGTCCAGACCTTGGTTGGTAGCTCCTTTTCCGTTTGGTATAGTGGGTCCAACTGGGGATATGGGACCAGTTTCCCAATATAAGTGTGTGTGTGAGAAAGATTGATATTTATAGTCTAACCGTTTCTAAATGAAATACTTCTACTCTAATTCTAATCTAATAACAAGGAAATTATATTATAATAAACAGAAATATCTAAATCTACACTAACCCGGGGTGTAATCTTTCTTTTCTGCGATCTAAAATGATTTCAAATAACAACTGGTAATAAAGATCATTCAATTGTTATGAGAAAAGAATTCAATAAAGATGAACCACTTCGTATAAAAAGTTAGACAAAATAGTTGTGAGAAACATATTGCATAATAAGCTATTCATACACTAAGCATAAATAAATAGCTATCACTGTACAAAAGTCCAAATGATAACTCAGGAATTCATACATCAATATATAAATAACTGAACATGAAAATCACTCTAACACAAGGGCATAAATAGTTAAGAGATAGAAATACCATTTATAACTAGTCCTACTCAAGGGCTTCAAGCGATAATGATTTATCTCTTCTTGATCAAATATCCACTAAGAGTACAAAAGTGCAACATCAGTAGCAGATATCAAATGCAAATATCAATAAATCCTGTTCCATTCATTCATCAAAACCTCCTCAAAGGGTACATGAGTGCATGTTCTGGGGATAAGTTTTTGATAAATTTCAGGACCCTTCTCTAAATGCATGAGAAGGTTTAAATACTACTAACTAAATCTAAAAATAAATTATTACAAAAATGTAGGATGCGGTTTAAAGGACCGTCCTCATTTTAGGAAAATAAAACAAAATTAAAACTAAAATTGAATTTAAAGTTAAAACTACTTCTGTACTTGGTCCTTGAAATCGCATGCATGCAGCATCTGTTTGAGAAGAGTCGGCTGGCCGACTTCTGATTTTAGCTGAGCTGAGAAAACAAAATCGACAAGAGCTGGCGCCATCTTTTCGGCCGAATTAATGATACACTTGATACTTATCCACTGGCTATGTGTCTTTACCAAGTATGGCCAGTAATAATCCCATTTCAACTTGGTTAACCCTTGGATTACCTTTTTCTTTTCTTGGGCCTTCTGCTTCCAATCTGTCTCTAGTTGCTGTGCGTTAGGTAGCCTAGAGTGGTTTCTGCGATCAAATTTTCCCTGTGCAAATTTCATTTACACAATCAATAATACTGCTTGCTGCTGTTGCTGCTCCTTCTACTGCTTGCTCTGCCTCCCTGATTTGCTCGTCCCATTTCTTAAAGAGAATTTATTTGTGGTTTTCATTGATCCTTGGTGCACCTGCTCTTTTTCCCTCGTCTGTTTCTTGCCAAGCCAAATATTTGGTCACCTTTTTATCAACTAAATCATAGTCACTTCGTAAATATACCACTTGATTAGTAGTTTTATCGCTTATTTCACAATAATAGTTCCACTGTGATATTTTTTGGCCCAACGTTTCCTGCTGCTGTAGTAATTGTTCATTCAAGGAAATGGACTCTATGATAAATTCTGTAAGTTTAGGATTGTCCTTGTGCATCTCCTGTAAATCCTGTAACTGCTTTCCTTTCTCATCCAAAATTTTCTGATATCCTATCTGCATTTGTTGGAAGTCTTGCTGTAACCTTTCAAGCTGTTTTTGTGCTTCATTGTTAATGTTAGCTTGTTGCAACTATTGTTGCAAAACTTGTATCTGGTCTTCCTTTTCTTTTAGCAATTGTTGTACCTCATATGATTTATCAATAGTCGCAGAGGCATATGCTCCTGCGATCTGAGATAGTTTGGTGAGATTCTCAGTGGGATTGCTAGTTGGATCTTGTCGCAGGACATCTAATTGTTCTGCGCCTTGAGAGAGCACGTTTTCCAACTTACTTTTCTTCCTTTGTATTCTTACTACTGCTTTGTGCTGTGGGCTATAAAATATATCAAGAGGAGGAATTTCTTCTATTTTGAGCATAATCTCAGAGGATGGGGCAATAGGAATATGCTCCATATCTGAGACATTGCTAACTGTTATTGTGACTACTTCTTTCGTTGTCGGTGCATTGCTCACAGGTTTCTTTATGGTTTGTCCTTCAAGATTGATCAATTCATTGAAGGTTTACCATTCTTCATCTAATTCGGTTGTGACTGATGGCTACTGAACGACGAGAGGGGGAGGATCTCTTTGCGGGGAGGTAAAAACCTGTTGCTATAGAAGTTCCGTTGACTGGGCCATATCTTTCACTGACCCTTCGCTCTTATCCTATTCACTTTCGGATGTTTTAGAATGTTCAGACGTTTCTATTCCAGACTTGGATTTAGATCCGTTTGTGCCTGAACTTCCACTAAGACTAACACTTAGAGTAAGTTCCCTTATGGGTTTTAGGCGTAGTTTCCCAAAGGAATACTGGCTAACCTTCTTTCCCTGTATATTTTGAACTGTTGAAATTCTTCTAGAGAGAATTGAATTTGGGTTGCATGCAGAATTTCTTCAAGTGTGCTTTTCTGTTGGAATATGTCATCGAATAAATCATCTTCTCCAGAAAACACCTTTATCTTGACTGCAGTAGTGAAATTCTTAGCAACATCATGAGGGTCAAATGGTCTTCCTGAAAATTTGAATAACTATAAACACATTATATTTTTTACTTCTGTGAATGCATGGCCTACATCAAAAAGTGAAAAGGCCCCACAGGCTACAGGAAACTGGGGCCATATAGCCTTCTTTTTGTCTTTCAAATCTTTAGTCAGACCACCTTCTCCATAGGTTTGATAAGCAATCTCTCGAGCCAAGAGTTTATCAGGGATATACAAAGGTAGGACATGAGGGGAAGCAGAACTTCCAAATACCCTGACATAAGTAAAAAATTCCTCTCTGAACCATCTCGTGATGGGGAGGATGTCTATCTCTGCTTCAGGAGAGCATCTCAGAGCATCTTTATCATACAACATTCTGTACAAGGGCAGCATAATTCCATGACAAATCTGGTAGAAGTGCGTAGTGAACTTAGAGTCCCACAATTCTTTATGATAGACATGGATGGGTAAGGGGTCTTGGGTTTTCCACTTCCAACCCATAACATGAAACTTAGAAACATAACATATTGCATCCATTACATACGCAGATAGGTAAAAAGGGGGATAGATTCTTTGAGAGACAGTTCTTTTAGATCGGTAACTTACAATGGCCGTGACTAGGTTATCAGACAATATTTTAGCCCAATCTACAATAGTGGCATTCGTGGCGGCATCTAATAATGGTAGCCATTCTAATGAAAATTTGTTGATATCTAGCATTCCAAACAATCTACAGAGCATGGCAACAGCAAAGCAATATGGGGAGGTGAGAGAACCAGTATTGTACATACCATGTTTATCTTTCTTCAGCGGTTCGTCCCTCCTAGACCAGTCTTTGGTGGTTTCTGCCAGGTCTTGATTTTCTTTTACAAATTTCTCCATAAACTACTTGTTATAAGTTGCCTGTGGCTTCGGTAAATGATACATGAGCTTTAAATCCTGTGCAGCAAATGAGCCAATAAGTCCTTGACCATGAGTCTTAAACTGTCTGTTTCTGATATCAACGCTGTCCAGTATCCACTTGACCATGTCCGTGTATGGGATAATTTCGGGTCTTGCTGCTATTCGGTGCAAGAATGAGCAAGATAGCTCTGTGACGGATGCCTCAGAAGAACTATTTGAGCCCGCGGTAGCAGCAACTTCCATTACTCTGGGATTCTCTTCTTCAAGTAGATTATACATGCCTTCCCACGTAGCAATTCCCGCGTCTCTGTTACAGGCCGTGTCTGTATACAAGGGCGCCATTTATTTTTCTTCAGAGCTTGGAGCTTTGCTTTTCTTTCCCATTTTATCCTGCGTATTGCTTTGTATTGTCCTCTGTTCTTCGTTCCTGCAATTCACAAGTGAAGTGAAAATGAATGACAAGGAAGGGTGATGGGAAAGTTTTAAATGCCGCAGACACATAAAGTATACCACCTTATGTGAGATGATTCTTCGATAAGCACGAACCCATATTCCATTAATAACTGGAAACTAACTTATTTATTAGCATTAAAGTGCATAACCAGGTGTCAGCTTATGGAAAATAATTTTCTTAAATAACGAGCCCGAAAGATCTGCAATGAAGCGATTTTGCGATTTGCTTCGCAATATCGCAGAATCAGAACGTCGCAGAGTTGATTGCTCGTGACATCACATTATCGCATTGTTGCTGTATCGTGAAATCGCAGTATCGCAATATCGCAATATCGCAGATCGCATAAACATTACATATGACAATCTTTGTTAACCTGTTTTTTGCGAAATGCGATTTGCGATCAGCATCATCGCATATCGGCAAATTAAAGTGTTTCAACATAAGTTGTGCTTGATGTATGCGATGCAATATCTGTTTATCATCGCCTGTTGCGATCTCGCAATATTGGAATTCGTCTTGTAAGGTACTATCCCGTTATCTCCTTGCGATGCGATATTTGCTAAGGAAAGATTTTTGTCTTACTTTATCATAAAACTTAGATTTTTAGATTTTTCAAGGGGGGCTTCCTAAGCTTATGATGGTAAGTTTATTTGAAAAGGAAATTTAAACACTACTTTGATTTTTAAATTTTTAACTAAGGGTCCCCACTTATTTAGTATTAGGAATAACACTTGTTAGAGTCGGTCTCGTCAGCCCTCCATCAGAGATCAAAAATCTTTATGCATTTCATTTTTAGGTGTCCCGCTCCATTCATTCAGCTGCATTCTGCTAGGGACATGCCATGATCTAACGGAGAAGGTCATGCTAGTCATTTCCCCTCATGTCTGGCTCCTGCTGGCTTAGGTCTTTGGTGAATGATCACAAAATTCCATGGCAGTCAAGGTCTGGTCCTTTGATGGACAAAGGCAATTTTCGATCATTAGGTCTAGGGATTTATCAGTTTGGTCTTTAAATATGTCCAGTAAAGCCATGCAGGCCAGAGTGGTGCCTGTGTAAAGTGATGATTCACAGAGTTTCATCGTCATATTGATAAACTTCGACTGTTCTTCAAAACTCAGTTTTGAAGAAAAGTCAAACAGTGTTATTGGTGACAAAATTTTTAAAAAGGTCTCCAGTTGATTTCTTCAAGTGCAGTCATGGTTTCCGTGGCCAAATGTCCTCTCAAGTAATCCCTGCAAAGAGTGCCGAAAATTTCATCACTTGAGCCAAAATTCAGAGGAAAAGTGAAAATCAGGGTTGTTTTAAAGTCAGTGAAAAAGTGTCAAACATGACATTAGAAAAGTGGGTTTTTTGAAAAAGAAAAATTTAAAATCATGACCTCCAAGTCTTATACACAAGTTTCCATCACAAACCAAACCCATTGTGCAATCAAAGGCATAGGGAAAACGTTGTAAGGTCGTGGAGTGTGAAATCACGCGATTTGGAGCAGTTTGGAAGAGGTTTCAGGGGCGCGACGCACACAAGCAGGGGCGCGGTGCACACAGAGCCCGCCCGCAGTGCTTTTTTATAACTAGCGCGACGCACACAGAGACCGCCCGCAGTGATTTTTTATAACTGGCATGACGCACACCCAGAGTGCGGCGCACTGGGTTATGCGCACGGTGCACACAGACAAAGGGCCAAAAATAGTGCCAAACTCCCTCAAATCTTTTGTGAAGCCCATCAAATTGCAAGGTAGGCTATATAACATCACTTGCTCCTCAAATTTTATAGATGATATGGTGGTTTTATGCCTATGATTGAAATGCAACAAAAATCATAAAGAAACCACAAGAAAACACAAAGGGCCATTTTTGCTAGGGTTGTGTAATTGTGTTGTTGCTGCCAAGGCTTTATTTTCCCACCCTGACCCTTGTTCCTTATTCCCCTATGCCATTTTTCCTATTATCACTACCCTAACACTACCAAACTCATATTCCCTTTCCCTTCCCCCTATTTCTCAATTAAAACCCCAAACCCTAACATGTCAAAATACCCAAAAACCCTACATATCCCTAAACAAAATTCTCCCTATAACCCCTATTCCCATTACATTACTCCCCTCCTAATACTCCCTTTGTTTCATTGTTCCCCTTGGTGGCAGATATCACAAACAACACCCAGCTTCACCATCATCAAAGGGGCAGCCTTAATATAGTATATAAACAACAATCATGGCATCTGAGGGTTCATCAGAGTATGAGGTGGAAACTCACAGTGATACAGCTTCAGGAGAACAGGTCCCTAGGAGACATCACAGGAGTGGAAAACATGTTAGGGATGAGCCAAACACCCTCACTAAATTGCAGGCATGCCATCTTGCTATGTCATGTTTCCAACACCTAGCATGTTTTGAATTTTGTCAAAGGGTGGCAAATGTCAGAGTTCATCATGAGTTGGCCCATCTGTTTGTGCTTCACCTACATGGAGGTCAGTCTATCTTAGCAGGGGTCACCTTCACATTGAAACCCAAAACTATCTCAGTGGCAATAGGCATACCAAATGTTGGAGAATAGTGGCATAAGAAAAAGAAGGTGGATAGGCATCATTATGAGCCTTACATTAAGGCCAGTTGTTTGAGGCATCTCACAAGAGTCTTCCCATTCAAATTTTTGAAAGATGAGTTTGCTCCGCTCATGAAATTGATCATGAAGTACTTCAGTTGTGAGGGGAGGTTTTCTCGCCTATATGCCTATCACATCAGGTTGCTCATGCACTTTACCAGGGTGCAGATGATGAACCTCCCATTTTTCATTTGCAGGAACATAGAGAGGATGAAAAATTTCATGCAGCATAAGACCGCTCAATAGTAGCTCAACAATGTTTATCACTTTGCTTTTATCTGGATTTTGGTGGATCATCAGTTGGGATTGTAGGGCATTTCTTGGGAGGACTTCATCTCCCGTGACTTCTTCAGCACTCCACAGGTAGTATCGGAGGCAAAGCATGAGGTAGGTGGTCCTTCACATCAGTATGAGCGCCATGAGATTGCTACTATGCCAGTATTCATCACCTATCAGAGAGGTAGTAGACATTTGTTTGCAGCGGCAAAGCTAGTGTTATCTCCACCCGCGGTGGAAGGGGCCTCGTTTTCGACATCAAAATCATAGGAGCAGGGTAGAGGTAAGGAGCCAGTGCAGGAGGAAGGGCCATCAGATGAACGAGAGACCGAATTCGTTCTCCTCCATGACGATGAGACAAATACTGAACCAAAAAATGCAGAGCTTAGATAGATCATCTAGGAGCAGCAATTAGTGATTGAGGCCTTATCCCTTGACTTGGAGAGGGCTAAGTGGAACATGAAGTACCTCGAGCAGAGAAACAAGCAGCTAGATGATCAGCGGGCGATCATGGAGCTTCAAAACATTCGTGAACATCGCCAAGCTGCACAAAGGAGAAGAGTTGAGCTAACATCATTGGAGCAAGAGATCAATGAGGACCGGGAGGCCCATCTCGAGAGCATTAACATGCACTTGGAGAGGCTGCTAGACAAAGCTGAAAAGGACCATGCTTTGCTGAGACACATGGCTTATCATTACAGGACACGAAATATGAGTGCAAAGGCCCGGATAAGGAGCTTGAAGGTAAAATTGAGCAAAGCAACAAAAGAGGAAAAAGAGGAAAAAGAGCAAGATCGGATTCAAATCTTGGCTAATTCTTCTTTGGCACAACATAGCACCCAATAGAGAACCTCCAGCCCAAATTTCAAGGAATTTGGGGAAATTTTGGTCACATGACAAATTTTTGGGCAAAACACAGGTTTTTTCTCCCTGTGGCACGATGCTAAAAATTTGGAGCTCCAAATGAAGAATGGTCAGCATTTTTGGATTCAACATGAAAAATCACAACTACTGGGGCTTGGACAAGAAATTTGGGCAAGATCTGAGCCTCTAGGAGGTCAACAAGACCCAAAAAATGGCCTCTCTGCCCATTTTTTGACACACAGGAAGCAGTCTTGGGAGAATGAAGATTTGGAGGGGCAAATGAGCACCAAATTCAGAAATTCTAGTTGGGTTATAAAGTAGACAAGACAGGCTTTCCAACAAGCACACTTGGGCACATTTTGGACACCTGAAAGTGCCTCAAATTAGGCTCCAAAGTAGCGCAACGCATAGAGAAAATGGCGCAACGCACACAGGAAAAATTTCCAACTTTACTTCCATTTCGCGAAATTTCAATTTGCGACTTCTCCTAGTGGGCCCGCTCATCTACATTTTGGTTTTTTGGCACCCAAGGCAGCATTTAAAGTATTTTCTCTCCAGATTGGCTTCTATCCAAGTGGAGAAGGAAGGCAAATGTCACCCAAGCCATTTGTCATGTTTGTAACGCTGCACCTGTAGCTAATGGTTGGCTCTTCACCTCCATTTTGTAATGATTCGAGTAACTCCCCAACCCTTGGGCGTTATATCTCTTCATGGCACATTATATATATTGTATGCAAGTTATTTGCAAAGGGTTGGTTGGCTTGTAACTTCTGGGAGACTGTGGGAAAGAAACTCTGCTTCTTCACTGTATATTTTTGACAGAGAATTAATGAAAGGTAGTGGCTCTGTTTCATGAGGTTCATGTGGTTGTGAGTGTAGCAAATGTGTCTCTTATGTTTTCATATGTATTTCTTTATGTTTCATAATTCAATTCATGTTCATTTCCAGTGAAATTTCTGAGTTAGATAAGGTAGAATTCAATTTTATTGCTCTGCTTGTGGGAAAATTTCATGTTCAATGTTCTTCTTCTATTGAAAAGGATTCATGTTCCTATGCCCTTTTCACTCTCCTAAACAATCTCTCCATTCCTTGTTATTTCAAACAATTGCTACACTTTCCGCCTGCCTTGTCTCACGAAGTAATCTGTGCCTTTGTATTAAATTCTTTGTTCTTTGCTGACCGTTGGTCCCATACCATCCCAGAAGCTCAGTTATTCATAAAAAATTGTTTCTTGTATCCCTATTCACTTACTAGCCTAAGATCAATACTTCATTGTAAGTCATCTCAGACTGTTTTTTTCTTATCTATTCACTGAGCGTGACTCGGAGAGAGCCCTCTCCTGTTTTGGTAGGGCTAGCTACCAGACTGAGCGTGGTTTGTGGTTACCCTAAATTTTGCCTTCCTTCAACCTAGGGCAGATTTAGGTGCTAACATAGTGGCGACCATACTAGGGATTGAAATCAAATCCCCTTATTTCTTAATAATTCTAAGCTTCCGGATGATAAGTTTAGGATTGGATAGGCTGAGTAAGTGGGTTGTGTCCTGTGGTTTTTCTCAATAGCACGCTGGCTTCGAGACGATATACCAGAGCCAATCTAGACCCAGATCCTCCTCATATTTATGAAAACCCCAATTTGATTCCGAGACTCCTTCGTCAAGAGAGCACCATAACTACCGTGTTCAAATCCCATTCATGTCTTGACATTTTTGAGTATCTTGAAGAGCTTGAGTTTGACGAACGGTTTGAAATATCATTGTTTGAGTCTAAATCCGAAAGGGTTGTTGACTATACTGTCCCCAATCCGCAACCAAAAGAGCTAACCGGTTAATTGATAATTATATTGCGGCACAACCTCAAACTCCAATCGCTAGCCCCTTACAAACTATACACACCCCTCCAACACCTCCAAGGCCAAATCCACCAAGAGTGATGGCTACTCGTTTTGCACCCCTTGTTCCGCCTCAAGTTCTAGATGATATGCTCGTAGATTATCAAAGAAAAATTCCATTTTTTGATGGCACTCCTAACAACATTACTGCCCAGCAACATGTAGACAAAATGGCAGACTTCTATGAACTTCATGAGATCGATGCGGAGAATGTGGCAATGAGACTCTTTGTACAAACATGTGCAGGTGAAGTGAGGAAGTGGTTCAGAGGTTTGCCGGTAGCACGTATCGCTACCTTGGCTGAACTACAAAGACAATTTTTAAATTGATGGGAAGTGAAAAAGAATCCTCTTCAAATTATGGCTGAATATGAGCAAATTAAACGAAACGCTGGTGAGTCGGTCCAAGATTATTGTGCTAGATTCAATACAATTTATAGCAAAATTCTAGATCATCTAAAGCCACCTGTGAGACTGGCTATGATGAAATTTCTAGATGGTTTTGATGTTGATATGGCCTACCAATTAAGAGAGAAAGAACCGGCTACAATGGAAGACATGTAGAAAATCGCGGTCAGCGTTGAAGAAAATCTGTTGTCCAAGAGAGCTAGAGCGAAAGCAGAAAAGAAAGTCACGGTTAAGGAAGAGTCTTCTTCAATGGATCAATTACTCAAAAAGGTAGAGCAGATGCTTGAAAGGGTGAAGCTCAATAAACCTGAGCCACAAGTTAGAAATCCTAACTTCCGTGGCCAGCAGCAGCCACAATATAGAATAAGACAAAGAGATCAGCAAGCCCAAGAGCAGACAACACAACAGCCAGTACAGACACCTTTGCAGCAAAATTTTGTGCATGGAACAAAGTGAGATGAGGACAAAAATATAATAGGTGAAGAAAACCACCTCTTTACTCCAGATGAGCTGCCTACTTACATTACCGAAGAAGAGGAGTGTGCGATGAGCTTAGCTGCACACAAAGATGCAGATTTCATTCTAGCAAGTGACACTGTTTTACAAGAAGAATCAGAAGAGTATCAAAGGGGATATATGAATGCTCTGTCCACACAACAACAATGATATTCACTTAGAAATAGAGATGTGTCGGCCAAAAAAATTCAGAAAAAGAAGGATGTTGAAGCATCAAAGAATGATTCATCAATTTCACAAAGGAAAGGAAAGGAGGAGGTTGGTCCGGAGAGTAGCAAATCAACATCAGCAGAACAATCACATCAGCAAGCTGCATCAAAAGAAAAGGAAAAGAAAGAAATCCCAGTCAAAGAGGTAGAAAAGATTCCCGCTTTTAATTTAGAGAATGAGATTTCCAAATTAAAAGTATCCATCCCCTTGACTAAAATAATGAAGAACAATAGTTATAGAGGACAAATATCTAAGATGTTGAATTTGGACCCAATGTCTGACATGGTGAATGTTGAAGACGATCAACCTGAAATGATTTTTGGACCAGCATCGAATGGTGAGTCTCCTGATAGTGATGTGCCACCCTTTTATATCAGTTTAAGAGTGCATGATTTTGTGTTACATAATGCCATGTTCGATTCCGGAGCTTCTCACAATCTCATGCCCAAGGCTATCATGGATAAACTTGGTCTGGACATCACCCGTCAATACCATGATCTCTATTCATTTGATTCCAGCAGAGTAATATGTATAGGACTCATCAAAGACGATTGTGAGTTTGGATCAGCTTCCCATGAAATTTTTTTTGATGGATGTTGTGGTAGCAGATATTCCTCCAAGGTTTGGCATGCTTCTTTCCAGGTCTTGGGTAGCGAAATTGAAAGGGACACTACAACTAGATTTCTCCTATGCAACAATTCCGGTGTTCGGACAAATGAGGAAATTATATCGGGAACAAAAAATGAAATATATGATCACAAGCAAGGAGAAACCCATAAATCATCCAATTAACTATGTACATACAGATTTAGAGTCTTTTGTTTTGTATTCAGATAGTTTAAATGATATAGATAGTTAGGTAGTAGAAGTAGATGATATTCTGGAAATAACAAAATTTTTTAGATAAGTTTTAAAGAAAGAAGGACAAGAATAGCAGAACAATGTTGGGCCATCAACTGACAGTAATGGATAGCGAGCAGACAAGGCACAAAAAACAGATTTCCAGCACTTACAAGAGGAGGAAGAAGGTTTGTGGACCATGGATTTTGATGGAGCAGTGGGAAATGATGGTGCTGGAATTGGAATTTGGGTACGCAGTCCTTTCTCCGCCCCAAACAAAGTGCCTAGTAGTGTGAGGGTTTGCTCTTACAAGTTGGATTTTGAGTGTTCAAACAATGAAGCTGAATATGAAGCTCTGATTGCTGGCCTGAAGATTTTAAGAAAGCTGAATGCTAAGAGGATTTCGGTATATGGCGACTCCAAATTGGTAATAAAGCAGGTCAGAGGCGAGTATCAAGCAAAGCATCCTAGGATGCGGGCCTACCGTAATGTAGTTCTAGACATCCTAAAATTATTTTCAGAATACACCTTGACATGTGTGCCTCGTATACAAAATAGTATTGCTGACGCTCTTGCCAAGGCAACAAGTAGTTTGAAGATCCCAGTGAATTCCAGCAACAAATTCGAAATCCATGTCAAGCATCGTCCAACCATTCCAGACAATCAGAGATATTGGCAAGTGTTCCAAGATGATGAGGAGATTAAGGATTTTCATCAAAACAAAGGCAAGTTTAAAGAAACCTCAATAGATGTAGAAAATGACAATGGTAAAGGGAATGGTGCAGATGAAGTGCAGATCAATGAAGTGGACGTGTTGCAGCTGAAGAATAATGTTATTCCTAAACGCTTGATACCTTTAGAAGAACTTTTTGATCAAGATGATGTAGGCTGCAAGCCAACATTGTAGCCAATAGAGAAAGGTGTAGAAGAGGTCAACATCAGAACAACTGCCAATCCTAAGTTGGTAAAATTGTCCAAAGCATTGCCACCAAAGATCAAGGACAAATAAATCAGTTTGCTGGCTTCATTTGCAGATGTGTTTTCTTGGTATTATTCTGACTTAAAGACATATGATACCAATATAATTCAGCACACTATACCCATCACACACTATACCCATCAAGCCCAATCAAAAACCATTTAGACACAAGTTGAGAAGGATACATCCAAAGTTGCTGCCATCTATTGAAAAGGAGGTAAACAGGTTGTACAAGTCAGGTATCATTGTGCCCATCAGATTTTCAGATTAGATCTCTAACTTGGTGCCCATACGAAAGAAGATAGGTGAGATCCGCTTATGCATTGATTTCAGAAATCTAAATAAAGTTTCATTGAAGGACAACTATCCACTGCCCAAAATGGACCATATACTTCAGCGAGTAGTGGGAGCATCTCGTATGTCACTACTTGATGGCTATTCCAGATATAACAAAATTTCTGTCCATGAAGATGACTGGGAAAAAACAACATTCACCACTCCATGGGGAACCTTTCATTACGCTAAAATACCTTTCGGTTTAAAGAATGCAGGTTCCACATTTCAGCGTGCAATAGACTTGGCTTTTGCGAATGAGAAGGATGTTTTTTTGGTTGTGTACCTGGATAATTTGACGTTGTTTTCCAAATCTGATGAAGATCACATGCATCATCTAAAAGCTGTCTTTCAAAAGTGAAGAAAATATGGTTTATCGCTGAATCCGAAGAAGAGCTTATTTGCCATGGAAGAAGGAAAATTACTCGGGCACATTATCTCAAAGGATGGCATTCGTATTGACCCAACACGTGTGTAAGAAATTTAGCAAATCGACCTGCCCCGAAATAAAAAAGAGATACAATCGTTCAACGGTAAGATGAATTTTCTACGTCGCTTTGTACCTAATCTTGCTGAACACTTAAGAGAAATGACAAACATGCTTAAGAAGGACAGCCAAGTGAAGTGGACGGAGGAGGCTATAAAATCTTTCAATTTGGTCAAATTGGCTCTTTCTTCAGCTCCAGTTCTAGTCAGCCCGGACTACACTCAGGATTTCATATTGTTTTCATTTGCTTCGGAGCACACTATGGCAGTAGTATTATTGCAGAAAAGAGATGATCATGAAAGACCCATTGCATTATTCAGCAGAGCTATAAGGGATGCAACATTAAAGCACAACATCATTGAGAAACAAGCCCTGGCACTTGTGAAGGCATTGAAAGATTTCCGGGTATATATTATACATTCTCATATTCTAGCCTATGTACCTAACGCTGCTGTAAAACATGTTTTAGTGCAGACCGATCATGAAGGAATAAGAGGCAAATGGATTTCAACCTTGTTGGAATATGATGTGGAAATAAAGCCCAGAAAGTTGGTTAAAGGACAGGGATTGGCAAAGCTAATGGCCGAATCAAACTTGCATGCCTTGGACATAAATTTGATCGCTGCTATGTATGATGAGAATGAGGAAGGATCATCCATTCAGGTATCTGAAATGTTTACTCTTTCTCCATGGTATTCAAACATCATATATGTGCTTAAAAATCTGTCACCACCGCCCAGCATGACTAGAAACAAAGCGAGAACACTCAAGTTGAAGGCTGCCAAGTTTTTCATTTTAAATTTTGCGCTGTATTGGAAAGATCCCGGTGGTGTTTTGTTAAATTGTTTGGTGGAAGAGGAGGCAAAGAAAGTCATGGAGGATTTCCACGGAGGAGAGTGTGGTGGTCACCTTTTTTGGAAGTCAACAACAAATAAAATTCTGAGAGCAGGGTACTATTGGCCGACATTATTTGCTGATGTACATAAGATGGTCAAGCGCTGTCATAAATGTCAGATTTTCGAAGGAAAACAGAAGTTACATCCTTTGCCACTTAAGCCTATTGAGGTGAGTGCTCCTTTCCAACAGTGGGGTTTGGATTTCATTGGTGAAATTCATCCCGCTTCTTCCTGTCAGCATAGATGGATCCTCACAGTGACAGATTATTTCACAAAATGCATTGAGGCAACTCCCACCAGACAAGCTACAGATACGGTAATCATCTCATTTCTTGAAAATAACATCTTGTCTTGTTTTGGTTGTCCGAATAAGTTAATCACCGATAATGCAGCAAATTTCAAATAAAAAAAGATGGTATAATTTTGTCATAAATATCACATCATTTTGGGTCATTCAACTGCCTATCATCCGCAAGGAAATGGATTGGCGGAGTCTTCGAATAAATCATTGATCAACATCATCAAAAAGTTGCTGGAAATAAATAAAAAGAGCTGGAATAAGAGGTTGGTACATGCGATTTGGGCAGATCGGATCAGTCAGAAAAAATCCATTGGTATGTCACCGTTTGAGGTTGTTTATGGAGTTGATACAATATTTACTACCTCTCTCGCTGCCCCGGTAGTCGGACTTCTTCAGGAGGCCGACAATGAAGAAGATCCCATGTAGAGAAGGTTGAATCAAATGATCCACTTGCAGCAGACAAGAGAAGAAGTTTTCAAGAACACATCCAAATTGCAGGAGAAAATAAAGAAAATTTATGACAAAAAAGAAAAGGCAGATAAATTTCAGTTAGATGATGTGGTGCTGAAGTGGGATGCAAGGAATGAAGAGAAAGGTAAGCACGGAAAGTTCGAGAATATTTGGAAAGGTCCTTTCAAGATTGCAACATATAGGGGTCAGAATGCCTTTCTTTTGAAGGAAATGAATGGGGAAATTGTCCAGGAGGGCCGATCAATGGTTGTCTACTCAAGCGGTACCACTGCTGAGTTATTAACGCTACTTCCACTATCATTGTAAATACCATTTTTATTTCAGTTTGGTTTCCGTCTGTCAAGTTAGTCTTTGAGTCATTTCAATGTCAAGTTTGAGTCAATTTTTTGGTCATTTTAGTTTTATAAATGAGTTAGAGTCCTGTGTTGTTGTCGAAATGATGACTCATTAGCCCAATGGACGAAGGCACTGTCTAGCTCTTCCAGAGATCTGCTGTTCTTGGCACCTCCAAGGAGCCACCATCCCCCATTGGAGCCAATGTTAGAGTCGGTCTGGTCAGCCCTCCGTCAGAGATCAAAACTCTTTATGCATTTCATTTTTAGGTGTCCCGCTCCATTCATTCAGCTGCATTCCGCTAGGGGCATGCCATGATCTGACGGAGAAGGTCATGCTAGTCATTTCCCCTCATGTCTGGCTCCTGCTGGCTTAGGTCTTTGGTCAATGATCACAAAAGTCCATGACAGTCAAGGTCTGGTCCTTTGATGGACAAAGGTCATTTTCGATCATTAGGTCTAGGGATTTATCAGTTTGGTCTTTAAATATGTCCAGTAAAGCCATGTAGGCTAGAGTGGTGCCTGTGTAAAGTGATGATTCACAGAGTTTCATCCTCATATTGATAAACTTCGACGGTTCTTCAAAACTTTGTTTTGAAGAAAAGTCAAACAATGTTATTGGTGACAAAATTTTCAAAAAGGTCTCCAGTTGATTTCTTCAAGTGCAGTCATGGTTTCCATGGCCAAATTTCCTCTCAAGCAATCCCTACAAAGAGTGCCGAAAATTTCATCACTTGAGCCAAAATTCAGAGGAAAAGTGAAAATTAGGGTTGTTTTAAAGTCAGTGAAAAAGTGTCAAAAATGACATTAGAAAAGTGGGTTTTTTGAAAAAGCAAAATTTAAAATCATGACCTCCAAGTCTTATACACAAGTTTCCATCACAAACCAAACCCATTGTGCAATCAAAGACATAGGGAAAACATTGCAAGGTCGTGGAGTGTGAAATCACGTGATTTGGAGCAGTTTGGAAGAGGTTTCAGGGCGCGACGTACACAGGCAAGGGCGCGGCACACACACAGGGCGTAGCGCACACAGATCCTGCCCACAGTGCTTTTTTATAACTAGCGCGGCGCACACCCAGAGTGCGGCACACTGGGTTTTGCGCGCAGCGCACACAGACGAAGGGCCATAAACAGTGCCAAACTCCCTCAAATATTTTGTGAAGCCCATAAAATTGCAAGGTAGGCTCTATAACATCACTTGCTCCTCAAATTTTATAGATGATATGGTGGTTTTATGCCTATGATTGAAATGCAACAAAACTCATAAAGCAACCACAAGAAAACACAAAGGGCCATTTTTGCTAGGGTTGTGTAATTGTGTTGTTGCTGCCAAGGCTTTATTTTCCCTACCTTACCCCTGTTCCTTATTCCCCTATGCCATTTTTCCTATTATCACTACCCTAACACTACCAAACTCATATTCCCTTTCCCTTCCCCCTATTGCTCAATTAAAACCCCAAACCCTAACCTGTCAAAATACCCAAAACCCCTACATATCCCTAAACAAAATTCTCCCTATAACCCCTATTCCCATTACATTACTCCCCTCCTAATACTCCCTTTGTTTCATTGTTCCCCTTGGTGGCAGATATCACAAACAACACCCAGCTTCACCATCATCAAAGGGGCAGCCTTAATATAGTATATAAACAGCAATCATGGCATCTGAGGGTTCATCAGAGTATGAGGTGGAAACTCACAGTGATACAGCTTTAGGAGAACAGGTCCCTAGGAGACATCACAGGAGTGGAAAACATGTTAGGGATGAGCCAAACACCCTCACTGAATTGCAGGCATGCCCTCTTGCTATGTCATGTTTCCAACACCTAGCATGTTTTGAATTTTTTCAAAGGGTGGAAAATGTCAGAGTTCATCATGAGTTGGCCCATCTGTTTGTGCTTCACCTACCTGGAGGTTAGTCTATCTTAGCCTGTGTCACCTTCACATTGACACCTGAAACTATCTCAGTGGCAACAGGCATACCAAATGTTGGAGAACAATGGCATAATAAAAAGAAGGTGGATAGGCATCATTATGAGCCTTACATTAAGGCCAGTTTTTGAGGCATCTCACAAGAGTATTCCCATTCAGATTTTTGAAAGATGAGTATGCTCCGCTCATGAAATTGATCATGAAGTACTTCAGTTGTGAGGGGAGGTTTTCTCGCCTATATGCCTATCACATCAGGTTTCTCATGCACTTTACCAGGGTGTGGATGATAAACCTCCCATTTTTCATTTGCAGGAACATAGAGAGGATGAAAAATTTCATGCAGCATAAGACCCCTCAGCAGTAGCTCAACAATGTTTATCACTTTGCTCTTATCTGGATTTTGGTGGATCATGAGTTGGGATTGCAGGGAATTTCTTGGGAGGACTTCATCTCCCGTGACTTCTTCAGCGCTCCACAGGTAGTATCAGAGGCAAAGCATGAGATAGGTGGTCCTTGACATCAGTATGAGCACCATGAGACTACTACTATGCCAGTATTCATCACCTATCAGAGAGGCAGTAGACATTTATTTGCAGTGGAAAAGCGAGTGTTATCTCCACCCGGGTGGAAGGGGCCTCGTTTCCGACATCAACATCATAGGAGGAGGGCAGAGGTAAGGAGCTAGTGTAGGAGGAAGGGCCATCAGGTGAATGAGAGACCGAATTCGTTCTCCTCCATGATGATGAGACAGATACTGAACCAACAAATGCAGAGCTTAGAGAGATCATCTAGGAGCAACAATAAGTGATTGAGGCCTTATCCCTTGAATTGGAGAGGTCTAAGTGGAACATGAAGTACCTGGAGTAGAGAAACAAGTAGCTAGAGGATCAACGGGCGATCATGGAGCTTCAAAACATTCGTGAACATCGCCAAGCTGCACAAAGGAGAAGAGTTGAGCTCACATCATTGGAGCAAGAGATCAATGAGGATTGGGAGGCCCATCTCGAGAGCGTTAACATGAACTTGGGGAGGCTGCTAGACAAAGACGCCAAGTACCATGCTTTGCTGAGACACATGGCTTATCATTACAGGACACAAAATATGAGTGCAAAGGCCCGGATAAGGAGCTTGAAGGCAAAATTGAGCAAAGCAACAAAAGAGGCAAAAGAGGCAAAAGAGCAAGATCGGCTTCAAATCTTGGCTGAGGCTTCTTTGGCATAGCATAACACCCCATAGAGAACCTCCAGCCCAAATTTCAAGGAATTTGGGGAATTTTGGTCACATGACAAATTTTTGGGCAAAACATAGGTTTTTTCTCCCTGTGCGCCGCGCCACTGGCGTGACGCTAAAAATTGGGAGCTCCAAATGAAGAATGGTTTGCATTTTTGGATTCAGCATGAAATATCATGACTACTGGTGCTTGGACAAGAAATTTGGGCAAGATCTGAGCCTCCAGGAGGTCAAAAACACCCAAAAAATGGCCTCTTTGCCCCTTTTTTGACACACAGGAAGCAGTCTTGGGAGAATGAAGATTTGGCGGGGAAAATGAGCACCAAATTCAGAAATTTTAGCTGGGTTAGAAAGTAGATAGGATAGGATTTCCAACAAGTACACTTGGGTAGATTTTGGACACATGAAAGTGCCTCAAATTAGGCTCCAAAGTAGCACGAAGCACAGAGAAAATGGCGCGACGCACACAGGAAAAATTGCCAAATTTGCTTCCGTTTCGCGAAATTTCGATTTGCGACTTCTCCTAGTGGGCCCACTCATCTAAATTTTGGTTTTTTGGAACCTAAGGTGGTCTTTAAAGTATTTTCTCCCCAGATTGGCTTCTATCCAAGTGGCGAAGGAAGGCAAACGGTCACCCAAGCCATTTGTCATGTTTGTAACGTTGCACCTGTAGCCGATGGTTGGCTCTTCACCTCCATTTTGTAATGATTCGAGTAACTCCCCAAACCTTGGGCGTTCTATCTCTTCATGGCACATTCTATATATTGTATGCAAGTTATTTGCAAAGGGTTGGTTGGCTTGTAACTTCTGGGAGACTGTGGGAAAGAAACTCTGCTTCTTCACTGTATATTTTTGACAGAGAATTAATGAAAGGAAACGGCTCTATTTCATGAGATTCATGTGGTTGTGAGTGTAGAAAATGTGTCTCTTATGTTTTCATATGTATTTCGTTATTTTTCATAATTCAATTCATGTTCATTTCCAGTGAGATTTTCTGAGTTAGATAAGGTAGAATTCAATTTTATTGCTCTGCCTATGGGAAAATTTCATGTTCAATGTTCTTCTTCTGTTGAAAAGGATTCATGTTCCTATGTCCTTTTCACTCTCCTAAACAATCTCTCCATTCCACGTTATTTCAAACTAAATTGCTACACTTTCCGCCTGCCTTGCCTAACGCAATAATTTGTGCCTTTGTATTAAATTCTCTGTTCTTTGCTGACCATTGGTCCCATACCATCCCAGAAGCTCAGTCATTCATAAAAAAATGTTTCTTTTATCCCTGTTCACTTACTATCCCAAGATCAATACTTCATTGTAAGTCATCTCAGACCGTTTTTTGCTTATCTATTCATTGAGTGTGACTCGGAGAGAGCCCTCTCCTGTTCTGGTAGGGCTAGCTACCAGACTGAGCATGGTTTGTGGTTACCCTAAAATTTTCCTTCCTTCAGCCTAGGGCAGATTTAGGTGCTAACAACACTTACATAAGAAGGGGGGTTGTTGGTAGCCACAACACCTAGCTTCGTGTTTTCGAACCAATTTTTTCAATAATCACCATGGACTTGTAATTTTTTGTTTCATTTGTTGCACATACTTAAACTTTGATTTAAACACCCTGACTGTTGGCTCACTAGACCCCACTACAACATTCTTAGCTTGTTCAACAAAGGAAACATATTTTTTCTTCCCTTTGGCACTTGCTGAGGGTTGTGGAAATTTCACACCTATAGATCAAAATAATATATGCAATGTACTAAAGCATAATACTTGATCTAGTTCTACAAAACATTAAGCGAAAGCATAATCGACTTCATGAGCAACATCAAGCATAAACACATATAACTTATCAAGATAAATAAATAACCATAACACAAGATATATCACTGGGGAAAGCACCAGCATAAAACCCCTATCTGTATTATCAATCAAGTGGAAATCCTCTTCTGTTTACAAAAAGAATCAGCTCAAGAGCTATCTTGTACTATCTGGAATCAAAAGATGAAGATCATAAACTGCCTAGGCCTCAATATATAGGCCACAAGTCCTCCAATCTCATATATTACATATTTCTCTTGGAAATAGATCCTTCTCCATGCAAGGAATACTTACTAGAAATATCCAAGCATCTGATAGTACACTGTCCCTCATCTGATCTTAACTGGGTCTCTGTCTGAACTGTCATGCATCAGTTATCCATGAGGGAATGCTCAGTTATCTAAAATAATAGTTGTCACATGCATGCAAGCATTAACAAACTATATCTCATTAATTTAACAACTTGTTAAATTAATCTAACTGGACTTGACTAAGTCAACTAATCCTCTCATTATAGAACTCATACTTGATTCCTCAATCAATGGAGAAAATCAAGGATAAATTCCTCAATCAGTGGGAAAACTAATTGCATGTTCTCACAAAGACTTCAAGTTTAATTTTCCATAATTAATTAACTCATGGAGATTAATTAATTAATATTTTAAACTTTGTTAAGACCAAATTCGTTTTTACTTCCTATAGTTAGACCAGGGACTGCTAAAAATAGGAAGGGACCCAGAAATGCTATTTTTAGAAGATTCTATTTTTAGTAGTTTCACCTCTCACTCAAGGTGGCCAAAATGCTCATTGGCCAAAATGATATTTTTAGGAGTTCTATTTTTAGCACATTATAAATTTAGCATTTCTTGTTGCACAATTTTCAACAAGGGTGACTCTGTATTGTCCTCTGTTGGTTTAATGGCCTATTTTATGTATCTGTTATGCTTCTCCAGAAATGTTATACTCTTTTGGTTTTTAAATAGTGCCTCTATCATCTTTACTATTTTAGGATCCTCTTCTTTGTAATGCACAACACGTGTCTATGTCCTCCTCAAAATCTTATTGCAACATTTCTAGACCCTTGACCTAATCCAATTTTTCATCCACCTGTACATGTGCCTGCTTGTCTTCATAGATTTCCACAATTGCTTGAGGGGCTTCCTCTTCCCGAGTTTTCTTAACCCTAGACCTTGTTCTTGGTCTCATCACCTATTCATGTTGGACTTCGTCTTTAATTTTAACCTTAAGCCTGACTTGTTGAGTTGATGTTTCATGTTCCTTTGTTCCTTTATCTGCGTTGTCATCCTCTATGCCTTGCAAATTAGTTTTCTTGCTCAACTTGCCTGTAAATTTCTTGCTTGGCTTGGCACCTTCCTTCTTTATGGGTTTCATTTACATGAACGAATGAGTGCTCTCCTTATTTGGATGTTCTTTCTTGGACTCTTATTTATCTGCCTTGATTGAAGATGACCTAGTTTGTGGTAAGAGGTCAATACTTGCAAGAAAATTAGACCAAAGCCTGTTCTTTCTTTCAATAACACGTTTAACAAATATTTTGGTTAAAGAGAAATAAAACAGACTTGAAGCATGGTTATCCTTTTGAATCTGTACTTTTGTGGCCATTCTTTCTAGACTCTTAAGCAAGAAATAAGGGAGGTTCATGGAATTTCTTTCGATGAAATTCCATAGCATCCAAAGATGATGCTGGTATATTCTAAGTTACCCTCGCAAGTGAAATATCTCTGGATAACCTTTAGAAGGTATACACGCTTCTCTTGGAGATAAATGTTAGGGAAGGTGGAAGCAAACTTGTCAAGATACTCTGGTTTTACAAACTGCTTATAAGCCAAAATGTCTAACTCATCCCCCTTGAACCATTTCTCCCCTGCTGTTGGGAGATTGATTGCATCATCTATGAACTTCTGAATCAATATGATCTCTAGGTCTCCTAGTTTCACTATGCTGCCTTGAAAACTTAGAGAAAATAAGGTGGCCAGTTTGGCATTATGACCTACTTTCTGAATCTTCTGGCAGAAAGGAATGTACCATGTGTTCTCGAAATATGCCCTAATGGCATGGGATGAATTGAGTAGACTCAAATATTTAGGTTCGGTGCAAACGAGGTCTCCTACTTTTTTGATGGCAACTGGAGCCATCCTATCTCAACACTTGGTTGATTGATTTTGACATTTGGGTTATGGCTACGTGTGCAGACCCAAAGGAATGAAAATAGGCTTGAATGACAACAAAACTCCACTTAGGCAGTTGTAACAATAAGATGGTGATAACACACTTTATTCGATGGAATACAAGTAGGAGGCTTTAAACATTTAAAAGATATTTAATATTAAAATCTTCAGGAAGAATTCATCATTCAAAATTTAAGCTTAGATTAATAAAACAATGCACTTAGAGGTAAGATTGTGTTTTCAAACAGAACAGGGTGTGCGCAACACACATTTTTTAACATTGACAGACACACCTTTAGCATTGCGACTAGGAGAATTAGAAACAAGAATTCATAGGAAGGGTGACTGAATCCCTGCCTCTCCAATTTCTTCATTCAATATGTGCACTGAAGACTAGCTCGAGATGAATTCTTTCTCTGTGCAGAAGAATTGCCGTGCTATGCTCAGATTTTTTTGCAACTTGAAAACCTCCTTACAACCCCTAAGATTCTATGCGCCTTCTGAACTCTCTTGTGACCTTTGCTATGCAAATAAACCCTCATCTCCTTATTTGCATATTACCTATGAGAAATCATACATAAAATTGGCGGCCTCATAATGATTTCAAACTATGGTGCTGATGTAGCAAGTTGAACGTGTAACCGTGTTCCTTATGAAATTTCACATTCTTGAAAAGTGATATTCAAATGTTGTAGGGTGATGGAGGATTTAGACATGATAAATTCGATAACCAAAGTCTGGGGGGGGGGGTGAATAGGACGATGGGTGAATCATGGTGGGTAATGATGTTTAGGAAAGGGAATAGTTTTAGGCCTAGGGAAATGTGGTTTAGGTGAAAAAAATGATAAAGGTTTAGGCCTAAAATAAATCGATAGGAGTAATGTAACATTAGGGAATGAGGGGAAGGAATGAAATGAGGGAAAAAGGAGATAGGTAGAGGGATTAATATAATGTTTAGTAAAGGTGTAGGTCAAAGCATTAATAATTAGGATCTTTTCGAGATCCTTTCCTCAATAGCTGACACTTCGACCATGTTACCCACCTATCATCACCTAATACCCAGACTCAACAATAAAACCTTCACAAACATTAGACACTCCTTCCCAATGACCAACCTTGATGACCAAAGTGATAACCCGACTGACGATGACTCTTTTGAGCAATGACAGGTCAAAACATAACAATGAGTAAATTTTATGATTTTGACCTTCTTCAAAACAACAAATAATTAACTCGAGGTACCTTTCAACTGACAAATTCACCTACTCTAACAGGTCCAATAAAGGATTTTGGTTTTCTGATATCTTTTGTTTGTTGAATCTTTTGTGTGTCCTTTAGATCAAGTTATTCAAGTGTTTTAGACCTCTTAGTCACTTTGGTCTTATCATTTCGGTGATTGTTTATGGCTGGTGATCTTTGGTGTCTTTTCACCTGATTTTGATCTTGAGGTCATTGGTTGCTTTACCTTCTTGAATCCTTTATTCAAAGTACTTAAAAAGAAAAAGTGAAAAGACATTTGTTTTTGCCTTTATTTTCTTTGGTTTTATATTCTTGTTTATCAACAAGTGTGTGAATATTTGTTTGAAGTTGGAATTTGCTTCACTTGAGAGATATTTGTCTTCGATATTTGTTTCTCCTTGTCTTGGTCAACTTTTGACTTTAGGATATTAAAAGAGGACATTTGTTTGTTTAGAGAATTCCATAGAATCTTGCACTTAGGCATTCTAGTATGCATTAAGTAGTTTTCATTTTAGGCATAATTTTTTAGTCTCTTTAGATAGATGATGAATGTGTGATCATGATTAAAAGAGAGAAACGATTTTTTCTTTCATATATTTCTCGTATAACCCTGTAGAGATCAATTTTAATTGAAGAAAAAGAATTTTATTTTCGCATGTAGCCTGGTTTTCTATTGGTTTCTTTTTTCTGTCAGAACATCATAAGTTTCACTTCTGCTACCCCTAACTTAAGTAACAACCAATAAAATCAAGCGCTTAATATAAAATGAACTAGATTTTTCTTTTTGTCATAGATACATCAAGTATTCTAGGGAATTTAGGGCCTTGTAATAGGTGTGTGGAGAGTAAAATCTCCAAGGCCATTCTAAACTAAAACATAGAGGTTGATTAAAGAGTGCAAAATCCAGTCTCGTTAAGCTGTCCGGGAAAGCTCTTCTAACACATGAGTTAAACAAGGGTGAGTGAAGATAGGGAAAGAGAAATACCCTCTCTCCTATTTTTTGGATCCCACACCCATAACTGTTCCACGCAACTTCTGATTACGAACTAGTGAGCTTAGTTTCCTAGCCTAGGGACCACACAAGTGACTACGTGGGGGGGGAATACCTGTGGTACCTGAGATAGATGTTTTATCACATTCATAGTAATTCTGGAGGGTGCCCTTGTGAAACTTGGTTACTTGAATTGACAAAGGCTATTCTTTGGAGGTCAACGTAACTATTTATGATACCTTCACTGGTAGGATTGGGCTGTATTTATCTCGAACTGTCTTTGGAAGGTCCTTATATTCGCTTTCTTGTATTTTGGTGTCTGGTCCTAATCATCTGCAACAGAAATACCTGGAAGCTACTTGTTTGTTTGTCTCTTTAGGGACTTTTTTAGTGAGTGCTCTCTACTTCTAGATTGCCATAAGTTTTTATTTTTTGAGTCTTTAAAAAGTTCTCTTAACATTTAAAAGTGGTTGATTGACAAGTTCATTGGTATAGGAGGCTTCGTGGGCTTTCACTTGCGAGTGTCGAGGCTTCATCTAGAAGGTGTAGGAGTAGTTTTGCTAGTGATTTACATCCAGTACCAGCTGACGCATCGAAGATTAATCTAGCTTTAGCGGCTCTTATTTCATAAGGTGAACCCAGTGTAGTTGATAATTTGGAAAAAAAATGCTTCGGTCCTTGCTAGGGTTCTCTTCCAATTGGAAGACGAGATTGATATTGAAGACGTCCCTGAGTCCCTCGTGACTTCTTCAACACCCCTTCCTTCTCATCTTTTGTACGTTGTATCGTACATGGGTACCTCGACTCACAAGCCGACAAGTCCTGTTAACTCTCCTTCTTTTTCCTAGATGGCCAATGTTAGTGTCATAAGCATGACTGTGGATACTTGTGGTGTGCAGAACCCTCCTTCAGTTGCAGGAGGCTGTAATATTGCTATCTCTATTGTTACATTTAGTACAGTAGTTGTTGGCTCTACCTCCATTCTAGATCTGAGTGGGGGAACCCAACCTTTCGCTTCTTTCATTGGTGCCTATCCTTTCGAGATGCCACCTACTAGGATTCCTCCAGTTCCTTCAACCTTTCCATCTATTGTTTCCACATAGATGACTTCTATTCCAAGTGGTTTAGCATCCTTTCAGGGTTTTTCTTTTGGAAGTGTTCATATCACTCCTTCCAATCCATCCTTGAACTTAGGATAGGCTTGGAATTTTAATCCTTTCCAAGGAGGTCAATGATGTCCAAATCCTCCCATTAGTGGTTTAGGGTCTGGGAATCCATACCATTTATTTTTTCAGTAGGGGAGTATGCTCTTCCGTTCCTTTAGAACCTCACATGTCTTTCCTCCACTGGCTAGTGCATGTAATCCTTATCATGGGTTATCCCCTTCTTTCAATGTTCCACAAGGAAACACCTATCCTATGTATGGTAACCCTACAATAGCGAGTGGATACCCTCCAAATACCTATGGGCTAGAAGGATTTCCTTAGGGTTCAACTCCTTATATGAGTAAACCATGGCAACCTGGCACCTCTTCAAATCCAGGATACTCTTTTCCTAATATCAGAAATTCTGCTCTTGGTGGGTGGAATTCTCCTACTCCTCTGCGCTTACCATTCCTGGCAACTTTAAAATTTCTAGATCTTTCGAAGTTGACGAACAATCCAATCTGACACAATCCATCTTGGCCTTTGGTTCCCACCAAACTTCCTTATGATATTTCTAAATTTGAAGGGAAGTCTGGAGAGGATCCAACTGATCATATAACCACATTCCATTTATGGTGCTCATTGAACTCCTTGATCGACTATTCGGCCAATTTGAGATTATTCCAACACACCCTAATTGGAAACGCTATAAAATGTTATATTGAGCTAAAAGGGGGTACCTTTTCTACGTTTGGCAAATTGGCTACTATTTTTTAAAACCATTTTCAGTTGCATGTCTGATATGCTATCGGAATTGAGATTCTAGCCAGTTTTGAGCAATACAAAGAAAATCACATTTATGAACATATCGAAGAGTGGCACAGAAGGAAGAGGGTCATTAAGGCATATATCCTTGATGAGTTCCTCCTCGAATGGTTTTTGAAATATTTACAAATAGAAATTTCTAAGCATGTCTCACTCTCCGAAGTGTTCAAGAAAGAACATGCCATATTTAGAGCCCAATAGTTAGAACTTATATATTCTCAATAGGGAGTTCTCTATAAGATTATGAGTGATGCTCCTCGATCAAAGATCGATCTAGCCAAACCTAAGACAGAACCCCATGCCGACGAATTGTAGGATTGATAGATAGTAGCATGGCTAACCTGCTGAATCAATTGCAACAATTGTCTTTACAATCTGCTTCTCTAGCACATGAATCATTGTCAGTGCCTATTCCTTTCCAACCTTTAACAATTAATGTTGTCCAATATTCAAACCCCAGAGGAGACCAACAATCTGATGGGAAGAAGAAGGGACGTGGTAAGAAGAAAGATAATATGGGGAAAGGGAACGTGAATAAGTCCAGTAATGATATTGGACAGGGAAAGAAGGAATCGAAAAATAAAGTAAATTTCCCATGCAAGTTATGTAGTGGGGATCATCTTCACCATGTTTTCCCAAATATTTAGGATTCTCAGCGCTTCTTAGCTTAGTAGGGTTCTTCGAGTTCCAAGGCTGTGTTAACTAACCATTTTCCCCAAGGGCATCAAATGTTTGCTAGCGCCAATTGTTGGATAGATAAATCCCCTCTGCGGACAGAGGCGATCCCACTAGCCTAAAACACAACTAGCCACAATCAAACCACGCTGCTACGCAAGTTCCTAGTTATGCATCAAAGGTGAATCAAGAAGACCAACTTGGAATCCAACGCTATGATTGAAGCAGAGTTGATATTCCCGCTCCCTCGCTCCAGAAGATCATAAACGAACACCTGCACATGCAAAGGAAGAGACAGATACCAACATAAAATATACCAAGGCACAACTATATTTCAGTCAGAAAGGAAATAAATCAACACATCACCATAATAGACAATGAGATTGGAACTATAATAGAAGTCGCTCATTAATTAATAATAAACAGGAAAAGTTACAACCATGGTTCTGACGTCGAACCTCTCCTGGCTGGGCGAGTAACTATATGTGTCTTGCAATGCATCTCCTCTCTGGCAGCATAACCTCTCTAGAAATCACTAACATTCCCCCAAGAACTCAAGAACTCAACATCTAGCACTCCATGACTAATGACTCCCACTAGCTTGTCAAATGCATAAGGACAAGCTTATATAGATGAAGAAGGGAGGAGTATACGATGAACCGCGATACCTATTGTGGATTAACATTATCCCCAAAAGCCATTAAAGATGGAGATAGGATAGAGCTCGACATAAGACTGATTTTTTATCCTCAAAAAATCTCCATGTAATGAAGGAAACAACAGTCGGACGTGCGTTAAGGCAAAAAGCATGACCAAACTTGGTTGGCGCGACTGCTGCTCTAAGACAGAGTGCCAATGGTTGCGCCCTCTTTTGAGGATCTCCATGATTGGCGCGGGTAAGATACTGTGGACTTGCGCCAATGGAAAAAGAGCACTTTTCAGGGATAATCTGTAGGAGGTGTCTTCAGGGAACATGAAGTACATACTCAGGGGAACATAATGCAAGTGTTTTTAGACTTTGTCACTTCTTATAACTCCCGGGATGAGTCCTCCAAGGTACGACAAGAGGAGTAATAGGGATGGTGACAAATTACTGTGTAACACCAATGTTGGTACTGGAACCACCACATGGGGGAAAAGGAAGGGGAATCTACATGGAATGTCTATATGGTAAGGTCTCATGTTGGCGTTGCTACAAGATCACATGATTATGGTGAACCAAAACCTTCTAAGGCTAAGGTTGCTTCTGATATTATAGAGCCACTCCATATTGAGAGGCTCATAGTTGAGACTATTCCTCGAATTCCGAAAGGCTATAAAAAACATTTGAATGTTAATCCCAACGCTAGTGCTACTCAGAACTACTGTATTGTCGAATATCTGACTCAAAGCCCCCCCCATGTGATGTAAGTGTTAGAGGTACTCCAATTGTGTCCTACACAAAGGAGTGCATTTCTCATTGCAATCGAAGTAGTGGATCCGAAAAACTCTCTTGTTATAATATTTTATATGTCAAGTTCTAAGAAGAGACTCCCTCATCACATGGCTTTCTAGATTAATTCTACATATCATAAAATGAATATTTTTCGAATTGTAGTTGATGAAGGGGCTTCCAGATGTGTCATTTTGATGTCATATTGGAAGGGTATCAGATCTCTAGAAGTTTTTCCTTTCCCTACTCTCCTACTGCATTCAATGGTCATTCTCATATGCCTCATGGAATTCTTCTAGCCTTTACCATCTGTGGTGGGGTCAAGGTTGTCAATGTCGAGGTAGAAATAGTTGGTGCCAATCTAGATTATAATGTTTTGTTGGGTTGAAATTGGGTTTATGCAATGGATGATATTTTTTCATCATTATTTCACATCAAATGATTCCCGCATGAAGGAATAATTGTTACAATTGATAAAATGGACTATTATCCTAATTATCCCAATACATCTTTTGATTCAACCATCCCCTTGGTGAAGAATACCAAGCAGTCTGCGGATAATTTGGGAGTTGGAATGTATTCCTCATTGATAGGTACTTTTTATCTTCCTTCTCCTACTTCTCATGTTAATTCCATTTCAGCCTCCAAGGTTTCACCTTGAAGAGGTTCCTTCATAGCTTATTATTTTTCTGATCCTTGGCCCTTATCCCCTTCTACTGCCACATTAGAGGAAGGGTAAGTGGGTGGAATGACATACCCTATATCTACAACAGAAATTGCGTAGCAATCTATAGTGAATTATGCATATTTTGATCCCATTCCTCTCCCATCAAAGGATTTGCATGGTGATGTGGCTTTGGTCTAGACTCTTGACTCTAATTCAGCTATGGAATGCCTTGATATAGTCTTACCATCTGAAGAGGAAATCCTAGAAACAATGATTGGTGTAGAAATACCATGGGATGATTTTCATCATTGGTCATATTTTCTCCCTGACTTGCATCAATTTGATTCAAATATGTCTGGTCCTTCTTCAACTGGAAGTGTTAAAAAAATATTAAATCCTTTGGCCCCAACATAAATTTTTGCTGAAGGTAATATGCCCAATATTTCAGAAACTATTTCGGTGAACATCTCTAGGAATCCCAATACTATCGAAAATATATTCATCGGAGCTACATGTTCCCTTGAAGAATTCAAGATTTATACCAACCTATTTAATGAATTATGAGATGTATTTTCTTGGTCTTATGAGAAAATACCTGGAATCAATCCATCGATAGTTCAACATGAGATCAAGACTTACAAAAATGCTAAGCCTGTACAACAAAATCTTCGACTGGTAAATCCTAGGAAATCAACAACTATTAAAGTTGAGGTTGACAAGCTCCTTAAGACAGGTTTCATATGCCCTGTTCCGTTAATTGAATGGGTCTCGAGTCCAGTCCTTGTTGATAAAAAGAAAGGAATGATCCAGGTATGCACTGAATTTAGGGGTTTGAATAAAGCTTGTCCTAAAGATAATTTTCCCACTTCGTTTATTGATCAGATCATTGATGAGTGTGCTGGAAATGAGGTTTTCTCCTCCATGGATGGTTTTTTAGGGTATAATCAAATAAGTATCCATCTTGAAGATCAATACAAGACAACAATTATTTTCCCTTGGGGTACATTTGCATGCAAAATATGCCTTTTGGCCTTAAAAATGTCGGAGTGACTTTTCAACAGGTCATGCCTTATTCTTTCCACAACATCAAGCACATTATAGAAGCATATCTGGATGACCTAGTTTCTCATTCTCGAGAGAGAATTGATCATCCACATAACCTTTGTTTGGTTTTTGAACAATGTCATTACTATAAGATCTGTTTGAATCCTAATAAATGCATTTTCGGTGTCACATTCGGTCGGTTATTGGGATTAATTGTATCCAATGAAGGGATTCATGTTGATCCCTTCAAGGTTGAGGCAATACTTCAGTTTCCTCCCCCGTCTAAAATTCGTCAACTTCGTAGTCTCCAAGGTAAAGCCAAATCCTTAAGGATATTTATCATAAATTACGCCAAGATTACGAAATGATTTATGCGATTATTGTTGGTCAAGGTTGTCACTGATGTCAATATGGTATTATTGGAGATGGAAAATATTCTTGTGATACATGAATAACCCTAACCTCATGCAAATCTTGAGGAAATCCTAATTACATGGAAGCCCTAATCTAGCATTCGTTAAATGGTAAAACCCTAGTCCTTAGCCTAATAAACCCTAACCCTTACCCTCATCCAAAAAACCTAGTTCTATCCTAATCCATGTCCTCTTTCATTAGTTATGAAACCCTAATTCCTAAATTTCATATTTAAAATCCCTTGATCCTAACCATACATTACCTTACATTACATACTACCAAACATTATTAAAATAAACATAATCCTTGGCTCCAAATATGTTTTGAAACAATAAAAAAAAATCCTTATTAACAATAATGAAATAAATTTGATTAATGGTAGACAAACATGGCATACATGACCATACATGGCATTAACTTTGATTAATGGTAGACAATACATGGAATAAATGACCATACTTGGCAGGCATAATGCAAGAGCATGGTGTAATACATCACTCATGGGATATAACACTCGCATGGAAGACAAGGTATTATATGTTCCATCTTCCACATGGCAAGCAAGGTCTTATATGCCACCATCTTCCACATGGCAGACAAGGTCTTTTGCATAGTATTCTTCACATGGCAGACAAGGTCTTTTGCATAGTATACATCACATGGCAAACTAATATTTGACAAATCCTACAGTGCTGGAAAATATGTAAGCCTATCACTAAGAACAAAATGAGAATCCTTTTGTAAAAAAAAAATCAAATCATTTCAAAGTCATTTAATTTAGCCCCCCCCCCCCCCCAAAAAAAAAAATCATGTATATTTATGGCCTAGTAAAGTCAGCTTCATTAAATATTCTAAAAGACATGCCTTTTTTAGTTTCATGTCGACTCATTTAAAGGATGACTAAAGGCTATAAATAAGTCACATTCCCTCTCATTTCAACATCTCAGTGATCGATTCAGATAAGAGGCAAAAAAGGAGGAAAAAGGTCAAAGAGAACAAAGAGATTATTGTTTGGGTAATTCATATTTCAAGTTCAGATCTGTTGAACAGTTGGACTAGGGAGCAGACACATGGACAACTCAGATATTTGCCTTAGATCACGTGTTGAATTATACTTCGGATCTGTGTATGGATAGTAATACAAAACTTCAGACCTTGGAGCTACATACCGCAGAAAATAAAACAGACCTGTGGTTTATCGTTGGGAAATCTCTTGGACAAGCTCAAACAGGTGTAAGGCACAAATTTGAACACCTTTTAAAGCTCGTATTTCAGATTTGTAAAAGTTCAATTACAAACCTAAAGAACAACCATTTAAAAGAGGGCTCAGATTGCTGCCACTGTTGTGAAGTTTAGATTAAGGATTGTTGGGCAATCTTTTGTTGAGTTTTCAGTGACCTGTGATAGCTCAGAATTGAAGGCTCAATGAAGCTCAGTGCCTATAAGGCTTAGGATCTCTAGAAAAGTGCAGACTACAAGAAAATTACCTTTTTGGAAGGTGTTTGTGGTGCACACTTGAAGATTGTTTGAATAAGCTAGAAGTAGCTTTGTGGGACCATTTGTCTTGTAGCAATAAGTTGGGCATAGTTTGGACAAGTTTTTGAGGTAGCCTATTGAGCATTCTATAAGAATATTTGGAGTAGTTAAGTGACACCTTTGCTAGTAGTCTTCAAGCCAAATTTTTAGGAGCAGTCTTAAGGTTTTTGTTTGGAGCATCCTGAAGACATTAAAGAAGATTTTGTAACCTCCTTGAAGCTGATTTCTAGGACAACCATTTTTGAGTGTTCTTAGAGCATACTTCTTGAAGAAATTCATGTGTATAACTTGGAGTATAATTTAAGCAATCTTGAAGTATAGTTGGAGTCATTTTATGAGCTTTGAAGCAACACTCTTCAAGACATTTGTGAACAGTCTATTGAGGTCCCTTGAAGCAAGGCTTTTATGAGGTGATTGTGGGGACTTCCTAAACAATAATTTTGAAGGCAGATCTATTAAAGAAGCTTTTTGAGTAGGCTTATTACAACCTATTGAGGACATCTTGTTGAGAAGCTTTAGCTAATCTTGGAAACATATTATTGGAGACCATGATTGATTGTTGAATTCATCACGAGGTGACCTTGAAGAATTTTTGTTTGGGTAACATGAAGAGTTGCGGTGACACCTTCATGTGAATAAAAAGGTTGTCATTGATGACATGACATGGAGACTAAGTGAAGGGATAACTAAATATTGTCAGGGCTCATTGAAGAAGACTTTGGGAGCTGTGAAGTACAACCAAACATATCTTTACAAAGAAAAGCTATAGGATTGGTGTCCCTAGATTTGGTGCTCCAGAACTAAAGGTTGGAGCATTGGATAAGATAGGGTCGAAGCCCTAGAGTTAGGAGCCTCACTAAAGTCTAATTAGGTTCTTGGCACATCCGAAGTTGGAGCCCTACCTATATTGTACTTGATTCATTGTAAAGATTATATTAATAAAAGCATTTACTTCTATTGTTCATTTTGTGTTCTAAAATAAGTGATCTAATTGGTAAAAATATCAATTGAAAAGAAATATTGATTCACCCCCCTCTTAGTATTTCCAATAAATGGTATCAGATCCAATACCTTCACTCAAAGCTTAATAGGTTGAAGGTTGATCATTAGAACCCAAATGGCAAAGCCAAGCAAGAAATTCTCCAATCCTCCTAAATATTTGTCTCCCTCAACCACCGAAATTGAATTCAATCAATTTGTGAAGGCTCCATTTTTCAACGGAAACTTTTATATATGGGAGGCAAGAATGAGGAATTTCTTAAAGACTCAAGGAATTGAAGTCTGGAAATCGGTGATTGTTGATAGCATGATGGATGGAGAATCCAAGGAACATAATACAAGAGCAATGAAAGCAATCTTGAATGGGCTACCATATTCTATGAAGGCCAATTTTGAAAAATGTTTGTCAGCAAAAGGCATATGGGATAAAATTCATGAACTTCACCCAAAAGGAGCATTGAAAACGATATCTAGTCAAGGAAATGATGGAAAGCAAGAAGGAAATCCAGAGCCCATCAAGGAAGCTGAAGATAAGAGTGATAACATCAAGGCTAAAGAAGACCTAGAATACGAAGAGAATGAAGAATATTTTGAAGAAGATCTCCTCACTAAAATTATGGTTTCCATAAAAGAGATTAACAATTTGAAAAATGAAAATGAGGAACTTAAGAAAAAAGCGCAAGTTGGTGACCAGGATAAGACAAGGAAGGAAGTTGACCTTGTCAAGCTTAAAGTAAAAGAAAGATATGAGGAGCTCACCAAGATTAGGGAAGAATTTCATCAAAACAAGAGAAAGCATCATGTAGAAGTCATATCCATGAAAAATCAATTGGATAAGGAAAAGAAATGAGAAGATACCTTGTCATGCTACCTTGAACAAAGGTACAAGAGCTTGAATAATCTTGAAGCAGGGATTGGTCAACATAAGGAAGAGGTCTCCTCACTTAGATCACAACTAGAAGAAGCTAGGAAACAAGCATAGGGAGTTGATAAGGCAATGGAAGCATTGATAGAAGGACAAGTTGATAAAATAGAAAATGAGAGAAACACCATGACATGCCAACTAGAAGAAAAGGATGATGACATCACCAAGTTAAGATTAGAAATCACTTCTCTTAAGGCCCAATCATGTGAAGCAACCAAGATGAAGGAATAAATGGAGATCATTCTATCAAAGAGGGATGAAGAATGCAAGAAAATGAAGGAAGAAATTGTCTTTCTTAAAAATGAAGTTGACTTTTTGAATAAGAACGTGAAAAGTTCTCAAACCCTAGATGACATCCTATGTCATCAAAGGTCCCCCTTTATAAATCAGGGCTTAGCTATGTAGGTGAATCCACAAGAAAGAAAGATGCAAACCATAATGCCTCAAACAACAAGGATGTGAGGAAGCCAAAAAGAAATGTTGATGCTCCTAGTTCCAGCAAAGGCAAGAGTCAAGTTGACATTGGAAGAAATCCTACTCCAGGAAGAACTGCAAATGGTGTCAAGGATGCAAGAAGAAATGATTTTCATCAAAGGATCCCAAGGAAAAATGACTTCAGAAGTACATCCAGGTACCAAATTATATTTCTTGGTTAGTTCTATTCTTGTACAAACTTTGGGCATATGGCAAAATATTGTAGGGCATATCACAAAGACATATTTAATGGTCACCATCAATCTTCGAGAAGCAATTTTGCAAGAAGTCATGAATTATTATTCATGAAGAACATAGAGTGCTTCAAGTGCCATAAAATTGGACACATGGCACGTGATTGTAACTTGGCTTGGGCACCTACACAAGCTAGAACCGTGCCAGAGAAGAAAGTTACACAAGCATGGAGAAGGAAGCAAATTGAATCCAGAAGTCTCTTGAACACTCTAGCAAACAACACATGTTGTTGACCTGATGAAGTTATCCTTGATATTCCAAGTATTTTATGGGGAGACTTTTCCAAAAGGAAGACCATGCATATAGTTAGGAGGAGCCTATGATGATTAAGAATTCTTGCAGAAGCCATCCGTGAGTGGGCCTTATGAAATATTTGATGAGCTATATTGACAATCATTCTTTGATAGATCATTTCTTAGGAACACTCCATTGAAGAAAATGATCTCTTATCTATCCAATGGACTGTTGTTGAAGATGTTTTCCACTTGATCACTAAGCAGGTAATCTTTCCTAAGATAGAGGAGGTTGTACAGATAGGGGGAGTTAGTTCATCACATAAGGGAATGTGAGCACATCTATCATGAACCACCAGAAGGAAGAACACCATGACAAGGGGAGGAACATGCCTATGAATAACTATCATTGATGCATAAAATATGATGAAGAGAAACAACATGTTAGGGGCAGTACTCGGGCACCCCATTTGCCATTGATGTTAAAGGGGGAGAGAATGTTGAGAGAGCAGGAATATTTCCATCAATGACAAAGGGGGAGACTGTTGGTCAAGGTTGTCATTGATGTCAATATGGCATGATTGGAGATGGAAATTATTCCTGTGATACATGAATAGCCCTAACCTCATGAAAATCTTGAGAAAGCCCCAATTACATGGAAGCCCTAATATAGCATCTGTTAAATGATAAAACCCTAGTCCTTAGCCTAATAAACCCTAACCCTTACCCTTGTCCAAAAACCCTAGTTCTATCCTAATCCATGTCCTTATTCATTAATTATGAAACCTTAATTCCTAAATTTCACATTTCATAAAATCCCTTGATCCTAACTATACATTACCTTACATTACATACTACCAAAAATTATTAAAATAAACATAATCCTTGGATCCAAATATGTTTTCAAACAATATAAAAAAAATCCTTATTAACAACAATGAAAATTATTTGATTAATGGCAGAGAAAAATGGCATACATGACCATACATGGCATTAACTTTGATTAATGGTAGACAACACATGGCATACATGACCATACATGGTAGACATAATGTAGCAGCATGGTGTAATACATCACTCATGGGATATAATACTCGCATGGAAGACAAGGTCTTATATGTTCCATCTTCCACATGGCAGAAAAGGTCTTATATGCCACCATCTTCCACATGGAAAACAAGGTCTTTTGCATAGTATTCTTCACATGGTAGACAAGGTCTTTTGCATAGTATACATCACATGGCAGATTAGTATTTGACAAATCCTACAGTGCTGGAATATACCTAAGCCTATCACTAAGAACAAAATGAGAATCCTTTTGTAAAAAAAAATACCAAATCATTTCAACGTCATTTAAGTCAGCCCCGAAAAAAAAAATAAAAAAATTAATCATGTATATTTATGGCCTAGTAAAGTCGGCTTCATTAAGTATTATATTCTAAAAGACATGCCTTTCTTAGTTTCATGTCGACCCATTTAAAGTATGACTAAAGGCTATAAATAAGCCATGTTCCCTCTCATTTTAGCATCTCGGTGATCGATTTGGATAAGAGGCATAAAAGGAGGAAAACGGTCAAAGAGAACAAAGAGATTATTGTTTGGGCAATTTATCTTTCAAGCTCAGATCTATGGAATAGTCAAACTAGGGAGCAGTCACCTGGACAGCTTGGATCTTTGCCTCATATCACCTATGGAATTATACTTCGGATATGTGTGTGGAAAATAATACAAAACTTCAAACCTTGGAGCTACATACCACCAAAAATAAAACAAACATGTGGTTTATCGTTGGGCAGTATTCTGGACAAGCTCAAGTAGGTGTAAGACACATATTTGAACACCTTTTAAAGTTTGTATTTCAGATTTGTAAAAGTTCAATTACAAACCTAAAGAACAATCATTTAAAAGAGGGCTCAGATTGCTGCCCTTATTAATAGAAGCTTGGATTGCTGCCGATGTTATGAAGTTCAGATTAAGGATTGCTAGGCAATATTTTGTTGAGTTTTTAGTGACCTGTGATAGCTCAGAATTAAAGGCTTAGTGAAGCTCGATGCCTATAAGGCTTTGGATATATAGAAAAGTGCAGACTACAAGGCAATGACCTTTTTGGAAGGTGTTCGTGGTGCACACTTGAAGATTGTTTGAATCAGCTAGAAGCAGATTTGTGTGACCATTTGTGAGCACCTTGTAGCAATAAGTTGGCCATAGTTCAGACAAGTTTTTGAGGTAGCCTCTTGATCATTCTATAAGCATATTTGGAACAGTCAAGTGACACCTTTTATAGTAGTCTCAAGCCAAAGTTTCAGGAGTAGTCTTCAAGTTTTTATTTGGAGCACCTTGAAGACATTAAAGAAGATTTTGTAACCTTCTTGAAGCTGATTTCTAGAACAACCATTTTTGAGTGTTCTTAGAGCATACTTCCTAAAGAAATTCATGTGTATAACTTGGAGTATAATTTAAGAAAATATTGAAGTAAATTCAGAGTCATTTTATGACCATTGAAGCAACACTCTTCATGAAATTTGTGAACAGTCTCTTGAGGTCCCTTGAAGCAAGGCTTTTATGAGGTGACTATGGGGACTTCCTAAACGATATTTTGGAGGGAAGATATATTAAATAAGATTTTGGAGGAGGCTTAATACAACCTATTGAAGACATATTGTTGAGAAGCTTTAGCTGATTTTGGAAACATATTATTGGAGACCATGATGCATTGCTGAAGTCATCAAGAGGTGACCTTGAAGAAGTTTTGTTTGGGTAACATGAAGAGTTGCGGTGACACCTTCATGTGAATAACAAGGTTTTCATTGATGACGTGACATGGAGACTAAGTGAAGGGATAACTGAAGATTGTCAGGGCTCATTGAAGAAGACTTTGGGAGCTGTGAAGTACAACTAAACATATCTTTACAAAGAAAAGCTATAGGATTGGTGTCCTTGGAGTTGGGGCTCGTAAACTAAAGGTCTGTGCATTGGATAAGATAGGGTCGAAGCCCTAGAGTTCAGAGCCTCACTAAAGTCCAAGTAGGTGCTTGGCACATCCCAGGCTAGAGCTTGGGTGTCTTCATCAAGGGTTGGAGCCCTACCTATATTGTACTTGATTCATTGTAAAGGTTATATTAATAAAAGAATTTATTTCTATTGTTCATTTTGTGTTCTAAATATAAGTGATCTAACTGGTAAAAATAAAAATTTAAAAGAAATACTGATTCACCCCCCTCTTAGTATTTCCAAAAATTGGTATCAGAGCCAATACCTTCACTCAAGCCTAGCAGGTTGAAGGTTGATCATTAGAAACCAAATGGTGAAGCCAAGGAAGAAAGTCTCCAATCCTCCTAAATATTTGTCTCGCTCAACCAACGAAATTGAAGTCAATCAATTTGTGAAGGCTCCATTGTTCAATGGAAACTTTGATATATGGGAGGCAAGAATGAGGAATTTCTTAAAGACTCAAGGAATTGAAGTCTGGAAATCAGTGATTGTTGATAGCATGATGGATGGAGAATCCAAGGAACATAATACAAGAGTAATGAAAGCAATCTTGAATGGTCTACCTGATTCTATGAAGTCAAATTTTGAAAAATGTTTGTCAGCAAAAGGCATATGGGATAAAATTCATGATCTTCGCTCAAAAGGAGAATTGACAATGATCTCTAGTTAAGGAAATGATGGAAAACAAGAAGGAAATCCAGAGCCCATCAAGGATGCTGAAGATAAGAGTGATAACATCAAGGCTAAAGAAGACCCAAAATATGAAGTGAATGAAGAATATTTTGAAGAAGATCTCCTCACTAAAATTATGGTTGCCATAGAAGAGATTAACAATTTGAAAAACTTAAATGAGGAACTTAAGAAAAAAGTGCAAGTTGGTGACCAGGATAAGGCAAGGAAGGAAGTTGACCTTGTCAAGCTTCAAGTACAAGAGAGAGATGAGGAGCTCACCAAGGTTAGGGAAGAATTTCACCAAAATAAGAGAAAGCATCATGAAGAAGTCATATCCATGAAAAATCAATTGGATAAGGCAAAGAAACGAGAAGATACCTTGTCAAGCTACCTTGAACAAAGGCACAAGAGCTTGAATAATTTTGAAGCAGAGATTGGTCAATACAAGGAAGAGGTCTCCTCCCTTATATCACAACTAGAAGAAGCAAGGAAAAAAGCATAGGGAGCTGAGAAGGCAATGGAAGCATTGATAGAAGGACAAGTTGATAAAATAGAAAAGGAGAGAAACACCATGACATGCCAACTAGAAGAAAATGATGCTGCCAATGTTGTGAAGTTCAAATTAAGGATTGCTCGACAATCTTTTGTTGAGTTTTTAGTGACCTATGATAGCTCGGAATTGAAGGCTTAGTGAAGCTCGGTGCCTATAAGGCTTTGGATCTCTAGAAAAGTGCAGACTACAAGACAATGACCTTTTTGGAAGGTGTTTGTGGTGCACACTTGAAGATTGTTTGAATCAGCTAGAAGCAGATTTGTGGGACCATTTGTGAGCACCTTGTAGCAATAAGTTGGGCATAGTTCGGACAAGTTTTTGAGGTAGCCTCTTCATCATTCTATAATTATCTTTGGAGAAGTAAAGTGACACCTTTGATAGTAGTCTTCAAGCCAAAGTTTTAGGAGAAGTCTTCAAGTTTTTGTTTGGAGCATCCTGAAGACATTAAAGAAGATTTTGTAACCTCCTTGAAGCTGATTTCTAGGACAGTCATTTTTTAGTGTTCTTAGAGCATACTTCCTGAAGAAATTCATGTGTATAAGTTGGAGTATAATTTAAGAAATCTTGAAGTATAGTTGGAGTCATTTTATGACCATTGAAGCAACACTCTTCAAGACATTTGTGAACAACCTATTGAGGTCCCTTGAAGCAAGGATTTTATGAGGTGACTGTGGGGAATTCCTAAATGATATATTGGAGGGAAGATCTATTAAAGAAGGTTTTGGAGGAGGCTTAGTACAACCTATTGAAGACATCTTGTTGAGAAGCTTTAGCTAATCTTGGAAACATATTACTGGTGACCATGATGCATTGCTGAATTTGTCATGAGGTGACCATGAAGAAGTTTTGTTTGGGTAACATGAAGAGTTGTGTTGACACCTGCATGTGAAGAACAAGGATGTCATTGATGACGTGACGTGGAGATTTAGTGAATGGATAACTGAAGATTGACAGGGCTCGTTGGAAAATACTTTGGGATCCGTGAAGTACAACCAAACATATTTTGACAAAGCAAAGCTATAGGATTGGTGTCCTTGGAGTTGGTGCTCCTAAACTCAAGGCTGGTGCCTTGGATAAGATAGGGTCGAAGCCCTCGAGGTCTAAGCCTCACTAAAGTCCAAGTAGGTGCTTGGCACATCCCAGGTTGGAGACTAGGTGTCTTCATCAATTGTTGGATCCCTACCTATATCGTACTTGATTCATTGTAAAGATTATATTAATAAAAGCATTTATTTCTATTGTTAATTTTGTGTTCTAAATATAAGTGATCTAACTGGTAAAAATAACAATTGAAAATAAATACTGATTGACCCCCCTCTCAGTATTTTCAACAATTACTGAAGAAATGAGTCACATTTCTTTGGGACGATTTCGATATGCACTCCTTCGATGCTTTGAAAAAGGCATTGACCTCTGCTCCATTTTTTAGTCCACCCGATTATAGCATGGATTTCCTCTTATATATCTCGGCAACAGAATCAACCATTGGGATTGTTCTGGTTTAGGAAGACCATGCTCTTAGAGAGAATGTGATTTACTATTTGATTCGAGGCTTAGCCAGTCCTGAAATTTGGTATTCTCATATAAAGAAATTAGCTTTGGCATCAATTCACACTGTCCAGTGACTTCGTCACTATATTATGCTTAGAAAAATTTTGTGTTAGACAATGTCAACCCATTTCAGTTTGTCCTCATTAGGCGAGTGATTGGGGGAAAATATAATAAATGGATTTTCATATTACATGAATTCAATATTGAATTCATGTCAGCCAAGTCCAAAAAATCTGTAGTATTCGCAGAATTGATATCAGATTTTCCTTGTGAAGAATATGTTGTTTATGAAGAGCCATTTCGTGATGAAAATATCTTCCTCATTTCTTCACAAGATCCTTGGTATGGAGACATCATATTATATCTCCAGACTTCACTTTTTCGAAGGTTGAACGCAGAAAATTGCCTCACCTATCTAAAATTTATATTAGTATTGGTGACACTTTGTATCATTGCAGGATTGATTCAATCCTTAGACACTGTTTAACCTTAGAAGAAGCTGAATCTTTTCTTAATTATTTCCACAATGGAACTTGTGGAGGTCATATGTCTGGGCTTGTTACAGCCAAAAAAATCTTACGTGCAGGCTATTTTGGCCCTCGATTTTTAAAGATTGAATGGAAGCGGTCAAGAAGTGTCTTCCTTGTCAAATATATACTCAGAAAACGTGTGCTCATCAAACACCACTTTTACCTGTCATCACTATCAGTCCGTTCAAAAAATGGGGTATTGATTTTACGACCTATAATCTGACTTCGGCGATGGGTCAAAAGTACATTATCATAGTAGTGGAATACTTTACGAAGTGGGCTGAAACTATGCCTACTTTCGCAAACGATTGAGACAACAACTCTTATCCTTTTCAACCAAGTCATTTCTCATTTCGGTATTCCAAAGGAGATTGTCACTAACCATGGCAATCATTTCTAGAATAAGATGATGTCTGAGTTGGCTTTAAAATTGGGATTTCGACAGGAGCATTCATCTTTGTACTATCATCAAGTTAATTGTGAGGTTGAAGTCATGAATAAATCCCTCAAAACTATCCTACAAATGAAAATAAATAAAGATAGACTCCAAATGGAACATCATGTTATATCCTATGCTTTGGGCATACTAGATTTCAGTTAATCTTGCCACAAGTTTTACTCCTTTTCAACTAGTTTACTGTTTGGAATGAATCTTCCCTATAGAATGTGAGATTCCATCTCTTAAATTAGCAGTTGAAATTCTTCCAGACACATATAGTCTTGAAGAACGCCTTATCAATTTGGAACATCTTGATGAGAAACGTCAAGATGCAACCACAATAAATGAGGCTCATAAAAAGAGAGTAAAAACCCAATATGAGAAGATTGTGCATCCTATGGTTTTCACTGAAGGTGACCTTGTCCTGGTCTATGACCAAGATAAAGACACCTTGGGGGAAGGAAAATTCAAACCTATGTGGTACGGTACATTCATCATTAGAAAGGTCTTAAAGAAAGGTTCCTATGAGTTGGTTGACTTTGATGAAAATGTGTTGTCGGAGTCCAGAAATGGGATTTATATTAAGAAGTATTATGCCTAGGCTATTGCCTAGAATTTGCTTTGTTTTGTAAATATTGTACATAGTTGTTCATTTCTATCTATGGGACTTGTGGTGATGGTGGTATTTTGGTATGCTTTGGAAGGTGTAAATGGTTGATCGAGTGTATCTGGGATTCACCGATGGTGCTAGTAAACATACTCTGGAATTAGATTCCGCCACTTGGGTAATACACTATTCATCTAGTTAGTTGTTAGTTGCAATAGGCACATGTATTGGTCCTACATCCAATAATATTGCTGATATACAATGTTGTCATTAATTTTCTATCCGAAGCAATATCTTTTGGTATTCAATCGTTAGTAGTTTATTTGGATTCACACCTGGTAGTGTCTCAACCAAATAACATATATAATGTGAGAGATTCTTTATTACATCGCCAATTTCTGTCAGTGACATTATTACAAAGACCATTTAATTTTATTACTTTCATTCATATTCCACGATCAGAAAATTCATTTGTTGATTACATAGATAATTAAGCATTAGATTTGCATATTAATCATTCATCACATTAAAATAAAAAATACCATGAAATCATTTGTATATATGATCAAACCATCACGAAACTATCTGTATATAGATAGGAATAATATGTTCAAAATATTACAAAATGTGGACAAATGTCCTACCAAATTAGAGCTTGTTGGCTTGTTGGGGCTTGACCCAGGTTCAGAGTTGATTTAGCCAAACAAATCCCGGTACTACTGGCCCTTTTAGCAAAAGTCTGCGGAGCACAAACTGAGGTCTCACCAGAAGTAGTATGGGAGGGTGATAGAACTAGGTTTCCACACCCTGGAGATGTTTGATGAGTTCAAGTGGTCCACGGTTGGTCCTTGTGTGCACGTTGCTACACGCACTTTCTCGTACCTCGTTGTCTAAGATATTGTCTTCTCGCAACCCTACTCGGGGGCTGAACGCTGTTATTACCCAAGTTCTTACTAGTAGTCCATTGTTAGTTGATTATTTTATCTTAATGCTTTAAGTATACTTAACAACATAAATCATTCATACAGGTGCATGCAGTAAATAACTAGTATATTTGCAATTTACATAAAACATGCATTAACCTAGGAACAAATACACATAGTTATGATAAATTTTTTCTTTATTAATCTCTTCTTCAGTTACAAACTTGACTCCACCCTACGCACTCAGCTGTAGGGGTCCGCGCACTCAGCTGCGAACTACTAGGCCTCTATGCACTCAGCTGTAGGGACTTCTCCTACTCTACGACCCACGACACACCTAGTTACTTAGACTCTTTCTTCTCTCTACTACTTCGCTATCTCCATTGCTATCTTTTACACTTAGAGCCTCACTCTATTTATACAATCCCATGTTCTGCGGAACATGGGTAGGCCGAAATTACATTACAAGACTAGGGGGAACAACCCTGTGACTGTATCATACATTTCGTGCTCCATGCCTGTAATTCGTGGAGTCTTTACAACAATATCGGGTCAAAACTTAGGATTTGAGCTCCAAAACATGCCTTGGGGGGATTCCATGCCCAACATGCCCCCAACACAAACATCGTGACTTGCCCTCAAGTCACTCTGCAGCGCGACGATCTTTGCACGGAGTCCCTCATCGTGTTCTCAAACTATGCTGAGGTCAGCAGTGCACTGGGCTGCTGCTTGCTGGATCTGCTACATCCGCTGTTCTGAGACCTCTGTGTCCGAAGTGCTTCCCTGCATCTGTGCGTACATCCCCTATATATGCACGAGCTTTCCTTCAATGGCTGCTGTGATAGTGAAAGCCTCATCGATCCAAAGTTGGACGCGTGCTTTTAGAACTGCCTCCTTATATCGAGCTGCATCAACCTACTCCTTTAGTGCCTTAGCCTGCTACATCCTTGCAAGCTACTGGGTGAGGACCACTGTCTGCGCAGTTCCTTGGACACTGTCATATTGATGCCGGAGTTCTTGCGCTTCTATTTCGAAGCAATGGATATTGGGGTCCTCTTGCAGAGTTGTGATAACCTCAAGTGATTCTTCCAACATGTTGGTGCAGTCTCGCACTGCACCTCCCATTTCCTCCAATCCCGCTGTGATATCTCTAGTGCATTGTTCTCTGACTTCCGAGGGAGTGGATGGCTGCGCCTTTAACCGCAACTCGACGATTTGAAGATTCAGATCCAGCTGAACCTTGGTTGTTTCTTCCCTGGCCTCACGGACTCTTGTTGCTAACCTGTGGATCCGCACCTCCACTAGTAGATCTGCTGGAATGGCCAGCTCCCAGACGCTTCACCAAGCGTCGTCTACCACCTGCACCAACTTTTGATTTTGTGACACCAATTCATTGTGCTACAAATTGAGTTTTTCCATGTTTATCTTTTTCTCGTTGAGGACTTGGATCGTGTGGCTCTCCCTAGCGCACAACTCTGCCGTTATCACATCATGTAATAGATATAGTGTCTCACGTGGAAGAGCAGCTAGATTAAGACCAAGGCCTTTCATCATGCTAACCAAAATCTATTGACCTCATTCACTGTCACTAGGGCCCCTTCTAGCAACACTATTGTGTTTTCCTTCCGTGCGTGTAGCATCTGCTCTGCTGCTGAGGATCCTGCTGTGAGGTGGGTTGAAAGGGTACCCACCTAAGGGGGATGCACCTGTCACTCCTACAACTGTGCTCTGAGTGCCCCTAACACAATCTAGTGCTCCTGCATAAAACCATGAAGAGCCTCATTTGTGACATCGCGCACCGTCTCACTGATGTCATGCAGATCTCAGTTAAGGTGATCAGGTCAATGGCTAATTTTGAGGCCTTGACCTTCTTCCTTGGTCCTGTTCGCTCTGCCGTGTGTGGGCGCTTCAATTGCATGGACACGGTCCCTGGGTCCACGCTCCCTTTTGCTGTTTCTGCTTCCTTTGTCTCTTGCCCCTGTGAGGGCATTGCTTAGCCCTCATCCACCTTTGCGATTGCTTCCTCGGCCTCCTGTGCTATTGTTGTTGCTTTTGTGGCCTTTTTCTGCTTGGTGGATTTCTGTGCCGCTTCCCGTGCTGCTCGTACCTCAGCTGCAACTATTTCCTTCTGCCTTTTCTTAACTAACTCTGTGATGTGCAACTTTCATCATCCTTCTTATTCTGCATTGCCACCCTCCCAAGTTCTGCAAGATCTGGGGTGTGCCATTCCAGGGGACATGCCTCCAAGACAATGAAAATGACATCGTCAGTGGCTACAAAAGGTATCTTGTCCACTGCTTCATTGGACCCTTGCGCGCCTTGATAAAGATGTTGTGCATATCAATCTTAAATTCTGCAAAACTTTGTAGAATATTGTACATCGTGGGTGACAAGCATGGCTTTTGATTGATCCAAATGTGGATGTTCATCTCCATGAGCACCCAGAAGATCTTGCTGTCACGTATCCTTTTCACATCCTTTGTGGCCCAAAGCGAAGCGTACTTCATGGCCTTCGGTAAATCTCTATCAATTATGGGAAATTGACTATCCTTCGGAAATTCCCTCACTACGAGCATTATGGATAGCAACAACCACGCATAGTGGAAGGTTTTACAATGCTCTTGGGCTTCACGACAATTTTATAAAAACTCGGTGTAGAGGAATTCAGACCAATTAAACTGGACCCCCTCCATGCACTGCTCGGCTAGTGCGATTACTGGTGTAGGTACCTCATCTACGTGACACTTTCGCATAAATTTTCCTGCTAGGATTTGGGTTGCTACGCGTGTTAGGGCCTAAATCTACCTCAGGCTGAGAAAGGCAGGTCTAGGGTAACATCAAACCACGCTTAACCTGGTAGCTAGCCCTACTAGGTCGAGAGAGGGCTCTCTCCTTGTCAATCTGAGGAAAATATAGCAAATGAGGCTTGAGATGACTGATGTAAAGACTAATTTTAGGCTAGGTATATGCCTAGAGGAGTTTGATTGAGTTTATGGTTGACTGATGGATCAAAAGTGAAAGACAGTTTTGGGTCTGGGGAATGGACTTAGTCTTGCAGACGTTTCTGTGGGGCAAGGTAGGAAAATGATTTAGTACTTTGAAATAAGTGAAATGGAGAGTCTTAACGCTGGTGAGGAGTTGGAGAGTGCATGAAAGTATCAGGAATCCTCTTCAAACAGTTGAAAACATGTATAACCAAATAAACCCTAAGGTAGAGCACTGCAACATCAATGAATTCCACCTTTATACTTGATTCATTTAGTTAAGCTGAAAAGAGAGAGAGAAGATGGTACACATAAGCACATGTAAACATGAATCACAGAGGGAAAAACAATACTAAATCACCTTGCTACAAGAATCCCACAAAATGTTGCAAACCCTGGTCTATTTCCTTGCCAAATTGCAGAGATGAATGTACAATAATGCTCAAAACATTCACAAGAGTCCAACCTTTACAAATGACTGAAAAAATACTAGATATAGGAAAAAAACCACCCATGCTAGCCTTTAGGGGTCGAATTCATGAGTTTAGGAGCTGTTTCAACAAGATCTAAACTAAGAACTGAAAAATAGGCAGTGGAACAACTTGCCTCTAAAACCTAGGAAATTGATTCATTCAGTTCAAAACCACCTATACATGATGTATCTACCTCCTTGAGTCAATTTTCATCATTTTTACATCAAATTACATCAATTCACATCAATTTACATCATGGGTTTGACCATGAGAGAGAAAAAGTTAAACTGAGAAAAAACTAGGTGAAAAATAGAGTTTTTGAGCAAAATTGGCACTTTTTCACCCTGTGCGTAGTTCTTTTTCCTAGCTGATTTTGGAGGCCTTCCCCTTCACAAAATTTGCTCCAAGTGGGCTTGATGGAAAGGTATATCTATCTAATTTCTAGGGAAAGTGGAATTTTTGAATTTTGTGTATTTTTTCCCCTCCAAAAGTCAGTTCTCCCAACACTACTTCCTATGTGGCCAAAAAGTGGCAGAGAGGGCATTTTTGAGGTGTTTTTGACCCTTTTGGAGGTCTAAAACTTGTCAAAAATTGCTAGTAATTGCTAGGTATGCATACTTTTTTGTGAGGAATCCACAAATGTAAATTTTTTCTCCAGAGAAGGTGCCTATCAAAAGCGAGTGCCAAGTGGTGCTACGCACCTGCTGAAAAAACCTATTTTTTCCTTAAAAATTTCAAAATTGCCAAAAAGTTTGCCAAATTTCTTGAAATTTGGCATGAGTGATCTGCATCAAGTACTATGTTGGGCCAATGAAACTTCAGCCAAGATCTTGAGCTTATCTTGCTCTTTCTTGCTCCTCAAATGTTTCCTCAACTTGGCTTTTAGGCTCCTTAACCTTGCTTTGCAAATTTTGTTTCATGCCAAATAGTGATAAGCCATGTGCCGAAACATCTTTTTCTCCTTGTTGGATTTCTCAAGTAGCTTCTCCAAGTACATATTTTCCCTCTCTAGCCAAGATTCCCGGTCAACATCAATATCTTGCTCAAGCGGTGTCAATTTGACTTTCCTCTTCTTTGCTACTTGCTTGTTTTCCCTTATGGTTTGCAGCTCGTCTACTTATCCTCCAACTGCTTGTTCCATTTCTCAAGGTGATTTATGATCCACTTAGCTCTTTCAAGGTTAAGAGATAAGTCATGAATGTCAGCTTCTTTTTCTTTAATGATCTCCTTGAGTTTTGAGCTTTGGGTGCCCAAATTAGTATCCTCATCCTGAATCAAAATGAAATCTCTCTCCTGAACTTCAGAAGGCCCTTCATCATGTAATGGTTGTTTCCCTTTGTCCTGTACCTGCTTTGCTGAAGAAGAAGGCAAAGCCCCTTTCACCCCGGGTGAATATAACATTTTCCTATGGTCTGATGAAGGAAACGAGACCCCTTCCACCCCAGGTGGAGATAGTACTCGTTTGGTAGCTGTAAATAATCTCCTTGTGCCATTTTCATAAGTGATAAATATTGGCACACCTGTAGTTTGAGTCTCATGAAATTATTGCTGATTTGAAGGCCCTTCTGCCACTTGAAATACTGTTGAGGTCACTTGAGGGCTTTTGAAAACCTCATGTGAAATGAAAGCATCCCATGAAACATTCAACAAGTTCCGCTGATGTAAAACAAAAATCTTGATCAATGAAAAGTGATAAATGATGTTGTATTATTGATGAGGAGGTTTTATTTGCACCAACGTGGTCATTTATCAATATTTTTGCATATGAAATATGCGAGTTTCATCATCCTCACTCTAGTGAAATGCATCAATAATCTAACATGATAAGTGTAGAAGCGAGAAAATCTCCCTTCACAGCTGAAGTATTTGATAATGAGCTTCATGAGTGGAGCATAAGTGTCCTGTAGGTATCTGAAAGGAAAGACCCTACTGATTTGCTTTTGATAACTAGCCTTGATATAAGGCTCATAATGCTCTTTGTCCACAAGTTGTCCTTTGTTCCACTGTTCACCCACATTAGGAATACTTGTTGCTTCAACTATAGTTTCAGGTGTCAAAGTGAAGGTAACACCTGCTAAATTGACCTGGCCATTGTGAAGATGGAGAACAAATAGTCTAGCAAGCTCATGGTGGTATTTCACCCTTTCCACCATCTCACAAAACTGGTAGCAAGACTGATGTTTGAAACATGCTACTGCAAGAGGACAAGCCAATAACTCTGTGAGTGTAGTGGGCTCCTCTCAGATGTGTTTTCCTCCCTTATGTGGTCTTCTTGGTGAATGAATCTCTCGGGAGGAACCACTCATAGTTTCCTCATCCCTTTCATGAGCTGAATCTGTTTCCATATTTGCCACTATATGGTGTAAAATGATGAGTATGAAGAGATTTTATTTCAAGAATAGGTGACTGTTGTTTGATGAATGGGATTGATGAGTGGGACTGATGAATGAAGGATTTTGATGCTAGCTGTAGGGTTATTAGGGAGTGATAGGGTTTGGGAATGCAGATTAGGGTTTGGGGAATAGTGGGAATTAGGTTTTAGGGTTTTGGGGATAGGGGGTAGGATGAGTGTGAATGAGAGAGGGAAAGGGAAATGAAATGAGTGAAATTTCAGTGGAGAGGAATGTGAAAATGATGCAGGGGAGTAAAACAACAAGAATGACAAATTACAAAACCCTAGATAGTTTTTGCAATATAACTGTGCAACAAATTAGGGTTTGATTTTGCACCTATCAAAACACCATCAAGGAGGACTAAATCTCTTGCAATGGCAAAATGGGAGGTTTCACTTACTTATGGAATGATATTGGCAAGATTTTGGAGCTTGAGCAAGTTGATTGGATGAAATTTTGGCTAGGCAGACTAGTGCGTCGCGCCAACACCCAGGTGCGTCGTGCTTGGCAGGTGCGCTAGGCCAGTTCAAAACCCTTTGTAAATTCTGCACCCGGTGGGCCGCGCCTATGCCCAGGTGTGTCGCGCCAAGAAGAATTTCACAAATTTGCTGTGATTTTTCTCCTTTCACCTCACAAACGTGATTTTGTCTTGTTCTCTCTCTCTTTGAGCAAAAATGAAGTCTTTAACACAAGAAACACTTTATATACCTTTTGACTTTAATTTTTTCATTTAGAAAACCCACTTTCTAAAGTTTGATTTTCACTTTGTTCTTTAAAACTCTGTTTTGCAGTTTGGCTCTCTTTTTGACATTTGATGGACTAATGCTTGGATTTTCTTGTCTCTTTTGTAGGAGCTGGAGTGCAGGAGTTTGGCAAGGTGACCCAGGGCTACATTTCCAAACTTATTACATATAGGAAAATTAAAATTACATGAAATTTTTATACATAGAACATAAAACTCTGTTTTTCCTCAAAACAGGGTTTTGAGGAAAAATAAATTATTGAGCATGTCATTATTGAAAATTTTGATGTTGAGACCTTATTAGCCCTCCTCATGTGCCTAATGACCATTATTGAGCTTCTGGAAGACCATGATGACAAACCCTAGACCTAATCAGACCTAAAACCCTAAAAATGGCTTTTTCAAATGTAAAGACAAAAGATGACTGTAAATGACCTGAATTTGTGAAAATAGGCTAGCAGGTAAAGACCATGAGGGAAATTTGTTAATGTTCTACTACCATCAGATGATCCATGATCCTAATGGAATGAAGCTGATCATATGAGCCACCTAAAAATACATGCAACAAGAGAATTTCGATCACTGATGGAGGGATGAAGATATCGACAGTAACAACGCGTATCGCTTTTTCCTTGATGATGGAGATGGCATGTTACAGATTCATTTGGGCATATCAACCCTGACTCACAGGTCAATGTTATTAGATTTCATCAACCCCTAATATAGTTGTTACATGCCCTAAAGAAGTTAGTCATCAGAATGCCTTACTCCCAAAGAAGTTCCTTCACAAAAAACATCCAAAAAGTTCCCCTAAGGAGATCAGTGCATGAAGCCTTCTATCAAGCTACAATGCATTGCAGGAGCTACACTGACTGAGTGCTATGCATCACACTTAGTCCCTTTTTAGCCCGCGATGAGAAAACTTGGGAAAATTTCTGTGAGGGTTTGAAGATTCCTTATCCATTGGAAGCCTCAAGAAGTTTCTCAAGTGCCACTTGCCCCTCTGAGTTTGCCCTTGGATGACAAAGGGAATTAGGAAACATCAATTCCTTATCCTTCCTTCCATGGAACTGATTTCTAAATTTAGAAAGGCATTCATTACCTCCATTGATAGAATAACCTCCTTCACTTACCTATAAATAGATTACTCATCTAAGAGATCTGCAAAAAAATATTGAGTTGGAAGGAGATGCTGATGGTATGAGATTAGGATTGAGTGAAAGTATTATGATATTGTTGGAATGTATTGCTTTTCATGAGGTGAAATTGAATTGGAAGGATGATGCTGGATCGAACTCGCACTAGTTGTAATCTTTCCTCTTATCAATAAAGTTTTTGAGATTTTTCCCTTATTCTTGGTGTTTATGTTAAACACATTCATGTCTATATCATGCTTTCGATTTCGTGCTATTCTTGAACAATAGATCATTATGCTTTGACGGGTTTTTGTTTCTGTAAGTTGTGCAGGTACTTCTCAAGTGATTTAAGTACAGGAAGGAGCAAAGAAATCAGTCAAGGGAGATAAGGAATAAGTAGAAGTTACAAGTAGGTTCTCTGTCCCTTATCTTATCTTTTTCTTATAGGAAAAATTAAGATTGCTTTGACTGTTGTTTCTAGATTAGCTACTAGATCTAGAGGGTTAGGCGTTTGTAGAAACACTAAATATTCCAAAACAAATTGGCGACTTTGCTAGGGATAGCATTTTCCCTTTTTAGTAGTTAAGTAGCCTCTTAGAAAATTCCAATATACTATACTTGTTGTCATTTATTGAATTCAATTCTAATCCACTGAAAATTGAATCAAATTTGAGCCAAAAACACCTTCAAAATTTCCCACTGTAATCATTGCACTGTCCTTCACTGAGACCTGCGATGCATTGCATTTCCCACATTGGCACATAGCAATTCAGTGCAATGTCTATCACCACAGCCTGCGCTGATCTCTTGAGGATTAGTTTTCCCATCTGGGAGCTGAAGTTTTGTGAATTTTGATCTTTGATTGAATTGCTTGTTGAATATGAATGATGTCTCATCTATGAAACCAACCTTCATCTCTTTAATTTGGCCATGTTTAGACTAGGATTGGTGAATTTTTTTTATGTATTTGTTTTGTCATTTTCAATCCATTGTCGAAAAGTATTTTTGATCGATTGTTTTGTCGGTAGAAAAAGTGTCGTAAAATCGTCATTTTCTTCAGAAAGTGAAGTGTCATAAAATCCACCTTCATGGATAGTCGATCGATCTATTTGTGCATTTGATTTGTATTTTCATTAAAAGTGTCGGAAATCTTCATTTCTTCAAAACTAAAAGTGTCGTTCAATATTCCTTTCTCTCTTAGAAGAAATTGTCATAAATTTCCATTTTTTATGAAAAAGTTCTGAATCGTTGTGCATTAGTTTTTCTTATTGCATCATTCACATTAAGAGAAACTAAAAAGAAATACATGCATTTGCATCTTAGAGTTTCAGTTTGTGTGCTAAAAGGAATGGTTTAGGGCATTGCATTCATTTGTTCTCTTTGTTGTTTGTTCAAAAAGTACTTCTATGCTCTATCCCTCATAGTTTGAATTTTCATTGTTGAAATTAAATGAAAAGAGTGCTTATCATTCTAGTTGCATTCTTAGGAATTTCAGAACACATTTTGCAGTGAACCTTCAAAGGAAAATTTCAAAGCAAGATCAACTTAAAATAAACATCAATTAATCTAACAACGCTTTGGAACTTAACGAAAAACATCTATAAGTCTAGGCTAGAGACGTGTTCCGACGTCTTTAAACCTAGTGGCTGTTGTTTTCACTGAAGGTTGGGTGATTCCTCCTCTTTGATCTAATAAGTGCTAGTATGGACTTGTGCTCCTTGTGCCATTGCTTATATAGTGGGAGACCCCAATAGGTTGAAATCCTTTATCCCTAGGAAGTCGAGTCTACTTCCTTACCGATTGCAATGCACTGAACACAACATTCGAGAAGATTGACTACTGTATGTAAAGTCCTTGGAAATTTCTCTTTCATTTATCACCAGGGTGTATATTGCAGTTTTGCGATTTGTCTGGTAAACCCTCTTGTCTAGAGTCTCCACAGTAGTCACTTTCATCCCTTTTCGACTCTTTAAAAGTAAAAGGATCATCTGAGCACTTGTCCTTTCAGGCTCATTAAAAATCGAAGGCGACTAGAGTCATGTTTTGATTCTTCTCGACTCTATAAAATTGAAAAATCAAGTCCCAGTGTCGTTAAAATTAATTGACCACGAATAACATCCTTATTCCTTAGTTGATTTTAAGTTGATAAAGTAATCCGCAATCATGGAGGAAAGTCAATCCAAACCTTGTCGTTCGCAGAGAACAGCGAGTCAACTGCCTTTTCCTCCTGAAGCGACACCAATTCGGACAAAGCGGTCTCGTTTAACTGAGTCTAGTACATCAAGAACTCCTAGTTCTTCATCTGGATTGTTTGAAACATTTGTTTCAATAGCTTCAGAGACTCCAGTTACTCGAATTATTTCTGGTACATCCATTCCTAAAGAGGAAGTTTCACAGTTACCTGAGGACATTAATACTGATCCTAGTGTAGCAAAAACTGAGGTTGTCCAACAACAAGTTGATACTCAATTTGAAATTGTTCAACCTGAAAGCACTTTTGAACTTGAAATAGCTCCATCAGGGGTTGGTCCAGAATCTATCCCAATTCCAATAGAAGTTACAGCTGAACCAAAAGTTGTTCAGGAACCTCCCTTTGAAACTGTTGTTCATTTACCTGAACATCTGGATTTCAATTTTGAACATTCAGAAGTTTTTACCCCTCCGACATTAGTCACTGTTGAAACTACACTTTCATCAACACTAGAAATCTTTTATGGATCCGATGGTCATCCTCTTCCACTAGATTTGATTGCCATAAAAGAGATAGTAGAGGATTCCCACCTAGAACCCCGTTCCACTTTGGAACCGAGGTTAATATTTATCTTGCTACTCCTGATTACTTTGCTTCATCTGAGCCTGCTTCCTTGCAAGTTCTCGTCGAATCTTTAGAACAAATTTTGGGTCAGTTAACTATGGCTGAACAATCGTCAACATCCAAGACTATATCATTTGATGCAGCTGCAACAAAATCTTCTATTGTAACTCCCTCGATGTTTTCTACCACACCTAAGTTGCACCTATGGTGAATCGTCCATCCTAGTTGGTTAATCATTGTTTGGAACCCACTCAGGGGTTGCTTCTGCACCATGGTCAACACCCATACACTCGTTCAGAATTCTACTTGGTTTTTCTCAAATGGGAACTCAACAATTTGATCCTACACATCAGTATCAATTTGATCAATCTAATCAAAGACCGGTATATCCATTAAATACTTGATTTCCACCATGTGGAGAGAAATATGCTTATTCACTATATCCTCCTTATTCTGGAGGATAACCATATGGTAATTTCCCACAATATTCAAGTCAACCTAGAATTAGAGTTTGTCAATGGCAGCTAGTAATGCCGGACCAACCAAGGCTTGCGTATCCAACACAACCAATGCAAACCATGTCAAATATCCCTAGTATACCTATTGTTACTACTTTGCCACAGTCACAAGCTCAAACTGTTGTATCTCAACCAGTACAAACTGATCCTTCTTCCTTGCAACCACCAGTTTCAAGTCAAGAGGTTCAAGTTTCTCAAGTTGTTATACAACACCCACTTGTTTCTGGAGCCGAGCAACAACCTCAGGTTATTATAACCTTATCTAGAATGACCCAGGCTTATGCTGGTATAGTTGATCCATAGCTTGGACAATCTTTCATTACTGGGTAGCAACAGTTGGTTCAACAACCATGGCTGCCAAAATTCCAACAACCCCAATTCCAACAATCCCAACCCCAGTTTGGACTTGGTTCACAAGCTCAAACTGGTTTTGGTCAATATCAAGCTTACCAAGGACCTGGACAACAAGGATTTGCAGGTTATGGACAACCACAATTCCAATCTGGTTATCAAAAACCACCTTATATTGATTTTTTCCAACAACCGTAATAAGTTTACCAAATGCAGATGCCCTATGTTGGTATGAAAAGACCTATTGCAAAGGCGATTCCATCTTATTCTGGGTATGCTCAACCTGACTTGAATAGACAGTTGCCATTCATAACAACTTTAGAATTACTAGATTTAAACTGGCTCACTAATGATCCAATTTCATATGCACCTTGGTGGCCGGTGATTCCCCATAAGTTACCATCTGATATTCCGAAGTTTAATGGAAATCCTAGAGAAGACCCATCGAATCATGTTATGACCTTTCATCTATGGTGTTCATCTAATACTTTGAATGATGATTCGATCAGACTTCATCTTTTCCAAATAATTCTTACTGGTCCGGCTGCTAAATGGTACATTGAATTACCAAGAGCTTCTTTCGATAACTTCACCATTTTAGCCACCACCTTTTTGATCCACTTCCAGTTACCTATCAGATATGAAATTGAAATGAAACTTTTGAACAACTTTAAATAGACTACCTCCACCCATATATTAAATCATATTCATGAATGGCGGCGTCATCGTCGAATGGTTAAGACGTATGTTCCTGATCAGCTTTTAGCTGAGTGGTTCATAAAGTCCTTGTTGCCATCTATCACCGAGAATGTGGTAAAAGGAGGAATTGTCATAGAAGAACAAGTTATTGCTCGTGCTCTATATTTGGATTTGATTTACACACAATCCGACACACTCTATGATAAAATTCCTGATGCACCTAGACCAGCCTTCACTATTCCACCACCTCCAAAATCGAGCAGGGACTCTCATGCCAACAACTATGTGATCAGTTCTTCAAGCACACAAACGGCAAGAGGACCATTTGGTCAAACTCTTGCTATTTCCAATCAAACTAAAAATACATCAAAAAATGCTCTTGCCTTAGAGATTAATGCCGTGTCATCTGACAAAGGCAAGAATCCAAAGCAACTAGGAGGTAAGAAAAAGGGAAAGAATAACAAAAAGAAACAGGAAAATTCCACTCATGAGAAATCATCTGAATCCCCTATTGCGGCTAGGAAACCTCGTTATCCATGTCTGATATGTAATGATGAGAATTATACAAGAGATTGTCCACATCGCTCTGAGGTCTCTAAACTTCTAAAGACATCAAATACCTCAACAGTGTTGACAAATCCATTTCCAACCCCAGAGACACATTTGGTTGCAACTGATAATGCTTCCACATCCTAAGTACTCATGTTATCTATCGCAAATTGGAAAAACGATGTTTTGGTGTCAACAAGGAATAAAGATTATGGAAATCCGTCGTCGTCAAATAACCATGCTATTGATCAACCTAGTACTTCGACCTCGACTTCACCAGAAGTTGTTCTACCATTTATACCTGAACTAATGATAAAGCCACCGAAGGGAGTTGTACACAAATCAACATTCAAGCCTCGTGCTCAAGTAGCTCAAAACTATAATATAGTGGAAGATCTGTTTCAATCACCTTCCGCTATGTCGACACTTGAGGTATTGCAAAAATGTCCCTCCCAGAAACAAGATCTATTGTCAGCAATAGGTGGAATAGATCCTACAAATTCAAATATTGTGGTTTTTAACCATGTGAGATATGCACCACAGTTACTAGTGCAATTAGCTTTCCTAATACAAGTAGAAGCCCTCAATAAAAATGTTCATCGAACTATTATTGATGAGGGGGCATATACTTGCATTATGTCCATGAGCTGTTGGAAAAATCTTTGTTCACCACCCTTGTCATGATCACCAACTACATTGAAAGCATTTGATGGAAAAACATACACTCCATATGGAATTTTGAGTAACCTGCAAATCGAACTAGGGGGCAAAACAGTAAATGTTGAAGTTGAGGTAGTTGATGGACTCCTTGATTACAAAATTTTACTAGGAAGGCCTTGGGTATATGCTATGACTGTTGTTGTTTCCACATACTTTCGAACGATTGCATTTCCATTCAAGAGTGGAATGACAATAATTGATCAACTAGCCTTCTTTTCCAATAGTTCATAGGCTATGGGAAGCATTCCGTTGACACACAGAAACTCACCATCACTTCAGAATGTTGGAGTGGGTCTCCTTAAAGATCCTTCCCCGATGGGCAAGAGTGGAGACTTGTAACACAATTTCTTCTGCATCATCTGATTATAAGAAGATTTCAACTGCTTTGAAAGTGATGGTCATGGCGAGGTAATGCCCCCAAGCCCCATGGAATCGACATAGCAATCAATTTTTTGGGCTTGGGCGGCAAACCCTAATGCACACTCAACAATTGCATGGGTAGATGGGACATTAGAATATGGTACCTCTTTGTATCCTTTTTCACGTATACATTCTACAGATGGAGTCATCCAATCAATGATGATAGGAGAGACGTCGTGGGAAGATTATCATTATCATTCCCACCTTCGAGATCACAATGAATATTATTCAAATGAACTCAATCACCCATCAATCATTGATTTATTGTCAAATTTTGTAAATATTGTAGATTCTGAGCGTAATTTGTCTAACATAGAAGAAACAATTTCTATAAACATTTCAACCAAGCCTAACATTGTAGAAAATATTCATGTCAGAAAATCTTGTTCTCCATTGGAACTAGATAATTACTGTGCTCTTTTTTGCAACTTTCGAGATGTGTTTGCATGGTATTATGAGGAGATGCCGTGCATCGAATCAAGCATAGTTTAACATGAGATTAAAATGTACCCTGATGTCAAACCAGTATGACAACGGCTTCGACTGGCTCATCCTAAGAAAGCTGCTGCCATTAAAGCAGAGGTTGAAATTTTTTTGAATGCTGGCTTCATTTTCCCTATACCTCTTACTAATTGGGTATCTAATATTGTTCTAGTGATGAAAAAATAAGGGAAAATTTGAGCGTGCATCGATTATAGGGATGTAAACCAAGCATGTCCAAAGGAAATTTTTCCTACACCCTTTATCGACTAGATTATTAACGAATGTGCCAGATGTGAAATCTTTTCATTTATGGATGGATTTTCTGGCTACAATCAAATCAATATCCGCCCGCAGGACCAATCAAAAACTACCTTTATTTGTCCGCGGGGCACATTTTCTTATCGAAAGCTACCTTTTGGTTTGAAGAATGTAGGGTCTACATTTCAGAGGGCGATGAATTATGCCTTCCATGACATCAAACACATTGTTCAACCCTATCTTGATGATTTGCCTGCTCATTCGTGAAAACGGATTGATCATCCACAACATTTGAGAGCAATATTTTTACGATGTCGACACTACAAGATAAGACTCAATCCGCACAAATGTGTGTTTTGTGTTGGCTCTAGTCAATTGCTCAGATTCATATTTTCAAAAGATGGAATTCGACTCGATCCAATAAAGGTTCAGGGAATTCTTGACATGCCTCCACCTTCAAATTTGTTACAGATACAAAGACTTCAAGGGAAGGCAAACTTTCTGAGGAGGTTCATTCCAAACTACGCTGAATTAGCTAAAGGTTATACATGTCTATTGAAGAAAGGGATACCCTTCCATTGGGAACAAGTTGTGCAAGCTTCTTTTGATGCTCTCAAAGATTCCCTGATTAGAGCATCATTAATGTATTCCCCAAACTATTAAAAATACTTTTACCTGTATCTCGCCGCTACAGATACAACCATTGGTATGGTTTTAGTTCAAGAAGAAAGTGGAACTGAACATCCTATTTATTATTTGAGTTGTAATGTCAATGATATAGAAAGAAAATATTCATATGTTGAAAAGTTAGCCTTGGCAACCATTCAAGCCACACAGATATTTTGTCATTACATCCTCCTTCACAAAACTACCATTGTATCAGATTGCAACCCTATGACATACATTTTTTCACGTCAATTGCTAGGGGAAAAATATTCTAAACAGATATTTATTTTGTAGGATTTTTATTTGGAGTTCATCAAATCTAAATCAAAGAAATCTCCAGTCTTTTCCGAGTTACTTTGCGACCTTCCCTCATCCTCCAATGATTTCACATCAGAAGCATCAATCTTGGATGAGTCTCTATTTCTGAGTTCGTCAAGTGATCCATGGTATGGAGATATATTGGTCTATCTCTAGACCCAAGCTTTTCAACCTAATACCTCTCACTTTGAACAACGACGTACTCGATACCAAGCCAAATATTATCTGATCATTGGTGATACACTTTATTGTCGTGGTGTCGATACGATCTTATGTAGGTGCCTTACCCATGAGGAGGCCGAAAAATCTTTGATTGAATTTCATTTAGGTGCTTGTGGGGGGAATTTATCTGGTTATGCAACTGCACAAAAAATTATACGAGAAGGTTACTTCTGGCCATCCATATTCAAAGATTGCATTCTTGCTATTAGAAGTTGCCATGCTTGCTAGATTTTTGATCGTAAAGCCAGATTACCACCTGCAACACTACATCCAGTCATTGTTGTTGGCCCATTCAAAAAATGGGGCATTGATTTTATGTCATGTAACGCCACCTCGACCGGGGGGCATGGGTATATTATAGTCGTTGTTGACTATTTTACCAAATGGGCTGAGGCGATGCCTACATTGAAAAAAAGTGGTGAAATGACTGCTCTTTTTTTTTTTTTAACTATGTGGTTTCCAAATTCAGTGTACCACGCTATAGTTATAGATCATGGATCACATTTACGCAATCACATGATGATCGAATTAACTACCAAATTAGGATTGTCACATAATAGTTCTACTCCATACTACTTGCAAGCTAACCGACAAATTGAAGCTATCAACAAAATCCTTAAACGCATGTTGCAAAGAATGGTTGGAGTCCATAAAAGGAATTGGAATTTAATCTTGTACTCGGCTTTGTGGGCATACATACCTCGGTGAGAAATGCGACTAGATTTACGCCTTTTCAGTTGGTGTATGGTTTGGAAGTAATCTTACCAATCTAATGCGAAATTTCATCCCTTAAACTCGTAATCGACCTGCTACCAAATACTTTTGAAGAAGAAGCACTTTTCTTGGAATTAATCCATATGGATGAAACCCGTCATGACGCCGCAGTGGCTAACGAAGCTCATAAGAAACACATCAAGGCACAATATGATAGAAATATCAAGCCTCGTGTCTTCTCAGAAGGTGACTTAGTCTTGCTTTATGATCAGGATTCTGATAAACTGGGAGCAGGGAAGTTTGAACCATTATGGATGGGCTATTACATTGTTAAACGTGTGTTGTCGAAAGGGGCCTACGAGTTAATAGATTATGATGGGAATCCATTGGCACAACCCCAAAATGGGTTGTATCTTAAATGTTACTATGCTTAATTGAGTGTAGTAAAAACTCTATATATATGCTTTATTCGCATTACATTGTGTGTTAGTTTTCTTTTAGAGTTTTGATTTGGTTAGGTAATCCACTTCAAATTTGTTACAGATGTCGAACTTTTTGGAACCATTTGTTGGGTATGCTGACAGAGCTAGTCGTAATACACATAACCTATCTTCTGCACCATGGGTCATTTTCGCTCTGAGCGGCGAGTTAGTGAGTTTTAGGGGTATATGTATTGGATGATCGACAAACAATATCGCTAAGTATAATGCGTTGATCGAACTCCTCTCTAATTCTATTTCACATGGCATACGCCGAATTATCATTAGGCTAGACTCACAACTTGTCATACTACAACTTACTAACATCTATTCCATTCGAAACACAACTATTCATCACATGTTCCTTAGAGTTCGAATTTTGGAAAGAAACTTTGAATTTATTCAATATCAACATATTCCCAGAAATTTAAACACATTAAGTGACTCTCTAGCAAACTATGTGTTAAGTAGACATGTGCAACATATGTAAAGAAAGAATTTTCAATTCACATCATCATTTGAACAAGATTTCATCACTTAACCAAAATAAGACTCTGAAATTAGAATAGATAGCTGTATATAAGTTTTTACAAATAGTTTGTGTCCAAGACAAAATCGGTCATCTGACCCAAAAAACTCAAAAATGAATGCAAAAAATATCCCAATAGACTAGTGCTGCTGATGATAACAGGTCACAGCCTGTGCTATCATACGCAGGAGTCTCATCCAATGACTCGGCACGCCAATGGTATGGCGTTGCAATCTCATGGGTAACTCCTCAATCTGGACATCCGGAATACCGAGGGTTAAACCCTCTATGTGATCTTGCAACTGAGCCAAGGTCTCCGCTATGTCCAAATCTCTAAGAACTGCCCTCCCAATAGCTCTCTGAACTGGTCCACCTGCCTCCCATTGGCGTACCATAGGTCGAACGGATCCAACATTTGCATACATATACAAGTTTATTTAGTCTTGGTAACAATAAAATAAACACAAAAAGTAAAAACTTCAAAAAGAAAAACAGTGTGATGGAATCAATTTACCAATAGCGCTCCACTGTGCCCCAACTGGTAATACCAGATCTGGATCATCACGAAAGTCCATCCCAGCGTATGGATATTCTACGAAGGCCATCTCTTGATGGTCAAACCACTCAAAGAAAGTGGAGGAAAATGAGATCAATGACTGGCCAACATGCCTAGCCATAAGATCTACACACCTCTGCATCCGTGGGTCTCTAGGTCTAGGTACTCCCAGAGAAATGTGCTGTGGCTGCATAAGCGAGATTATCTCGAAGGTGAAAGAAATCAAGATAGACCCATATCCAAAATTTTTGTTCTTCGCATTCTTCACCTTGGTCTGCTAGTCTTTCATCAATGAAATAACTGTCTCACACCAGTTAAATACCTTTGGTTCCAGGCATTCTAAGGCATACTGCATATAAGACCTGTTAGCCAAATGTAACGATGCACTGCCAACAAATTTGGCAAGGGTGAAGAGGATTGTTCTCAATGGAAAATCATTAACATCTCGGATCTTGATCTTTCCGTCTCTGCTAGGCTGAGATCCTACCTGACAGAACTGTCGTACATACTCCCTCACTGATTCACCTCCTTGGGTGAATCCTGATAATGATATGGGGGCACCCCACCTCAAAAGTTCTGTAAGAAAGTAAATATCCTCTGTGGTAAAGGGGATCGTTTTTCCCCTGATGTTGAAAACTTGATCAGTAGGATCCCATGCACGAACAAGATTCTATAACAATTCAATTTGTTGTCTCGTGCTGGATAAACAAAAGTATTTTAGCAGCCCACAATTTCTTAAAGCATCAACTGTGCCCTGATTATTTAGGGAAATCATGTCTTGTTCTTCATGTTCTCTTTCTCTCCACTCAATGACCATTCTCATCCGATGAATGTCTAAAACACAACCATTAGACAAATTAGGATCCAAATTTTGCAAAAAACAGTTAAAAATTTGGGAGAAAATAGTTGTTTAATTTTGGTTTTTTGCGCCCATCGCACCATCCCATTAGAGACTATGTGATGAATTGCATGCTGTGTTTTAGGTGCATGAGATGCGTCACACCTTTCGATTTAAGAAGGGTGCGCTGATCCAGAGACTGCAAAATGAAACCACGGGGGCCTAAAAAACCAAGAATTTTTGTTGAAAATTGAAAATGAATGGAATGGAATGAAAGAGCACTGGGATAGCTCCTCCCTAGTCTGGACGGCACGAGAAACAATCCGTGGAACTTTTCACAATCAACTGGTGAAGTTTGGGGTAAAAAACTGCTCCAGAGCTCCAAATCAAACAGTAAAAATGAAATGGTTAAAATGAATTACCAAACTTGTTTTTATATTTACTTTTACATGTAAATCAAGTGAATGTTGGTTTTTATTCATTTTTATCCATGAACATGTATTTTTAATCATCTTTGGTGGAGTTTTGAGCAGGATGAACGACTGGAAGCAGAATCCGATATACCAAATGGCGAATTAAACATATTTAACCACAAAGTAAAATTTTGTTTCTTTTTCGAGCTTTGATAAAAATGAAAAGAAACCATAGAGTCCTCTTTAAACTCTTTTCAGACTCTCTAAATAAGAAAAGATTGTCGAGCGCTTGTCCATTCCAGCTCGTTAAAGGATTGGAAATGACATCTCTCTTGTACCATTTTATGTTTTTTCGGACTTGAGGGATTATTTTACGAAAAAGAACTTATAGAGTTTTATTTTCGTCCTTTTTCAAACTCTCTAAACATGAAAAGGACCGAGTTATCTTTTTCGTTAAACTCGTTAAAATATCAAATAGCGAAAAACTTGTCCATCTAGACAAGGTTGAGTTTCACCGTTGCCAGACTCGTTAAAACATCAAATAGCGATGGGTTTGCCCGAAGGGTGAATTATAGAACAAGCATATGTTATCCTCCTCAAGGATGATAAAAATAATGAGTTATTGGTCAGCAATGACTGGGGAAAAATGGGAAAAATCAAGAAAATTTTATGGTAGAAAGTCTCTCTTGAATATGACACTTCCACTTCATCTCCGTGACTAGTTGGGTTGGGTCATTCAGTTTGATGGTTATCACATTATTGGTCTCTCACACCATCCATTAATTTTTTTCGGGTCAACACTACAAATTCATCTCAGTGTCGCTGATATGTTCAAGAGAAGTCATCCAGTTAAAACTTCATCCATTGCAATACTGTAAACCTTCATTTTCATGACCGTCATTCTTGAACCTTGTCTCATTAGTCAATTCTCATCTCCAAAAAATCATTTACCTCATTTTGTGTCGTAGATGTGGGATACATCAAGGTCCTCCTACAATGAGTTGCTTCTTGTTGACATTATCTCATCATCCAAGAAGTTGACTTAGAAACAACCTATCAGTGCTTTGAAGCTTGCATACATCAATGGCAGTTTTCTCGCTTCTGGCGACAGGTTGAAATCAATGGCCTTCGAATAAAATATTTTCATGGTGTTCAACATCAAATCATTTATTCACACTGTTAGAGCCTAGATTGACCTCAGATTGAAGGGAGGAAATCCTAAGATAACCACAAACCAAGCTTAACCTGGTAGCTAGCCCTACTAGGTTGCAAGAGGGCTCTCGACTTTTCAATCTCAGTTGAGATGATTGGATCAAATATTTATTTTAGGCTAGGTATAGTAGCTCTAGGGTTTTTAATTGATTTTTTTGCTGGATCAAATAAAGCAGGTAGCTTTGGGTCCGGGAAATCAAGTCAGGAATGCAGGGTGTTCTATGGGGCGAGGTAGGTAGGTGTTTTGGCACTTGAAATTGAGTGAGATGGTAGGTCTAAGACGGGCGAGGAGCTGAGGAGGGCATGCAAAGATCATGTATCCTTCTCAAACAGTAGAAACCATAAAAAACTAAATGGTTTCCCAAGGCATAACATTGTAACCAATGGATTCTACCTATCTATCTTGATATCATTTAGCTAGAAGAAATGAATTATATTGTGACACACATAGCACATGAGAAAAACTAATAACAGAAGAAGAAACTATGCAAAAACACTTTACCACAAGTATCTCACAAAAATAGTTGCAAATCCTGGTTTATTTCCTTGCCAAACTGCTGTAAAGGTGTACAATGTAGCTTAGAGCATCCAATAGAGTCCAACATTTGCTAATGACTGAAAAAATACATAATATAGACATCAAACCACCTATGCTAGCCATCAGGGGTCAAATCCAAGAGAAAAGGAGTTGATGCAACCATTTCCAAATAGGGAACAGGAATATAGGCAGTAGAACAACTTGCCTCTATAAGCATGGAAACTGATTCATTTGACCCCAAAACTAACTCAAACTGATGAATCTACCCTCTAAGATCATTTTATTATTAATTTACATACCAAGGATTTAATTACAATCATAATTTCATCCATGAAGAGAGAAAAAGTCAACTTGCAATTGTTATAGCTCTAAATCTCACTGTTGATGTTTGTGATGTTGCACTCATGGCCTAGGGCAACCCCTCCTTCCAGACCTGGTCCAAATACTTAAAAAACAATTTTTTATTCCCTATACACGAAATTTCCCTGAGCTAAACGCGTGTGTATGTGGGTTTGTGTATACCCAACCCGCATATATGTCTTAAAACACTCAAAAAAATAAATTAAATCTCAATTTCAGGCGGAGATCACTGGTTTTACCTGTTGATAACCTATTAATTCCCATGGCACAACTGTTCCCAATGAATTCCCAACTAAAAAACTACTTTGGGAGAAGTATAAAAAGGCTTCAATGGGAAGGCCTAAGGGAGGAGAGAATAGAGAGAAAAATCACTTTGCTGAGATTATTCCTGACCAAGTCTAAAGATCCTTGTGCTTCCAACACTTCCCCCCATTATAGGAAACTCTTGTTTCCTTGAGCTTGGATGTTATTTCACTAGTTGAGATACCTTGGTATGAGTCATGGAAGGAGTTTGTTGAAGGCTTGAGATTGGATGGACCCAGAGGACGATTCGCTTGGAGCCAGCGAGAGGAAGACTCAGGTGAAATCATTCCTTATTGTATTTTAGTTATCTGCAATAAAGAAACACTTGTCCCGTTCCTGAAATTAATCTTCTTCATGCTTATGATGTTCATGTTATGATTTGCATATGAATAGTTGTTTCAATTGTATAACTAACTACCTTTCAATATGTTATGAATTTGATTTCTTTATGATGCTTGGTCCATATACTGCTATGCTTCTTTGAATTGGTTGTTTTGCAGGTTAAAGGATCGAAAGGAACTCCAAGAGGGTTTGGACCCTGGCTGGATCTACCCGAACGAAGGACCCCCAGGTGCACCTCTCTTCGCATAGTTTGCTTATATTAGTATCATGATTATGTGGAATGTTTGTTTTTCATTATAGATAACCCCGCTCTGCTAGGGTATTGACCCAAGACCCTAGGGGACCTTGTCCCTCAACAAAATTGGCGACTCCACTGGGGACAACACTATTGTTGTTCCTAGTTTGGGTTATTTTAAGCCAATCAGGGCTCAGCATTTGATTTTCTTGCTGTGACTAAGTTGTTTGTTACTATAAAAACTCAGAATTTAAGTCTAAACATTTTCTTCAGACCCCTTTTTGATTTTTTCTTGTGAACTATTATATACACCTCTTTGCCAGGTTACAGAAGCATATGTACGCAAGTTTCCCCATATGAACCTGCATATACGCAGGTTTCTTTGGGCTTAATCACGTATACACGCAGCTGTGCATTGACATAGTCGCATATACCCTAATTTCCAATATTTTTGCAAATATTTCTTGTTCAATAAATTTGTTTGCTGGTTTGAGTGTTTTCTAAGCAGTCATGTTTGGTTGTCAGTCTCTGTTTTTACAGCAAGTTTCCGGTTTCGAATTCTCTCCGTTTGTGGAAAGTTTTGGTTTTGCTTTGTTGCAAGTGTCATCATTTGTTTTCAAGCACACGAGATTTGTCTCTGAGAATCTTGGCTGTTCTGGTCTTCCAGAGCAGAAAGATTGGTTTCAATCTTTGTGGGGAACTTTATCTTTGTGACCTTCTTGCTTCGTGTCAAAACTGCATCTTGTGACCATTTGCTTTTCTTTCTTTTTGAAAGTTGTTGAGTGACGATTTTGAGAGTTGTCTTTCTTGATATTTTGATCATTATCACCAACCTATTTTTGCTGCTTTTTGGTTGTTGAGAGCTTCTTGAAACACCTATTTGGTTGAGTTTTCGCCCATTTTGAGTTAATAACTTGCAAAGTGTTTTGGTTGCTTATTCTCCGGTCTCAAAGTTTTCAATAGTATTTGGAGAACTTTTAAAAAGTCATTTTTGTTTTTTCTTTTGAAGAAAACTTCTTGAAAACTTGGTTTTTTCTTTATTTGGCCTTGTTTTGATTTAGTTTCTTTTTTGTGAGTGAAAGTGCATTTTTGTTTGTCTTGTGATTTCCTTTTAGTGTTTGGACGAAAATGAGCATTAGCAACCTATATTCTATCTAAACATCTTAAGTGGCTAATTAGAATTGATAAGCAAGTTACTTTCATTCTTTGATTTAGAGTAGTCTTAAGTTTTGCATCAACATATACTTATTGCATTAGGATAAACTCGTGCATCTTTTAGGGCATCCATAGTTTTGTTAATTTTTGTGAGTGTGAAGCTTGAGTAAAAGAAAAGAAAATAAAAATTTATTGCTTTCTTAGAAGGTCCTTAGAACCTAGTGGAAATTTCTTTGCTTGAAGAATGAAACAAGTGCATTTGCATATAATTTGGTTTTTATTAATTTCTTTTGCATTGAAAAACACCACAAGTTTCATTTTCGCTTATCCCTTGACTTAAAAACAACCCATTTAAATGTTAGATGATCCAAAAATACAATTTTATCATAGGTTATAAATTTAGAATAAAATAATTATTAATTTAAGATATTAAATTAATAATTATTATTCTAGAATGTTTAATTATTTAATGGAGACTTTTAGAATTAGCATATTGTTGTAACTAGATATGACTCTCCAAATGTGTCGTATCTTAGGCTCTATTTTAGGAGATAGTTAGCTAGTTGGTTTGAATAACATTTATTGTAAATGGACACTTGTTATTTAATAAGTGATCCATAATTAGAGGTAGTTAGGACATGGAGCTTATATATAGCTCATTGCAAGAGTGTTTGAGTTGTTCGGGTGTAAACTCTTGCAAAATCAATTATGTAATTGTTTTTTTATTTATTTATAAAATTACGTGTTTGAGGACACTTCTGCCATTATTGTGGTATCAGAGCTCCAGTAATGTTGCAGTGGATGTGAGGAGGAGATTCCAGCTGTACAATTTTTTGGAAAACTCCATTGAATTGTTTAGTGAATGTTTGGTACGAAATTTGTCAAGTTTTTGTTTAAAAGAGAAGAAATTTTATTATTTTATTGATTTTAGATTTTGAAATCTGAAAATCAATTTTTTGAATTATAATCCAAATCGTTGGGTCTTGAATTTCTATTATTTTCTCGGCTTCAAATTCTGCCAAACATCTGCCTCGTCAAATACCACATATTTTACATCTCGAACAAATGCTGTGCGGCGCCATCTCTTGGGATCAAAAGAAATGGGTTTATTGTTAAACGGCCTTGTCCAACACGAATTGGAGATTACGTTCTCTGCATAGAAGTTTGAATTCTATTGGTACTGTGTGACTGAGGGATGATCAGCGCAAGGAGGGCTGAATCACAAGCGGTCTTTTGTATCAATCTTTGAGAATTCGATTTCCAGCATGGGCAATTGATTGGCGCAGTTCAATTAAAAACTAAGAAATTTGTTTAAATATCATTGCAGAGTAATAATGTTGGGTGCAACATATTTGAGAAGCTACAGCGTGGAGTTAAATTCAAGGCATGAACCAGCATCGTTTACCAGATTAAATGAATGTGTTGAAGATGTATGAGACTGTGTTAAATGAAGACTGATGCAGAAGTTATTGACATTAATGTTATGAGGGCGTTGTAGCTGACAACGAATAGATCGATTTAAAAGGTGGAACAACATAGCGCTATAATTGTATGGATGACGTTATGTTAAATGGTCGATGTGTGAAGATGCAGGTCTGCATTTGAATACAATGATTCGATTCAAAGGCGAATTGTAATGGGAGCACAGGTACTTTAATGGGGTTTAAATGTTGAAAGAAATGTATAGTGATAAAAATGCTGCCTGTTCGCAGGTCCAAACAGTCTATGATGAATCAGAAGGAGATAAAGAAAACAATTATGGTATAAATGAAGAATTCACAGCGTTGGGGAAAGTGTTGACTGGAAATCAATTTGAATGCGGATAAAAATAAAGGGTGCAAAAATCAAAAGGCATTACCACTTTTGCAAGAAATTTATGGGGATAGCATGTGCAAGGTCTACAAAATAAATGAGAAAGCTAGCAAACCCAACGTCAAGCCAGTGTGAGCCAGCCTACCAGCAACACGCCAGCATGCCAGCAATAAGAAATATTTTTTAATTTTGTAACATTAATGGAGTGATAAGGTTTTTGGGTTGTTTGTAATTTTTTTTGGAGAGATAAGGAATATTATATTTTTGGGGAGATTTGGTGATTTATTTAATTTTGGGAATTTATTGTTTGTGGAGTAATAAGGTGTTTTGTAAATTTTTGGAGTAATAAGGAGTTTTATTTGTAATTTGTAAATTGGAGAAATAAGGTGTGTTGGGCAATTTGTTTTTAAGAAGTTCTTTGGTATCATCACATTGTAACTCAAAGTAATTTTACTTTGAGGGGGGGTAATTTTTTTTTTTTTCCTAGATTGTGCAAAAGCACCATTGTAAAAGTCAAATTTTGAAAGTTTCCTTGTAAACATTTGAGATATTGACTAGAGACAAGTGCAAAGCTCAGTCAATTTTCTCCTGTTTTGACGACTATTCGAGGGTCAAGGCCAAGCCCCGATAGATCGTGTTGTTTTTGCATGGTGTGTTGTGTTGACTATCTTGTCATTTCTGTTCTGATTCTTGGTGCGACGCTTCAACGCTAAAATGTCTAAGTTGATTAATTTGTTTTCTGATTCCGACAAACTTGAAGGCACCAAATCTTATAAAACATGGCATCGTCTCATCGAAAGCACACTCATTTACAATGAATTATGGCAGGGAATATGTGATGGAGATGTTAAGCCGAATAAACCCACAGATGCAGCTGCATTAGCAAAATGGGAAATCAAGAATGCTAAAGCCTTAGCTCTTATTAAATCATCTGTGAATGATGAAATGTATGTCCATATAGAAAATGCTTTAGATGCATGGACTGCTTTTAAAACTTTTAAATACCTCTTTAATACTCAGCCCGAATCAAAGAAAGTCGATCTACAATTAAAATTGTTGCAACAAAAATTAACTGAAGGCGGTGATGTTCTTGAATATATCTCAAGACTTAAGAATATCAGGCAAGAAATTATTAATGCTGGTTTTCCTGCAATTGATGATAGCTTGATGGTCACAATTGTAATTGCTGGGTTTCCTTCTTCCTATACGCATTTTTTGGAGACTCTACAAGTAACTGGGAAATTAGAGAAATTAAAGTTTGATGAACTCTGTGAAATGTTAACTCAACATGATAAAAATTTTGGGAAGAAGAAGAAAGTTGGTGAAGATGTTTTTCTCACAGAGGCCAGCACTAGTAAGTCATCAACCGATAGTTCTCGAGGCAGAGGCAGATGGAATCAGAATCAAGCAGCACATAATCGAGGTCGAAGCCAAAGCAGAGGAAACAATTTTAACAGAGGAGGAAGAAATATTTTCAAGGTAGAGGAAACAACCAAGGAAGAGGCAATTTTCAAGGACAAGGATATAATAATCAAGGTAGAGGACAATCTCAAAATAGACGTCAAAGTAGAGGCAGAGGACAATCTAAAGGAAGAGGAAGAGACTTAAGTCAAATTGTGTGTCGAAGATGTAACAAAGTTGGCCATTATACTGAAGATTGTCGAACATCACTTGATAAAATTCCCAAGTTTCAGCAGCATTCAACACAATTTGCAAATGATCAAGATGAAGATAACTCAGAATATGTTTTTACTTCCTCACCAGAATCACAACTTTCATCCCATCTTAGAAGTGACTATGAAGATGCCTGGATCTTGGATTCCGGGGCAACTCAGCACATGACTTATCGACGTGATTTTTTCTAGAATTTTCAAGATTGCCAACTTAATTCCATTTTTCTTGCTGATGATACAAAACATACTCCTTATGGAAAAGGAGTAGTAAAAGTTTTTCTCCCTGGAATTGGAGAAAAAATGATTTCCAATGTATGGTATGTACCCAGTTTCTAGAAAAATTTTCTCTCTTTAGTCATGATTCGACAAGCAGGACATCAGGTGATTATGGAAGATGGTTTAGTGAAGATTAATTCAGTGAAACAGAACTTGAAAACAATCATGACAGGTTATGAAGATGGAAAACTGTTACGGATGAAAGGGACAATTATTCCAAGGCATTCTGATTTTGCAGGGGCAGTGACTACAGGTATTTCACCTATAAGACTATGGCATGTAAGATATGGACATTTGAATTTTGAGAGTCTTTCTCAATTGCAGAAACAAGGAATGGTTAAAGGACTTCCCACATTCAAAAGGGAAAATGCAAAATGTGAAGCTTGCATTTATGGCAAACAAAATCGAGAAAGTTTTCCAACAAGTTCATGGCGTGCAAACAGGCGGCTACAACTAGTTCACAGTGATGTTTGTGGTCCACTACAAACTTCATTTGGTGGTTGCTAATATTTCTTACTATTCATTGATGATTTTAGCAGAATGACTTGGGTTTACTTCTTGAAGAACATGTCAGAAGCATTTGATAAGTTTAAAATTTTTCACCAACTTGTTGAAAATGAAGTCAAAGAAAAGATAGGTACTCTCAGGACTGATAATGGGGGAGAATTCACTTCAAATGAATTCAAAACTTATTGCAGTGAAAATGGCATCAGATGACATCTTACTAATGTTTACACTCCAAAGCAAAATGGAGTAGTCGAAAGAATGAATCGTACTTTGTTAGGCATGGCGAGATCCATGTTAAATTTCAAAAGGTTAAGTCCAACATATTGGGCAGAAGAAATCCATACAACTGTCTACTTAAGAAACAGATCTCCAACTGCTTCTTTAGATAGAATCACACCTTATGAAGCTTGGTTTGGTTTCAAACCTCGAGTTAAACATCTTAGAGTTTTTGGGTCAGTGTGTTATGCCTTAGTTTCGAAAGAAAAACGAACTAAGCATGACTCAAGAAGTTTAAAATGCATAATGATTGGCTATTCTGATGAGAAGAAAGGGTATCGTCTTTTGACCAATGGAAAATTCATTGTGAGCAGGGATTTCATTTTTGATGAAACAGAGAGTAAGAGTGTTGAAGAAATTGAAAATCTTCTTCACAAGTTAGAAACTAAAGGAAGTAAAAGAAATGGAAAAATTCAAAGTCAACCAAATTCACCAAATTGGTATGAACTTGATTTTCCTTCCTCTGAAGATGAGTCATCCAGTCCATCCACATCAACAACATCATCTGGGTCTTATAGCAGTTCATCCGCATCTCCAAGCAGCAGCAGTTCTTCTGACAGTGATTCTCCACATTCTTCACCTGAACGACGAACATCAGTTTATATTAATCCTCTTTACAATGATGGGGACTTTACAAAAGCGCAAACAAGTGAGCACCAACTTCCGAAATGGGCCGTTCAACTTTTGAAAGATGTAAAGCCTGATGAACAGAATAAAACTGGCACCAGAAGGGCACATAGAAGTGAAGGAAATTTTGCCTTGATAGAAAATGATTTTACTGAACCTTCCACATACAACGAAGCAGTAAAACATAAAGAATGGCAACAGGCTATGGTTGAAGAATATCAAGTAGTAATTGATAACAACACTTGGAAACTTGTTGATTGTCCAGCAAATGTTAAACCCATAGGATGCAAATGGGTTTACAGAATTAAGTATAATCAAAAGGGAGAACTTGAAAAGTATAAAGCACGACTTGTCGCAAAAGGTTTTGTGCAGTAGGAAGGCATTTATTATGAGGAAACTTTTGCTCCTACAGCTAAATGGAACACCATCCGATTAACACTTGTATTGGCCGCTCAAAAAGGATGGAAAGTTCATCAAATGGATGTGAAAAGTGCTTTTCTCAACGGGGATTTACAGGAGGAAGTGTATATGACCCAACCACCAGGTTTTGAAGTTGAAGGACAAGAACATAAAGTCTGCAAATTGATCAAGGCTTTATATGGATTAAAACAAGCTCCCCGAGCTTGGTATGTAAAGATGGATGAATACCTTAAGAAAGTTGGTTTTCAACGAAGTGAATCTGATGATACTTTGTATGTGCGACAACAGGGAAAATATCTGGTAATTCTTGTTATGTATGTAGATGATTTGATCATTACTGGCAACCATGATGATCATATTGCACAGGTGAAAAAGGAATTACATGCAGGTTTTAAAATGACAGATTTGGGATTACTTCACTACTATCTTGGAGTTGAAGTCTTCCAACGTCCACATCATATTTTCATTTCTCAGAATAAGTATGCAGCAAAGGTTCTTCAACGCTTTGGCATGCAAGATTGCAAGCCTGTTCTCACCCCCATGGAGCAAAACTTGAAACTTTCAAAATTTGAAGGGGGGGAAAAGGTGGACAGTACAACTTACAGACAGTTGATTGGCAGCTTGATTTATTTGACAAATACTCGTCCTGATCTATCTTATGCAGTCAGTATTCTTTCACGTTTTATGCAGGAACCATGATATAGCCACTGGAATGCAGCCAAAATATTTCTTCGATATATCCAAGGAACAAAAGATTTTGGTCTTCTTTACACAAAGACTAAAAATTTTGTACTTGGTGGATATTCTGATGCCGACTTTGCTGGGAGTATTGATGATCGAGCATCAACATCAGGTTATTTAATGAACATGGGATCAACAGCAGTATCTTGGAGTTGTAAGAAACAAGCTACAGTGGCCACTTCTTCAGCAGAAGCAGAGTACATTTCAGCATGGGAAGCAGCATGTGAAATTGTTTGGTTGCGCCAAATTTTGCAGGACTTGGGCATTTCTCAGGCAAAAGCTACATCGTTATTCATTGACAACCAGTCAGCCATCAAACTTGCCAAGAACCCAGTTTTTCATTCAAAGACAAAGCATGTGGACACCAAGTATCATCATATCAGATCTCTCATTGCCAAAGATGTCCCCAAACCAGTTTATTGTCCTTCCGAAGATCAGATCTCCGACGTTTTCACGAAACCGCTCGGCAGAATAAAATTTACTAAGTTCAGGGATGAACTTGGTATCTGTTGTAATGTATCTTTGGATAATAGGGGGGAATGCTAAATGATCCAAAAATACAATTTTTTCATAGGTTATAAAATTAGAATAAAATAATTATTAATTTAAGATATTAAATTAATAATTATTACTAGAATGTTTAATTATTTAATGGAGACTTTTAGAATTAGCATATTGTTGTAACTAGATATGACTCTCCAAATGTGTCGTATCTTAGGCTTTATTTTAGGAGATTAGTTAGCTAGTTGGTTTGAATAGCATTTATTGTAAATGGACAATTTTTATTTAATAAGTGATCCATAATTAGAGGTAGTTAGGACATGGAGCTTATATATAGCTCATTGCAAGAGTGTTTGAGTTGTTCGGGTGTAAACTCTTGCAAAATCAATTATGTAATTGTTTTTTTTTTATTAATAAAATTACGTGTCTGAGGACACTTCTGCCATTAATTAAAATATACTAGAACATTTTTTATATATTGTCAATTTAGACAAACCAACAAGTTTTAGGATATTTTCGGGCCCTGGATTAGGTGTGTGGAGAGAAAACTCTCCAAGGCCATTTTAAATTGTCAAACATAGAAGTCTGAATAGCAAGTGAAAATAAAATAGTGTTAGGGAGACTAGGAAAGCTCCGGATCTGGGAGTTAAGCACAATGGTTTTTGAAGACAAGGAAGAGAGATATCCCCTCTCCTACTTGTCGGATCTTACCTCAAGACTGTTCCGCCTGGCCTCTGACACGAGTTGGCAACCTTAGTTGCTTCTCCTAGGGATATACATAGGTGGCTGCGGAGGAGAATCCCATGGCACCTGAGGTCGACATTGTATCACTCTCAATGGTACTTCTGGAGGGCACCCTTGTGAAGCTTGGGGGCTTGCATCGGCACAGGCTGTTGTTAGGAGGTCAGCGTAACTTCCTCTGTTACCTTTGCTGGTAGGATTGGGCCGTCATTATCCCAGACTATCTTCAGAAGGCCCCTTACTTCACTTTCTTGTATTTTGGTGTCCGGTCCTCATCACTCGAAGCAGAAATACTTGAAAATTGTTTGACTAGCTGACATCATTTAGGGACTTTTTAGTGTGCGCTCTGTGCTCTTAGTTGGCCTAGATTTCATTTTTTTCTTGAGTCTTTAATTAAATCTTAATAAAAAATTCAAAGTGGCTGACCGATCGCCTAAGCGGTCTCGAAGACTTTGTGGTCTTTCACCACCAAGTTTAGAGCCTTCTCCTAGAAGGCGAAAAGGTAATATTGCCAGTTGGTTTCATCCCATGGCAGCTGATGCATCGGGGATTGATCCTCCCCCTGGAGGCATTAGTGTTCAGGATAGGCCTGGTACTTCCACAGAACTAGAAAGGAACACCCAATTTCTTTCTTGAGTTCTCTTTCAATCGGAAGATAACATTGAGGTAGCAGAACTACCAGAGTCGTTAGCGTCTCTGAATTATCCTCTACCTTCTAGTCATCCAGATGTGTTACAATACATTGGGACTCCGATGCATAGACTGTCAAGTCCAGGTCATATTACGCACTTACCTTCGATGACCACCACTTGAAGCAAGGCTTCTACCACAAGTGCTACAACCATGCACACTCCAACCTCAGTACAAGGGGGAGGAACTATTTCCATCCCCTCTGCATCTTTATTTGTGTCTTTTGCTAGCACATCCTTAGTTGGGTCTACCTCCATTCCTTCTACGAGTGGAAATTCCCAAGGCAATGCATCTGGTTCTGGATTTTTCCCGTTTGGCACCCATTCACAGTGTATTTCGTTAGTTCCATTTAGTGCCTCCACATCCATGATGGATGGGTTGGCTTTATTTCAGGGTTTTCCTCTTGGAAGTGTTCATATACCACATTCCAACCAGACGATGGGATCTATGCATTTTTCTTCTACAGGACAGGGCAACAATCCCTTTGAGGGTTGGAATAACCCTGCTGTTAGTGGAATAGGAACTGGGAATCTGTTTTTTAGCCAACAAGGGAATAGGCCGTACTCCACAGTTATTTCGTTTTGAAGTATTCCTCCCTTAGCTTCTACTTGGAATCCTTATTAGGGGTTATCAACTCCTTATAATCCTTTGGGAGGGAGCTTCACTGGTTATGGAGGTTTTTCGACCGGAGTTGGTCAAACTCCGAGTTTTGCTAGATTGAAAGGTTCACCTTTTGGTTCAACTGGTTCTGCTAGTTACTTTGGGTATCCTGGTGCCTTCCAAAATCCAGACCAATCTTTTCAGAACTTTGGGAACCCCGCTCAGTCTGGGTGGAATCCCCAAGGTCCTCCTAGGCTTCCTTTTCTGGCAACATTGAATTTTCCAGATCTCACAAAATTAACAAACGATCCAATCAAATATAATCTGGCCTGGCCTTTGGTCCCAACCAAACTCCCTTCGGACATTCCAATGTTCGAGGGGAAGGGTGGTGAAGACCCGGGCGACCACGTAACCACATTCCATTTGTGGTGCTCATCAAACTCCCTCATCGATGACTCGGTTAGGTTGAGAATTTTTTAACGCACCTTAACTAGAAATGCGGCCAAGTGGTATATAGAGTTTCTTGGGGGTAGCTTTACATATTTCACTGATTTGGCTAACATTTTCCTAAATCATTTCCAGTTGCCCATCCGTTATGATGTCGACACTGACTTCTAGCCAATTTTTGTCAGGACACAACAACTCACATTTCTGATCATATTCAGGAATGGAGATGGAGAAAGAGGCTCATTAAAGCCAAAATTCCTCCTGAATACCGTCTCGAATGGTTTTTGAAATCCTTACAATTAGAGATATATAAGGATGTCTCTCTCTCTGGAGTCTATTCTGAAGAGAAAGCTATTTTTAGGGCCCAACAGTTAGAATTGATTTACTCTCAGTCTGGGATTCTACAAAAAAATTTGCCTGATGCTTTAGGGACTAAGGTTGACATAACCAAGTCGAAGCTAGGTCCCCAGGCAGATGGTATCGTTGGATCTATAGAAACAAATGTGGTGAACCTTTAAGCCATTTGTAGAAGCTATCTTTACAAACTTCTCCTACCAAACAGGTCACATCGTCTAACCCTTCGTCTTCTCAATCATCTTTTGTTAATGCCGTCCAACCTTCCAACCCCAAAGGAAATAAAAATTCCATTGGGAAAAATAAAGGACGAGGTAAGAAAAAGAGTCAAGATGGCAAGACTGACACAAATAAACCTGGCAATAATGCTGCTGGTGGTGGAAATGAGTCTAGAAAGAAAGTCAAGTTTCCATGCAAGTTATGTAGCAGAGACCATTTAACTCATCTCTGCCCAAAAATTCAAGACACTCAACGCTTGTTAGGGTAGCAAGGGACTTCTAGTTCTCAAGCTGTGTTAACGAACCCTTTTCCCCAAGGGCAGTAGATGCTTGCTGGCGCAAGTTCAAATCCTGGTACCTCTGCTAGGGGCAACCAGGAAGGGGAGAAATCATCAAATGTTTTCATGATGGGTTCTAACATCCATGTGGCCACTCCGTCACATGATTATGGTGAAACTGAAACATCCAAGGGCAAAACTGCTCCTGAAACTGTTGACCTTCATATTGAGTGACCCTCTGTCGAGAATATACCACGGATACCGAAAGGTTCCACTAAACACTCAACTATCAATCCTAATGTCAGGGCCGCCCAAAATTACTCCATTGTTGAGGATCTGGCTCAAAGTCCATGCACTATGTCTGCTTTAGAGGTTCTCCAGTCGTGTCTAGCTCAAAAAAGTGCTTTGTTTTCAGTGATAGAGGCATTTGATCCAAATAACTCTTTAGTGCTCACTTTCGACATGCTTAATGTCAAAAAGCGACTCCCTCATCACATGGATTTAATAAAGTCTACATACTGGAAAATTAACATTTTTCGAACCATTATTGATGAAGGAGCTTCCACGTGCGTCATGCTGGAAGGCCATTGGATCGCCTTTGGCTATTCCTTCACCTACCCTCCTGACAACGTTTGACGGGCATTCTCATAAGCTACATGGGATTATCCCAGCCTTTCCCATATGTGTTGGGGGAAAGGTCATTAATATCAAAGTAGAAGTCATTGATGCTAACCTAGACTACAATCTCCTCTTAGGAAGGAACTGAGTATACGAAATGGATGCCGTTGTTTCGACTCTGTTTCGTGTCATTTTCTTTCCTCATGAGGGGAAAATTGTTAAGGTTGATCAATTGGATTATTCTCCGGTTGATCCTCGAGCAACTTCAGACTCTATTGTTACCTTAGTGGATAACCATCATCTGCCAAATGAGAATGTGGGAGTTGGGATGTATTCTTCATTGATGGGTACATTTTATTTTCCCTCTTCTATTGCTAGAATCAATGTCGTTTCATCATCCAAGGAGTCTTCATGGGAAGAGTCCTTCCGAACTCATTATTTTTCAGACCCTTGGACCTTGCATTCACTTACGACCACATTAGATGAAAGACAAGTTGGTGGAATGGCATTTCCTATGTGTGCAGCAGATCTCATATATCAGTCTATCGTCAACTCTGCAGACAACCATTCTATTCATTTCTCTGAGGAGGAGTTAGATGGTGATGTGGCCCTAGCTTGGACCCTTGATTCTACCTCCGCTATGGACTGCTTAGATACAGTTTTACCATCCAAGGAGGAAACCCTAGAAGTAATGATGGGTATAGATTGACCTTGGGAAGACTTACACCATCGTTCATATTTTCTTCATTCGATGCAGGAAGTAGAATCTAGGTTCTCAGAGCTGTTTACTAGTGATGTTTGTACGGTATCAAATCCTTTGGCTCCAGCACACTTTCGTACCAAAGGTAATATGTCGGTGATTTCAAAAATGATATCTATAAACATCTCTAGGAACCCTAACGTGATCGAGAATCTCTTCATCGGAGCCAAATGTTCCCCTCAAGAAATTCAAATTTACACCGACGTTTTTAAGGAGTTTCGAGATGTATTCGCTTGGTGTTATGAAGAAATGCCTGGCATCGATCCATCTATAGTTCAACATGAGATCAAGACGTATGAAAATGCTAAACTGATTTGTCAAAATCTTCGGTCGGTTAATCCTAAGAAAGCAACAACTATTAAAGCTGAAGTTGAAAAGCTGCTCAAGGCGGGTTTTATATACCATGTTCCTCTTACAGATTGGGTTTCTAATCTAGTCCCAGTAGATAAAAAGCAAGGAACAATCCGAGTATGCATTGACTTTAGAGACATAAACAAAGCTTGTCCAAAATAGAATTTCCCCACGCCATTTATTGATCAGATTATTGATGAGTGCGCGGGTAATGAGATTTTCTCCTTCATGGATGATTTTTCCTGTTATAATCAGGTCTCTATCCGTCCTGAAGATCAACATAAGAAATCTTTTATATGTCCTTGGGGTACCTTTGCATACAGAAAGATTCATTTTGGTCTTAAAAATGTTGGAGCTACCTTCCAGCGAGCCCTGTCATACACTTTCCATGAAAATAGGCAAAAACATGATTTTTTAGCAAACTGGCTCTATGCGCAGCGCCACTGGCCAGGGGTGTAGCACCTCTTTAGACCCAGTTTTGGAGGCCTTCCCCTTGGCCAAATTGAGCCCAAGATAGCTCATTTGAAATTTATTCTTGTCTACTTTCTAGAAAATCTTGAATTTTTGAATTTGGATGTCATTTTCCCCCTCAAAATTGAAATATCCCAAGGCTACTTCTGTGTGTCCAAAAAGAGGCAGAGAGGTCATTTTTTGACCTTTTGGTGGCCAAGTTTTACTCCAAAATTGCTAGGATTTTTTGGGTTTGATGCTCTCATCATGTTGAATCCAAATATACAATCCATTGCTTCAAAAAGTCCTCCAGGGAAAAGCAAAGCGCTAGTGGCGCTGCGCTCCTAGGGAAATTTTATGTGTTTGAAAATTTCAAAATTTGAAAATGACAAAAAATTATCAAAACTTGCCCAGATTTGGCACGAGGCACCACCATTAGTTGATTTTATGGGCTAGTGAGGCTTAAACCAATATTTTCAACTTATATTGCTCCTTTTTTCTCTTTAAGGCCTTCCTTTGCTGTATGTTTCTCTCCCCGGAACTGTCACTGAGGGTGTCTTCTTCAAAATCATATTCACCGTTTCTTTCCATTGTTTCTTGTGGCTATGGGCACTTATGGACAATGATGGGATAGGGTGGATGAAATAGAGATGATTATGAAGATATTTTAAGAAATGAGTATGGTTTAGGGATATGAATATGTTTTAAGGAGTGTAGAGTTTGTAGGTTTTAATCCTGTACATAAATTACCTGCATACGAATTCTAAAACACAGAAAATAAACAATGCGAGAGCATAACACATAAAACACATATACACAGAGATTTTCCCCTGGATCCCAAAACCGGGACTACCAGCTTGATTTTTCATTATATTCCTTTTAATGTTACAATACATATTTATACATGCCGAAGCATCCAATACCATGGACCGAAAACTATCGCGTCCAAAACCATGGACCGAAAACCATAGGTAGGTTCGCCCAACCTAATATAGGGTCCAATTTTTTTTTTCTTGGGGTGCTGCCCCGGACCCCATAGAGGGGGACTACCCGCCCCCCTCAAACCCCCCAGACAAGGGGGGCTGCCGCCCCCCCTGTGACCCCCCCGCTGTGCAATTAGCACAACGAAGGGGGGGCTCCGCCCCCCCTCTAACCCCCCGGTTCACTACGTACGTTAGTCGTGGAAAGAATATAACACAACCCAACAATCTCCCACTTGTTGTTTTCTTTCCACATGGGGCCACAGGAGAGCTTAGTCATTTTTCCAGCCCTGAAATGCCCATTGTTTCTCTACACCAAGAGAACTTCTCAGAGCTCACAGATTTTGTCAATGCATCTGTAGTATTCTTCAAAGTGTCAACCTTTACCAGCAACACCTTTTTGTCTTCTATCATATCCCTGACAAAGTGATAATGAACATCAATGTGCTTTGTCTTTGAATGATAAGCAGGGTTCTTTGCTAAGAAAATTGAACTTTGGCTATCACAGTCTATTCTTATAGCTCCTTGTACTAACCCCATACTTGAACACAATCTCTGCAACCAAACTGCTTCCTTGCTTGCATGAGTGGCTGCCATGTATTCTTCCTCTATAGTTGATAGTGCCACTATAGATTGTTTCTTACTCATCCAACTGACTGCACCTACAAATAGGTTAAACACATACCCACTTGTATATCTTCTCTGATCCATATCTCCAGCCCAGTCTGCATCAACAAAGCCACGAATATGCAACACTCTGTCCAATCTTGGTCTTCCTTGGTAGCACAAACCATAATTACTAGTGCCACGCAAATACCTGAAAACCCGCTTCACTGCTGTCCAGTGCTCCTTCCCTGGTTTTGACATAAACCTGCTCAATACTCCCATTGCATGTGCAATGTCTGGTCTAGTACAAACAATTACATACATCAGGCTACCGACTGCACTTGCATATGGAACACGAGACATATCCTCTTCCTCTTCTCATGTCTTGGGACACTGTTCAACAGATAACCTCACACCTACAATAATAGGAACCTTCACCGGTTTACTATCCTGCATATTAAACCTTTGCAGTATTGTCTCGACATACTTCCTCTGGTTTAACCAGAGCTTCCTCTTTGCCCAATCTCTTTTAATTTCCATGCCGAAAATATAGTTTGTAGCACCAATATCTTTCATGTCGAATTTGGAGGACAATTGGGTCTTCAAATCCTGGATAATTTCTTTGTCATTTCCAACCAGCAACATATCATCCACATACAAGACCAGATAAATAACATGGTCACCAATCAACTTAAAATACACACAGTGTTCTGCTTTGCCTTTGGTGAAGCCAAGTCCCCGTATAAATGTATCAAATTTCTGATACCACATCCTTGGTGACTGTTTTAACCCATACAGAGACTTCTTTAACTTGCATACCAGTTCTTTCTTACCCTTAACCGCAAAGCCTTCAGGTTGCTTCATGTAGATTTCCTCTTCCGAATCCCCGTGAAGAAATTATGTCTTCACATCCATCTGTTCTACCTCAAAATCAAAAACAGCAACAACAGATAAAAGCAATCTAATAGAAGTTACCTTGGCAACAGGAGAAAAAATATCACCAAAATCAATTCCCGGCACTTGGGAATATCCTTTTGCTACCAACTGAGCTTTGTATTTCTCCACCTTCCCTTCTGTATTTGTCTTCTTTTTGAACACCCATTTGCTGCCAATGGGTTTCCTTCCAGTTGGAAACTCCACCAGATCCCAAGCCTCATTTTTGTGCAAAGATGCCATTTCATCAACCATGGCCTCTTTCCAGAGTTTTCCATCCTCTGAATCTACTGCTTCCTTCACAGTTCTGGGATCATCATCAGTAATAGACAAAGCAAAATTTGAACAAAAAGTAGAAGGACTATACCTTTCTGGCTGCCTTCTTTCTCTAACTGATCTTCTCACAACCAGCGTTTGTGGCTCTTCATCTTTTGATTCCTCCTCTGCTGCAGAGTCTGATTCTTCCTCCTTTAGCTTAAACTCTATCTTCTTAGGTTCCTTTGGTTGGAATTCATGCTTAATAACATCTTTTACCTCTCTGAACACCACATCTCGGCTGTACACAACCTTCCGTGTGACTGGGTTCCAAAGCTTATAACGTTTTAAACCATCCTTATACCCAATAAAGATGCACTTTTCAGATTTACTATCCAACTTGGTTCGTTTCTCCTTTCAAACATGTACATATGCATCACATCCAAATACCATCAGATGTGAAAGAGAGGGTTTCTTACCAGTCCATACTTCTTGTGGAGTCTTATCCTCTAATGCTGATGAAGGTGACCTGTTGACAAAGTAACATGCAGTATCCATTGCCTCTGCCCTGAATTCCTATCCTAACCCGGCACAACTGAGCATGCTTCTTGCCCTTTCCATCAACGTCTTGTTCATTCTTTTTGCGACTCCATTTTGCTGAGGTGTATATGGAGTAGTCTTCTGTCGTGCTATACCACACTTCTTACAGAATTCTTCAAATTCCTTACTACAAAACTCTCAACCATTATCTGTCCTCAACACCTTTATCTTCTTCTCTGTCTGATTTTCCACTAGAGCCTTAAATTCTTTAAACCTGGAAAAGACTTCAGATTCCTTCTTAAGGAAATATATCCATGTATTCCTTGAGAAGTCATATATAAATGATACATAGTACATAGACTTACCCAGTGATGGAACTTTCACAGGTCCAAACATATCACTGTGCACAAGCTCTAATATCTGTTTCGCCCTCTTAGCACCAGAGGGGAAACTCACTCGATTCTGCTTCCCATATACACAATTTTCACAGAAATCAAAATCCAGAGAGCTATTACTCATACCTTCTACCATACCTTTACCATGAAGTATTCGAAGGCCCTTCTCTCCAATATGTCCAGGCCTTTGATGCCACAGCATGGTCTTCTCTCTAGATACCAATAGATTTTTAGCTCCACTTTTAGGAACCACAGAACTGTTGCACCCATCAACAACAATGCTACCTTGCAGATTGTACAGAGTTCCAGTCTGAACTCCCCGCATCAATACCAGTTCTCCCCGAACCATCTTGCAGGTATCCGTCTCGAACACTGTTTTTACACCTGCATCATCCAACTTGCTTACAAAAATTAGATTTCTGGTCAATGCAGGAATATGCAGAACACCCGGAAGTGTTCTAACCCTTCCACCTTGCAACTTCAACTTTACTTTTCCGCGACCAATGGTTCTAGCCTTCCTATCATCTCCTAAGAAGACATCACCACCATCGTATTTCTCATACTCGTAGAACCACTCTCTATGGGGAGTGAAGTGAAAGGATGCACCTGAGTTAATCAACCATGCCTCATGATCTACATGTGTACTTGAAGAAGCCAGGTACACATCCCCACCTTCATCTGAGGTGGTTTTCGCCTCTGTAGAAGGAGCATCATCAGATCCCTTTCCTTTATCAGGAGATTTAGATTTATAGTCCCTTTTGAAGTGCCCTTCCTTTTCGCATTTCCAGCACACCACCTTTACAGGTTTTCCTGGAGATTTAGATCTCCCACTCGATGACTTATTTTTGTTTCTATTCTGGGACCGTCCTCGTACAGACAAGGCATCACCATTCTGGCTCTCCATATTTTTCCGTCTCATCTCCTCCGTCAGCAAGGCTGAGACTATTTCATCAAACTGCAAAGCAATTGCATTGCTACCTATTGCAATAACCAGACTATCCCACGAATCTGGTAGAGAACACAACAAACTGATGCACTTATCTTCATCTGAAATTTTAATATCAACAGACGCTAACTGACTTACCACAGTATTAAATGTGTTCAGATGCTCTGTCACCGAGTCTCCATATTTCATCCTCAGGTTATACAACTTTTTCCGCAGGAACAGTTTATTCACAAGAGACTTAGATTGGTACAAAGTCCCTAACTTGTCCCACAAAGCCTTCACAGTAGCTTCCCCTGATACATTCAACAATACTGAATCTGAGACACACAATCGTATTGTGCTCTTTGCCTTCCGATCCAACTTCTTCCATTCTTCATCAGTCACTGTCGTTGGTTTAGTACCTGGATCTACCGCGATCCACTGATCTTTATCCACCAACAAATCCTCCATCTTGAGTTTCCACAACTCAAAACTCTGACCATTGAACTTCTCGATCTCTATCTTTCTGCTGCTCGCCATCTTCTTTCACCACCAGAATCGATCTCACTGATCTCCCACTGAACAGGGTCTACCACAGGCCCGAGCGAAACCCCTCAGCAACAAAGGTGTCCCCTTGAAGCCAAAACAACTTCGATACCAAATGTAGGTTTTAACCCTGTACATAAATTACCTGCATACGAATTCTAAAACAGAGAAAATAAACAATGCGAGAGCATAACACATAAAACACATATACAAAGAGATTTTCCCCTGGATCCCAAAACCGGGACTACCAGCTTGATTTTTCATTATATTCCTTTCAATGTTACAATATATATTTATACATGCCGAAGCATCCAATACCCTGGACCGAAAACCATAGGTAGGTTCGCCCAACCTAATATAGGGTCCAATTTTTTTTCCCGGGGCGCTGACCCGGATCCCGTAGAGGGGGGCTACCCACCCCTCCCAAACCCCCCGGACAGGGGGGCTGCCGCCCCCCCTGTGACCCCCTGCTACACAATCGGCGCAAAGAAGGGGGGGATTCGCCCCCCCTCTAACCCCCCGGTTCACTACGTAGGTTAGTGATGGAAAGAATATAACACAACCCAACAGGGTTTAGTGAAATATAGGGTTTGGAGAGTATAAGTGGGACTATGAGAATGGGGAAATGTATGGGAGGAATGGGATTTAGGGAAATAGGTGAGTGGGGATGGGATTTGGTCTAGGAAAGAATGGGAAAGATGGTGTAAGTGGAACAATGGAGAAATGGTGAAAACTAGGGTTTCACCCTAGAGGCTAGGGTTTGAATTTTTAAAAATATGTTAAATGTTAAGCCTAGCAATAAAAACCCTAGATATCAAGATATATTGAGTGTAATTACTTGTTAAATAGAAAAAATGAGGATTTTTAGGTGATTTAGCAACTTGGGGAAAGATATGGGCTTGGCTAGGTAGGTGGGTAGCGCCTCTCAGGTGCGCAACACCCATGTAATTTTACACTGAGAATGACTGCCAGGTGCACAGCGCCGGCCTCAAGTGTGAAGCACCGTTTTGCAGACAACGTTTGGAGCCCTTCCCGATGTCAAAATTGGGTGTGTGATAGCTCGTTGGAAATATTATTGAGTCTACTTTCCAGAAAATCTTGAATTTTGCAATTTGGAGTTCATTGACCCTGTCAAAAGTCCAATCTCCCAAGATTGGTCAAAATGTACAAAATGAGGCTGCCAAAATGCATAGTGATGTTGCAATCAATTTTTGAAGGTCTTCCTCAACTCCAATTTGAGCTCATGATAGCTCATTGGAAATATATTTGTGTATACATATCATTTGATGCATCAAGAAAGTCATTAAGTCATTCCATCTAGGAAAACAATTGATTTTACCAAGGTCACTCCATAGGTGCAGCAACCCTCCTGAGGCGAATGATGTTTTCGACATTTCTCCCAAACCGTGAAACCAGTGTAAAAAATGAAAGAATTTTTTATTTTTGGGTCAATTATGGACAAAAACCTCTCTCACTTTTGTTAAATTCATCTTTTCGTGCTCAAAAACATAGTTTGAAAAAAAACCGTCCCTTATGTGTAGTGAATGGCTTGTTCCTTGGAATGACTTCACGACAAATGATGGAGACCTGATGTTTGATGATATGAAATGGCCTCATACCTTTTGATACCCCTTATTACTCCTCTTCTTAGATATCTCTGATCCCATAGCCAACCCTAGCTCAGTGGGAGAGGAATTTAGGGTTTTAGTGCTTGTTTCTCTTTTGCTTTTGCAGGTGAATTGGTGCTCATGATGACTTGATTTTTTGCAGTGGCAGGTGCTTGGAAACATCATTAGATGCGTAAGAGCAGTTGTCATTATTGGCCACCTCATGTCCTTGCTGATCATTATTGGCATGTAATCATCAAATTTTGACCATGATGGGACCCTAAAATCTAATGAGACCAAACTGCAAATGAAAATGAATCATGACTGAAAAGTATGGAAGTAGATCAGAAAGTACCTACCATGAGGGAAAAACTGAGGCAAACCCTACCATCAGTGGATGCATGACCTAATGGAATGCAACCTCATCAGAATGAGACTCCTACTATGAAATCTATGTTGCAGGAAACGTAGGGAAAGGGGGCATTTCCGTACGGAAACGGGTACGAAATGCTGAAACGCGTATGGTACGGACCTGAAACGCGTTTTAGGCCGTACTACGATGTTTCACGAAACTGAAACGTGGCTAGTATAGTCTTTCAGGGTCGTATGACTCACGTTTCAACATTTTACTTGTGTGTGTGTGTTTTATTTTATTTTATTTGTTTTCTAATTTTTTTTTAGGTTATCCTACTGACTTCTAGTTGCTTCTAGATGCCTTTCTAAAGTTATAAAAGTGAACTTTTTCCCTAGTGTTGATATGTAGTTCATGGTAATGTTAAATTCTTAAAGTAAAAGTGATATTCTTAAAGTAAAGGAGAATATCGCTTTGACTTAAATTTTTAACATTACCATGGAATGACTCAGGATGTTTGAGAGTGGTTTCGCCCTCATTGGATATCATATGGAGAAAGTAGAATTTTAGATCTGACTCAAAATCCAACAGACTTATCTGTTTTTCAGGATTTCAGGATTGGGGGGATTGCAATGTTTCCATTGGATTTTATCATGTACTAGGGTATGGAACTTGTATTTAATCAAGAGAACCAAGCCCTCTATGCAGGGGAGATTCCCAATAATGAAGAGCATGTAGGGTACTAGGGTATGAAACTTGTATTTAATCAAGAACACTAAGGTCGTTCGACTATGTAGGAGGAGACTCCCAATCAAGAACGAGACAAGAAATTAGAAATTTCTTGTGGCTGATTTTGGATATTTCTATTTTCACTATGTGATCATTCATGAGTAAATGTGATGTAAATTTAGAGACTTATAATTTATGCATTGACAATTGACAATTTATCATAATGTAATAAATTATAATGTATCATATATGCTATATGATTGCACATATTTCTTAAATGTCCTAATAGATATATATATATATATATATATATATATATATATATATATATATATATATATATATATATATATATATATATATATATATATATATATATATATATATATTCACATTTCCCCATTTCCAAAATTTGGGGAGGTCGCATTTCGTATCAGTTCCCATTTCAGAAACTCGTACCTGTTTCCCTGTTTCGTGCAACCTAGTATGAAATGCAAAAGAGCAGATTTTGATCATTAATGGCAGTGTGAAGACACTAACACTAACATTGGCTCCAATGGGGATGGTAGCTCCTTGGAGGTGCCAAGAACCATAGTGTTATTGGGAAAACTAGTGTCCATTCAGAGCTGCTAGTCCCACTAAGACGGGTAGCTATCTTAGAAACAAACATATTAAAGTTACTTGTGTTTTCCTTTATGAGTGATAGATGAGAGAGAAGTAGAGAGCACCAACCTTAATCTTTCACTAGTCTCTTTGCTTGTTTCCCCTCTCCTTTGATAGAGCTTTCACCACTCCTTCCTCACTTGTCCCGCTTCAAAGAACACCTGTAGAGTCAAGGAAACAAAATACCATCAAAGCATAGAGATCTATAACCATAAATAATATAGGATCAGATGTACATTAACCATATAAATGCATACACAAACAAGATTCAGAGATATATAAGCATATGGAGGAAAACTCAAATAGCTTTATTGATAGAAGTAGTTGAAGAGAGGATTACAACCAGGCTGTCTGATCCAACATCATCCTCCCAGCATGAAAGCCCTCTTCACCTGATACAAAGAAAGATCACCCAACAATGTCTTTAAAGAGAAACCAACAACACTTCCTTGAAAATTACAAAATTCTGGCCCCCGGATCTCTTGGATGAGGGATCCATATATAGATGTTTACAGGAGAGTGAGTCAGCTTTTGGGATTTTGATTAGTCTCATTTCACTGATAGTTCTTGGTTCCACTTGGAGATTTCAAATCTCTTACTCATCCCCGGGCGAATTCAGAGAGGCAAGTGTTATATGAGCAGTTTCTAGAAGATTCTCTAGGTTTCCACCTAGCACACTGCTTCTGCCATTTGTCTGCTCTCACTCATCACACCCTACATAAGGGTTTTCCAATATGCATCGCACCCCACGTGTGTAATAGGTGAGATGCATTGCACCCTATGCATGGAGCAGTCTGTATGGTCCTCTTTTGACCAGTTCTGAGTAGTTTTTCATGGAGAATTTCTGGGAGATGATGTAATCAGTTGACCTTGTTCCTTTAGGGTATGAAGCAATTTTAGGGGTCTAGAAGCCCTTAGTTTATGGACATATGTGATTGGGGTTGCAGTGCCCAAATATGTCTATAACAGCTCCCCCCTAAAGCATGAGGTCATAAATCCTTTTGATGTCGGGTGAAATGCTTTATAATGAGGATTTGAGGTTTTTCGAACTGGAAGGTGACCTGTAATAAGATACAACACAATACGTTATCTTCACAACATTTTCATGATCTAGCTGAGGCGGGCATTCCCATGATCAGCTTTATAAATTCATATTCATGTACATAAGACAGACAATCGTTTGTGTGGAAGACTGATGATTCTGGTAGAGCCATCATCCTTTAGTTTGGATGATTATCTATGTAGCTGTGATGTACATTTGATGTCTATATTTTCCTGAATATATCGCAGCCCGGATGGATGAAACTAGATACAGGGTCTTCAAACTTGTTCAATCTTCGCCCGAAGTACAAGTCGATCCATGTGAAAAGATGTTCTGATGTCGAACATGGAAAGACATCGCCTGATTACCAGCCAATGATGTAAGCTGTTAATAGGCATGAGAGGAATCACTGATAATGATGATGACCCTCAAGGTACTGTAGTACAATTCACGTGGTGTGAATACATGAGCTGATGTCGAACAACACGTAAAATCGTTCGATCGAAGGCCATTGATGTAAACCTGTCCCCGGAAGTGAGAAACTTGCCATTGAGGCATGCAAGCTTCAAAGGGTTGTCCCTAATTCAACTTCTTGGATAATGAGGTGATGTAAAAAAGAAGTCACCCATCATAGGAGGGCCTTAATGAATCCCACATCTACGACATGGAATGGAGAAAATGATTTTGTGGAGGTGAAAACGATCTGATGATACAAGGTTAAGGGTGGCGGTCATGAAAAATTGCGAGTGAAGGTATTGCAACGGATGAGACGTTGGCTAGGTTGGTGAATTCTCTAAGCAACTTCTCTTGAACATACCGGCGACACTGAAATGGATTGGTAGCATTAACCCCAAGGTGGATGGTACGGTGGACCAATGGTCATATGACCGGTGAACGGAATAACCCAACCCGACTCAATCATGGTGACGAAGTGAAAGTGTCATGTTCAAGAGCGACCTGCTACCAATGAAGCTATTCAAGTTTTCTTCCCTTTTTGCCCAATCATTGCTGACCAGTACCTATTTATTTTTGTCAAGCTTGAGGAGGATAACATATGCTTGTTCTATAATTTTCCCTTTGGGAAAACCCGTCGCTATGTTTTAACGATCCTAGCAACTATGAAACTCGATCTTGTCTGCATGGACAAGTTTGTCACTATTGTTTTAACGAGTTTAACGACAAAGATAACTTGGCCCTTTTCAATTTTAGAGAGTCTAAAAAGGGACGTAAAGGCAAATCCAGTGGTCCTTTTTCGTAATGTAATCCCTTAAGTCCGAAAAAGTGTAAAATAATACGAAAGGGATGAATTTTTGATAGTTTTAACAAGCCGAACAAGACAAGTGCTCGATCTTTTTGTGTAATAATTCCTCAGGTCCAAAAAGATTAAAATCTAGAGGAAGGATAACACTTATGGTTGCTTTAATGAGCTGGAGAGGCCAATTTCTCGGCAATCTTTTCATATTTTACGAGTCAGATGAAAAGATCTTAAAGGAGACTCATATTTTGAGGAACGAGTGATGTTTTTGGATAGCAACTGGTTCCAGGTAAGGTTTGGAACTTTTCAATCACGGCAGTGGAAAGAGGGTGGCTAATAGAATCACTCGTCGCAGTTGTTCCTCCAATGGGTAAACAATCAAATGGAGGCGTATGATCGGCTAAAAAAGAGTGGAGGTGATGGTAAGAACACGACCAAGGTTCAAAAGCTGATAGTCATGCGATCAAAATAGTTATTTACCGGGGGTGGGGTTCATTTTTTAATGAGCTTGAACTCTATGGAAACACTTGCTCATTGCTAGGTTTATTTTTTGACGAGCTTGAAATTCGAGTAAAACTGCTTATGGCGAGGTTTATTTTTTAACAAGCTTGAACTTTGTGTAAAACTACTCATGGTAAGGTTTATTTTTTAATGAGCTTGAACTTTGCGTAAAAATGCTCGTGATAATAGTCAGGGATGTTGATTTCACCATTAAAATTATGTTCTTTCGACGATCGTGCTGCCTGCTCAATTACTCCATCAAATTGATTAGAAATGTAAATACATGCTTGAAAAATGAGTTTAAACAACAATATTTTACTTGAACTACGTGAATAGTAACGTAAAAATAGTTTTTACCTCTCATTTTTACCATTTCATTCACATTTGGGATTTTTGGAGCTTTGGAGGTGTTTTCCCCCTTGATTTTCACTAGATGATTCCGGGAGATTTTGTGGACTATTTTCAGTGCCGTCTGGACTAGGTAGGAGCTAACCCTGAGCTCTTCCATTTCATTCTTTCCTTTTCTGATTTTGAGCATTCTTTCTTGTTCTTCTGGGCCTCTGGGGTTTGAACAATTCGTTCTCTCCCCATCGCACCCAATGTATATCGAAAGGTGCGATGAATACTGAGCTGGCCATTGGCCAGTCAGGATGCATCTCACCTAGTACACAGTCGGGGTGTGATGGACGCAAAAGGGCAAGTTTATGCACCGTTTTTCATGGAAATTTTTGCCTGAATTAGGTTCCTAATTATTCTCTTGTTTGTTTTTCAGAGATTCATTGGATCAAGATGGTTGTTACATGGAGTGAACACAAGCATGAAGAAGAGGACATGGTTGCTTTACATGATCCGGGTATGGTGACTACTTTGCAGAACTGTGGTTTGATCAAATTCTTCCGCATATCTAGCATGAGCCAACAAATCAATTTGTTGCAATATTTTCTTGATGCATGGATCCTACCAACCAAATTTTCCAAATTCAAGGTAAATCCATCCCTTTGACAGTTGAGGATATCTAATTCTTGTCTGGTTTATTGAGGCGTGGTGCCCCTCTCTCACTATTAGGATCTGTCCGTGGAGGTGAATCTCTAAGGGATTATATTCGCTGATTCTATATAGATGGATCTTAGCTGAGCAAGGACAACAAGATCAATATTCGTGATGTCACTAACTGGTCCTTGAGGACTATTTTATTCACCTTTTCTAGATTGGTTTGTAGCGTGGCTCTTCATTGGTCAACATGTCTTATATGCAGTATGCTCTAGAATGCCTTGAACCAAAGGTATTCAACTAGTGTGATGCAGTACTTCAGGTTATAAAATAATAGCTCACCAAGGTGAAGAATGGAAGATCTCAGAACTTTGGTTATGGTTCTATTCTCACCACCTTTGCCTTGGATAAGATCCCACTGATGCAACCACAATACATTTAACTTGGACCATCAGTACCAATGGAACCACAGATGCAGAGATGGGTCGATCTTATGGCCAGACATGCTGGTCAGTCATAGATTTCACTCTTTGATGCCTTCTATGAGTGGTTCAACCGTCAGGAGATGGTCTTTGCTGAGTATGCATATGCTGGGATGGATTTCCGGGGTGACCCATATTTGGTGTTGGCGGTTGGCAAGCAGTGGGGTGTTATAGGTAAATGTTATGACCATATCCCTATTTATTGTTTTTATAATGTTCTTATGTCTTTTAAATGCTATCAAGACTAATAAAACTCATATATTCATGCAGATATTGGACCCGTGCGACTAGCAGTGCGCCCGAGGGTAGCAGTTGTCGTTCTAGCAGGAGAGGTTGTAGGGAGGGTTGTCCTCTGCGATCTAGACGTAGCCGAGATCCTTGCAGTATTGCAGGATCATATTGAGGGTATCACCCTTGGTATCTAGGATGTGAGGATCGACAAGTTACCTCTGAGACTACAAAGCCATACTATTGGCGTTCCGAGTCGATGGACTAGGCTCTTACGTATGATCACACAGGTAGTGACTTTTTATCACCAGCACCATTAGTCTAGGGTGCTTCCTTGCATTTTTGAGTTTTTGGGTGATGTGACCGATTTTGTCTCAGACACTGAACATATTTGATAAACTATAAACAATTATATATATATATATATATATATATTTGATTTCCGGAGCTTTATTTTGGTTAAGTTATATGATCCTGATGCAAATGTTGATTTGAAATGCTTTCTTTTATAAATGCTGCAAATGTCTATCTAACACATAATTTGCTAATGAATTAGTTAATGTGTTTAAGTTTTTGGAAATGTGTTGATATTGAATAGAATCAAACTGCCTTTCCAAAATCCTGACCCTTAGGAACATACGATAGATAGTTGGATTCTGAATAGAATATATGCCAGTAAGTTGTAGGATGACAAGTTGTGAGTCTAGCCTGACAAAAAGTCGGTGTATGCCACGTGCGATGGCATCAGAGAGAAGTTATATCAATGCACTATACTCAGTGATGTTGTTCGTTGATCGACCAATACATACTCCTTTGAAACTCACTAACTCGATGCTTGGATAAAAAATGGCCTAGGGCGCAGAAGATAGGTTCCACGTACTACGACTAGCTTCGTCGGCATATCCAACGAATGATTCCAATAGGTTTTACATCTACAACAAATGAAAAAATGGATTACCTAACCAAAATGATCACTCTTGACGAAAAAAAATGTAACAAAAGCATATAAAGAGGTTACTACACCCAGTCAAGCATAGTAACACTTAAGGTACAGCCTGTTTCGGGGTTGTGCCAGTGGAATTCCATCGTAATCTACTAGTTCATAGGATCCTTTTGCTAACACTTGTTTAACAATGTAGGGACCCATCCATAAAGTTTGGAACTTACCTTCTCCCAATTTATCAGATTCTTGATCGTAAAGCAAGACCAGGTCACCTTCTGAGAAGACACGGGGTTTGACATTTTTGTCAAACTGCGCCTTAACTCATTTCTTATGGGCTTCGTTAGCCAAGGCAGCATCATGACGGGTTTCATCCAATTGGATTAGTTCCAAGAAACGAGCCTCTTCCTCTAAAGTTCCGGGGAGAAAGCCGATTGTGAGCTTGAGAGATGAAATCTCACATTGAATTGGTAAGACGGCTTCCATGCCATACACCAGCTGAAAGGGTGTAAACCCGGTCGCATTTCTTACCGAGGTTCTGTATGCCCACAAGGATGAGTACATGATTAGGTGCCAACTCCATTTTTGGACTCCGATCATCCTTTGCAGCATGCGCTTTAGGACTTTGTTGATGGCCTCAACTTGTCTGTTAGCTTGCGGATAATACGGAGTAGAACTATTGTGGGACAATCCTAGTTTCGCAGCTAATTCAACCATCATGTGATTACGAAAATGTGATCCATGATCTATGAATATAGCCTGTGGAACACCGAACCTAGAGAATACATGATTGAAAAAGAAAAGAGCAGCTATTTCGCCACTGTTGTTTAATGTAGGCATCGCCTCGGCCCATTTCGTAAAATAGTCAACTGCGACTATGATATACCCATGCCCCCCGGCCGAGGTGGTGTTACATGTCATGAAATCTATGCCCCATTTGGCGAATGGCCCAACAACAACTACTGGTTGCAAAGATGTGGGTGGTATTCTGGTTTTGCCGTCGAAGATTTGACAAGCATGGCAACTTCCGACTGTGGTTATGTAATCTTTGAACATTGCTGGCTAGAAGTAACTTGCTTGTAAAATATTTTGTGTTGTAGTGTAACCAGATTGATGCCCCCCACACGTGCTTGAATGAAAATCATTCAGGACTTTTTCGGCCTCCTCATGGGTGAGGCACCTTTGCAGAACTGTATCGGTACCGCGGTGGTAAAGCATGTCACTGACGATCATGTAGTCTTTTGCTTGGTATCAAGTACATCGTTGTTCAGAGCAAGAGGTATTAGGCCTGTATGCTTGGGTTTGGAGATAGATGATTATATCTCCGTACCAAGGATCGCTTGACAATATCAAAAACAAAGATTCATCCATGATTGTTGCTTTGGATGTTGAGTCCTTGGACGACGATGGGAAATCACATAATAACTCTGCGAAAACTAGAGATTTCTTTGATTTGGATTTTATGAATTCTAGATTAAACTCTTGCAAAATAGCTATCCATTTTGAATATTTTCCCCCAAGTAATTGACGCGACAGAATGTAAGTCATTGGGTTTCAATCTGATAAAATGATAGTTTTGCGAAAGAGGATATAGTGTCAAAATCTTTGTATTGCTTGAGCAACTGTGAGAGCCAACTTTTCAACATAGGAGTATTTGCTTTTTGTATCATTTAAGTTTCAGCTTAAATAATAGATAGGATGTTCGATTCCATTTTCTTCTTGAACTAAAACCATTGTGATGGTTGTATTTGCTGCAGCTAGATACATGTTAAAGTCATTTTGATAATCAGGAGCGTAAATTAATGATGATTTTATTAGGGATTCCTTTAGAGCTTCAAAGGAAGCTTGCACAACCTGATCCCAGTTGAAGGGCACTTCTATTCTCAAAAGACGCGTATAACCTTTAGAAAGTTCGGCATAATTTGGAATGAACCTCCTCAGAAAGTTCGCTTTCCCTTGGAGTTTCTGAATCTGAAGAAAATTTGAAGGTGGAGGCATATCGATGACTGCCTAAAACTTACATGGGTCGAGTCGAATTCCTTCCTTAGAAACTACGAAGAAAAAGTAAATTACCAGAACTGACACAAAACAAACACTTGTGTGGATTGAGTCGTATCTTGTAGTGTCGGAAACGTAGAAATATATCTCTCAAATGTCGTGGATGATTAGTTTGCTTTCGCAAATGAGCCAAAAGATCGTCGAGATATGGTTGAACGATGTTCTTGATGTCATGGAAGGCATAAGTCATAGCCCTTTGAAAGGTTTCCCCTACACTCTTTAAACTAAAAGGTAATGTGTGGTACACGAATGTGCCCCATGGACATATAAATGCAGTCTTTAACTGGTCCTGTAGGTGGATATTTATTTGATTATACCCGGAAAATCCATCCACAAATGAAAAGATTCCGCATCCGACGCATTCATCAATTATCTGGTCGATGAAGGGAATAGGATAGTTTTCCTTTGGACAAGCTTGATTTACATCCCAGTAATCAACACAAACTCTAATCGTTCCTTGCTTTTTCATCACAGGAACAATATTCGATACCCAATCAGTTAGAGGAACCGAGTAAACGAAACCAGCATGTAAAAGTTTTTCAACTTCTGCCTTGATGGCAGCGACTTTCTTCGAGTGCACTTGCTGAAGCCGTTGTCGTACCAGTTTGACATCTGGATACAACTTGATTTCGTGTTCAACTATGCTCAAGTCAATGCCTAACATTTCTTGATATGACCATGCAAATACATCTTTGAATTTGCGAAAGAGAGCGCAATATATTTCCAGTTCTGAAGAACAACAAGATTTTCCGACATGAAAATTTTCTACAACATTAGGTTTGATTGAGATATTTATGGCGATAGTTTCTTCAATATTGGACAGATTTCGCTCAAAATCCACCATGTTTACAGTATTTGATAGAAAATAAAAAACTGAAGGATGATCAAGGTTGTTGGAATAATCTTCATTGTAATCAGGAAGATGGGAACGATGGTGGTAATCTTCCCATGGTGCGCCTTCTATCATCATCGACTAAATAATTCCTTCGTCTGTAGAATGTACATGTGACCAAGGATCTGAAGAGGTGCCATATTCCTTTGACCTATCCACCCAAACACTCGATGAGTGTTGATTTGGGTTTGCTGCCCAGGTTGAGAAAATTGATTGATACAAAATCTCTATTGTGCTTGGAGGCAAAACCTGTCGATGATCCATGCTAGAAAAATGTTCGAAAATCTTCTGAATGGAAGATATCATATTGCAGGTTCCTACTATTGCCACTTCCACTAGATTACTTGGAGGAGGTAGGGAAAAAGTACCCATCAAGGTAGGGTCTTTCAGTAGGCCTACTCCGACATTTTGGGGCGAATGAGAGCTTCCATGGATCATTAGAATGCTTCCTGTAACCTATGAACTGTTGGGGAGAAAGGTTTTTTGATCAATGATTGTAATTCCTCCTTGGAAAGGAAATTAAATCTTCCTAAAGTAAGTTGATACAACAACAACCATGGCATAAATCCAGGGCCTTGCCAGTAAGATATTGTAATCGAGGTTTCCATCGATAACTTCGATGTCAATTTCTACTGTTTTTCCCCCCAGTTCAACTTGTAAGTTACTTAAAATCCCGTACGGGGTGTATGTTCGTCCATCAAATGCTTTTAATGTCATTGATGATCTTGACAAGGGTGGTGATCCTAAAGTTTTCCAGCAACTCATTGACATAATGAAAGTAGATGCGACCTCATCAATAATTGTTCTATGAACAATTTTGTTGAGGGCCTTCACTTGGATGAGGAAAGCGAGTTGAGCTGGTAATTGAGGTTCAAATCCTTTATGGTTAAAGGCCACCAGATTGGAATCCGTTGGGTCAATCCCACCTATTGCTGATAATAGAGCCTGCTTTTGGGAGCAGAAATTTTGCAGTACTTCAAGTGTCGACATAGCGGACGAAGATTGAGCCAGGTCCTCTACTATATTATAATTTTGTGCTACTTGGACACGAGGATTAAACGTTGATTTGTGTACTAATCCCTTTGGTAGCTTTATTATTAGCTCAGGAATGATGGGTGGCACAACTTCGGTTGAAGTTGTTGTCGAACTACTAGGTTGATCTGCAACCTTGATGTTCGACAGCTGTGGATTCTCATAATCTTTATTTCTTGTCAATATCAAAGCATCGTTTTGCTGTTTCGAAATGGACAACATAAGCACTTGGGATGGGGAAGCATTTTTGATAGCAACCAGATTGGTTTCTAGGTTTGGAAACGTATCTGTTAAGACTGCTGAGGTTTTTGAGGTCTTAGAGAACTTTTTAATCTCAGCTCTCTGTGGACAATCAATCGTCCAATGGTCTTCGTCACAAATGTGACATGATGAAAGAGGTTTATTTTTCCCAGAAGGGTTTGCAGAAGATTTTTCAGGAGATGAATCATCCTGTTTATTCTTTTTTCTTTTCCCTCTCTTCTTGCCCCTTGGTATCTTCGGTTCTTTGCCTTTGTCTATCGACACAACATTAACCTTCGAGGCAAGATGTTCTTCATTTTCATTTTGACCAGAAGCCATGCATGATTTTTTAGATGTAGCCTTTGCAGTTTTTGTGCTGGTTGTCCCTATCACGCCATCGCCGGCATGAGATTCTTTGTTTGATTTAGGAGGAGGAGGAATGGAAAAATCTGGTCTGGGAGCATTAGGGATTTTCTCGTAGAGTGTGCCAGGCTGAGTATAAATCAAGTCTAGATATTGCACACGAGCAATGGCTTGCTCTTCAGCGACAACTCCCCCTTTAGCCACATCTTCTATAATAGAAGGTAATAATGACTTAATAAACCATTCAGCTAGTAGCTGATTAGGAACATATGTTGTTAGCATTCGATGACGATGTCACCACTCATGAATATGATCAGATATGTGAGTGGCTGTCGTCTTCTTAAAATTGGTAAGAAGTTCTGTTCCTGTTTCGTACCTTATAGGTAACTAAAAATGGGTTAAAACGGTTGTGGAAAGGGCACTGAAGTTATCGAATGAAGCTCTAGGAAATTCGATGTACCATTTTGTCACTGGACCAGTTAACATTCGCTGAAAAATGTGAAGCCTAATCGAATCAACGTTGAGAGTGTTGGACGAATACCACAGATGAAATGTCATCACATGATTCAACAGACCTTCACCTGGATTTCCATTGAATCTAGGAATATATGATGGAAGTTTATGAGGAATTGCTAGCCACCAAGGGGCGTAAGAAATTGGATCATTTGTTAGTCGATTCAGATCTGGTAATTCCAACGTTGTGACGAAAGGCAACTGTTGATTCAGGTTTGGCGAAGCGTACCCAGGATAAGATGGGATCACCTGAGCAGTGAGCCTTTGCATACCAACATAATTTATTTGATGCTGATAACTTTGATAAGGTTGATGGACATAACCATTATGATATGATTGATGGTGTCCGTTTTGAATATACGGCTACCCATTACCCGCAAATCTTTGTTGCTCAAGCCCTCAGTAAGCCTGCTGGAATTGCGGCTATTGATATTGCACCAACCATGGTTGTGAATCCATTTTCTGTTGTCCAATACTGGATGTTTGACCAAGATGAGGGGTGATAGTACCCGTTTGAGCCTGAGTCGCTTCAGTTAAGGAGCCACTAATTGGCGATTGTGGTAGAGCCGTTGAGACAAGAGGCTGTTGTATTACAACCTGAGAGACTTGAGGTTGACATACAACAGGCAGCACTCATACTTGTGACACCGTTACAATAGTTGGTGTAGTGGGAATATTCGACACAGGTAGATTTGGTTGCATTGAATATACAATTCTTGGTTGTTGAGGTAGTATTGGCACCCAACCACTGGATGCAATTCCGACTTGACCCGAATTTTGTTGTGAACTCTCATATGGTTGTTCTCCTGGAGGGAACAATGAAAAGGCATACTGCCCCCCATATGGTGGCAATCCAGTGTTCAAAGGAAAAATTGGTCCTTGTAGACTGGACTGCCCAAATTGATACTGTTGAGGAGGATCAATTTGCTGAGACTCAACATAAGAAATTCCATATATTGTTCCAGACGAACAAACGGGAACAAACCATACTGTTGAAACAATTATTGGGTGGACTTCATCTAGCAATTGAGAGCTAGTTGGGACAGATTGTACACCAGCGAACATTGTCAGAGTAGTGGAAGGAATTTCTGCTACTGCTGTATCGGATGACACAGTCCTAGATGTCGATGGTTGTTCAGACATATTGAGTCTATCCAAAAGACTTCCTAGCGATTCTACAAGAACTTGCGATGAAGGTTGACTATCTTCTGAATTAGAAGGATATAGGTGGATCCCAGTTCCAAAATGTAATGGGGTACTGGATGGAATATCCTCCAAAATCTCTTCTATCGCAATCAGTCCAGGTGGAAGAGGTAGACCGTCAGGTCTGTAAAATATTTCTGGTGCCGAAGAAGGTGCACACTCTGCAGCGATAGATGTTGGAGGGTTAACACTTTCCGAATCAGTCCTAGATGGAACTGGTTCAGGAATAGATGTGTTTACCATTATAGTAGGATCAGTTCTAGTGTCCTCTTGTAACTGTGGAACTTCTTCTGTAGAGGCAGGGTTACCAGAAATAGTTGGAGTAACTGGAGTCTCTGAGGATGTTGAAACACAAGTTTCGAACAAACCAGGGGACTTTGACCCAGTTAAACGAGATCGCTTGGCCTGGAATGGTTTCGTTTTCGGAGTCAAAGATGGTTGACTCATTAGTCTCCGCGAACGACGGGGTTTTGATTGACTTTCTTCCACGATTGCAGATTACTTGATCAACTCAAAATAAATAGGGGAAAATGTTATTCCGATTAAAATAAATTTTATGATGCTTTGACACAACTTGCTTTTTCAATTTTTAAGAGTCGATAAAAAGCTAAAGATGACTCTAGTTACCTTTGGTTTTTAATGAGCCTGAAGTGAAAAGTGTTCAGATATACCTTTTATTTTAAGGAGTCTGAAAAGGAATAAAAGTGACTACTCTGGAAATCTAGACAGAGGGATTACCAAACCAATCGCAAAACTGTAGAATACTTTTTGCAGTACGACAGTCAATCTTCCCGAATGCTGTGTTCAGTGCATTGCGATCGATAGGGCGGAAGAAACAACTTCCTAAGGATAAAGGGTGTAGCCTATTGTGGTCTCCCAATATATACTCGACGGTATGTGGGAGCACAAGTCCGTACTGGCACTTGTCATCTCAAAGAGGAGGAATCACCCAACCTATGATGAAAGCGATAGTTACCAGGCTTTACGACACCGGAATACGTCTCTAGCCTAGACTTCTAAATGTTGTGCGTTAGGTTCCAAAGTGTTTTTATGTTCATTGAGGTTTATTTTACAGTTGATCTTTCTTAAGAAGTTTGCCTTTAAGGTTCACCATGTGATGTAGATATACAATTCCTAAATATGCAATCTAAGATGGTAAACAATCGTTTACTTTCTTTTTGCAATGAAAATCCTAGCTACTAAGGAAAGAGAAATGAAATTCTTTCAACATAGAGCAAAGAGCACACACTAGATGCACTTTTCCTAAATCAACTTCAGCGTGAAGTCTTAATGAAAATGCACATGCATGTATTGTTTTTCAGTTTCCTTAATGTGAAAATAAAAAAAAGAAAATAAAGTATAGATCTGAACTATCTTCTTTCAAAGTGACAGTACTAACAATTTTCTTTTCAAAAAACGAAAGTAAAGCCAAGACGACGCTTTTCTATTTCGAATTCAAAATTGTTTTCGACACTTGAAATACTAATGATTCAAATCAAATACAATGGAAAAAGTGTAATCGACTTTCTAAAAGAGGAATGCTTTGTAATACTCTTTTTCTTGACTAAAAACAACACTTGCGACACTTTCAAATCAAAAGACAACAGTTTGATTAAGATACTATTTGCACAAGATAACTGTAAGTGACGCAAAATACATTAAAAAACATTCAAAATTCTTTATCGATGGAGGCTAAATAATGCAAAAGAAGATGGTTTCAACAAAGATATATTGATCACAAACAACAAAACTACTGAATAAAGTTGAAGACAATGAAGAAAAACCCAAAATCTGGAGGCAGAAACAGTCTCATCTGATCATCACACCTGTAACACAGGGAAACAAGGATGCATCTCACCTACAGCACACAGGAGGTGTGATGCATCTAGACTGCCAAGAAGAGACAGTGTGATGGTCTAGGGACGAGACTGAGCTTGGCTTTTGCTCACATTTTGCAGCTAAGTTCAGGATTTAGGCTGAGCTAATGATTTCCAGTAAACACAAAGTATAGGGGCTGATCTAATGAGGTTATTTGAGCTACCACCAGGGCGCTTAGGATGTTTGTAAGCTAGATGTTCAGTCCATAAACCAACCCGGAGATTGACTGAAGCAGTGTTGATCTACTTTGCAGTTGCATAGAAAAATCAGTTCGAAGGCTAGCTGGCTTAGCTTCAGGCTCTGTCTGTGGTTTATAAAGAAAAAAACAGTAATGAAACAAACAAACTATTCACTGCCCAGTGGAGTTGCCATTTTGTTATTGGGAAAACTAGTGTCCATTCAGAGCTGCTAGTCCCACTAAGATGGGTAGCTATCTTAGAAACAAATATATTAAAGTTACATGTATTTTCCTTTACGAGAGATAGATGAGAGAGAAGCAGAGAGCACCAATCTCAGTCTTTCGCTAGTCTCCTTGCTTGTTTCCTCTCTCCTTTGATAGAGCTTTTTCCACTCCTTCCTCACTTGTCCCACCTCAAAGAACACCTGTAGAGTCAAGGCAGCAAGATACCATCAAAGTATAGAGATCTACAACCATAAATAATATAGGATCAGATGTACATAAACCATATAAATGCATACACAAACAAGATTCAGAGATATACAAGCATATGGAGGAAAAATCAAATAGCTTTATTGATAGAAGTAGTAGATGAGAGGATTACAACCAAGCTGTCTGATCCAGCATCATCCTCCTTGCATGAAATCCCTCTTCACCTCATATAAAGCAAGATCACCCAACAATGCCTTCAAAGAGAAACCAACAACACTTCCTTGCAAATTACAAAATTCCAGCCCCACGGATCTCTTGGATGAGGGATCCATATATAGATGTTTGCAGGAGAGTGAGTCAGCTTCTGGGATTTTTATTAGTGTCATTTCACTGATAGTTCTTGGTTCCACTTGGAGATTTCAGATCTCTTACTCATCCCTGGGTGAATTCAGAGAGGCAAGTGTCATATGAGCAGTTTCTAGAAGATTCTCTGGGTTTCCACCTAGCACACTACTTCTGCCATTTGTCTGCTCTCACTCATCGTACCCTACAAAAGGGCTTTCCAGTATGCATCACACCCCCTGTGTGTAATAGGTGAGATGCATCGCACCCTATGCATGGAGCAGTCTGTATGGTCCTATTTTGACCAGTTTTGAGTAATTTTTCATGGAAAACTTCTGGGAGATGATGTAATCAGCTGACCTTGTTCCTTTAGGGTATGAAACAACACTTTTAGGGGTTTAGAATCCCTTGTTTTATGGACATATGTGATTGGGGTTGCAGTGCCCAAATATGTCTATAACACATAGATATCTGGGAACATGTAGATTAGTGCCTCATCCATTGGGCAACAGAGTCAAAAAAAGCTTAAGCTGAAATGCATGATTGATTACTGATGACTCAGAGACACAAACTGACTTGAAACTGACTCAATACTAAAACACAATCAGCAAACAGGAAAATACACTTGAAGTGGAGCTTATTCAATAAAACCTACTCTAATTGTTCCATTCATCACCTGATCAAGTGAAATGAAATAACCAATGCAACCAAGTAAGCATTCTGGCTGTTGTTTGAATTCTCTGCAAGCGCTTTCTTATGAAAAACAAGAGATAACTACTGAAAGGCAACTCCCATGAAAACTTATAAACAAATCCATTGAATAATATGGATTCTTGTTACACAAAATATTGTCACCATGACTATTTGCAGTCAGTATGGGTCTATCATCATTCATACTATCCTCCTTAGCAAGTCTCAAACCTCAGCTCTTCATGTCAAGCTTTAAAAATGAGAGAAAGTCCTTAAAAATCAATAAAGCTATGGTTCCACACTTTCTCTTACCGTTACCTGTGGTCCCGCACCCCATGGTCATGTTACGTGCATACCTGCCCGCTCTGTCTCTAAAGGAGTGGGTGTAGACCCCTGTGAAAGTAAAAAAGGCGCAAGTTTATTCTTAAAAACTCACTTTAGGTTAATTCTGGATGATTCTAGAAGGAATATTGACGTGGATGGTTCGCTCCTAGTTGGTTCATGCATCCCAAAACTAAAGGAGCTAATCCCTTGATGAGAGGAGCTTATCCCTTTGAAGGAGGGCTTTATCCATTAGAAGGTGGACCTAGTAACTTCCCTCCATTGCACTATAAATTAAGGCATTGGGCTGGTTGCTAGGGAGGTTAGAAGCTGAACATTTTTTAGGGTAAATGCTGTTGGAATTGAGACTTACTAGTTGAGCTTGAGAGGAGAGATTACATACCTTTTGGCTTCATTGGGAAGAGTGTGAAACTTGTCAAAATAGAGGAGATTCTTGCTGGACCCTGGGAGGAGCTTGTACAACATCAAGGCACTAAGGTTGTAAAGTTCTTCTTTGATTAAAGATAATACAATCACATTCATTTTTCTCAATAAATTGTGTTATATGGTTTGTTTCATGAATTCCTTGATCATCATGATAAATATGCTTTATTATATTGGCTTTTCAGGTGCTATTTAATGTGTGTGCTTGTTTGTGTTTGCAGATTCTTTATAGGAGAGCTCATTTGGATCAACGGAGCGTGGCTTCCACAAACTTGCACTGGACCCGAGGTAGGCCTAAAACACTTGTTTGCCTTTATTTATAAATTGCATATTTAGAGAAAGATAGAATTTGTTTAGTTTGCTTGTCGCTAGATATCATTAGATACTAGGGAGGTCAGTCTTGTCTGCAAGAATGACTTATCCGGCTGACAAAATGGCGACCATACTGGGGACTTGAATTTTTGATTTTTTCCTTTGCTTTTACTTTGACTTGAGAAACTGTGTCTTTGTTTTTGGTTTTTGGCTTGATGTGTGTGGGATTGGGTAGGTTTAGTAGATCTTGAATTATTTTTTGTTTTTCGTACTTTTGGGAGAGGACCGCACCCTCTGCTTGTAACACAGTGCGGACATCCCCGCACTTTTGTTTTACACATAGAGCGGTACCGCACCTGGGTATACTGGGGGCCTGCGGACCTTGTCAAAATTTTGAAAAACTTGAAATTTTCTCTTTCAGTCAGCTTAGGATTTGTTTTATGTGTTTTTAGCCTCTGCCCAGATATTTACATGACTTGTCAGGAACTTTTCTTAGGTTAATTCCATTAGCATTAGGGTTTTAGGTGAAATTCCTAGGAGTTTTGTGTGCCGGGCTTGATTTTCATTTGGTCTTGTAGTAACTCAGAGCTTAGAAGCTTTGGAAACCTCAGATCACCTTGGTTTTTGCTGGCCTTCTTATGAGTCTGACCGTTTTGCAAAATCTGCCTTTGTTGAGGAATCCATCTTGTTTTTCTCTTTGCGAAACTTTGAAAGGACTTGTGTTGAAAGTTTTGGATTTCATTTTTCGAAAAGAAAGCAAAAACTGGTTGTTTTTTGACTCATTTGTGATTCTGGACACATTAGTCCTTAGTTTGCTCATAACTAAGTAAAACATCCTTGAAAAGAAATCTTGTAAGCTTTTACTTCAAATAGTTTTGTAGAATTTATAGATCTCAAGATTATATTTTTCTATAGTTTTGAGTGTTTTATAAAAAAAAAAATCTCTTTTGAAAAAGTTTTTTTTTGTAGTATTTGAGTGTTTGAAAAGAGAAAGGAAATTTTCATGAGCATAACTAGTTGTCTCATTTTTGAGTGTATTGGAAAAGACAAAAGGTTCTTCTTTTTATTTGTTTGTTAAGGAAAGATTTGTTTTTACAAGCATTTGCATTCTCAACTCTTTCTCTAGCTAGAAATTCATTGAAGAAAAAGGATTGTTTTTCATCTTAAGTGCATTTTTAGTGATTTGGAGTTGAGTCTTCACACTATAAGTTCCATCTCCGCACCTTTTTACTTAAGAAAAAACTAATAAAAATAACGCTTAAAGTAAAATCTATCTAGTAATCTTTTTATTTCTAGGGCTCTTTATCACCAACATAGCTTAGGCTAGTATCTTGGAGTAGGGAGTAGTTAACTCTCCAAGATAGTAAAACAAACAAGTAGCTGTATCTTGCAGTAGGAGATAAATTCCAATTGTTACATCTATGCTCTGGGAAGCTCCTCTTATAGGAGTCAAGCACGAGATCGTGTCCGAACCAGTGGGGTAATCAATCCTTCCTCATTGGGAACGATACTAGATATACACGTATTAAAAACAGTAAACCTCGGATTAACCATTGTCGAGGAGCCTGGGGTAACTTGTTGGTAAAATTTGGATTATGTCAAGGAGCCTTCAAGGGGATTGAGCTTGCTACTCTTCCCTTGCGTGTGTATTGGATCACAGACTACTCCCCCAGGTATATTTGTTTCCGTTGGTAACCATAGTGACCATATTCTATAGGATTCTTTCCTAAGGTGATGGTGGAGGGAAGATCCCACTCTACCCGGAGCAGACATCGGCTAGAATCACTTGGATTTTCTGGGGGGTTCTCTTCACTCGAGATGGTTTAGTGGAGAAACTTGTGCCAGTCTATTCATTAAGCAGGTTGCAGGGGTAACTATTCCAACCACCATTTCTGTATTGAATTCTGCGATGTTGGATTTCATCACCAACTAGTGTTTTTGGTACAGAAAGTTACTATTTGTGTGTGGTTTGACCTCCTAGATTTTTTATGCGTGTGATTCAAAATTGTTTGGTTCTTTAGAGACTTTAGGTGGTTTTCATTAAGATTTTTCTTTGTTTGCATGTGAAGTAGTTAAAATATTTAATAGTGGTTAAATTACCGAGGAAGTCGCGTAGACTTTAGGGCCAATCTCCTGAGTTTTCACCAAGCTAGCTTGAAGGGCTACGAGCCCTTGTAACTCCTAGTGATAGTATAGTTGGGTCACCTGAAGAAGGAGAGTCTTCTTTGGTTGTACATCCTGATTACCAAGTTCAAGCACCAGAGTATATTTTAGAACCTATTTCTTTTTCCAAAGTTACTGGTATTTTTTCTTCTATTAGTGATTTAGTTGAGGAACCTGAAATATCTGAACCTGAAACTGAACTTGCTGCTACTCCAACATTAGGATTTGCCTCTCCAACTTCCAGTGGTCCTGGTTCACCCAGGGTAGAAAGAGTCATTACCCAAAATCTTCCTTCTGGACTTTTGCTATTGAAGAACTTGTTACTCCGGAAGAAGGTATACCTATCCCTGAAAATCAACCAGCTATAGAACTTCGGGAGCATGAATCGATCTTTTACAATCCACCTAGGAGGGACGCTTGGTATCTTTCATTGACCAATTTTTTGGAAAACCCAGGACTAAGATTTTCACCACCTCACATTCCTTTTCATCCAACACCTAGGGGTTATTATCCTCCATTAAATATGTCAAGACAATCGTCCATGTTTTCTCAATCTCCAGAAACCTTTTTATATGGCGGTCCTTCTGTTCCCTCTAAGTATTAGTCACATACTGGTACTTTTTCGGGAGCATCTCCTCAACCTATTGAACAAGGGTTATTAAATGGTAATAACGAAACTAAGCCGTTGAGTGTAGAAGATATTCTTATGATGTCAGGTACCATTCCAAATCCAAAACCTCAAAGTGGCCAGTTACCACCTGGGGGGCAGCCTCAAGGTCCTCAATTATCACCTGGGGGGCAGCCTCAAGGTCCTCAATTATCACCTGGGGGGCAGCCTCAAGGTACCCAATTACTGCCTGGGAGGAACCTCAAGGACAGTACGTACTTACTGGATAGTACATTCCTCAAGGTCAACCCCAGACTCAGTATGTACCCCAAGGTCAACCCCAGTATTAATATGTACCTCAAGGTCAACCCTAGTATCAGTACGTGCCTCAAGGTTATCAACCTCAAGGTTAGTACCCAACCCAAGGTTTCCAACCACCTTCTGGTCAATCGTTTGTCCAAGGAGCTGTAAATGTACCTTTGAATTATCAACCCTACCCTCAACTCGCTTATGGTACTCAATATACTCAACCTGCTATGGGTCCGTACCCCGGAATGAACTTAGTGTGGGATCCATCTCAATCTCAATAGATCTTGCAACCGAATTTGCAGTTGTCATCTCAATCTAGACAACCCTTGGTTTCTGGTTAAACCCAGCAACCTGTCCAGTCTACTATTCAAACATCTGCACCTTTTGTAGTTTCTCATCCTGGGCCTAGTTCGCCTCGAACTCTGCCTCAAACAACTGCTGCAACATCTATTTAATCTACCCCACCTACTTCTGGAGTATCGACAGCTCCAGTTTCTATTGTTCCTGTATCAACTCCTCAAGCATCTTTACCTCAGTCTGGACCCACAATTCAAACTTCAGTTCAAATGCCTGTAGGACAACCTGGTCCAAGTGCGGTTGTCACAAGTCAACCTCAATTTACTTATCAACCGTACCAGGGATAGTACCAATTCGGTCCTACTGTACAACAGATAGTCTATCAGTATCAACCGTACCCTGAATATACATATCAACAACCTCAACAACCCCAGTACGGTTCGGTTAATCCTGGTTTTCAGGGAGGATATATGTTATGAAACCAGCTCAAGAAAAGATAGAAACGATAGATCAACGCCTTAGAATTCAGCCTCTTCGAGGGGGCAACCTCCTTTACATTACATAAATGAAAAATTCTTGGATGATACAAATGAAAAGACCTCCTTTCTATATATAGGAGTCTAAGGGGTCATAACATAATCAGAGCCGACATAACAATAATAACGTAAGGGCACAATAATAACAATAGTGGGCTTCTATGGTGCACATTAGTAACAATATGGGCACTACATGGGTACATCAATATAATAAGTGGGTTGTACTAAAACAATAAGGGGTTACACTAGTAGTATAGGGGCCTAACATGCTCCTCTCCTTCGAAAAGCATTGTCCTCAACGCTTGAGTAATTATTGATGCTTCTATATAAAATTCTTTCCCTCCCATGTGGAATCTTCAGCGGGTAAGTTCTTCCACTTGATGAGATACTCTAAAATTGATCAATTTTGTAGCTACCAGGTTCTTGTTTCTGTGACTGGTCCAGGTTCCAATATGATTTTTCCTTCCTTTTCAATATCTGGCAATATTGTTTGAATTGGGATCTTTTGCAACTTTTGAATAAGTGGCCATACTTCTTTGTCCTTATTCCATTCATCCCTTGCTTCATTTATCCAATCTGGTTGGATAATAGAAATAGCACAAAACAATGCTTCCACATCCTCATCCTTGAAGAGTCTTCCCATTTGGTAAGGTCACCATTTTTTTAGTGCATGTAGTATTGCCAACATTTCCTTCTCATAAATAGCTTGCTTTAGATGTAGCAGTAAAAATACCCAGTTGCCTACATCAAAACATTTTTCACTATGATGTTGATCTACCTGTTGTTTCATTTCATTTCTTCTTTCTCTTCACAATCTATGTAGAATAATTTCTTCTCAGCACACTTATGACCTTTAGTGTATTTGCTATCACAACTGTAACAAAGCCATTTTGCTCTTTTTTCTTCCAATTGTTGTAGTGTCAACCTTATAGGTTGTGGAAGACTGGGGGAAACAACGCTTCCGTCTTTATAGTTGTGAGTGGTATGCTTCCTGGTTGCCATAATTTTGCTTTCCATTTTTCTTGCTAACCTGAATGCCTTCTCTAATGAATCAGGTTCCCAAAGGCGAACATCATGTTGGATATTATCCTTTAAAGACCCTATGAACACATCAACCCTATGCTCCTCTGGAATATCTTTTACCCTTATGTTCAATTTTTTGAACTCCTCAATGTGCTCCATTATTGAACCCTTTTGTTTGAGACTTATCAATTGGCTAAAAAAAGTGTTGCTTTTTGTATCCTCATAATGTGCTATCAATTCTTCCGTAAAAATTGCCCAAGTGATAAATTGTTTAGGAGAGCAAAGCCATTGATACCATACAAACTGATTTGGTTCCAAATATAAAGTTGCCATACGTACCTTTTGTGTGTTTTGCACATTATTGAGATCAAAGAATTTCTCCATCTGTAATATCCATGTGGCAGGATCCTTGCCATCAAACTTCCTCATATCGATTTTTGGAATATGGTGAGTCTTCGATCCAACATTAGCATCTATGGAATCGTGATTAACATTTCTTTTATTCTCATCATTAGTTTCCTTTAGTACCCTTTCACCGTTAGTGCCCATTCCTTGTAGCAACTTATTCATATTTATCTTCAATTCATCCATGTCTGTCTTCAAATCTATCTTCAAATCATCCATCTTAGCTTCCACGTCAATCATCTTAGCTTCTACACCTTTCTTTAAACATTCCATATTAGCTTCTACACCTTTATTTAAACCATCCATCTTAGCTTCTACATCTTTCTTTAAACCATCCATCTTAGATTCTGTTCCTTTTTGTGTAAGGGATAGTTGTTGCACTTGGTCTTGTAATTTTGATATATCATGTTGCATTTCTTCCTCTTCTTCATGAGTCATGCTAGAGCTTTCAGGTTCCTTACTAGGTGTTTTCATTTTCTTTCCTCAGGGCATCAGTTACCGATAATAATTCTCTACTATGCCCTTTGAATTCCTTCAAAATAAATTTTCAAACCAAGCTTAAGCAAAAATTTAAGAAAATCTACACACCTTTTTTCACTTTGTAGGAGCTCGATATTTCCTCTGATGTATCTCTGTACTTTCCAATCATCTAGTTCTGAATTTGTGACCTGTAGTATCCCTATGTGTCCTCTTTCCAATGGCAGAAGTTTGACCCAAATTGGATTCTCCAAGGAAGAGTTATGCGAAATCTCTCACAGTGACTTGATTATAGACTAGTTCAGTAGAGCGAACTTGTATGACGTGCCACGATTCACTGTTTTGACCTTTGGATCTAAACGATGCATACAAGAAACTACAGTCCGTCCTCTTTCTATACTTTCTTACAAAATTTCAATCCGATCCCCAGAGAGAAAGTTATGATGATTTTTCCTAGGTCACCTGTTTGGAATGTAATTCAGGAGTCTGCAAAAAGACCAACTTCCTCAGATCATATCTCCGAACATATAGCGCAAAAAGCTCTGAAATTTGGACCCGAGGTTCAGCGCAATTTCTTCTCAAATGGGTTTTTTTTTGTGACTTCTGAAACATCACAGAAAAAAGTTATAGCGAAAATTCCACGATGACCTGTTTGGAGTAGCGAAACCCTATAATCCAAAACTCTGATACCAAATGTTATGAAACCAGCTCAAGAAAAGATAGAAAATATAGATCAACGCCTTAGAATTCAGACTCTTCGAGGGGGAAACCTCCTTTACATTACATAAATGAACAATTCTTGGATGATACAAATGAAAAGACCTCCTTTCTATATATAGGAGTCTAAGGGGTCATAACATAATCAGAGCCAACATAACAATAATAATGTAAGGGCACAATAATAACAATAGTGGGCTTCTATGGGGCACATTAGTAACAATATGGGCACTACATGAGTACATCAATATAATAAGTGGTTTTAATAATAACAATAAGGGGTTACACTAGTAGTATAGGAGCCTAACAATATAATATCCCAAATGCAATTCCAATTCCTAGTTATCCTGGATATCCTCCTCCTGGGGCTGGTCTCATGACCCAGGGTTTTAGGGACCCTAATCGTCAGTTACCGTTCATTTCAACTTTGGACTTGCCTGAATTGTCACGCCTTACGAATGATCCAATTAACTATCTTCCGTTTTGGCCGCCAATGCCGAGTAAGTTGTCTAGTGATATTCCTAAGTTTGAAGGCAAATTAGGAGAGGACTCGTCGAACCATGTGATGACTTATCACCTCTGGTGTGCGTCTAACTCCATTTCAGATGATTCAATCAATTTAAGGCTTTTTTAACGCACTCTAATTGGTCTTGCGGCCAAGTGGTACATTGAGTTACCGCGAGCCACTTTTTATAACTTTAGTCAGTTAGCTACTTCGTTTTTAACTCATTTTCAGTTGCCAGTCAGATATGACAATGGCACAGAATTATTAACTTCATTAAAACAGTCAACGTCCACTTAAATTTCAGATCGCATTCATGAAGGGAGACGTCGACGACGTTTAGTGAAAGTTTTTATTCCAGATCAGATCTTAGCAGAATGGTTTGTCAAATATTTATTACTGAAAATCACTGAGCATGTAGCTAAGGCAGGAGTCGTTACTGAAGAGCAAGTAATTTCTCAAGCTCAGTACCTTGACTTAGTTTATACGCAGTCAGATACGTTACACGAGAAAATCCCCGACCTTCCTAAACAAAATCAAATAACTGTAGCTCCTTCAGGTTCTCATGTCGCTGATGGTATGATTGGTACAGTTAATACCAAAAGTAAGAAGAAATCTTCCAAAAATTATTCTCCTATCATAACTTTACCAGATTCCCCGACAGGACATTCTTTCGCAGAAATTTCCTCCGATATTCATGTTGTAGAGTCATCTACAGCCAAATCAAAATCTGGCGGTAAAAAGAAAGGGAAGAAAAAAAATAAAATAGATAAAAATTCGAAAGAGAAAACAGAAAAAAATGGAATCTACTGATGAGAGACGCAAACCTCATTATCCTTGTCTCATTTGTGACGAAGAACATTTTACAAGAGACTTCCTTCATCGTGCTGAGGTTGCGAAAATCGTCAAAGGTTCCCAAATGCCTGTTTTTTTGAAAGATCCCTTTCCTAGTCAAGACAGTATGATGATAGGTTCTTCCTCAAATGCTTCTGAAGAACCCATAATGATGATGTCCCATGTTATGATTGCGACACGATCGCAAGATTATGGAAGTAAAAGTCCTGTTGGTGGTAAGGAAGCAGAATCTTCTAATTCGAACCCATCAACTTCAACTCCCGGTTCCAATCCACTACAGATCGAGAAACCTAACCCAGACTTAGTAATCAAACCGCCTCCCAAGGGTATACTTCGAAAGTCAACTTTCAATCCACATGCGAGAGCAACTCAAAACTATAACATTGTTGAAGATTTGACTATTTCACCTTCAGCAATGTCGGCTTTGGAGGTGCTGCAATCATGTCTAGCACAACGTAAATTTCTATTGTCGGCTATAGGAGTTGTTGACATTCAGGTTTCGAACCTTATAATTTTCAATCTAGAAAATAGTACACCTCACTTACCTCATCAAATGGCTTTCCAGATTCCAGTGTTAGTTAAAAACAGACCTTGTTATAGGACTGTGATTGATGAGGGAGCTTCAACGTGTATTATGTCGATCCAGTGTTGGAGATCGCTTAGTTCTCCTACACTTGATCAATCCCCGACAATTCTAAAGGACTTTGATGGCTGTGGGTTCCATCCTTTTGGCATTCTACAAGATTTACTTATAGGGGTTGAAGGTAAAACTGTTAATCTAGATGTGGAGGTGGTTGATGCCCCTCTAGATTACAACCTTCTCTTGGGTCGTTGTTGGTCTTACGCTATGACAGCCGTTGTTTCATTAATCTTTCGGCTTATAAAGTTCCCTCATAATGGAAAGATCGTAACTATAGACCAGCTAACTTACTTTTCATCCGACCCAGCCTCTTCTGAAAGTATTCAGCATGTCGGAAAAACAACTATCCCTTATAAGGATGTTGGAGTAGGATTAGTTAAAGATTCTAGTTTACTAGGAAGTTTTTCCTTTCCTCCTCCAAACGCATCGTCTTCTATTGCAACCATTCATATGATTTCATCAGACACTATTGTTTATGATGATCCTTGGATTGTACCTTCCGAATCTGAGATAGATTCATTTGGTGATGCTATGCCTTTGAGTCCATATGAAATTGCATATCAGGCCATACAGTCATTTTCCGACCCTTTTTCGACCGAAATTGACTTAATGAATGTAGTCCATGAAGAATCACTTCCAACATCAAACTCAGATTCAACAACGTTTTCCGAACTTGTTTACACTGATGAGCAAATTCGTGAAATCTTGTGCGTTGATAATTTACCATGGGAAGATCTTCATCATAGATCTTCATTTTTACCTGAGATTGATCGCTTTGAAAATGATTTTTCATCTATTTTTATGATTGATTATGTCAAGGAACCTCAGAATCCAATGAAAAATCTTGATTCTGAGTTAAATTTGGGAAACATTTCTCGAACTATTCCTATTGACATTTGGTTAAGCCCGGAATTGTTGAAAACATTCATATAGGTGCCTCTTGTACGGAAGATGAAATTCAAACATATAAGGCCCTATTTCAAGAACTCCGCGACGTGTTTGCCTGGTCATATGTGGAAATGCCAGGAATTGACCCAGCAATTGTTGTTCATGAAATCAAAACTTACCTGCATGCTAAACCCATCCGGAAACGTTTGCGTCAGATCCACCCACGAAAAGCTGCTGCTATTAAGGCAGAAGTTGAAAAATTACTTAAAGCAGGTTTCATTTATCCAATTCCGTTAACGGATTGGGTATTGAATATTGTTCCTGTTAACAAAAAGCAAGGAACAATAAGAATATGTATCGATTATAGGGATATTAATCGAGCCTGTCCAAAAGACAATTACCCAACTCCCTATATCGATCAAATCATTGATGATTGTGCCGGTAGTGAGATATTCTCCTTCATGGATGGTTTTTCCGGATACAATCAAATAAATATTCTACCTACTGGTCAACCAAAACGGCTTTCATTTGTCCATGGGGGACATTTTCTTATTGCAAATTACCTTTTGGGCTCAAGAACGTTGGGGAAACTTTTCAAAGAGCCATGTCTTACTCATTTCATGACATCAAGCACATTGTGCAACCCTATCTCGATGATTTACCTGCTCATTCATTACATCGAGCTGATCATCTCGTCCATTTATGAGCAATATTTATGAGGTGTAGGCATTATCGAATTAGGTTGAATCCACACAAGTGTGTTTTCTGTATAGAAACGAGTCGATTACTGGGGTTTGTTGTTTCGAAAGCCAGCATTCGCGTCGATCCCTCGAAGGTTGAAGCTATTGTCAAATTGCCTCCTCCTTCGACTCTTCACCAACTCCAAAGTTTGCAAGGGAAAGCAAACTTTTTACGTCGATTCATTCCTAACTATGCCGAGATCACAAAGGGTTTTACCTGGTTGTTGATGTTGGCATTTTGGCACAGGTGTGGCGCTATGATACTGGTGTTGTCCTTGATGGCAACTCTCTTTGATGACAGATCTTCGTTCAGACTACAGGATGAAGAGAAATCTCATATACGCAGGTTAATTAAGTCGAAGTTGCGTATACACGCTGGTGATCTGCATACTAAGTCGCGTATACGCAGGAGAGCTATATACGAAGGCGCGTATACACGCAGATGCATGAACAGAAAAGTGCGTATATGTCGGGAAACTTCCTTTTGGTCCGTGGTAGTTAGTCCTCGGTACTTGAGCCTATGTCTTTTGACCAAAGTATCTCGACAGACGTGTTGATCCCTAGTTTTTAAGTTGATGGTATTGGATCTCTATGGTTTTGGCTCTTGGTATTGAGCAAGACCTAAGGCTATATAAGGAGAAGAAGATCATTAGGCAATATCATCTTTTGAAAAGGCTTGAATATCTGAAAAAGAAAGAGATCTGGTATGCAGGTTCTGGGTTGCTTGATCTGAGCTAAGGAGAGATCTCATCGGTTGATGGAGAACAAGATCTAAGGAGAGATCGGGATCAAATGGTTTGAAATGAACTATCTTTATATGGTTGATTATGCGTGTTTCTAGATCTGCATAGTGACGCAATGTTATATTCTGGGTATAACTGATATCTTGTACAGCTGCAAGTTATGAAAAGTTATTTTTAGATCTGTACGCAGGTTGTCTTCAGCAAAACCGCGTGTATACGCGGGTTGACTTCATTGAAGTAGCGTATATCTTTTGAAGCATGATTTTTGGGTTTGCAGTTGGGTCTGACTGATATTACAGAGTTCTGTAGTCTGCTCTGTGTTCTGGTGACTGGTGATTGACAGGGTTTCAGTGGTTCAGTGATTCAAAGATTGATGATGCTAGTATTGGTTGTTTTGTGCTTCAATGATCTGTTGTGAAAGTTGAATGAATTATGGTCTTCAAATTGTAATGTTGTGCTTCAGGAATATCCAGTCTGAAAATGTATGAAATGTGGTACCTGAAAGAGAGAAGATTGTAGGCCAGCACCTACGTACTAGTATCTTGGCTAGTACAAGAGCAAAGGGGGTTGGAGCTCCCTTCCAAGGAAGTTTGGAGAACGAGAGAAGGTTGTAGCTTTCTGCAGGTTGTAGCCTGCATACTGGTATAAGGCTGCACCAGTACAAAAAGATTGTAAACTGAAGTTTCATATTAAAGAAAGATAGAGACAACTTGCAGCAGGTGGTTTTCACCCACATTGGGTTTCCACCTTATATCATGGTGTTCATGTGTGTGGTTTTTGTGTGATCTGTTCTACTGCATCTGTTTACTCTTAATATGGTGAATAATGTCCTTATGCACTTAACTGAAGAAAAACTAACTGAAGTATAAGATTTCTGGTTATATGCTGTTTTCTTTAGACACAGTTGCGTGTACACGCTGGTTCACTTAACGAAAGTAGCGTATATGTTTCTGAGCATTGAAAAAGTTTTATAGTTCTGATAATACTGATTCACCCCCCCCCCTCTCAGTATTATTTCCAACAATTGGTATCAGAGCAGGTCCTTCAGAGAAGCTTGATCGCTTGAAGGTAGATCATTCATCATGAGCAACTACGAGAGAGAAGCATCAATCAGGCCACCGGTTTTTGATGGGACAAACTTAAATTATTGGAAGGTAAGAGTTACTGCCTATCTTCAATCTCTTGGTACAGAAGTTTGGGACATCGTAGAAACAGGCTATGTTTTTCCTTCAGCTACTCCTACAGATGCAGCTGAGAAAAAGAAGTATGAAACAAATGCAAAAGCAGTCAGTACCCTATTAGGATGTATATCCCAAACGGAATTCATGAAGGTAATGCACTACAAATCCACAAAAGAGATATGGGACAAAATTGTCACAAGCTATGAAGGAGATGAACAGGTAAAGTGTGCTAAAATTCAATTTCTCAAGATTCAATATGAGACTCTCAAGATGTATAATGATGAAAGTGTGGCTAACTATTTTCTTCGGGTAGATGAGATTGTTAATTGTATGAAAAATTTGGGTGAAGAAATAAAAGAGGCTATAGTGGTTGAAAAGGTTCTAAGATCATTGTCCCCCAAGTTTGAATCTAAAGTATCTGCTATAGAAGAAAAGGAAAATCTACGAATTCTTACTATGTCTCAGCTACATGGAATTCTAACTGCTTATGAAATGAGAAAGGGAGGTCCATCAGACAGAAGAGAAGCTGCTTTCAAGGCATCAGGCAAAGAAGATTATTATGAAGCAAGCCACGTCCCAAAAGAAGAGGAAGAAGAATCAAATTTTGTCAGAAATCTTCAAAGGGGTTCTGGAAGGTTTAGAGGTAAGTTACCTTTTAAATTCTTTGCTTGTGGAAGAGTAGGTCATTATGCTGCAAAATGTCCTTATAAGGATAAAGGAAAGGAACCTGCTAGATGGAACAAGAAACAAAGTGCAAATAAGAAAAGCTACTACACTCATGAAGATAGTGATGGTCTATCAAATAGTGATGAAGATGAATGAGGTAATGAATATAAGTTGTTAATGGCATTTGAAGATGATGATTATATGGATGCCATAGATGTGGATAATCTTTATGATGAAATTACTAGACTCAAGAGATGTATAGAAGAAAAGAATGTGATCATTGATACTCTACAATTTCAAATTGATGAAAAGGAAAAACATCTTGAAAAACTAGAAGGTGAAATTGTTGGTCTTAGAAAAGAGATTGAGAAAACAAAAGCTATTAATCTTAAATTTGTTAAAGGATCTGAAACCTTGGATGAGATTATCAATGTGCATCGATCTCCTCTGATCAAGACAGGTCTTGGATATCATGGAGAAACATCTCAAGCCTCTACCTCTAAAAGTTATCTTGATGCAGCAAGGAAAAGCGAGCAAAGGCCAATTAAAAGTAATCAGGTGAATCAAGGACAATTTACCTCAAGAACAAATAAATACCATCACGAAATTTGGGGACAAACTGCCTTAAGGACAAACAGAAGCTACAATCAGCCACAGGTAAAATCTTCCCAATTTGCTCCAAGAATAAATAGAAGCTACAATCAGTTAGATGATAGATCTGGTTATCGCAGAATTTTCTTTAATGGCCAATGCTTTTCTTGCCATAACTTCGGTCACAAAGCAGCTCAATGTGTTGCATACAAGACAATCATGACTAGAGAAGCTCAAAATCAACGGAGAATGACCGAAACCATGAAAAGGACTTATAACATCTTTTCAGTCCTTGAAAATGAAGTTGAATGCTCTATTTGTAATAACTTTGGTCATGAAGATTCTGAATGCAGGAGCAGGTTTCGGAAGACAATTCAAAAGGAGCAAAACTCAAATGTCAGAACATGGAGAATAAAGGAACCACAACCAGAAAGATGTGGGATAGCCTTTTATGCAGAAGGACAAGAAAGCCTATGGTACAATGACAGCGGATGTTCGAAGCATATGACAGGGGACAAAGAAAAGCTTGAGTCATATACCGCATTAGAAAAAGGGAAGAAAGTTTCTTTTGGAAACGATATCTTTGCATCCATTAAAGGAAAAGGTGTGGCTCCATTAAAAGAGAAGTTCAAAGCTGGAAATGTCTTGTATGTTGATGGATTGAAGCATAATCTTCTGAGTGTCAGTCAGATGTGCGATCAAGGAACAGAGGTAATATTTAGATCAAATGGATGTTGTGTTCGTGATCTTGATAAAGGTAAAACAATGATCAAAGGAAGAAGGACTCCAAATAATCTATACATATTTGAAGAAGGACCACAACAATGCTATTTGAGCAAGGATGATGAACACTGGCTATGGCATCGAAGGTTGGGGCATCTAAGCTTTTCACAAATAAGGAAAGCATGCAAATATCAGGGAGTTCGTGGTCTTCCAGATATCAAAATTCCAGACAACACTATATGCAAATCTTGTCAGTTTGGAAAGCAAACCAGAACTAACTTTCCAGAGAAGGAAGGATCAGCTAGCATGCCTCTTGAGCTAGTGCATACAGATACATGTGGTCCATTCAGAAAAATAACACCTCGAGGAGAAGAATACTTGATATTATTCATTGACGATTTCTCCAGGTTTGTCTGGTTAGGACTTATGAAGCACAAAGATGAAGCATTCGAAAAATTAAAATCCTTCAAAGCCTTGGTTGAAAATGAATCAGGACACAAAATTAAGTGCCTCAGATCTGACAGAGGTGGGGAGTTTACCTCAAACAAATTTTTCGATTTCTGTGAAGAACATGGGATAAGAAGAGAATTCTCTACAGCTAGAACTCCTCAGCAAAATGGGGTGGTGGAAAGAATGAACAGAACAATCCAACAAATGGCTCGTGCTATGCTTGATGAATCAGGTACTCCCGCAACTTTCTGGGGTGAAGCTGCACATGCTGTGGTTATTATTCTTAACAAAACAAATGTCCGAGTAAACAGCACTCAAACACCTCATGAGCTCTGGAGTGGTGAGACTCCTTCGGTGAAGCAATTCAAAATATTTGGGAGCAAATTTTATATTAAGAATACTGATGAGCAACTTGGCAAACTTGAACCAGAGCAGATGAAGGCATTCTTCTTGGTTATTCTCCATATAGCAAAGCATACAAGTGCTACAATAAAAGACTTGGCAGAATTGTTGACAACATTGATGTAGTGGTTGATGAGAAGGGATATATTCTGAGGCAAGTTCATCATGAAGACATTGAAGAAGATGAAGGCTACCCTCAAAGGAAGAATGATGAAGAAGAAGAACCTCAAGAAGAACCTCAAGAAGAACCAGAGGAGCAGACAAGAATAGAAGAGAAGACTCCATCCAGATATGTTCAAAAGAATCATCCAGAATCTCAGATTGTGGGGCAGAAAGAAGCAGGAATACAAACAAGAAGAAGAATTGCAGAAGCTTCAAGCTATTTGGCATTACTCTCTTCCACTGAACCACAAAATGTGAAAGAGGCATGCAAAGATGAATGTTGGGTCAAAGCAATGGATGAAGAACTTGAGCAGATCGAAAAGAACAACACTTGGGAATTGGTTCCTAGACCAAAAGATAAGAATGTCATAGGGACAAAATGGGTCTTCAAAAATAAATTGAATGAAAATGGAGAAGTGATTAGAAACAAGGCCAAACTTATTTGTAAAGGGTATGCACAACAAGAAGGAATAGATTTTGAAGAGACCTTTGCTCCTGTTGCAAGACTTGAGGCCATCCGAATGTTCCTTGCTCTCTCAAGCTTTCAAAACTTCAAGGTATTTCAAATGGACGTGAAATCAGCCTTTCTGAATGGAGACTTAGAAGAAGAAGTATATGTTGAGCAGCCAGATGGTTTCATTCTTGGGAATGATCCAAACCTTGTATGCAGATTGAAAAAGGCTCTTTATGGTCTCAAACAAGCTCCAAGGGCTTGGTATTATCGGTTGGACAAATATCTTCACCAACAAGGTTTTTCAAAAGGATCAGCAAATAGCAATCTCTATATGAAAGTTGAAAATAACAAATTGCTAATACTTGTTGTGTATGTAGATGATATTATCTTTGGCAGCAATGAAGAGGCTATGAGTCAGAACTTTGCTTTGATTATGCAGAAAGAATTTGAAATGTCATTACTTGGAGAATTGACATACTTTCTTGGATTGCAAATCCAACAAAGTGAAGGAGGCATTTTCTTATCTCAAACCAAGTACCTCAAGCAGATCTTGAAGAAGTATGGCATGGAAGACTCAAAGCCAGTTTGTACCCCCATGGTTACAGGATGCAGCCTCAGTGCAAATGATGAATCAGCAGCTGTTCACCAACCAACTTATAGATCCATGATTGGGAGTTTGCTTTATTTAACAGGTACACGACCAGATATTATGCATGCAGTAGGAATTGTTGGAAGACTCCAAGCCAACCCAAAGGAAACTCATCTTCAGGCAGTCAAAAGAATCTTCAAGTATCTTCAAGGGACCCAAAACTATGGCTTACGGTATCCTAGAGATATAGATATCACTCTTCATGCTTACACAGATGCAGATTGGGCCGGAAGTGTGGATGATAGGAAAAGCACAAGTGGTGGTGCTTTCTTCATGGGTTCCAGATTAGTATCTTGGTTCAGCAAGAAACAGAGTTCGATTGCTTTATCTACAGCCAAAGCAGAATATGTGGCTGCGGCATCTTGTTGCACACAACTTCTTTGGATGATGCAGACCCTGCAGGATTTTCAAATTACTTGCACGCCACCAGTCTCTATCTTATGTGATAATACAAGTGCAATCAGCATTTCAAAGAATCCAGTCATGCACTCAAAGACCAAGCACATACCAATCAAGTACCATTTTCTTCGGGAACAAGTGCTTGAGCAGAAGGTCAAGTTGGAGTATGTTCCTTCTAAGGAACAAGTTGCTGATATTCTCACAAAACCACTGCCCAGGGAAACTTTTGAATATCTCAGACAAAAGCTGGGAGTAATGGATGCCTCATCCTGTTGTTAAAGCTTGTCTGTTTTTACAGAAAAGTTGGTATACGCGAGTTTCGTAAGGGATATCCGCGTATATACGCTGTTTTATGCAGGAGAAGTCGTGTATATGGAGTTCTGATCAATAAGGGCAGACGCTGGTTGGAGAAGGTCTGAGATGGGTAAGTCAAAATTCTTCAGGCACAGTTTCAGGGGGTGCAGCAGGCACAGGTTCAGGGGGAGCAGCTTAAAGTCTCATAAAGCATTGTTGGCATTTAGATGTTTTGGTTGTTGGTTTCAGGAGAAGGAGCTCAGAAAGAAATCCTGGTTGCTGATCTAAAAGATGTTTATCAGATGCTGTTGGTGACTTTCATAAGTCTTGGTCTAGATCTGTTGTCTCTATGTCATGTATCTCTTTTGTGATATCTCTTTTATGGTGTCAAGGTCATGTAACGGCCTATGTTGGTTTCCCCACTATGCCTGGGATGAATGATGTAATATAATTGGTTGTTTTTGATGTGTCCCCTCTTGGTAGGGAGTATAGATGTATGTATTGAGTCTTTTGGTGATAGGAAGGTCCCTTATGGTGTATAAGTCTTGGTTCTCTTTGAAGAACATTGTTTGTAGATCTTGCCTACAGTCAGGGGGAGCATGATTCAGCACAGCCAAGCAGAGGTATCAGCATGTACTCAGGGGGAGCACAGCCCTTTGCCCTTGATGACAAAGGGGGAGAATGATTCTAAGGAGCTTGAGGTTGCCATCAAGTCCAAAGGGGGAGATTGTTGGCATTTTGGCATAGGTGTGGCGCTATGATACTGGTGTTGTCCTTGATGGAAACTCTCTTTGATGACAGATATCCGTTCAGACTGCAGGATGAAGAGAAATCTTATATACGCAGGTTAATTAAGTCGAAGTTGCGTATACACGTTGGTGATCTGCATACTAAGTCGTGTATACGCAGGAGAGCTATATACGAAGGCGCGTATACACGAAGATGCATGAACAGAAAAGTGCGCATATGTCGGGAAACTTCCTTTTGGTCCGTGGTAGTTAGTCCTCGGTACTTGAGCCTATGTCTTTTGACCAAAGTATCTCGACAGACGTGTTGATCCCTAGTTTTTAAGTTGATGGTATTGGATCTCTATGGTTTTGGCTCTTGGTATTGAGCAAGGCCTAAGGCTATATAAGGAGAAGAAGATCATTAGGAAATATCATCTTTTGAAAAGGCTTGAATATCTGAAAAAGAAAGAGATCTGGTATGCAGGTTCTGGGTTGCTTGATCTGAGCTAAGGAGAGATCTCATCGGTTGATGGAGAACAAGATCTAAGGAGAGATCGGGATCAAATGGTTTGAAATGAACTATCTTTATATGGTTGATTATGCGTGTTTCTAGATCTGCATACTGACGCAATGTTATATTCTAGGTATAACTGATATCTGGTACAGCTGTAAGTTATGAAAAGTTATTTTTAGATCTGTACGCAGGTTGTCTTCGGAAAAACCGCGTGTATACGCGGGTTGACTTCATTGAAGTAGCGTATATCTTTTGAAGCATGATTTTTGGGTTTGCAATTGGGTCTGACTGATATTACAAAGTTTTGTAGTCTGCTCTGTGTTCTGGTGACTGGTGATTGACAGGGTTTCAGTGGTTCAGTGATTCAAAGATTGATGATGCTAGTATTGGTTGTTTTGTGCTTCAATGATCTGTTGTGAAAGTTGAATGAATTATGGTCTTCAAATTGTAATGTTGTGCTTCAGGAATATCCAGTCTGAAAATGTATGAAATGTGGTACCTGAAAGAGAGAAGATTGTAGGCCAGCACCTACGTACTAGTATCTTGGCTAGTACAAGAGCAAAGGGGGTTGGAGGTTCCTTCCAAGGAAGTTTGGAGAACGAGAGAAGGTTGTAGCTTTCTGCAGGTTGTAGCCTACGTACTGGTATAAGGCTGCACCAGTACAAAAAGATTGTAAACTGAAGTTTCATATTAAAGAAAGATAGAGACGACTTGCAGCAGGTGGTTTTCACCCACATTGGGTTTCCACCTTATATCATGGTGTTCATGTATGTGGTTTTTGTGTGATCTGTTCTACTGCATCTGTTTACTCTTAATATGGTGAATAATGTCCTTATGCACTTAACTGAAGAAAAACTAACCGAAGTATAAGATTTCTGGTTATACGCTGTTTTCTTTAGACACAGTTGCGTGTACACGCTGGTTCACTTAACGAAAGTAGCGTATATGTTTCTGAGCATTGAAAAAGTTTTATAGTTCTGATAATACTGATTCACCCCCCTCCCCCTCTCAGTATTATTTCCAACAGTTGAAACAGAATACTCCATTCTTTTGGGATGAGATAGCTGACAAATCTTTTGATGCACTAAAACACACGTTGACCCATGCACCGTTATTGCATCCTCCCAACTACAACCAGGACTACTTCTTATATTTCGCCGCCTCGCATTCCACCATTGGAATGGTGTTAGTTAAGGAAGATGAATTCGGTAGTGAACATGTGATATATTACCTTAGTCAAAATTTAAATCCAACTGAGCTAAAATATTCACATGTGGAGAAATTGGCATTGGCAGCTGTTCAAGTTGTCCAACGTTTTCGTCATTACATTTTACTACGCAAAACTATAGTAATTTCCGATTGCAACCCTATGCTCTATATTTTTATCAAACAATTGCTAGGGGGCAAGTACTCCAAATGGATTGTGATCCTGCAGGAGTTCAACTTGGAATTTGAAAAGTCTAAGTAAAAGAAATCTTTAGTTTTTGTGGAGTTGATGTGTGACTTCCCGCGTGCTGACACGGAAACTGTGGCGGAGGAGCCCATTGCGGACGAATCCTTATTTTTAATCAGCACTTTAGATCCATGGTATGTGGATATCATAGTTTATCTCCAAACCCAATCCTTTCGGCCAGAAATTTCACGATCAGAGCGTCGAAAAATACGATTCCAGTCCCAACAATTCAAAATTATTGGAGATACACTTTATCGTCGTGGGGCGGACTTTGTCTTCCAACATTGTTTAACTCATGAGGAAGCTGAAAGGGTTCTAAATGAATGTCACTCTGGAGCGTGTGGCGGTCATATGTCTGGGTTTGCCATAGCCCAAAAGATATTGCGCGCTGGCTATTTCTGGCCATCTTTATTTAAACACTATATTAACGCGGTCAGAAAAATTCCACAACTGCCAAATTTTTGATCGAAAGATGCGCGCTCCACCTGCTCCTCTCCACCCTATAATTTCCATTGGTCCTTTTGCAAAATTGGGTACCGATTTTATTACATGTAACCCTCACTCGGCCGGGGGGCATGCGTATATCATCCTTGCGGTAGATTATTTTACCAAGTGGGCCAAGGTGATGCCTACATTTGAGGCAGACAACAAAACTGCTACGATTTTCTTGTTCAATCATATAATTGCTAGGTTTGGTGTTCCACAAGCGATTATCACTGATCATGGGCGTCATTTTCGAAATATTATGATGACTGAACTTACAGACCAACTTGGGTTGCGTCACGATAGTTCAACTCCATACTACCCACAGGCTAATGGTCTTGTTGAAGCCATCAACAAAGTTCTAGTCATCATGATCCGACGAATCATTGGGATTCATAGGTTGAATTGGAATAACATGCTATTTTTAGCACTTTTGGCGTATCGAACCTCAGTAAAAACGTCAACCGGTTTCACTCCTTTCTAACTAGTTTATGGTTTGGAAGCTGTGTTACCCATTAAATGCGAAATCCCGTCATTGCAAATGGCCATAGAATTACTTCCAGCCACTTCCGAAGAGGAAAAACGTTTGTTGTACTTGGCTCAGCTAGATGAGAATCGACATGATGCTGCATTAGCAATCGAAACTCATGCCAAACGTATTAAAGCTCAGTATGATCGAAATGTTACACCTCATAATTTTTCAGAAGGAGACCTAGTCTTACTGTATGATCAAGCAAATGATAAATTAGGCGGTAGAAAATTCATACCCATGTGGCATGGTCCTTATGTTGTTAAGCGAAATCTGGCAAAAGGGGCCTATGAATTGGTAGACTTTGACGGGGTCTCTTTAGGTAAACCTAGAAATGGTCTTTACCTGAAGAGATATTATGCTTAAATCTGGGTGTGAAGATTTTTATTTAGGTTAGTTTTCTTTCTAGCTGGTGTGTTTTAGATTAAAAAGTGTGCTTAGCTTAGAGAGTTTTTTTTGTCATTATTCCTGCTTATCTTGATTTTACTCTTGATATTACAGATGTCGACGTCTCTCCAAACATACATTGGTTTTACTGATGGTGCTTGTTGTAATACACGGAACATTTCTTCCGCAGCTTGGGTCATTTATTCGCCCTCTGACGAGTTGGTATCTATGCATGGGGTAAGCCTCGGTCAAACAACGAACAACATTGCAGAGTATAGTGCAGGTATTGAGTTATTATCTGAATCCATCTCATTTGGGATTCGGAGTTTGATTGTGAGGTTAGATTCTGAACTCGTTGTATTACAGCTTAATAGAGTGTATGCCATTAGAAATTCAGTGTTATTGAGATTATTTTTGAGAGTTCGTCTCTTGGAACGTGAATTTGACTATATTGAATATCAACATATTCCAAGATATTTAAATACATTCGCAGATACAATTGCTTCTCGAATGTTAAGTAGACATTTGCAATAATCATACAAGTAAATTTAAAAACATTCCATAACATGTTTTACAAGATAAGCCGGTAATAATGATATAGTATAGCATAGAAGTGTGTCAAATATACATCGTCTTCGATCATAGGTTGAAAAACACCTTATGATCGACAAAAATGATAGTACAAAAAGCAAAAAATGTCATATGAGTCTACAACAGGCGATCATCCTATCACTGGTGATGATCACGATAAGGAACCACTGTACAGGCCACCCTGCAAAGGAACCTCCTGAAAGGTCCTGGGACCCCAATCACATAGCGCTGTAGCCTAAGAGTAATGTCATCTATGCTGGTCTCTGGAATGTCTGTTGTCAAATGTTCTAGATGGCTTTCCAATTCGACCAAGGTCTTTGTAGATTTGTCCTGTGGGACTGGTGCTGTTGCAGCTGGCTGTTTCCTCTCATAGGGCCGGAGAGTGGCTGGTCGCCGTGGACCTACATCTGCATTTGAAAATTTGTACTATCAATTTTGGGATGAAAAAAAAAAAATCAATTAGAAAATGTTGAAAATGATTTTACCTGAGTCATCCCATTGCTCTCCTGGTGGAAGAGCCATGTCTGGGTCGCCACGATAATCTATCCCAGCATAAGAAAAATCCTGAATAGCAAATACTTGGTTCTCCAACCAATGAAAATACTCAGGTGTAAATCGAACGAGTTTTGTTCCCTCCTCAGGATGACGGGCCATAACTGCAACCCAACGCATCAGTTTGGGCGCTCGGGGAAGTCCAGATCCAACGGTAAGATGTTGTGGGACCAACATTAGGACCCTCTCTAGACCAAAGCTCACAACTAAAGCACCATATCCAAAGGTATTCAGTTGTCCGTTCTTTTCTGTAGTCAGTTGGCCTTTTATATTAGCCAACACAGCCTCGCACCAGTTGAAGATGGTGCCTCGAAAGCAGTCTACTCCCATCCGTATTTGGGATCCAATGGCCACATGTAGTGCTGCGTTTCCGCAGAGCCTGGTAACAGTAAACGCAATCACTTTGAGTTTAGGATGGGAGATAGTTTTGATATCAATCCCTTTGTCCCTAGTTTGGTTGTTACAAAACTCTAGCCGGAGGCTATCGACAGACTGGCCACCTAGCCTAGTCTCGAATAGAGTCAAATGTTCACCTCTCTTAGGCAAAACAGTCAAAAAGTAAATGTCTTCCAACTCCATTTCGAGCTGGTGGCCACCACTAAAGAAACATTGGTCCTGTATATTCCATCTGTCTACCAGCCACTGCAAAAATTCCACCTCGGCCCTCATGCCAGGTATGGCCCAGAATTTGTATAAACCGCATGCCTTCAATGCATCAATCAAAGGTTGATGATTAATCGCAGCGAGATCCACATCCTCGTGCTCCCGTTCCCGCCAATCAAGCATGATGTATACCCTACATTCAATAAAAAGGTGGATTAGAATATTTAAAATCAAAATTTTTGGGTGAAATTTGAAAATTTTAAGTTTGAAAACCTATTCTGCGGGGACCGCACCCTCTATGTTAGAGACAGTGCATAGGTCCACACTCTGCCTTCACGGCAGGTGCGGACCCCTGACTTTTTTCCTTTTACGAAAAAGTCGGGGTCCGCAGGTTTCCTATGCTATGCCTGCGGACCCTCGCGCGCGGGTTTTTAACCTAGAAATTTCCTAAAAAACAAAATAAAGCCCTAAAAACAACTTTCAAACAGATGAAATGAAAGAGTAAGATGATGTGGACTACCTGGAGGAGACGATGTTCGATTCCAATGGACGGATTTTCAACAATCTTCACGGGAAGTTTCTGACCAAAAGCTCTCTTTTCTCACTCGGAAGTCAAATGGTAAAAATTAATTTACAAAAGCCCTTTTTATAAGTTTTTTTGAATAAATGAGTTTTTAATTTGTTTATTTTTTACTTTAAAGAGGTAACTTTTGAAGCATTTTTATCTATTTTAAATAGGTATGAGTAATGTTTGAGTTTTTGTTCAGGATAACGGATTTTTCAGGCAAAAGTGGTCATTTTCGACAAAAAACATTAGAGTCACCTTTAAGCTCTTTTCTTACTCCTAAAATATGAAAACATTGCCGAGTTTTTCTTTTTAAGCTCGTTAAAATGGAACTAAAAAGACGGTCCACTTACAGCCCTTTTCTGACGGTAAAAACACGAAAGATTGCCGGATTTTTGTCATTTCAAATTCGATATTGGCTATAAAACGAAGTGTCATTGATCGCTTTGTTACTTTTTCGGATTAGAGGCACTAATTATGAAAAGTACTCTTGGTCGTAATAATCAAGCGGTTCTCTCAAGTATTATTTTATAATTTTTTGGGCTTGGGAGACAAAAATTTATGAAAAAAGACAACCATGGAGTTTTCTTAAGTTTTTTCAGACTCCCTAAAATTGAAAAACGCCGAGTTTCTCCTATACTGGACTCGTTAAAATTTAATAGTAAAGGACCTGTTCAATTACAAACAGGAACAGACCACTCCTTCTTAGGGTTCGAATTTAAACTAAGTTGGACTCATCCGAAGGATGAGCTTATAATCAAGCAAATGTTATCCTCCTCAAGCTTGTTAAAAATAAAGAGGTACTTGCCAGAAATGGTGGGGGAAAAGAGAGAAAAATGAGCCTGTTTGTCATACTTTGTGTCTCAGAAAAACATTTAACCACTCTTGAACACGACACTTTTTATTCACCTGGGTTGGGAAATCCTTTGCCTAACAGTTGATCAGACCATATTGAATGTCTTCAGCCAGTTTCTGGGTATTAACTTTGGGTCAATTGTCACCAAACCATCTACTGTGTCGTTATGTGTTCAAGAGGTCAGTGCGAATAAACCATTCATCTACAAAATACCTATCATCCATCTTGGCCATCCCTGAGTCAATCCTTGCAACTATATTTCTTTAAACTTGATCTATGATTTCATGTTGTGGGCTTGCCTATGATAGATCGTTTTCTATCGACTTGAGCTCATTATCTAGAAAGATGATCTAGAAATCGTCAGTACCTTAGGATCTGCATGCCTCAATGGCAGGTTTCTCGCTTTCGACAACAGGTTGCATCATTGACCTTCGATCAAAGGATTTCGTGACATTTTCGACATCAACACATCTATTGACATCTCATGGATTGTACTGAGTACTTTGAGAGCCATTGACATTAATGGTGGTTTCTCTCACACTTGTTAACAATTTACATCATTGACTGGTAATCAAGTGGTTTCTACCATGTTCGACTTCGGCACATTCATTCACATGGATAGAATCGTACTATTTCGGGAAGTAGAAATAAAGACCTTGGATCTAGTTTCCACCATCCAGGCTGCGAGGAATTTTGTATTCATTATACAGTAGACTATTCATAAATAGATGGTTGCGTCCATACTGTGTATACATGTGTCTATACTTGTTATGTATTACAAGATCATTCCTATATCAGAGCAGTAGTTAGTTTTCTAGTCAGTTTTGATCTGAGTATGGGAATGCCTACCTCAGCGATGATATGATCTCATATATATTTTGTATTGAATGTTTTTACAGGTTCCAACCGGGCTCTCCACAAGGTGATCCTCAAAATGATAAAGTACTTCACTCTTATTAGATGATAAATGAAATCCTCATCTACTACAGACTTCGCACTTTAGGGGGCAATCTATTACACAAAATATTGTCACCATGACTATTGCAGTTAGTATGGGTCTATCATCATTCATACTGTCCTCCTTAGCAAGTCTCAAACCTTAGCTCTTCATGTCAAGCTTTAAAAATGAGAGAAAGTCCTTAAAAGTCAATAAAGCTATGGTTCCACACTTTCTCTTACTGTTACCTGCGGTCCCGCACCCCATGGTCATGTTACCTAAACACCTGACCGCTCTGTCTCTAAAGGAGTGGGTGCAAACCCCTGTGAAAGTAAAAAAGGTGCAAGTTTATTCTTAAAAACTCACTTTGGGTTAATTCTGGATGATTCTAGAAGGAATATTGACGTGGATGGTTCGCTCCTAGGTGGTTCATGCATCCCAAAACTAAAGGAGCTAATCCCTTGATGAGAGGAGCTTATCCCTTTGAAGGAGGGTTTAGCCCTTTGAAGGTGGACCCAGTAACTTCCCTCCATTGCACTATAAATTAAGGCATTGGGCTGGTTGCTAGGGAGGTTAGAAGATGAACATTTTTTAGGGTAAATTCTATTCGAATTGAGACTTCCTAGTTGAGCTTGAGAGGAGAGATTACATACCTTTTGGCTTCATTGGGAAGAGAGTGAAACTTATCAAAGTAGAGGAGATTCTTGCTAGACCCTGGGAGGAGCTTGTACAACATCAAGGCACTAAGGTTGTAAAGTTATTCTTTGATTAAAGATAATATAATCATATTCATTTTTCTCAATAAATTGTCTTATATGGTTTGTTTCATGAATTCCTTGATCATCATGATAAATGTGATTTATTATGTTGGCTTTTCAGGTGCTATTTAATGTGTGTGCTTGTTTGTGATTGCAGATTCTTTACAAGAGAGCTCATTTGGATCAACAGAGCGTGGCTTCCAAAAACTTGCACTGGACCCGAGGTAGGCCTAAAACACTTGTTTGCCTTTATTTATAAATTGCATATTTAGAGAAAGATAGAATTTGTTTGGTTTTCTTGTCGCTAGATATCATTAGATACTAGGGAGGTCGGTCTTGTCCACAAGAACGACTTATCTGGCCGACAATTCTCTATCCAACTCCAAAAATATTGCATAAGGATCTTGAAATTCATGTGCACTGGGTCTCGGCTCATCCAATGGATTACTTTTCTTCTCCTCGTACCATGAATGCAAACTTTCATCTAAGCTTTGTGACAGGACTCCTATTGAACATGACAAAGAAACCGGCTGTCGGATCAAATTTGCATCAATACTTGTTTCAAGCTCATAGGTAGCTAATGGAGAAGGACTTTGATTGCAGACATCATCCAACACATTAGCTATTGGATCGTGAAAAACTTGAAAAGACTGTTGCAACCCATTTTTCTATTGGTTCTAATGAGATTGCATGATTTTCTACACATTGCTCATACTTTATTGAAGATGTACTATGCAAATTTCCCTTCAAAAACTGAAATGATTCAAAACAGAATGGTACAGAATCATCTTGCATCATTTGATCATATGTTCCATCTTCCAAGTCTTCATATGCAACCTGACATCCAATGGCATTCGAGGGTTGCAAATCTAGATATGAAAAGTCTTGAACAAGGATTTCATTGCCCTTTAGATGGTCAATATCGAAGCTTATCGACGGTTGATTTCTGATAGCGCGAAAGTTGTCTCTGATGATCTGAAACAAAGAAAACAAAAAGGCAAAGATTCTTTACTTACTTCAAAATTTTATGCACTTTCCTCCTCACTTCCATGGCTGATATGTAATGGATGATCACTGTATTCGAGCTACTGAAAGTGAACTTCCTCCTTCCACAAACGAGCTGCTGGTTTGTCTACAAGATTAGCTTCTGTTTGGAGAACATAATCATCATCTTACTGATCGAACTTAGGAAAATCATCAATATAAAACACATCATCAAGCATACATGTCATATCAACAGATCTCTCTTCTCCAAGATGATCTATAAGACAACTATTATCAGATCTATGACAGTTGGGATAAGAAAGAAAATGTTTTGGATCAACAACTTGTTCTTCTTCAATCAACGAGCGATGGTCTTGAACATAATACTCATTCCTTTTCGTGATATTTTGCATCATCTCTTCCACAACACTTACCAAAATGTCGAGCTTTACCTCTAAAGATGTTGATTCCTGTGGATCTATGCTCTTCATCTCTTCTTCCTTCAACTTTGCCCTTCTGATCAACAAATTAGCCTCTACATCTACTGCACTATTTTACATCTCTTCAAGTGTTGCAAGGTTCCTTTCCCTCAGTGGAAACTCCATTTCTAGATCAAAGGCATATGGGTAGTGCAAGAGAGAAGATCCAGGAGGAAGTCTTATATTAACATGCATCGAAAATAGACTTGGTTAAACCAGGCAAAAAATTGTTGTACTGTCTCCCCTAGTAGTCTTTTTAGCTAGTTATGCTCTTCTAGAATCAAGAAAGGGTTTTTTCTGACCACCCACTTGTCGAGGAAAACTTTGATGAACTGCTAGAAATCTGAGATGCTCGCATCAGGCAAGGTTTTGAACCAACTCTTGACTTTGCCTTGCAAAGAAAGAGAAAAAATCCTAACACTGACATCTTCTTCATCAACTTCATAAAGGTCAAGAAAAGACTCAAAATTCAGTACATGTCTCTCAGCAGTGATGTTGTCACATTCACCATCAAATATTGGTAGATATAGGTAATTATTTTTAGGGAAAGCATGGGATATAGGAGGCAAAATCAGAGGCATGTATCTATCCAGAATTTTATAAGGTATAGGAGTATATAAAAAAGTTGTAGAACCAGTCTTGATCTCTTGAGGATCATCAGTTTGAAGACAGTCATCATAAAATTTGGAAGAAGGGTCTTGATCAAGATCAAAGGTATGCAAATATTTGGTATTCACAATCTTCAAAGGGAAAGAATCAAATGTAGGTCTAGGATATTTTCTCAAATACAATATACTTTGTAAAGCCTTATTGATATTCTCAGGAAAAGAGAAGAAATAACTTATAACAAAGAACATAATGTCTTGGATGAAATTCCAACTTGAATACCTGATCTTTCCATATTTTCCTTTCATGTTTCTGCTGGCCGGGTTCATCCTCCAGTGGAGTCCTTGGATCTAATGTCAAAACTGATTTAGAGTTGCCAGGTGAATGATTTCAGTCTTTCGGTGTCTGATCGTTGTTCACCATCAAAAATTAGATCTAAACTTGATACATTTTGCTAAGGAACATAAAACTATGTTCCCCAGTATGGTCGCCACTATGTTAGAGCCTAGATTGACCTCAGGCTGAAGGGAGGCAATCCTAGGATAACCACAAACCAAGCTTAACCTAGTAGCTAGCCCTACCAGGCCGGGAGAGGGCTCTCTCCTTGTCAATATTAGTCGAGATGACTGGATCAAATATTGATTTTAGGCCAGGTATAGTACCTCTAGGGTTTTTAATTGATTTTGTTGGTTTTGTTGCTGGATCAAATAGAGCAGACGACTTTGGGTCTGGGAAATCAAGTTAGAAATGCAGGGTGTTCTATGGGGCGAGGTAGGTAGGTGTTTTAGCACTTGAAATTGAGTGATATGGTAGGTCTAAGACTGGTGAGGAGCTAAGGAGGACATGCAAAGATCATGTATCCTTCTCAAATAGTAGAAAACATAAAAAACTAAATGGTTTCCCAAGGCAGAGCATTGTAACCAATGGATTCTACCTATCTATATTGATATAATTTAGCTATAAGAAATGAATTAGATTGTGGCACACATAGCACATGAGAAAAACTAATAATAGAAGAAGAAACTATGCAAGAACACTTTACCACAAGTATCCCACAAAAATAGCTGCAAATCCTGGTTTATTTCCTTTCCAAACTGTTGTAAAGGTGTAGAATGTAGCTCAGAGCATCCAAGAGAGTCCAACATTTGCTAATGACTGAAAAAATACATAATATAGACATAAAACCAACTATGCTAGCCATTAGGGGTCGAATCCAAGAGAAAAGGAGTTGTTACAGCCATTTCCAAACAGGGAACAAGAATATAGCAGTGGAACAACTTGCCTCTATAAGCATGGAAACTGATTCATTTGACCCCCAAACTACCTCAAACAGATGAATCTACCCTATAAGATAATTTCATTATTAAATTTACATACAAAGGCATTAATTACAATCATAATTTCATCTATGAAGATAGAAAAAGTCAACTTGCAGTGAAAATACGTGAAAACATAATTTTTTAGCAAACTGGCTCTATGCACAGTGCCACTAGCTAGGTGCATAGTGCCTCTTCAGACCCTGTTTTGGAGGCCTTACCCTTGGAAAAATTGAGCCCAAGGTAGCTCATTTGAAAGGTCTTCCTGTCTAGGTTCTGTAACATCTTGAATGTTTGCATTTGGATGTCATTTTACCCTCAAAAGTGAAATCTCCCAAGGCTACTTCTGTGTGTCCAAAAAGAGGCAGAGAGGTTATTTTTTGGTAGTTTTTTGACCTTTTGGTGGCCAAGTTTTGCTCCAAAATTGCTAATATTTTTTGGGTTTGATGCTATCATCATGATGAATCCAAATATACAATCTATTTCTTAAAAAATTCCTCTAGGGAAAAGCACAGCGCCGGTGGTGTTGTGCACCTAGGGCAATTTTCTGTGTTTGAAAATTTCAAAATTTTTAACAAAACTTGCCCAGATTTGGCAGGAGGCACCACCATTAGTTGATTTTATGGGCTAGTGAGGCTTCAGCCAAGATTTTCAACTTATATTGCATCTTTTTTCTCTTTAAGGCTTTCCTTTGCTGTATGTTTCTCTCCCTGGAACTGTCACTAAGGGTGTCTTCTTCAAACTCATATTCACCGTTTCTTTCCATTGTTTCTTGTGGCTATGGGAACTTATGGAAAATTATGGGATAGGGCGGATGAAATAGAGATGAGTATGAAGATATTTTAATAAATGAGTAGGGTTTTGGGACATGAATATCTTTTAAGAAGTGTAGGGTTTAGGGAATATAGGATTTGGAGAGTGTAAGTGGGACTGTGAGAATGGGGAAAATGTATGGGGGGAATGGGATTTAGGGAAATAGGTGAATGGGGATGGGATTTGGTCTAGGGAAGAATGTAAAAGATGGGGTAAGTGGAACAATGGAGAAATCATGAAAACTAGGGTTTCACCCTAAAGGCTAGGGTTTTAATTTTTAAAAATATGCCAAATGCCAAGCCTATCAATAAAAACCCTATATATCAAGATATATTGAGTGTAATTACTTGTTAAATAGAAAAAATGAGGATTTTGAGGTGATATAGAAACTTGGGAAAATATATGGGGTTGGCTGGGCAGGTGTGCAACGCCTCCCAGATGCGCAGTGCCCATGTAATTTTACACTAAGAATCACTGCCAGGTGCGCAGCGCTGGCCTCAAGTGCGCAACGCCGTTTTGAATACCACCTTTGGAGGCCTTCCTGATGTCCAAATTGAGCATGTGATAGCTCGTTGGAAATATTGTCGAGTCTACTTTCTAGAAAATCTTGAATATTTTTATTTGGAGTTCATTTTCCCTGTCAAAAGTCCAATCGCCCAAGACTAGTCAAAATGTACAAAATGAGGCTGCCAAAATGCATAGTGCTATTGTAGTCAACTTTTGAAGGTCTTATTCAACTCCAAATTGAGCTCATGATAGCTCATTGGAAATATATTTGTGTCTAAGTATCATTTGACTCATCAAGAAAGTAATTTGGTCATTCCATCTAGGAGAAAAAATGATTTTACCAAGGTCACTCCAGAGGTGCAGCAACCCTTCTGAGGCAAATGATGTTTTCGATATTTCTCCCAAACCATCAAACCTGTGTAAAAACTGAAAGAGGTTTTTCTTTTTAGGTCAATTATGGAAAAAAAAATCTCTCAATTTTTATCAAATTCATCTTTTCTTTCTCAGAAACATAGTTTGAAGAAAAACCGTCCCTTATGTGTGCTGAATGGCTTGTTCCTTGGAATGACTTCGCGACAAATGATGGAGACCTGATGTTTGATGATATGAAATGGACTCATACCTTCTTATATCCCTTATGCCTCCTCTACTTAGATATATCTGATCCCATAGCCAACCCTAGCTCAGTGGGAGAGGAATTTAAGGTTTTAGTGCTTGTTTCTCTTTTGCTTTTGCAGGTGAATTGGTGCTCATGATGACTTGATTTTTTGCAGTGGAAGGTGCTTGGAAACACCATTAGATTCTTAGGAGCAGCAATAATTATTGGCCACCTCATGTCCTTGCTGATCATCATTGGCATGTAATCTTCAAATTTTGACCGTGGTGGGACCCTAAAACCTAATGAGACCAAATTGCAAAATGAACATGAATCATGACTAAAAAGTATGGAAGTAGATCAACAAGTACATAACATGAGGAAAAAACTGAGGCAAACCCTACCATCAGCGGATCCATGACCTAATGGAATGCAACCTCATCAGAATGAGACTCCTACTATGAAATGCAAAGCGTAGATTTTGATCACTGATGGCAATGTGAAGATACTGACACTAACACACACCATGCGAAATGTACTGTAGTACCTTGAGGGTCATAATTATTATTGGTGATCCCTCTCGCATCTGTTAACAGCTTACATCATTGGCTGGTAATCAAACAATGTATCTCCATGTTCGACCTCAGAACATCTATTCACATGGTTAGACTTGTACGTTGAGTGAACATTGAATGAGTTTGAAGAGCCTGGATCTAGTTTCATCCATTCGGGCTATGATATATTCAAGAGTACCAAATCAAATGTACAAAGGCCTTACACAGATGGTCATCCTAATCATGGATCATGAATCTATATCTGTAGAAACATAAGTCTATATTTGTATACGATCATCTGATTTATGTACATGTAATGAAAGTTTATAAGCTAAGCATGGGAATTCCTCCCTCAGCTAGTTCATGAGAAAAATCAAATTATCATGATGTGTTGTACTGTAATTGATGCGGGTCACCTTCCGTTTCGAAACTTCCTATCCTCATGATAAAGCATTTCACATGACATAGATATTTACGACCTCATGCTTTAGGGGGCAACTGTTACAGATTCATTTGGGCATATCAACCCCAAATCACAGTTCGATGTTATTAGAGTTCATCAAGCCCTAATACGGTTGTTACATGCCCTAAAGAAGTTAGTCATCAAAATGCCTTACTTCCAAAGAAGTTCCATCACTAAAAACATCCAAAAAGTACCCCTAAGTAGATTAGCGCATGAAGCCTTCTATCAGGATGCAATGCATTGCAGGAGCTACACTGAATGAGTGTTATGCATCGCACTTAGTCCATTTTTAGCCTATGATGAGTGAACTTGGGCAAATTTCCATGAGGTTTTGAAGATTCCTTATCCATTGGAAGCCTCTAGAAGTTTCTCAAGTTCCACCTGCCCCTCTGAGTTCGCCCTTGGATGACAAAGGGAATTAGGAAACATGAATTCCCTATCCCTCCTTCCATGGAACTAATTTCTTAATTAGAAAGGCATTCATTACCTCTATTGATAGCATAACCTCCTTCACTCACCTATAAATAGATTACTCATGTAAGAGATCTGGAAAAAAGATTGAGTTGCAAGGAGATGCTGATGGTATGAGATGAGGATTGAGTGCAAGTATTGTGATATTGTTGGAATGTCTTGCTTTTCATGAGGTGAAGAAGGATTAAATCAGAAGGATGACGCTAGATCAAACTCGCATTGGTTGGAATATTTCCTCTTATAAATAAAGTTTTCGAGATTTTTCCATTATGCTTGTGTTTATGTTAAACGCATTCATGTGTATATCATGCTTTCGATTCTGTGCTATTTATGAATAATAGATCATTATGCTTTGACGGGTTTTTGTTTCTATAAGTTGTGTAGGTACTTCTCAAGATATTTAAGTACGGGAAGGAGTAGTGAAATCGATCAAGGGAGATAAGGAACAAGTGGAAGTTACAAGTAGGTTCTCTGCCCCTTATCTTATCTATTGCTTATAGTAAAAATTAAGATTGCTTTAACTGTTGTTTCTAGATAAGCTACTAGATCTAGAGGGTTAGGTGTCTGTAGAAACAGTAAATATTTCTGCAAAATGGCATGGACCCTCTTCTTCTTCTCCAGCTTGTACTTCGTCTTCATGGCCTCCGCGAGGGCCAAATCACTACCCTTTCCTTCTAATATGGTCGCAGGGTCCTTTCCTTTTTAGGGGAGCCGAGAAACGTGGAGAATTAGGTCTGCCATGATGGGGATAGGCTCCTCCAGCCATAGATACCCATCATGCACTAGGCAGAGCAGCTGCCTGATGATGAAAGCACCCATAGCAATTTCAGCAGCCTCGCCTTTTCCACTTCGCACAACCACTTCCACGGCTATAACGTTGTCACCATCCTCGAAATGTTCAACTTCATGAGGTTCTCGGTCTCTAGGTGAGGGACCTTCTCATGGTCAGTGAGGTCCCAATCTTCAAACTTCATGGTTGGCACGTGGCCCAGGTGCGTGCCTTCAAACACAATGTCGTCTAGGAGGAGTGGGGTCTAGTGTGAAATCTTGGTTTCGTCCAGGTTCTTGGGCACTTTGGCCTTCCCTTTTCGTAGGGGGACATATCTGGGTATTTTTGTCGCAGAGTGTGTAGGTCCATTAATGCTTTCTTGGTGGCAAATTTTCCCAAATCTTGCCCATAAATCGCATCTTAAATTCCTGTCTCCCGCTCCATTTGGCCTCAATTTGAGCATCCCATCATGAATAGTGACTTCAACAGTCACTTTATAGCCAACTTGAGTGGCACAGCAGTCCGCCATGCGCGGTCGTGGACCTTGTGATTCTTTGCTTCTACACGCATCCCCAATATCGTACAGCTCTTGGGCAGGATAGTTTATAGTCCCGCGCTCCCTTCTAACTGCTTGGAGTGCTAAGACTATCCTTGCCATGGCTAGTCAGGTGTTCACACCAGCTTTGTGGGGCTCCATCGTGTCCTCCATCATGGTTCTCGAATCACCTCCTTCTATTGTTGTGGTCGACATCGCGCACTTCACCATGTGTAACATGCTACCCTAGTCACCAGGCTTAGCAATATGTGGTCCAAGCCAAGGCATCAGACTAACCAATTCACAACGATAGCCATCAAACTTGTTAGTATGATCATATGCACCTTGTCGTACCATCCTAGGTTTTTCGATGAGATACTCTTCCTTTATCTCGTCCTCCAGCTTCTTGACCTCCATGTCCATCAAAGAACTGTTCTTCCTTAACCTTACCCTTTCTTTTTCAAATTTGCAGAGTCTAAAGTTACCATGTTAGATTTCTTCCTCAAGTCCCATGTGTTTGGTTTCTTTTGGCTATGTTATCCCTTCTTTCCGGGCTTCGCGAACCGTTGTATCTACAGGTGTTACTATGCGTGGACTAGTGATCCAAAATGGATTTAGTAATAGACTTCCAAGTCTAAAAATTTTCCCTCATAGAGGAGAAATGAAATTCAAAGGATACTTCTAAAAATAGTCTCGTTGCATAGGTCTCTTCATTCTGAATCTGACGCAATTTGAATGGGCTAAAATGGACTTTGGATGAAGAAGTTATTGTAAAATTTTTTTTTCCCATTATCCTTAGAAAAGGAGGCAAATTCTTATAAAAGTGGACTTGAGGGCTCCTTACAGAAAATCGCATTGGAAAGGTTCAAAGGGAGGACTTAACCAAAGGCGGAAGGACTCCCCGATAGCGATCTCTGATATATCTCATCGGAGGAAGGCCTTCATGCGATACTAGAACCATGGGCAAGAGATTTGTGATTGTGATTGGCGGATTGACGATCGACACAATCAAAGGGAAGTTGTATAGACCCAAGGTTGTTGCGACTTGCGATATGCGATGCGCTGATAGCACGATCGAGATCGTAGCAATGCAAAGGGACCATGCCATTGTGACTTTCTATGAGAGATGATGTGATCGCATCTGGACCGTTGGATCGCGAGCTTGATCAAATGGTGGAGGATCAACGACAGGATATCGCATCGCTATTATGTTAAGTCCATGAATCAGAGCTCCTACTTGTTGTGATTGAGATATGCAATTAGAGCCCAGACCCGATAGGATTATAAATGCGATTGCATAAATTTTGAAATCCAGATTTTCGGATTTTCAGTGTATTCTTGTTTATTTGGTGTTTGGCCATATGCAATGCGATTTGTGATGAGAGATGAAGAACACATACCTGATAGGTTTATAGGGGTGATTCTATATTATTTGAGTTCTGGAAAAATGCCCCATGATGGGCTTTCATCAGTTTTCCTGTGTATTGCGTTACGTGTTCAAACACGGGATTTCTATAGGAAGAATGCCGAACGATTGGGTTTCCTGTGCCCACTGGTTCATTTCAATGACTACATTGATTATTTTGTGAAAATGTATGTTTTTCCATAATGGAGTACTGTAACCAAATGGTTACAAATACACAGAGAACACAGTTGACAGGGATTCGCTGGGGAGGCCGCGAGAAAGCCCAGGCAGAGTAATGCACAGAGGACACTCGTGTGATGTTGGGGAATCCATTGCCAAGGCACAGTGAATGCGCAGGTGCTGAGAGAGAGAGAGAGCTCAGAGAAGCTCAGAGAGCATAGAGAAGGCTCGGTTGCTGAGTGTGTGTGTAGAGACAACTCGGAGAAGCCCAGAGCTATTGGAACGCTGAGGAATCCAAAGGGAAATCTCAATGTATGCCAGAGGGGTCAGACTACCGAGTGAAGAAGAGGTTCGAAGAAGCTCGACATAGACACCAGAGGTTGGAAGACAGAGCGAGAGTGAGATCCAAGAGCCAGAGCCAGAGCAAGTGAGAGCAAGAGCCGAGAGCGAGAGCGAGAGCCGAGAGCGAGAGCAAGAGCGAGAGTGAGAGCCGAGAGCTGCGAGCCGCGAGCCAGAGAGCCAAACGACCAGGGATAAAAATGGTATTCTAAGCCCAATGGTTTAGTCGTAACCTATTGGAGTTGAGTGTGGAACTTGTAAAATTATTCAATGATAATACCAAAGAGTCTAATCGAGTTGATTAAAGCTTAAGGATATGTAGCCCAAGAGGTTTGGGTGAACACCATATTATATTGCTGTTATATGTGATTGTGTATTGCTGCATTGTATTTGTTGTTATATGTTTTATATCAGTTCAAGCAAATAAACTTAAAGCACACAATTAAAGTACAAACACAAGCATACACTTATTTCAAGTTATTTATTCCGCAAATTATCAATCATAAGCATAGATCTTAGAAAGAGTTTAAGCTTTGGAGTGGGAGAGGTTCTTGTAATCTGACAAGAAGCCTTTAGGTCCCCATTTCAGATCAGGTGATATTAGAGCAGGTTATATCATAGCCCCAGGATGATTAATCCCACCTAAAAAAGAAGATGATATCAGAACTGGTTATATCAGAGCAAGATATACCAGAGCAGGTGGTATCATGATGCTTGATTGACAGAGAAATCTATTTTCTTGCTTAACTTGAAAGGTGTTTAAACAATCGAGGATTGATTGGTTGATGTTTGTAAACTGACTATTGTTGAGTTTGTAGAGGTGAAGGGAAAGATGTTGTTAGTTAAGTCCAGGAGAGCACAAGAAGGAAGAAGGACTGAAGGCATTCTTCTTATCCCAAAGGACCTCAAAGCAATCCTTGAAGCACAAGAGGTTTGTTGCAAAAAGGTTGCTTGAATAAGCTCTTTGTTAATGTTTTTTTTAAGTTATTTTTTTCATTTTGATAGTGAAAACTTCCACAAGTGAGTCCTCAAATTCTTCCTTCATCACAAGATTCTTTGATGAAGAAACGAAGCAAGACTTGTTCATCATGATGGATATGGTGAGAGAAATGTATGGGGATGGAAGGAAGAGCATCATACTTCAAGAGCAATTGAATTCCATGAAGGAGAGAAGTAGTTTCTTTTTGACAAATTGTAGGAAATGAAGAGAAAACTTCATATTGCCAATATGAACCTGGAAAGGATGCATGAGTTGGAGACACAAATCTTTGTTGCAAAAGAATCCTTGGTTAAGTATCAGCTTGAAGAAAAGGTAAATAATTCCAATTTGTCTTCAAATTCCTCTAAGAATGTTTATATTGGTTCTTTTGAAAAACATACCAGAGGCATAGGTTCCAAGTTATGTCCAAAATGGGCTATGAAGGAAAAGGCTTGGGAAAACATGCACAAGGTATTGTTGAGCCAATAATGGTTGAGGAAAGGCCTAAGTATTTTGGTCTTGGCTATGGACAATCTTATGGAGAAAGTTCCAAAGCTTCCAGGCAGGCAATTGAAATAGTTCCTAGAAGGAGTTTCATATCAGGTCTTCTACCTCAGAAGTGTAAAGATTGTATTCTTGGGGAATGCAATAGCTTGAAACATCATTTTCAGGAAGAAGGTGTCATAAGTATACACTTGAACTAGATATTTATGGAAACTCTGAAAGCAATGAAGAGATTGATGGTGTTCCAAAGGGAGCCACTTCTTCATTTGATTCACCTCCTCAGGAAGGTAATAAAGATGAAAATGGAAGGTATAAATCTGGTTTTAACCATATTCCTTTTGATTATGTTAAGCATGATAAATTTCCATATAAGTATGGGAAAAGAATTGCATGTTCCTTTTGTGGTTTGGATAACAATAATGTTTCTAGATGTTGGAAGATAATGGCCACATACAGGAAACTTTTGGAGGAAAAGAAGCAAAGAGGCAAAGGTCCATTGGACAAGGAAAATCATGCTGTCAAGAGGATGCACATGTGTTGCACTTACTGCCATAAGAAATGACATATTGCTGCAAAATGTTGGACTTTCAATCCAACAATGCTTCCACAAATCTTGAAGAGGGTGGAAAGAGAGAATGGCAAGAATGGAAAGAAAGATTCCATGAATGATGTGTTTTAGGATGATTTACATGTTGATGCTGAGGTGAAAACAAAGGAAGCATCTTTGAAATGGATTGGTAAGAAATGGTTAGAATTTTTATCCAATTAAGATTGCATGTCTATTTGATATAATGCATCTATTTGCATTTCTTTGTTAATGGAATGCAAGTTGCAAGTTTTTACCAAGAAGGTGAATGGAAAAAGTTTAGTAGGAGACTCACTTTATTGCTGCAATATTATGTTCATTTCAACTTCGAAATTATAGTGTACTTAAGCAAAAGTTGAAGGCTGAAATGCATGCATGAGAATGATGTGCATGATGACAGGGATGTTAATGATTTCCTTGTATTCTGAACATGTATGTGTGATTAACTTGAAGGGTTGATTGCTTTGTTTTTAAGCATGCATGTAATGTTAATGTTGACATGGAAAAAGTTGATTTGGTCTCCAAGATGGAGACAATGATGAAGTATTTCATCTTTGAAAAAGAATCCTAAAGTTCTTTTTCTACAAGCTTGACTTGAAGGGTCAGTTGCTTTAAAGGCATGTTTTGTTTGCTTTTTATCTAGTCAATCATTTACATGCAGATGTAAAGACATGGAGGTGTTCAGAAGATGTGAAATTTGTTTCTTTTGTTGAAGCAGGAGTTTAGGCCATCCAGTTGTTGTTAACAGTTGTTGTTGACAGTATGTCAAACAGGTACAAATGAAAATTTTGTGAAGCAGATGTAACTTCACATTGGCTTGAGCCACCTTGGATCAATGGTCAAGGATGAGAAGTTCAAACTACCTTCTGTGACCTTCTCAGCAGGAGTTTTGCAGGAAGTCAAGGAGGAAGACAGTTCTTCCTAGGAGGACAAGCACATCCAGGAAAGGAGTGTTCAGAGGCTTTGGTTCAGAGGCACTATGCAAGGCAAGTGTATGGAGGCTGAAAGAAGAGGGTGAGGTACTCTCATTTACTATTCAAATCAGTCTTTTGGATTCCAAAAGATTTTTAGTGGGAAGGCGTGATCCAAAATGGATTTAGTAATAGACTTCTAAGTCAAAAAAATTTCCCTCACAGAGGAGAAATTAAAGTCAAAGGATGCTTCTAAAAATAATCTCATTGCGTAGATCTCTTCATTCTGAATCTAACGCAATTTGAATGGGCTAAAATAGACTTCAGATGAAGAAGTTATTGTAAAAGTAAATTTGCCCATTATCCTTAGAAAAGGAGGCAAATTATTATAAAAGTGGACTTAAGGGCTCCTTAAAGAAAATCGCATCAGAAAGGTTCAAAGGGAGGACTTAACCAAAGGTGAAAGGAATCCCCAATAGTGATCTCGAATATATCACATCGGAGGAAGGCCTTCATGTGATATTAGAACCTTGGGCAAAGCGATTTGTGATTGCGATCGGCGGATCAACGATCGACACAATGAAAGGGAAGTTGTATAGACCATGGGATGTTGCAACTTATGATATGCGATGTGCCAATAGCGCGATCGTCGATTAGGATCGCCAAATGCAAAGGGACCATGCCATTGCAACTTGCGATGAGCGATCATGTGATCGCATCTAGACCGTTGGATCACGAGCTTGATCAGACGGTGGAGGATAAATGGCGGGATATCACATCACTATTATGTTAAGTCCATGAACTGGAGATCCTACTTGTTGCGATTGCGATATGCAATCAAAGCCTGGACACGATAGGATTATAAACATGATTACACAAATTTTGAAATCCGGATTTTCATATTTTCAGTGTATTACTATGTATTTGGTGTTTGGCCATAAGCAATGTGATTTGTGGTGAGTGATGAAAAACATGGACCCGATAGGTTTATAGGGGCGATTCTATATTATTTGAGTTTCGGAAAAACACCCCATGATGGGTTTTCATCAGTTTTCGTGTGTATTGCGTTACATGTTCGAACGCGGGATTTTTGTAGGAGGAAGGCTGAACGGTTGGGTTTCTTGTGCCCGCCGGTTCATTTCAATGGGACACTGATTCTTTTGTGAAAATGCGTGGTTTTCCATGATGGAGGACTGTAACCAAATGGTTACAAATACACAGAGAACGTAGTTGACAGGGATTCGCTAGGGAGGCCATGAGAAAGCCCAGGCAGAGTAATGCACAGAGGACACTCGTGCAACGCTAGGGAATCCATTGCTAAGGCATAGTGAATGCGCAGGTGCTGAGAGAGAGAGAGCTCAGAGAATCTCAGAGAGCACAGAGAAGGCTCGTTGCTAAGTGTGTGTGCAGAGACAGATTAGAGAAGCCCAGGGCTGTTGGAACACTGAGGAATCCAAAGGGAAAGTTCAGTGTATGCAAGGGGGGTCAGACTGCTGAGTAAAGAAGAGGCTCAGAGAAGCTCGACATAGCCACTAGAGGTTGGAATCTAGAGCCAGAGTGAGAGCCAAGAGCGAGAGCAAGAGCCAAGAGCTAGACCAGATCCAAGAGCGAGAGCCAGAGCAAAGAGCTGAGAGCCAGAGAGCCAAACTACCAGGGATAAAAATTCTAAGCCCAATGGTTTAGTCGTAACCTATTTGAGTTGAGTGTGGAACTTGTAAAAGAATTTAGCCACAATCCCAAAGAGTCTAATAGAGTTCATTAGAGCTCAAGGAGACGTAGCCCAAGAGGTTTGGGTGAAATCCATATTATATTGTTGTTATGTGTGATTGCGTATCGCTGCATTGTATTTGCTGTTATATGTTTTAGATCAGTTAAGAAAATAAACTTAAAGCACTTAACAATTAAAGTACAAACACAAGCACACCTATTTCAAGTTATTTATTCCACAAATTTTCAACCATAAGCATAGATCTTGGAAAGAATTTAAGCTTTGGAGTGGGAGAGGTTCTTGTAATCTGACAAGAAGCCTTTAGGTCCCCATTTCATATCAACTAGGCTTTGCATGCTCTATAGGGATTACAACATCTGCCTCATACTTCGGCGTCGGAAGTGCTCGTGTGGTCAAGGTTTTGCACATGGTCCTATAATCCCATAGAACTGCTGGCATGCGTAGGTCCTAGTCAGTGCGTCTCACATGGTGGACCGTGTTCAGTACTTTTCACACCTTGTCAAAGGCTTCCACATGGATAATATTTGGCACGCTTGGTCTTATCATACTTTGCCATTCGCGCCCTCGTCTTGCTCACTCCTGCTTGTTGGTCCTGTTTCCTATCGCGAGGATGGTGTGCATTCGTGCAGGTTGCGTACCATACGCCTGTACCCATCTAGAGAGGTCAGCGTGCACTCTGTTTCGTCCATCATACCCGGATTTCATCCACATCTAAGGCTTTCCAAACTGTATGAGCATCATCCTTCTGCATTCCCTACAGTCCTCAAAATTCTACTAGTGCATACCTCACCACCTTGCGGGTGTAGTGCACAGTGCCCATTTTAGAGCGTTGAAATGCTACTATTTTGGTACTTCTCTTTCAAATTTTTTCAGGAAATCATCTACCTCGGTCAGTCCATTATACATAGGAATATCTCTTACCTTCATTTCTACACAACGTAGTTACCTTATCATCATGTTGCAGTTGAGCATTGTTACCTCGTGTAATCGATTCTGCCATCTTTCTATCTCTTCGTCCGAATCTAAGGTGTAGGAGCTTTTGCGCTCCCACGAAATCCTGCAATCCACTATTGGATTCACCAAATCTTGCTCCCAAGTGGTTATCTTGTAGATAGAATCTAGATCGTCGTCGCTATCATGCACCGGCTTTGTGTAGCACGATCCCTCCACAGGGTCTAGAGGTACCACTACGCGTAGTGACTTTTTTTCAAAAATCATCTTGCGCTTCTTTAGATTTATCACTCCATTCATATCAGTGGCCCAATCTATTCCTAGTAGAGTGGAATAGGGATTGATGTCATCAACAATCTCTATCACTTCAAAATCTGCAAGTGCGCCCGTACCTTCGATATCTAATGTTATTCCCTGCAATCTTCCCATCGATAGGATATTTTGTTGGTTTTCCGTTCGCAATTGAATAGGAGACCATTACAATGCGGGCCTGCCCATGCTCTCCCATGTCTGCTTTGGCAGCACATTCGCATCTAATCCTAGATCCAAAATCACTTGATCCAATTCATATTCCCTGATTTGCACAATCAATCTCATCTCCCTTCCTGTTTGCATTGTGTGTTTCCTGAGCTTCCAGACTACACGTGGTTCTCTGGGTCCAACACATCTAGTGATGAGTTCTTGCAACCCCTTCACCACTTTCTTGTCGAGCAAAAACTTCATACATGTCTCCAGAAAGGTAGTGAGCATTGATGGGTCCATCTCCAGTTCTAGTTTGTCTTTACTACCTGAAGTGGAGGCCTCCATGAAGCTCTTCTTAGCTTCCATGAATGTCTCCTTTGCACGCTCCAAATCGAACTCTGGTTCCTTTGTTGGAGCCTTGCAAACCCAGGCACTCTCTTTGGGCTACTTGCCCTTGTCATCTCTTGTCATGATATCACTTCGGAGCAAGATGTTTACATTTGGGTTCTCCTCGCGTGGATCAGACCTGATCATTTGCAAGTTCTGAGTTGGGGGAGGTTGGAGTGTTCCTTTATCACGCAACCTCACTATCAGTGTGGAGTAGTCCTCAGTCTCATGATTAAAATGGGTACAATATAAACATGATGATCTCTTCAGATTTGTACAATCACGGGTATAATGCCCTGGCCCTCCGTAATTGTAACAAATCAGCTGTCTGCGACCCCTTCCTGGTCCTATTCCACCTCGACCTCATCCATGCCCCTGAAATCCAGTGCGTTCTATCCTTGCACTTTGATTGAGGGCTCATGTTTTGGTCTGAACTTTGTAGGTAGGAGTTCGATCCATAATTAGTTCATAACTTCCACAGGTATGCTCATCATGGCCTATTGACCTGTAGAAATTACAGAATAACTGTTGGGATGTCTGCGTATACTTTTGTAATAGATGGAAGTTATCTGTAGCATGCTTCCCTCCTATCTGAAAAATTGCACACCATAATGTAGATGTCGTGCTTGGTCCTGCTTGTGCCTCTAGTCTCAATGGCATCGACCCTCCTTCCGCTAGGTGGTTCGTGAAGACTGGAAAATGGTCCTTGTCATGTCCCTTTCTTTTGCACTTTATGCACCATACCTCCTTGCGCACTTCTAGGCGAGTTGTCCTGTCTTGTTTTAGGGTTTGCATCTCAAGACACAAAATTTTTAACCGCACATGGATCTGTTGGATTCCCAAATTAGGATCTTGTATCGGGGTCTCATGCAGTCTCATTGCAATCTCCAAGGCCTTGGCCTGAGTTGACAGCTTCTGTTGTGACAACGCGTTCCTTAGATGTGGTGTTAGCAATGCTACAAACCATGCGCGGTGTTGCCCATCCGTTAAGGTCATATTGGCTTCACGAATCATACACTTCAGTCTTTGGTTTAGCTCCCAAGGGGTCTCACCTAGAAGCATCATAATTTCTTTGAATCCAATAATCGACTATGTCTCTGATTTTGGCCAGCTAAATTCCCTGTTTAGTGCAGCTTGGATATCTGCGATCCCTGCGTTTGGATTGTCATTGGAATGCTTAATGTACCACGTCAGTGTGCTATCCTACAAGGCTCTGACCTATGTTTCCTTCTTTATATTGTCATCCATGACTCCTTACGCTTCCGATATAGCCTTTACTACGAACCAAAATTGGTCTGGATCTTCATTCCTTACTCCTGTGAATATCGTCAACTTTATTGCGCTCACCATATTAAACTATGGTGGTGGCGGAGGTGGTGTGGGCGAAGATGGGGGTGACGAGGGTGAAACCGGTGGTGGTGTAGGTGGGGGTGGTATGCGTGAGATTCGCTTTCTTATTAGACTGATCGCACTTGGTGAAACTTTCGCGAACCCCTCCTCGCTCTCCTACGGAGGTGAAATAAAGGGACTAGTCTCTAATTCTTCGCTACCTTTGTTTTTGTAGACCCTCCCACTTCGTGTAGCCCCAAACATCAATTTATTCGCATAACCCGCTTTTCACTTAATAGCATTTTAATCCAAGTGTTCAAAGATTTAATGTACTTACCTTGCAGTCCTTTGAGGAAGCGTCATTCTGTTTCGCTATAGCTGACTGATGTATCTACCACGAACTTGGTGATGAACCCTCCTATAATTCGATCGAGCCAATGGTCCACAACACGTGTGATCTTATCTCCTGATGCTTCTAGTATGTGCACCAAATCTGGATTTGACACAATAGGTTTGTCGATCCTACACCTTCCCTGACTGTCTGCTAGCTTGACGATCCACTCTTACAACTCAGAGGGGAAGGATGCAAAGAAAATTTTGTGAATTTCCGTATATAAGTAGCGCTCTAACCACTGTTCCTTCGATAGTCACAGATTCCTGTTTGCATGTGTTTGAACTCATGAATCATTTTGTCCAGCCACTCTTCAATTTTTTTCTTTTTCGAATTCCAGTGACACAACATCAGACATCTCTTATGCAGATCCCGGTCCCAGCAACGAAACCATTTTTTGGCTTGTGGGGGTTTGACCCAGGTTCATATTTGATTTAGCTAAACAAATCTCGGTACTACTAACCCTTTCGGCAACAGTCCGTGGAGTGCAGACTGAGGTCTCACTCGAAGTAGCATGGGAGCATGCTAGAACCAGGTTTCTGCACCCTAGACATGTCTGATGAGTTCAAGTGGTCTGCGGTTCATCCTTGCGCATACGTTGCTACGCACACTTTCCTGCACCTTTTAGCCTAAGATACTATTTTTGTGCAACCGTACTCGGGGGCTGAATTTGTTATTCACCAAGTTCTTACTAGTAGTCCATTGTTAGTTGATTATTTTAGCCTACTTGAGTGCTTTAAGTTATATTTAACAAGATAAATCATTCATACAGGTGCACACAGTAAATAACCAGTATATTTGCAATTTACATAAAACATGCATTAACCCAAGAAAAAATACACAAAATTATGATAAAACTTTTCTTTATTAATCTCTTCTTCAGTTACAGACTCGACTCCCTCCTGCACACTCAGATGCGGACTACTAGGCCTCTGCACACTCAGCTGTAGAGCCTTCTCCTATTCTACGACCCAAGGCACACCTAGTTACTTAGACTCTTTATTCTCTCTACTACTTCAATATCTCCATTGCTATCTTTTACACTTAGAGCCTCACTCTATTTATCATACAAGACTAGGGCGGACGACCCTGTGACTGTATCATACAATTCACGCTCTGTGTCTGCAATTCGCGGAGTATTTACAACAATATCGGGTCAAAACTTGGGCTTTGATCCCTAAAACATGCCTTGGGGGGATTCCATGCCCAACAGTGCTTAAGTACGGTCATGTCCATAAAATATCAGTCATCTAAAATTTAAGTTTGTTGGCCCTTCTCTGGATGAGAGCTACACCCATCGAAAGATCCGCACCCACTCTCGTGGTACTCTTACCACCCGCCTATGAACGACATTAGGGAGATTCTTTATAGATACCATTGGAACCTGGCGAGTTAAACTCTCCAAGCTCCTCTACATTGTATGTAAGACTCTTTTGGTATTAGCTAATGCTCTCTTTGCATCTCTCCCTTAAAGCCCGTGCGTAGGCAGACCCTCAGGTCTTAGTGGTCTAACATCGACACCATGATCAAATAATATTGTAAGATTTTTGTTTCACGAAAAAGATTTTTTAACTTCTTAAATATCATATTCAAAATAAGTAAAAACATCAAATAACATAAAATTAAAAATTTTTACCCATGTCGCCCCATGCAGTTCCCTCAGTAAGGGCCATATTGGGGTCCTCTTGGTAGTCTATGATTGCATAGGGATAGTTGTCTATAGCTATGATTTTTTCCTCCCACCAAAGTAAACACTCATCATCGAATGTTGCTCAGGTGACCTCGCCCCCTCCTAGTCACCTGATCAGATCTGACCATTTGGTTATCCTTGGATCTCTAGGACTGTTGATAGTGGTAGACACTTTGCGTCTTAGTTGTTAGGGTCCTATAATTTATAGGATCTCAAGGTAATTGAGTATTATATCTTAGGAATCTTATTTTGTAAATACTTTTCTATCTACCAATGATTTCCAAATAAAAGAAATAAGATTAAAAAATAGAAAGAGGGTATAAATAAGAAAAAGAGAAAAAAAAGATTGAAAAAGAAGAAAAGATTGAACCCTGCCAAAAGAAAGAAAAGTAAAAAAGGAACAATACTGAAAGTGTTGCAAGTCTAAATGCCACTACTCATAGATAGTTTGCTTCATTACTGAAAAATAAAAGGTTTTGTGCAACTTGTTCAAAATGCCACAATCACAAGCTTTTAGTTTAATCATACAATGTAATCATAATTAAACTCCTTTAAATTTATGTAATTAAGTTAGAGAATAAAGACTTACCCAACAATTTAATATGGGTAAATCACTAGTAGGTAGAAAATGACATTGATCCAATTGTTTAATCTAGATCGATATAAGAAATAAGGGATAGGTTAGGTAGCTTTTATTTCTGTATAAAAGAAAATAAAATGGGTTTGCTAGTCTAATTGCACCCTAAAGACAGAAATAAAAATGCTAGTTTAGTCATGGGTAGGTAGATTTGATCATTTTTACAAATAGAGGTATATGTAATTTTTATCCTAAGTTTTAAGGATATGGTGAAAAGGAAAATATGTGCACTATGGTGAAAGTCTTTCATATGTTTCCTATTCCCTTTTTCCTAAGTCGGGAAAGCAAGAAGCAAAAGGTGCAAGCAGACAAAGTTATTTTTTCATTTATGGTTAAGGTTTAGCAGTCTGAAAGCATCAAGATGTGATCCCACACTTGATCAACTGACCTCATCCGCTTTCGACCCCCCCTCATCATCCTGCCTTTATTGCCGGCGGGGAGGAGGCAGGGGTGGGAATTGGGGGCTCCGAAAGGTGGTTTCTACCATCGGGTCCCATCCCTTATGTGTCTCCTGTTTGTGATTTAACACCCCCCCCCTGACCAAAACCATAAATTGCCTACTACCCCCTTTGGAAACCACCTTTCCCTCATCCACTCTACCCTACCCCACCATGATTCCTCCACCACTCTCTATTCGCCACGTTGCATAACTATTAAGCCAATTAAATGCTTTCTCGGCCAAATGAACATTCTCCATTAAATTTGATTTCTCCTAGGTAACCGTTTAAGCCTAATAGTCCAGTCCCGTGCCATTTCAAACGAGGCGATTCGCTGCAGCATTTAAAACTTGTTGAACCCATCTTTTTCTTTTCTTTATTGCTTATCTTGTCGCTCTCTTGCATTTTACTGTTTGTCTTCTGTTATTGACAATTTTCCATAGCAATCACTTTCAGAGTTTTTCTGTGACTAGATCATGACAAAAATTGACAGTTCCCTTTCATTTTCACCTGACAGTTCGTTATTCTACTGTGTTCAGTAAGCTTCTCTGCAAATTCATCCTATTCTTAGATTTTTGTAGTCATGCCTCCAAAGACTAAGACTCAAGATAAGCCTATTGTTGGCTTGAGGGGGCTTGGCCCAGGTTCGAAGTTAATTAGCCAAATAAATCCCTACACTACTAGCCCTTTCGGCAACATCTTGTAGAGCGCAGTATGGGGGATGCTGGAACCAAGTTTCCACACCCTGGAGATATTTGAGGGGTCAATTTAGTCCAACTATGAATACCTTCATGCAGGTTACTTCGCACACTTCCCTGACCTATGAGGCCTTAGAAATCTATTATAATCTCCTTCGTGCAGCCTTAATCAGGGGCTGAGGTGCTTTTGCACTGCTAAGGTAGTGATCTGCGCTATTTCCCCAAGTTACACCACGGATCTTACTTATCTTCTTATAATTATTAGTTAACTCTGTGTAAACATATACTTTATCTTATATTCACTTAATCAACACAATCATATAAGTTCGTGCACCATATAAACAATGAAATTGCAATTTATACCCAATACATTCAATGCACAAAACAAGAAAAAGATACACAAAAATGATATGAAGCTTCTCTTTATTACTTCTTCAATGGTTACAGACTAGACTCGTCCTGCGCACTCAACTGAAGGGGTCCACACACTCAGCTGCAGACTACTAGGCCTTTGTGCACTTAGTTGTAGAGCCTTATCCTACTCTATGACCCAACGACTCGACTCTACACTTAGATAAGACTCAATTATTCATCATTTCTCTTTCCATTTCTATTGCTCACTTACAACTTAGAGCCTCGTTCTATTTATACAATCCCATGGTTCGCGGACCATGGGTAGATCTCTAAAGCCGACATTACATTACAAAAATGAGGGTGGACAACCCTATGACTCATTTACATGTTCGCGCTCTGCGCCCACCAAATGCGAAGTCTTTACATTGGATTTAGTCAAAATCTAGGCTTTAAGCCCCAAAACTTCCCTTGGGGGATCCCGCGCCCAACAGGTTCCCAATAGAAACATCGTGACTTGCCCTCGAGTCACTCTGTCGGTGCGTAGATCTTTGCGTGGAGACCTCCCAACTATGCTCGAACCACTACAAGGTCAGCAGCGCACTGAGCAGCAGCCTGCTGTACTTCCTGGATGCGCTGTTCAAAGACCGCTGTAGCTGAACTGCTACCCTGCACCTGTTTATAGTCCCGTGACTCCTTTTAGCTACCCGAAGTGCTAAGACTATGCTTCGGTCAGCTAGTCAGATAGTTGGGCCACCTGTGTATGGCTTCAACTGACTTCCATTCACTTTTCCTGGGCAAGGTTCTCCAATTAACTTTACCAACTGCACCGCACCTCCATTGGTGACCTCCTTAATAACATATGGTCCCAGGCAATGCATTATGAGTTTTCCTAGGAATTTATCAAACTTACTATCATACAGTAACACCAAATCGTTCACCTTGAAGGTGCGCAACTTAATATGTCGATCGTGCCAGGCATTTTCGCACTGCTTTTGTACCTGTTGGTGAAAGCCAACCAAAAATCATTCTTCCTCGAGTTCCTCCAACTACGCGAGCCTCTCCTCTAGGGCTCCGCGATCCATCATATCCATGGGTGATACTATGCGTAGACTAGGCATGATATACTCTATCGGCATTATGACGTTCACTCCATAGACCAGCCTAGAAAGCGTCTGTCCCGTCAATTTCTTGCATGTTGTCCTATAAGCCCATAAAACTGCTGGTACGCATAGGTTGTTGGGTAAAATTAATTTCTTAATAAACCAATAAAACAACTAGTCTCCTAGACATTAATTATCAACCGAGGAGCATCTTTTTATTTCAAGGCAGTTGGAAAAATATATGCATAACAATACCAACAACTAACACTAGTTCTATATGATTGTATTCTATACTATCAAGCTCATTCAATAAGAAATAAAATGTAAGACTTGAATAATAAAACTAAAATTAAAAATAAGAAAGTAAATGACAGGAAAAACAATTATGCTAATCACACAACCTGAATCATTGCTAGATTAAATCACACCTTGCTAAATTGGAAATTTAATCTATTGCACTCAACATAATTCAAATGCTAATCTAGAGCAGCAAATGAAATCTAGAAGTTGGATGAAATAACAAATCTAGAAAATGTAGCAAACAACAAATTAGTTCAAAGAAATGAAATCTACTTTAAGGAATGACAATTGGAATTCAAATAAACAATCACATAAGTAAACTAATTTACATGTTCAAGGCAGCATCTCGTCCAAGGTAGTAGGCCCAACTGCCCAAGACTCAGTTCCGCCTTGAGAAGTAACTCAGATCAGATTACAAATAATAGATGTAGAACTCAATGGATAACTTCCTTCTTTAAAACATATGAGAGAAATAATTACAACATAATGAAGCTCTTAGCTTTGCCTCAAATTAAACAATTTTTTATCTCTCATCTCTCAACTTTCCTCTTCTCCTACATCCTATCTAATAATTATCCCTAATTCTCTTCTAATTCTCCTCTCTATTCTCCATCCTTCCTCTCCCCTCTTTGATATCTGTTTTCATTTAAATACACAAAGAGCAAAGGGAAGTTACAACAATTCTAATTACAAAATTATTTCCATTACAAATTTGGATTGTACAAAAAAAATTGATCAGCAAGATCATATCTGAAAGATCTTTCCATCAACATTCAACAGGAACAAGTCGAATTTGGTATTGCAACTAGAAGAATTTGGAAAACAGTGGCAAAAAAAATATATAAGAAAATTGTCTTTGAAGAACCTTCTGTTTCTCTTAATACAGACTGAATTTTGTAAAACTACCTGTAACAAAATTAACTTGGTCCATTCTGGACAAAACCCATGTTTCAAATTTTCTAGATTCTTTTTCATTTGTCTGAAACATCCAATGTAAAACTGTCACTTATTATTCCAATGAATTTCTGAGTTGGAATATTTAATTGAGTTGGAGATCAAATTTGCAATCTGGAAAAGATCTTGGAGGCTAAAATCATAAGTGATGTTACAACAAATCCATTAGTAAACCATCATTGGTAAAATCATGCATAATAATTATCAATTTATTAAAAATAAAGGAGAAAAATAGTATTTATCCTAAATGGAATGATAAAGAATGGTAGAAATGGATGAAATAGGTGTCAAAAAGTGATAATAATAAGGAAAAATTAGTGGCCCAACATACCCCCAAACTGAATATGTTGCATGTCCTCATGCAACCCCAAAGCCTCTGTATTAACCAAGCTATAAGAAATGTTCATCCCAAGTCATGAAAGTGATGGAACAAATGAGTTTTTCCTCAAACAATGAATATTAAATTTTAGCAATGTTGATGAAGGTGTAACAATTTTCACATTGACTTTCAACCATATGTATATAAAGTTGCAACAAAATATGATATAAGTAATGACAAACTTCATTAACCAAAAAACTACAAACCAGATTTTGCTGAAATTTGGCAAGAAGGTTTCAACTATATTAATGCTCCAAAAATCATATCGTTTTGATGCATGAAGCATGAGATATAAGAAAAATGGGTGTAGGTGATAGTGTATGATTTATGAAATTTTACAAACTAATTTAACTTGAAAATTTCTGGGTTTTTGTATTTTAATGATACCTCTTTGCTGTCCAAAAATCACAAGAATTTAGTTCATAGTTTTAAAGGTATGCACAAATCAATTTCTGCACTGTATAAAAATGAAATTGTATGCCTTAAATGAGAAAGAAAGTAGAAAACATCCATCATGTGTAGCAATTCCTCCCCCAAACTGGAGAATTAGCATGCCCTCATGCAATACTAGAAAACAAATTGATGTGGTTGCTACAATTGTGGTTGAAATCTATGCTTGGTGTAAAACAACATGGAACAAGAGAGGTTTTGAGAATGAATAAGGAAATCAATAGATAATGGCATGATCATAATAAAGAAATGAATGAAAGTAACACTCCCCCAAACTGAAAGCTTCTATGTCTATGAAAAATGGGAGGTGGTAAAGATGTGGAATGAATGATGATAAATGATGCTCAATGGATGTTCATGAAATTCTCCTAAACTTTTAATACATAAAAAATTTATGCTATTTTACCTCAAGTTTTACCTTTGGAAAAATGTGGAATGACATGTATGGACTGGTATTTATTGAAGTTGATGTAGGTTGCATTGATGCTGAAATTGATGCAAAAGGTGAAAGCCATGTAAGAACATCCTGACTGCGAGTTGAATGAGCCTCTTCTGTTAATTGCAATAGTGTAGACTTGTTGCGAATAGAGTTTCCCCCCATACTTGTTGTTCTCCTATAAATAATTCACTACTCTGTATGCAATTTTTTGAATCCACAGTTTTAGTTTTGAACAACAACAGATAAGCCACATAAAAAAATTTCAATTAGAAAAAACCTTTGTATAAATGCAATAATAATATTTTGTCAAGTCAGCAAGTTATGGTAGAGTTCGATAATTATTACACACACTATTCCATAAATTACGACTACTGGTGTTCGGGCAAGAAATTTGGGCAAGATCTGAGTCTCCTAAAGGTCAAAAAACACCCAAAAATGGCATCTCTACCACTTTTTTGACACACAGAAAGCAGTCTTGGGAGAATGGAGATTTGGAGGGGCAAATGAGCACCAAATTTGAAAATTCCAGTTGGGTTAGAAAGTATACAGGATAGGCGTTCCCGCAAGCCCACTTGGACACATTTTGGACACCTACAAGTGCCCCAAAAAAGCGCAACACACAGAGAAAATGGCACGGCGCACAGAGGCAAAATTGTCAATTTGCTTCTGTTTCGCGACTTCTCCAAGTGGGCCTACTCATCTACACTTCGGTTTTTTGGCACCAAAGGCAACATTTAAAGTGTTTTTTCTCCAGATTGGCTTCTATCCAAGTGGTGAAGGAAGGCAAACGGTCACCCAAAGCCAAATTTCATGTTTGTAGCGCTGCACCTGTAGCTGTTGTTTGGCTCTCCATCTCCATTTTGTAATGATTCGAGTAACTCCCCAACCTTTGGGCGTTCCATCTCTTCCTCACACATTCTATATATTGTATGCAAGTTATTTTTAAAGGGTTGGTTGTCTTGTAACTTCTGGGAGACTGTGGGAAAGAAACTTGGTTTCTTCACTGTGTATTTTTGACAGAGAATTAATGAAAGGCAACGACTTTGTTTCATGAGATTCTTGTGGTTGTGAGTGTAGCAAATGTGTCTATTATGTTTTCATATGTATTACGTCATGTTTCATAATTCAATTCATGTTCATTTCCACTAAAATTTTTTGAGTGAGATTAGGTAGAATTCAATTTTATTGCTCTGCTTGTGGGAAAATTTCATGTTCAGTGTTATTCTTCTGTTGAAAAGGATTCATGTCACTATGCCCTTTTCACTTTCTTCAGCAATATATTCATGCCGCGGTACCTAAAACTAAATTGTTACATTTTCCGCCTACCTTGCCTCATGGAATAATCTGTGCCTTTGTATTAAATTCTCTGTTCTTTGCTGACTGTTGGTCCCATACCGTCGCAGAAGCTTGGTCATTCATGAAAATTGTTTCCAGAATCCCTATTCACTTACTAGCCTAAGGTAAATATTTCATTGTAAGTCATCTCAGGCCATTTTTTATTATCCATTCACTAAGCATGACTTGGAGAGAGCCCTCTCCTACTCTGGTAGGGCTAGCTACCAGACTGAGTGTGGTTTTGGTTACCCTAATTTTTTTCCTTCCTTCAGCCTGAGGCAGATTTAGGTGCTAACATAGTGGCGACTCCGCTGGGGAAGAAAATGGTTTGCTTGAAGATTGTTTTGCCCTAGTACATATCTCAAGTTCAGAGCTGATTTTTGATGGTGAACAACGATCAGACATAAGAAGACGACTGAAATCATTCTCTTGGAAACTCCTTTCACTGAAGAATCCAACAACCGGTTCGTCATGGTGACTCCACTACAGAGAGATCAGTAGCTTTGAGATTTTCAAAATGGAGTGGATTGCAAGAAGATACGCTCCCATGAGCTGAGATCACATGCCAGGTTTTCCAAATAAAATTCTGAAGGTAGATTGGTCAAGGAATCTGCCTACGTTTAAAGATGATGGTAAGAAGGACGCTACATTACATCTAGTTCGATTTCACATGCATATTCACAAGTTGAAGGTTGATTTTCCGGAAGATTGCTTGATGAAGATATTCCTGGCCACTCTGGAAGGTGAAGCCCAATCTTGGTATGAAAGTTTGCCGCCTGCTTGTATTTACTGTTTAAAGGATTTTCATGCCCTGTTCATTGAAAGATATCAAGAATCTTATCCATCATTAAACCTAGTTCATGACTGTTGCAAAACATGCTTCTACTTTTATTGAAAGCCTTGAAAAAAACTATGAGGATGATAATTTTATGGATGATGAGATCATGGAAGCCTTGTATGAGAATCCATTTCAGCAACATGAAGAGAAATTAGAGGAGTCCCATCAAGATGCTCAGGAAATGTTGCAGCAGAATCAAGATCTTTGTACGGTGGAAAATGAAGGAATTTTGCATCGTGACAGTCAACATGAATTACATGAAATAGATCAGCAGGTTGAAGATTTCCATATGGCTGAAAATGATGAAAGAAGGAGTTTTATTTCAGATCCGGTTGAAATAAATGAGGATACGCAGGAAAATGATGTTCCAATCTCAGAAAATGATGATGATAAACCAGATCGAGAGACAAATTGTGATGAGGAAAAACATGTTGTTCCGGATCTCATAGAAGAGAATTGCATTGTTGAGGTTGCCTCAAATGAAGGAGACAGAGTTACAGACCTAATTGCCCTCATCTCATTAGAACACAGCGTTCCTAACAAGGTAATCCAGTCAATTCATGAACAACAAGAGGATATCTTTGTTCAAGTAGGTGAAAAAGTTTCTCTGGATGAATTTATGATAGATGATAGAAATGTCATGCTTGGGTTTCAAGAATCATTCGAAGTTTCTTTTCTCATGATTGATGAATGCAAAGACAATCTGGTTGTCATGTCATATGAAGGTGACCTACAATACATTCAGGCTACCGAAGAGCAAAACATTCAGGATTGTCTTTCAGACTCTTCCTCATATGTTTCATGTTTCGAAGTGTTCTTTGAAGAGGAAATCCGCTCATTTGCTTGTTCAGAATTTTTTGACGACCAGGAACATACTTTTTCTGAAGTACATTATGAAGGAAGATCAGAATCAAAAGAAAAAGACATCTTGTTTCCTCAGCAGGAGGTATATCTTCATGTTTTTCATGATCCAATGGAAAATCTGTTACAATCCGTAGTGAAGGTCATTATTGCAGTATTCATTGATGAAGTAGATCATGGTCAATAATGTTTTTGGAGGCCCAGTTACCAGTATCTTTTTTTGACCAGAAGATCTGATCCGGAGAATCAATCAAGGAGGCATCTACTTGATTGGTTACATTGGAAGACACATTACACATGATTGTACATATTGCATTAGTACGCAGGTGGATGTCATCATGATTTAAAACCCTCGAATCTTGATGGACTGCTGCCATTGAATAAGTTTTGTCAGTTCTTGTTTTAGTTAAGTCAGTCATGAGTCATTTCCTTTTGCATAGAGTCAAGTTTTTTAGTCATTTCAGTTCACATTGAGTTAGTTTCAGTCAAGTTTCAGTCAATAAATTGAGTCATGTTGGTTTGTTAGAATAATGGACTCCATAGGCCAATGGACAAAAGGCACTGTCTAGCTCCTCCAAATATTTTCTGTTCTTGGCACCTCCAAGGAGCTACCATCCCCCATTGGAGCCAATGTTAGAGTCGGTCTGGTTAGCCCTTCGTCAGAGATCAAAACTCTTTGTGCATTTCAATTTTAGGTGTCCCACTCCATTCACTCAGCTGCATTTCGCTAGGGGCATGCCATGATCTGATGGAAAAAGTCATGCTAATCATTTCCCCTCATGTCTGGCTCCTGCTGGCTCAGGTCTTTTGTCAATAATCACCAAATTCCATGACAATCAAGGTCTGGTCCTTTAAAGGACAAAAGTCATTTTCTATGTTTAGGTCTAGGAATTCATCAATTTGGTCTTTGAAACATGTTCAGTAAAGCCATGCAGTCTAGAGGGATGCCCTTACACAACTATGGTTCAGAGAGCTTCATCGTCATGTGGATAGAATTCGACTCTTCTTTAAAACTCTGTTTTGAAGAAAAGTCAAACAGTGTCATTTATGACAAAATTTTCCAAAAAATCGCCAGTTGACTTTTTCATATGCAGTCATGGTTTCCATGGCCAAATGCCTTGTCATACAGTCCTTGCAAAGATGCGCCAAAATTTCAAAGGGAAAGTGAAAATCAGTGTGTTTTAAAGTCAGTGAAAAAGTGCAAAACACAACATTAGAAAAATGGGTTTTCAAGGAAGCAAAAATTAAACCCATCTCTTCCAAGGCTATATATACATGTTTTTATCCAAATCAAGGGCATTGTGCTATTACAAGCCTTGGAGAGACATTTCAAAGGTGTGAGTGCGAAATCATGAGCGTTTGAGTGAGTGGGAGTTGGTTTTAGAGGGCGCGACACACATACCCAGGAGCGCGGCGCACTCACCGGGTGCGGCGCACGTAGAGCCAGCCCGGAGTCGAAAGTTTCCACAGGCGTAGTGCATACCTAGCATGTGGCACACTGGGTTTTGCGCGCGGCGCACATAGACCAAGGGCCGAAAAACATTGCCAAACCACTCCAAATTTTGGTGAATTCTATAAAATCGAGAGGTAGGCCTTATGACATCACCTGTTCATCAAATTTAATCAATGATATGGTGTTTATAGAGATGTTTGAATGTCACCAAAATTCATAAGGTCAACCATAAGAAATCACCAAGAAAATGATGGCTAGGGTTGTTAAAATGTGTTGTTAGTGCCAAGGTTTCACTCCACTCACCTTTTTCCCCTCACCTATCATTTTTCCCATCCTCCCTTTATCATTTTTCCTAAAACCCCTGCCCTAAAATTACTACCAAACCCTCTTCCTATCCCTTCCCTATTCGGTCAACCCAAAATCACCATAAGACAAGCTCATTGTGCAAGCAAGGCGGTGGAAGAAAGGTGCAAGGTCGAAGAGTTGAAGAGTGAAGTGATTAGGAGCAATTTTGGGTGATCTCAGAGCACGCGGCGCACACACAAAGGAGCGTGGCGCACTCATTGGGCGCGGCGCACATAAAGCCCATCCACTGTGTAAATCTGCCACTGGCACGGCGCATTGGGCATTGCGCGCGGCGCACAGGGATATAAAGCCTAGAAAACAACTAATTCGCCCAAACATTTTGTGGATGCTCATCAAATTTGAAAGGTAGGAAACCTACCTCCACTCTTACATAAAACTTGAAAGGAATAGCATGGTTTTAGGATTATAAATCAAATGCAAAATTTTTTATAAAGCAAACAAAATAAGACACAAAGAAAACCATGATCCTAGGGTTTGTGCTACAGTGACAGTGCTGCCAAGGTGTTTCCTACCCTACCCCTATTACTCATTCCCATATGCTATTGTCTCCATAATCACTACCCTTACCCTACCAAAAAATCTCTCCCTTTAACCCCTATTCCCATTACATCATTCCCTTCCTAATACTCCTTGTTTAATTGTCCCCTTGGTGGCAGATTGTCAGAGCAACTACCAACTTCATCGGAATCAAAGGGCAGCCTAAAACTCAGGGTACAAAACAACAGTCATGGCATCCGAGGTTTCATCAAAATATGAGGAAGAGACCCACAGTGATACAGCTTCAGGAGAAAGGGCCCACAGGAGACATCACCGGAGTGGCAGACTCTTAGAGATGAGCCAAACACCCTCATGGAGTTGCAGGCATGCCCTATTGCTATGTCTTGTTTCTAGCACTTAGCATGTTTTGAATTTTTTCAGAGGGTGGCAAATGTCAAAGTTCATCATGAGTTGGCCCGTCTTTTTGCACTTCACCTACATCGAGGACAGTCTATCTTGGCTGGGGTCACTTTCACATTGACACCCGAAACCATATTAGTGGCAACAGGCATACTAAACATTGGAGAGCAGTGGCATAAGAAGAAGAAGGTGGAGAGGCATCATTATGAGCCTTACATCAAAGATAGTTGTTTGAGCCACCTCACGAGAGTTTTTCCATTCATATTTTTGAGAGATGAGTATGTCCCGCTCATGAAATTGATCATGAAGTACTTCAGTTGTGAGGGGAGGTTTTCTCGCCTTTATGCCTATCACATCAGGTTGCTCATGCACTTTACCAGGGTGCGGATGATGAACCTCCCATTTTTCATCTGCGGGAACATAGAGAGGATGAAGAATTTCATGCAGCACAAGACCCCTCGACAACAGCTCAACAATGTTTATCACTTTGCCCTTATCCAGATTTTGGTGGACCATCAGTTGGGATTGCAGGGTATTTCTTGGGAGGACTTCATCTCCCGTGACTTCTTCAGTGCTCCACAGGTGGTTTCAGAGGTAGAGCATGAGATAGGGGGCCCATCTCATCAGTATGAGCGACATGAGACTGCTACTATGCCAGTATACATCACCTATCAGAGAGGCAGTAGACCCTTATTTGCAGCAGCAAAGCGAGTGTTATCTCCACCCGGGGTGGAAGGGGCCTCGCTTCCGACATCAGCATCATAGGAGTAGGGTAAGGGTAAGGAGCCAGTGCAGGAGGAAGGGCCATCAGATGAGCGAGAGAAGGATTTTGTTCTCCTCTAGGATGATGGGACAGATGCAGAACCAACAAATGTGGAGCTTACAGAGATCATCCAGGAGCAGCAGTCAGTGATTGAGTCCTTATCCCTTGACTTGGAGAGGGCCAAGTGGAACATGAAGTACCTGGAGCAGAGAAACAAATAGCTTGAGGACCAACAGATGATCATGGAGCTGCAAAACATCCGTGAGCATCGCCAAGCTGCTCAAAGAAGAAGGGTTGCGCTCACATCTTTGGAGCAAGCAATCAATGAGGATCGGGAGGCCAACCTTGAGAGGGTCAACATGCATTTGGAGAGGCTGTTGGACAAAGCCGACCAAGACCTTGCTCTACTGAGACATATGGCTTTCCGTTACAGGGTGCGAAACATGAGTGCACAGGCCTGGATAAGGAACTTGAAGGCAAAATTGAGGAAAGCAACAAGAAGGGAAAAAAGGGAAAAAGAGCAAGATCGGCTTTGAATCTTGGCTGAGGCTTCCTTGGCCCATCATAACACCCCATAGAGATCCTCCAGCCCAAATTTCAAAAAATTTGGGGAAATTTTGGTCACTTGGTAATTTTTTGGGTAAAAAACAAGGATTTTCTCCCTGTGCGTCGCACCACTGGCGCGACGCTAAAATTCTAGAGCTCCAAATGAGGAATGGCTTGCAGTTTTGGATTCAGCATGGAAAATTATGACTACTGGTGTCTGGGAAAGAAATTTGGGCAAGATCTGAGTCTCCTAAAGGTCAAAAAACACCCAAAAATGGCCTCTCTGCCACTTTTTTGACACACAGAAAGCAGTCTTGGGAGAATGGAGATTTGGAGGGGAAAATGAGCACCAAATTTGAAAATTCCAGTTGGGTTAGAAATCAGACAGGACATGATTTCCAACAAGCCCACTTGGGCACATTTTGGACACCTGCAAGTTCCCTAAAACATGCCCCAAAGTAGCGCAATGCATAGAGAAAATGGCGCAGCGCACAGAGGAAAAATTGCCAATTTGCTTCTGTTTCGCTAAATTTAGGTTCGCGACTTCTCCAAGTGGGCCCGCTCATCTACACTTCAGTTTTTTGGCACCAAATGTGGAATTTAAAGTGTTTTTTCTCCATATTGGATTCTATCCAAGTGGCGAAGGAAGGCAAATGGTCACCCAAATCCAAATGTCATGTTTGTAGCGTTGCACCTGTAGCTGATGGTTGGCTCTCCATCTCCATTTTGTAAAGATTCGAGTAACTCCCCAACCCTTGGGTGTTCCATCTCTTCCTCACACATTCTATATATTGTATGCAAGTTATTTGCAAAGGGTTGATTGGCTTGTAACTTCTGGGAGACTGTGGGAAAGAAACTTGGTTTCTTCACTGTGTATTTTTGACAGAGAATTAATGAAAGGCAGCGGCTCTGTTTCATGAGATTCTTGTGGTTGTGAGTGTAGCAAATGTGTCTCTTATGTTTTCATATGTATTACGTCATGTTTCATAATTCAATTCATGTTCATTTCCAGTGAAATTTTCTGAGTGAGATTAGGTAGAATTCAATTTTATTGCTCTGCCTGTGGGAAAATTTCATGTTCAGTGTTATTTTTCTGTTGAAAAGGATTCATGTCACTATGACCTTTTCACTTTCTTCAGAAATCTATTCATGCCGTGGTACCTCAAACTAGATTGTTACATTTTCCGCCTACCTTGCCTCACGGAATAATCTGTGCCTTTGTATTAAATTCTCTGTTCTTTGCTGACCGTTGGTCCCATACCATCCGAGAAGCTCGGTCATTCATGAAAATTGTTTCCAGAATCCCTATTCACTTACTAGCATAAGGTAAATATTTCATTGTAAGTCATCTCAGACAGTTTTCAATTATCCATTCACTGAGCGTGACTCGGAGAGAGCCCTCTCCTGCTCTGGTAGGGCTAGCTACTAGACTGAGCGTGGTTTGTGGTTACCCTAATTTTTTTCCTTCCTTCAGCCTGAGGCAGATTTAGGTGCTAACATGGCCTAGATCTAGCCCTTCCCAGCATGCACCGTGCATTTCTAGATCTCAAGACCCTGCCTTGGCTCCAGGAATTGCGCAAAGGTTTCTAGTAACTATGTCCAGTTGTGCTCTCCGTAGTTGCAGGAGACAGTACCCGACTCTTGCTCACTGGGATTGTGCAATGCACAGTCAAAACCAACATCAAGCCAAACTAAACTAAGAATTACACAGTTCCATTCCTTAGCATGCCACACTGGACTGCACTCTGCATAGTTCTAGTCATCAGTACCTCTCGTTGGAAGTTGGGACTATGCAGTGCGCAGATCCAGCTGACAATCCCTCACCTCTAAGAGTCACAAATACACAATTTCCCCAGTAGTTGCCCATTTTGTTGCATGATCAGTCCTTGAGTGATTTTTTATTTTAAGCTAACATTTGAATGCCATGAGTGTCCTCTATGTCTCTAGGTACATCAATTGTTGAGAAGCTTCTCAATAGTACAAGCAATACGGTTTATAAGAGAGATAGATCAAAGGATACTGTAGAGAGCGACACTGACGATGTAGTTAAACATGTGACAATGAAACTTCCAGTCTATGTAGACACAATTATTCATAGAGAATGAAATGAAGACTAAACGATAGGAAATAAAGGACATATTTGCAAGCAGCTTCAAGGAAGATCGACAGGTCTATGTCAACATCCACAAGTCAGCCTTGTATAGGGTTGCATGCAGGTACCCCGCCTTCCCATGTGCGGACATCATTCATTGGATTGTCTCACATACCGATCTTAAGACGATGACATTGAGCAGTGTCATTAGAACTCAACTTTCCACCTTCAGGATGGAAAATTATCAGCAGATGTATCACTTACCATAGCCGGTGAACTGCATGGAGACATCATGAAGCATTGGCTAAAAGAACCACCGAAGTTTAGGTAGACAACCAACTAGGTCTACAAGAATAAGTCACTCAGGAAGGCCTACCAACTCTTGATCATCTTTACATGCCGCGTGTGTGGTCAAGAGAGCATGGAAACCTTTCTACAGAGTTGGGTGCTTGTGTTGGATTAGTTGGAAAATGAAGGAAGGCCATTCAACTGGTTACACATGTTGGCTCTTTAGCTGAAATTGCATGTGTCTAATGCCTGAAATCATCCTAAGGATGAGCAAGCGATATTCTATATGTCTGCGTACTTGCTTGATGCAATCTATTACCAGCAGTAGTTTCTTGGTATGGGTTGGACATGGACACCATCAAACGATGTTGTGAACATCTATTGGAAGTTTCTCTCTAAGTGCATCTATCGAGGATTCATGGTGATGCTATTTGACAACTTCATCACCCCATGTACAAGATGATATTCGAACATTATCCACCTTGCATGTCCCATGAAGTGATGTAGGCATTTCTTAACATTGCAGATTGGTACGCCTCACCTGATGGCAGCTTCATCAAGATGTTTGGTGAAGAGAAGCATCCACATGTGCTACCAAGGTTTTCCATGGATAATTTTTTCATGCAAGAGGTTGCATATCACATCTCTGCATGGTTATTAGCAAGACTGCACAAGAGGAAGAAGGCACCATGGCCTGCTCTTCCTTTGTGGATTGGATTGTACGAGATCTAGAGCTTGAAGGATGTGAATGTTGAGGCTGAGGATTTGAAGAATTCTAAGTTCGGAACCAAGAGTTTCAATACATATGATCCCCATTGCATATGCAAGAATCACTACACCAAGGTGTATTATCCATGGATGCACGGGGCATGTCATTAGCCAAAGGAATACCCTTGGAGGTATTGCTAAAACTCCTCTAGGATTAATGAACTAGTAAGCATGGTTATAGAATGGAAAGAAGCTCTGCAGGAAGCAACACCAAAATAATAAAAAACAACAGTAGTAGTGAGTAGAAAACCAACAAAAGACAAAGGCAAGAGGAATATTGTTGAGAGCACAGAGGCTGAGTAAAGCTACAAGTTCAGAGAATATCCTCTTGTTGAGAAAGTAGCTTTGGAAATAGAGGCGAAGAGGTGATAGTGTGAAAGGAGATTAGAACAGAGGAAGAGATAGAAGCAAAGGTTTGAGGATGCAAGAAATAGAAAAGAATCTAAAAGAAGAGCAAGAGCTAAGGAAGAGAGAAAGGAAAGAGAAGAAAAGACAAGAATAGGAGGAAAGGCAAGGCATAATGATAGAGAAAACTACACCTCTAAAGGTTGAGGAGTCATAGCAGTTGGTGAATGAAGAAGAGGGTGAGTAGGTGTAGGTTCTAGAACTTGCTCAACAAATTGAGCAGATGGTTGAAGCAACAAACATAGAGTTGGAACAAGAACCAGAGGACCAAGACACTAATCTCATGCCAAGAGAATCCAAGGTCTCCCCATAGTCTACACCACCTCCAGAATCAGAACTAGTCCTATGTGAGCAAGGATAGGTTTTCCTCCTTGATCATGATCTAGAGATAGATGTGTACAATATGTAATTTGATGACTCAAAACAAAGGATTGTATGGGCACAACGAAAACATCTCCCAGATGATTACGCGTCACCTACACACATACAGGAAAGGGTGATTGTTGTGGATGTTAGAAGAAATCCAACTAACATGGTCGATGCTTCTAAGCTTATGACGAAGCCATGAGTTCAGTGGTCAAGTTATTAGAAAAACATAGAGATACACAAGAATGAAATCAAATCACATTGATCAAACTATGTGGACATGTAATACATTATATAGGCACACATAGACAACTTCTAGGACAATCTAGATCCAAATAATTTGGATCAACAACTCACAACAAAAACTATGAAGAAACAACTCATGATAGATAGGTTCAAACACTGACTACGAGAACACAACTCATCAACTCTATCTGCACATATCATTTCTACATTATTCCAAAATCCCCCCTTAATGGAGAAATGGATTTTCAACAATGCCTAGTTGTTGTTTACATATTTCAAAGTTCATTTTTCGAAGAGGCTCAGTAAAGATGTCAGCTACATTCTCACTTGTATTACGATACACTAAATGAATCTCATTTGATTGTACCTTTTCTCTTACAAAATGATGTTGGACTTCAATATGTTTTGTTCTGGCATGATAAATTGGATTATTTTCGAACTTCATGGAACTCTGGTTGTCACATTTGATGCTTGTTGGTCCTCTTTTCTTTTCTCCAACATCTTTAAGAATCATCCTTAACCAAATAGATTACAAAGTTTCATTGGTCAAAGCTTTGTATTTAGTTGTTGTGGATGAAAAAGAAATAGTTGGTTGTTTCTTGCTGCTCCATGATATGACCCCTGATCCTAAATTGAATGCATATCTAAAGGTTGATCTTCTTTCATTAGGATTTCCAGCCCAATCTGAATTAGACAAATCTACCAACTCAACATAAGATTTATCAATATACAAAATACAAAATAAAGTGTTCCCTTCAAATATCGAAGGAATTTCTTTGCTACTTTCCAATGGATTTCACAAGGCTTAGCTATAAATTGACTAAGGATGCTCACATAATATGCTATATTTGGACTGGTAGTGATGAGGTAGTTCAAACTTCCCACCAATTGATGATACAAAGTTCCATTCACTTCTTCAGATCCATCATCATTATACAACTTCACATTCTGTTCCAAAGGAGTAGACACTGGTTTGCATTCAATCATATGAAATCTTTCAAGGATTGTCTTTGCATATTTTCTTTGTGTGATGATTGTCTTACTAGATTCCCTCCAAATTTCAATACCCAAACAATAATGCAATTCACCAAGATCCTTCATTTCAAATACCTGTGACAACTAAATTTTAATTTCTTCAATCAACCTAAGTGCATTGGTTGTTATGATAATATCATCAACGTACAAAGATATCAAGGAAATATTCCCATCTTCATCTCTCTTGATGTACAAGTTAGGATCACTTTTTCTTCTCACAAAACCTTTGTCATAAAAGAATGAATCAATTTTCACATACCAAGATCTTGGTGCTTGTTTCAAACCATACAAAGCTTTCTTTAACCTGCAAACAAGATGCTCTTGTCCCTGCTTTACAAACCCTTCAGGCTAAACCAAATAAACTTCTTCTTTTAATTCACCATTCAAGAAAGAAGATTTGACATCTAACTGATGCATTTTCCAATTTTATTTTGTAGCTAATGCAATCATGATTCTAATTGTATTCAGTTCAGCTAAATGTGCAAAAGTATATTCATAATCAATGCCTTATTCTTGTGAATAGTCTTTTGCAACCAATCTAGCTTTATACTTATCAATACTACCATCAACATTAAACTTTGGTTTGAACAACCATTTGCATCCTATGGGAACTTTATCTTTGGGCAATTCTATTAATTCCCATGTGTCATTCTTCATTATAGAGTTGTATTCCTCATTCATTGCATTTCTCCATTCTTTATATTCTTTAGCTTCTTCATAACTTGAGGGTTCTACAACATTCATTACATGAGACATTATTGCATAATCTTTATACCTTATAGGTGGCTAAATTTGATGTGATGATCTCCTTAGAGTTTACTTCTTTCATCCTTCTTTCTACTTTGTGGAGTCTCTTGTTCTCTTCTTGGAGTGTCATGACTGCTTGATGCTTCTTGCTCTTGAACTTGTACCTGTTATTGTACTTGTTCTTGTTCTTGTTCACAGCATGATTCTATTTTGACATAATCATCAATATCATGCCATACGCCAGTGTTATTCATTTTATCTCCTTCATCTACATTTTCATGAAACACTACATTCCTACTTGCAAACAATCTATATGAAGTAGGATAAAACAACTTGTATGCCTTTTGATCATCACAATAACCAATGAATGTGCACTTAATTGATTTTGCATCAAGTTTTCTTCTTTCATCTTTGGGAATATGTCCAAACACCTTGCATCCAAAAACTCTTAAATGATTCACTTTTGATTTATATCCATAAAATGCTTCATAAGGTATTTCTAGATCTAAAATTTTGGTTGGACTCCTATTTTTCAAATAAACAACAGTATTAATGGCTTCAGCCCAAAAACCATTAGAGATATTTTTACCTTGAATCATGCTTCGTGCACATTCCACTAGTGTTCTATTTTTCCTCTCAACAACTCCATTTTGTTGAGGTGTATAAGGCACTGTAAATTGTTGTAGAATCCTATGACTTTTTCAATATTGATTAAAATCCCTTGGTTTGTGTTCTCCCCCCTGATCAGATCTCAGAATTTTGATGTATTTCCTAGTTTTTTTTTCCACCATGTTTTTGAATTCCTTAAAGTACTCAAAAACATCACTTTTCTTTCTTATGAAATAGACCCAAGTGTATCTAGATCTATCATAAAAAAAGTACAATTCTCCTCCAAGAGATCTAGTTTTCATAGGTCCACATACATCAGTATGAATTAATTCAAATATTCTCTTTGCATTTTTTCTTCATGTATAGGAAATTCCTCTCTATGTTTCTTCCCAAGTGCACATGCTTCACATTCAACATGAGTATTCTTCATAAAAGGAAGGACTTCAACCATTGGTTTTCTTTGGAGTAACATTAAATCATTATGATTTAAATGCCCATATCTTTGATGCCATAAATTTTCTGTTGACATTGTTGTAGATGCCAATGCTTGATGCCCCGTCTTGGTCACATTCAACTTATACAAGCCTCCAACTCTGGTACCTGTTGCAATAACCTTGTAGTGATCCTAGATATCTTTAACAACAAACTGTGATTTGACATATTCCACCTTTATATCTTGATCAACAATAGTAGAAACATAAATTAAATTCGTTTTTATACCAGGAACATACATCACATCATGGATTTGTCTCTCTTTTCCATTAGGCAACATCACACCTATTATTCCATATCCTTGAACTTCAATGGATCTATTATCTCCTAAATAAACACATGTTCCATCAATGTTCTCATGATATTCATCAAACCAATCCTTATTACAAGACATATGGAGTGATGCACCATAATCAATGAACCAAGCATTCACATAATCAGTCTCAGTAGATAACGCAACATCAGAAACAAACAATTTGAGGTTTTTAAATCCATCACTGATTGAGGTGTCTTTGTCCACAAAATTCCCATTATGCCTTTTGTTTCTCTATTTAGACTCATTGTATTTCTTTTTATAGCAATCTTTAGCATGATGTCGAGGTTTGCCACAATAATAACAATCATCATTTCTTTTATCATGAACTGGAAATTTAGATTGTGCCATACCTTTCTTCTTTGCTTGAAACTTTCCTCCTTTTCTTTTTTTCCCATGGATTGCCTTTGTATGACTACTTACCCTTGGCTACCAAAGCCAAATTTGAATTGTTTGAGACCAAATTGAAGTTCTTCATCCTCTCTTCCTCTTGTAGAATAATACATTTTAATTCATCAAAAATAGGAGGCTTCTCTCTAGCTGAAAGACTTGAAACAAAAATCTGATAATCTTGCACTAAACTATTTAATGTGATGGTGACCAAGTCAGTATTGGACACCTTTTCACCAATGTATCCTAACTTATCACTTAGCTCTTTGACATTGGAAATAAAATTGCTTAACTTTAATTGGCCTCCATTTTAATTAACAAAAGCTTGGTCTTCAAGAACAAAATACTATTAGTATTAGATGTTTCATACAAGGTTTTGAGAACATCCCATGTTTCTTTGGATGTTTTACAATCTCTAATATGAGGAATGATGTTGTCCTTAACTGACATTCATAGCAACACCTTTGCTTTTGTTTCTCTTTTTTCCCAATCTGGAATAGCTGCAACAGGAGTGGGTTTGGGCTCCGCCCCACTCACTATGGGCCACAAATTATTTCCCTCTAAAACCATTGATATCTTGAATTTCCAATTTGCATAATTTCCTCCATCAAGCCTTGTGGACTCATTAAAATATGTTTCAGCCATAAAATTTGAAATAATGACAAAAAATTCACCAGATCTACACCGAAATTCACCAAATCTGCACCGAAATTCACCAGATCTACATCCCAATTCACCATATCCAAAACCAAATGCACGAGATCTAAAAAAAAACAAGACTTAATATTGCTTCCAATAAAAAAACAAAACCAAAACTACTTCTTATTTATCCTTTTTTTACCAAACCTTGTTTCCAAAACTTTAATTTCCTTTTTTAATCAAATAAACCCAATTTTGAACTTTCACCTTTTTTTACCAAACCCAATTTTCACTCCAAAAACAAACTTGTTATGGATTACTTTCACCCAAATTTATTTTTTTACCATAAAAATGTTGTAATCCCTTATATCCCCAAATAAATACCTTTACGTTTATGAATAAAACTTTCTCATGAAAACTTTAAACACAACGTGACTTAAAATAAAACAAAAAGTAATATCCAAGGCTCAGCGAGTATAACTTTAGAGAAGTAAAAGTTTTGGAAACATGAAATCAGACCTTCCACTCACCACCGCGGAGAGAATACGTTCACGAAGGAGGTTTACAAAAAACTTTCATGCCACCCCTTATTAAGCTAAATGGATCAAAATGTCCATAACATTATGCCACAAATCACACCTCTGCATCGAACCACCGTGTTCTTTTAAAATTTCTACAAATCATTGATCTGCAATATTTAATATAACTTGCAGCAATGAACCATGACCAATAAGATCTCACTGCCTTCAATCTCACAGATCTAGGCCCTCTTTCTCTCATATCCAAGGCACCACTATATCTCCCTTTCTACCTCTGATACCATATTAGAAAAACAAAGAGATGCACAAGAATGAAATCAAATCTCATTGATCAAACTACTTGGACAACCAGTACATTATATAGGCACACATAGACAACTTCTAGGACAATCTAGATCCAAATAATTTGGATCACCAACTCACAACACAAACTACAAAGACACAACTCATGACAGATAGACTCAAACACTAACTACGAGAATAAAACTCATAAACTCTATCTGGACATATCATTTCTAAATTATTCCAACACAATTTATTGATAGCAAATAATTATCGGATGGAAAAGGACTTGCAAGAGGCTAGGCAGAGAATAGAACAATCCGTAGGATCCACTATGGCAGAGATGAGAAAAGTGATAATTGTTGAAGTATCGACTCTTGAGACCACCATGCGGAAACTGTATGGTAGATTTGTCACCGTGCACAAGGAGGTTGGCCATCTATATGTTTTTCATCAGTAGTACGTGAAGATTGTCCAAACTCTCAAAGACATACACGCTACTATTATGCATGTAGAGGAATGGACTATTAGGTACAAGGGAGCCCCACTTTACTTGTAGAAGATAATGAAGCCACATATAAAGCTAGAAAAATCACAAATTAAGATGTTGATCTGGAATTATGAGCATCTCACTTCACTCCTCACTAGCATTGAGGCTTCCTATAAATGGTTGTTCAAGAGTCAAGATGTCATAGTGAGGACACATGGGATCCCTTCAATCAAAACCCTTACTCAATCCATGTAGAAGAACCAAGTCCTGGTGGAGGTCGATAGGTACATAGATAAGTCGATGCAAGAGGCCACCAGTGATGACTTGCAGCTAAGCATAGAAAACATGCATAATTACAATGGTGGTACAACCACACTCAGTAGAATGTTGTGCATGCTTCAAGATGAGATGGATAGAGGTTCCAGAACCATATGCCCAGAATCCATGGAGGCAAGAGTCTGCATTGAGAAATACATCACCAAATAGTATGGGGACACAATTCCGCAATACCAAGCTTGGTATCAATTCGTCACCAAAAACCATCAAGAGGGTGTTGCCGATTTTTTCTTTCCCCGAGACCCCGAGTGATGATGTTTGTCTTGTTAGGCTGACTCAAGCCTATTTTGTACCACATGAGTATATGTGGAAAATGTATTATTATTTCTAAATATATTGTAAGTGAAATTCCAAGTGTCATTAGTGGAATGTGAACAGGAACTATGTAATGTGAAGAGTCACGAGGGTAGTCCAAGAGTCAAAGGGGAATGTCAAGGGTCACCCCACCCTTTGTTATATATAGAACCTCATAACTCATAGTGGAGGCTTTTGGGAGCCAAGATTTTGGCTAGACATTGATTAGATAAGGCTTGCAGAGTATTCTGATGAGCCTTAGCTTCTCCAAAACGTAGAGCGAGTACATATCCTTGGAGGAGCAAGCTGTGTTGACTATAATGTTCCACTATTAGGGATAGTGCCTGTCAATGGTGTATGTATGGATGGAACTTTCACTTAATAATATAACTGAGCCAACACATTTTCATGCATATTTTTTTTATTGTAGTTCGACTATTCTAGTTACTTTAGCAATGTATGTTATTTAACTTATGCAATTTTGTATGAACTATTTTGTATGTGATTCTATGAATCTTGTTGAAGACATGTTGTTGTATTAACCCATAACTTTGGATTGTGGACTATTATGTTTCCAGCCTGTGATGTCAGTATGCTCGTGTGTTCCTTTCAAGCTGTGTACTATTATAGGCTTCTAAGGGACACACTTTATTTTTCCCTTTGTGTGTTAGAACCCCCATGCATCTCACTTGACTCGCTGCAAGGTCACACACTTGCTTTCGAAAAATTTATCATACTTGCCTCTACGCGCTACCGCAGTCAAGGCACTACTTTACTACCCACTACTGGGACTCCTACTCCAAATGGTCTAAGGTCTAGTTGGGACTTCTTACCGGGGAGATCCCTTGACATGTTGGCAATAGTCAACATTTCTGGCACTAGAAGGAGGTCCAGATAACAAGATTAGCCCTCAAAGTTTGTTTTGAATCTCTGCACATAATTCATAGGCTTACATTACAATCTCAACTCTGGCATGATTTTCTCATGCACACGATTTCAAAGTGTAAGAGGATGTCATCAATGACTTGTCACAAATCAAGTACAACAATGAATGCAGAGCAACCCTGTTGAGACACGGGGTTGCCTTCTTAAGCTTCTGTCAGAGGAATGAAGTCCCTTTGGATGACATTGCCTGTGGGTTGTTCGCTTACACGTTCGATGGGCATGTTGACCAATGGTGTCACACATTACCCACAACATCTATTCACTCATATGATCACATGATCAAAGAGTTAATCCATGCTTTCTATCGATATGACCATAAATAACTCAATAAAAAAATTCTGAAATTACGAAAAGCACCTGACGAATCCATTGCGCAATTTTGGGACCGCTTCTGTAATCTCGCTTTTCAAATCCTTGAAGATGAAACTGATTGGAAATTTTGCAAGGAAAGATTTCAGTAGATTCTTCATGTATAAGAAAATCCACATGAATTGGAATCATTTGATCCCCTCCTAACATACCTCAGTGTTAGATCTTCTAAATCTAAGACGGACAAGGTTATTGTCACAAGTGACCCTTCGTCCTCTCCTCATCAAACAACTCTAGCTCCACAGGATGAGGTGAGAGAAGTTGCAAACCCATCTATTGAACTATCACATCCTCCCACATCACCTGCTCTGAACATCTGCGCATATTTGGACTGTAACCTTGATGGTTGTCACAAGGTCTTGTCTTCTCAACCTCTATCCTCTGGTTCCTTTGATCCTCTAGATTGTATTGTGTTGTGTTCATCTGTTCTAGACTCCACATCTATTGTTCACAAGGATCAAGTTGTCGACGGAGTTGGTGTTGAGCATCTAACCTGCGCTATCATTTTTTATGAGCATGTGCGGGAATCTGAAGAAGTTGCAGTGAAGGATGATCTCCTTCCATCGGTGCCTCATCCTCTTTTTCCTAACATCTTTTTTGATTCTACCATTTCTTGTTTTTCTTGTGGAAATTCACTCCCAGATGTTTCTACTTCTGATCATTCATAGGACACATAGGATGTCAGTCATTCAATTTTTTGCGAAGAGGACCAATATTTATTTTCAAATACACCCAATCTATCATATTTTCTTTTTTGAAATGTAGAGGGTGAAAATTTTTGTTTCTCATCAACCTCTCTATATGATTCGTCAGATCACGAGGATGTCGATGAACATCTCAAATTTTCTAATCGTGGTTGTCATGATATTTTTACTCATTCATTTGATCATGATTCTGATTCAGTATTGTTGATCTTTTTAAGCCGCTAGTCTTTGATGACACACCTGTTGATGAAGTGGGAACCCCTCAAGCTCTCAAGGCACTTCATCCCGAACTGATGGTTATGTCAGGTTCGCGCAGTCCTAAGGACAGTTCCACTTCTAATCAGAAATATGTTGAATGTAGGTTTTAACCCCGTACAGAAATTACCTGCATACGAATTCTAAAACACAGAAAATAAACAATGCGAGAGCATAACACATAAAACACATATACACAGAGATTTCCCCTGGATCCGGAAACCGGGACTACCAGCTTGATTTTTCATTATGTTCCTTTCAATGTTATAATACATATTTATCCATTTTTTGAATTGAGGCTTATGTGATCCATAACAATTATAAGAAGAATTTCGGCGTAAATCGCATGTAGAAAACCTTTGTCGACGTGTTTCGAACCAACTAGTGTGGTTCATCATCAGGACAAGTTGAGGAGTCACATCATGGCTACATATTAAATAGGTAGAGCAAATCCTCCAAATGGCTAGGTTGACTAGGTTGACCATCAACAGCTATATAGAAAAATGGCTAGATAGTATTATAATGCTGAAAAGTTAAAAGGTAATAAAAAAATTAATATTATAATTATAGTAATTGAATGTAATACCATTTTATTTTAGTCAAAAGGTAATAAAAACTAATATTATAATTATAGTAATTAAATTTTCTTCCTAATAAATAATTAAAAATATTATAATATATTATATATACTAATGTAATTCCATTTTATTTTATTCATATATTATTCTTTGGTTATTAATATATTTAATTCCTTATTGATTTATATACTAGGGATAAGTAAAGGGGGTTTTAGAAAGTTTTTCTTTGGTTATTAAATTAATTTATTTAATTTCCTAGGGACAAGAATGTTATTCTATTTTATTTTTATTATTAAATTAACTTATTAAATTAATTATTTAAGTCACTATGGATAGGTAAAGGGGGTTTTTTAATAGGACTGATTTAGTAGAAATAATAAACTATTAATGAATATTGGTTAAATTTTTATTTATTTATTTCTATATATATATATATATATATATATATATATATATATATATATATATATATATATATATATATATATATATGATGATGATGATGATGATGATGGTTAACATCCGCTGAGACCAAATAATGGTCTATCTGACCTAAAGAAACAAATTATCTATTTTGATTTAAGATTTTATTCCTATGCTCAAAAAGCTTGGAGAGAAGCCTCTCGAGCTCACTATAATTTTGACATTGTAAAAGTCTAGGAAGATCAGTATTGTAACAAAGATTGTGAAACTGAGATCTAATGTGGTTATACGCAGGGCACTCTAAGAGGAAGTGGTTTTCATCCTCGATGTTCCTATTCTCACATATATGGCAGATCCTTTCCGTCCATGGCGTTTTAGGAACTGCCCAACGACCTGTTTCACTATGGAGCTCATGAGAATTCGTTCTAATATTTGCTATATTAATTTTCTTCTTTGAGCTAGTTAAAATAGAGAGATACTTTTGATCTTCTAGGGTGGGGTTGATGACCTTCTTATAATAACTAAATTTTCTTTTAGCCGCTAAGTCTTTCTCACACCACATTTTTTCTTTGAACTTAGAAGTAACAATATCTTTAATGTTATTTATGTTTTGCAATGCATCATTTTCGTTGATCTCCCAATAGTTTAACCAGGGCCTTGTGTCTTTATGCCACCCTTGATTGAGCCTTAGGTGGTTTTGGCTAGAATTTAAAGCTAGCTTAGGAAGTCTATGATCGTCTGTGTTACTGATTTTGTGCTTGTACAACAGAAACCTAAGCATAGCTAGGCTCTCAATGGGGGAAAGACCTGCTTCTATAAGGAGAATAGGATAGGGTGTATTACTTTTAATTTTCAGGTTATAAGTTATAAAACGCTTCTGGATTTGCTCAATCTTTCTCCATGATTCTCTAGAGATGCTGCAACCCCAAACCTCACAGCCATATAAGATAACAGGAGTGACTAAAGTTTCAAAGAGGAACTTCTTTTTATCCCACATTACAAGGTTTGCTATTTTACAATTATTTTCAAGACCAAAATAAGCTTTCAACCCCCCATTAATCCTTTTCTCAATGCTATGGTTCCAGTTGAGCTTGTGATGAATATCAATTCCTAGGTACTTGTAAGAATACACTTCCTCCAAGTTATTATTGTCATACATAAAATTAGCGTAAGTGTCCTTCTTGGATTTGATAATCATAACTTTTGTTTTGTCAGTGTTAACAGTCATACCCATGGTAGAGCAGAAATCCTTAAGAAGCCTGAGTTGCTTATTAAGATCAGATGGGCACCTTGCCAAAAGAACAATATCGTCAGCATAAAGAAGAAGGATGACGACTATCCCAGCTAAGATCGTGCCATCACATCCTGCTTCCTCTAAATAGCCTTCGAGCTTATCGATGTAAATGCCAAATAGGCTAGGGGAGAGGGGGCAACCTTGTTTAACTCTGATGTTACACTTAATATCTTTTGACCACCCTACATCGCTCTTTAGCTTGGCAATTACATTCTCGTATAACCTTATAGCGGCAGCTCTCAACTCGAGAGGAACCTTTAGCTCTTCTAATCTATTCCAAAGGTTGTATCTAGGAACTGTATCGAAAGCCTTTCTAAAGTCCATAAATAAATAAATAAATATATATATATATATATATATATATATATATATCTATATATATATATATATATATATATATATATATATATATATATATATATATATATATATCTATATGTATATTATTATTATTTTTTATGGTTGTTAAATTAACTTATTTAATTAATTATTTAAATCACTAGGGATAAGTAAAGGGGTCTTTTTTTTTTTTTTTAATAATGTTGATTTAATGGAAATAATAAACTATTAATGAATATTGGTTAAATTTTTATTTATTTATATCTTCCAGGAAAAGACAAATAGAATGAGCGACACATTTTTAAATGTGTCGCTCATTTTATTTATTTTTTCCTGGAAGATATAAATAAATAAAAATTTAACCAATATTCATTAATAGTTTAAATCAATATTATTATTAAAAAAAAAACTTTACTTATCCCTAGTGATTTAAAAAATTAATTAAATAAGTTAATTTAACACCATAAAATATATATATATATATATATATATATATATATATATATATATATATATATATATATATATTTATTTATTTATTTTATATATAAATAAATAAACAAATAAATAAAAATTTAGCCAATATTCATTAATAGTTTATTATTTCCACTAAATCAATCCTATTAAAAAACCCCCTTTACCTATCCATAGTGATTTAAATAATTAATTAAAAAAGTTAATTTAATAATAAAAATAAAATAGAATAACATTCTTGTCCCTAGGAAATTAAATAAATTAATTTAATAACCAAAAAAAACTTTCTAAAACCCCCCTTTACTTATCCCTAGTATATAAATCAATAAGGAATTAAATATATTAATAACCAAATAATAATATATGAATAAAATAAAATGGAATTACATTCGGATATATAATATATTATAATATTTTTAATTATTTATTAGGAAGAAAATTTAATTACTATAATTATAATATTAGTTTTTATTAACTTTTGACTAAAATAAAATGGTATTACATTCAATTACTATAATTATAATACACCCTATCCTATTCTCCTTATAGAAGCAGGTCTTTCTCCTATTGAGAGCCTAGCTATGCTCAGGTTTCTGGTGTACAAGCACAAGCTCAATAACATGGACAATCACAGACTTCCTAAGCTAGCTTTAAATTCCAGCCAAAACCACCTAAGGCTTAACCGAGGATGGCATAAGGACACAAGGGCCTGGTTAAACTATTGGGAGATCAATGAGAATGATGCTTTGCAAAACATAAATAACATTAAAGATATTGTTACTTCTAAGTTCAAAGAAAAATTGTGGTGCGAGAAAGATTTAGAGTCTAAAAGAAAATTAAGTTATTATAAGAAGGTCATCAACCCCACCCTTGAAGATCAAAAGTATCTATCTATTTTAACTAGCTCAAAGAAGAAAATTAATATAGCAAAGATTAGAACGAATTCTCATGAGCTCCATAGTGAAACTGGCCGTTGGGCAGTTCCTAAAACGCCATGGATAGAAAGGATATGCCATATTTGTGAGAATAGGAGCATCGAGGATGAAAAACACTTCCTCTTAGAGTGCCCTGCATACAACCACATTAGATCTCAATTTCACAACCTTTGTTACAATACTGACCTTCCTAGCCTTTTACAATGCCAAAATTATAGTGAACTCGGGAGGCTTCTCTCCGAGCTCTTTGAGCATAGGAATAAAATCTTAAATCAAAATAAATAATTTGTCTTTTTAGGTCCGATAGATCATTATTTGGTCTCAGCGGACGTTAACCATCATCATCATCATCATCATCAATATTATTTTTTTATTACCTTTTAACTTTTCAACATTATAATACTATCTAGCAGTTTTTCTATATAGTTGTTGATGGTCAACCTAGTCAACCTAGCCGTTTGGAGGATCTGCTCTCCCTATTTAATATGCAGCCATGATCTGACTCCTCAACTTGTCCTGATGATGAACCACACTAGTTGGTTTGAAATGCATCGACAAAGGTTTTCTACATGTGATTTACGTCGAAATTCTTCTTATAATATTTATACATGCTGAAGCATCCAATACCATGGACCGAAAAACCATCGCGTCCAATACCATGGACCGAAAACCATCGCGTCCAAAAAACATGTGCGAAAATCATGCACAAAACCATAGTTGGGTCTGCCCATCCTCACATAGTGTCCAAAACCAAAAATTTTCAGGGCGCTGCCCTGGACCCCATAAAGTGGGGTTATATGTATGCCTCAAACCCCTTGTGACACCCCCTCGCTACACAATTGGAACAATGAAGGGGGGCTCTGCCCCCCTCTAACTCCTCGGCTAACTACGTGGGCTAGTCATGGAAATAATATAACACAACCCAACATTCTCCCACTTGTTGTTTTCTTTCCACAGGGGGCCACAAGAGAGCTTAGTCATTTTTCCAGGCCTGAAACGCCCATTGTTTCTCTACACCAAGAGAACTTCTCAGAGCTCACATATTTTGTCAATGCACCTGCAGTATTCTTCAAAGTGTCCACCTTTACCAGCAACACCTTTTTTTCTTCTATCATATCCCTCACAAAGTGATACTAAACATCAATATGCTTTTTCTTTGAATGATATGCAGGGTTCTTTGCCAAGAAAATTGCACTTTGGTTGTCACAGTCTATCCTTATAGCTTCCTGTACTAACCCCATACTTGAACACAATCTTTGCAACCAAACTGCTTCCTTGCTTGCATGAGTGGCTGCCATGTATTCTGCCTCTGTAGTTGATAGTGCCACTACAGATTGTTTCTTACTCATCCAACTATCTGCACCTCCAAATAGGTTAAACACATGCCCACTTGTAGATCTTCTCTGATCCAGATCTCCATCCCAGTCTGCATCAACAAAGCCACAAATATTCGACATTCTGTACAATCCTAGTCTTCCTTGGTAGCATAAACCATAATAACTAGTGCCACACAAATACCTAAAAACTTGCTTCACTGCTATCCAGTGCTCCTTCCCTGGTTTTGACATAAACCTGCTCAATACTCCCAGTGCATGTGCAATGTCTAGTCTAATACAGACCATTGCATACATCAGGCTATCGACCGCACTTGCATATGGAACACGGGAAATGTCCTCTTCCTCTTCTTGTGTCTTGGGACACTGTTCATCAGATAACCTCACACCTACAAGAATAGGAACCTTCACCGATTTACTATCATGTATATTAAACCTCTGTAGTATTGTCTCAACATACTTCCTCTAGTTTAACCAAAGCTTCCTCTTTTACCGATCTCTTTTAATTTCCATGCCCAAAATATAGTTTGCAGCACCAAGATCTTTCATGTAGAATTTGGAGGACAATTGGGTCTTCAAATCCTGGATAATTTCTTTGACATTTCCAACCAGAAACATATCATCCACATACAAGACTAGATAAATAACATAGTCACCAATTAATTTAAAATACACAGTGATCTGCTTTGCTTCTGGTGAAGCCAAGTCCCCGTATAAATGTATCAAATTTCTGATACCACATCCTTGGTGACTGTTTTAACCCATTGTTAGGTCCCTATAATACTAATGACTACCCCATTACTATTGTAGTTGTATCCCTTATTAATATTGTTGCACCCCTATTGTCCCCATATTTTTATCAATGTGCCCCATAGAATCCCTCTATTGTTATTTTTGTGGCTTTATATTATTATTGTTAGGTCGGTTGGGTTATATTGTGACTCCTTAGATTCCTATATATAGAAAGGAGGTTTTGTCATTTGAATCATCCAAGAATTGTTCATTTGTGTAATGTAAAGGAGGTTGCCCCCTCGAAGAGGCTGAATTCTAAGGTGTTCAACTATCTTTTCTATCTTTTTGTGAGCTGGTTTCATAACATTTGGTATCAGAGCTTTGGATTCTAGGGTTTTGTTGCTCCAAATAGGTCATCATGGAATTTTCGCTATAAATTTTTTCTGCGACGTTTTAGAAGCAAAAAAAAACAACCCATTTGAGAAGGAATCACAATAAACCTCGAGTCTGAATTTCAAAGCTTTTCGCACTATATTTACGGAGATATGATCTGAGGAAGTTGGTCTTTTTGCAGACTCCTCAATTACATTCCAAACAGGTGACCTAGGGAAAATCGTCATAACTTTCTCTCTGAGCATCATATTAAAGTTTTGTATGAAGCTACAGAAAGAGAACGGACCGTAGTTTCTTTTATATATTTTTCAGAGCGAAAGGTCGAAACAGGGACACATGGCATGTCATACAAGTTTGCTCTACTGAAGTAGTCTATAATCAGGTCACTATGGGAGATTTGGCATAAATCTTCCTTGGAGAATCCAATTTGGATCAGACTGGTGGCATTGGAAAGAGAAAAAAGAGGGCTACTGTAGGTCACAATTTCAGAATTAGATGATCTAAAATTATAGAGATACATCAGAGGAAATATCAAGCTCCTTCAAAGTGAAAAAATGTGTGTAGATTTTTTTTAATTTTTTCTTAAGCTTGGTTTGAAAAATTATTTTGAAGAATTCAAAAGGCATAGTAGAGCATTATTATCAGTGACTGATGCCCCAAGGAAAGAAAATGCAAACACCGAGTAAGCAACCTGAAAGCGCTAGCATGACTCATGAAGAAGAGGAAGAAATGCTACATGGTATATCAAAATTACAAGACCAAGTGCAACAAATGTCACTCTCACAAAAGCTAACAAAAGCTAAGATAAATGGCGTGGAATCTAAGATAAAGGGCGTGGGAGCTAAGATGAATGGCATGGAAGCTAAGATGGACAATTCGAAGACAGATTTGAAGACATACATGGAAGAATTGAAGATAAATATGAATAAGTTGCTACAAGAAATGGTCACTAATGGTGAGAGGATAGTAAATGAAACTCATGATGAGAACAAAAGAAATGTTAATCATGATTCCATAGACTCTAATGTTGGATCGAAGACCCACCATATTCCAAAAATCGATATGAGGAAGTTTGATGGCAAGGGCCCCGCAACATGGATATTACAGATGGAGTAATTTTTCGATCTCAATAATGTGAAAAACACACAAAATGTATGTATTGCAACTTTATATTTGGAACCAAATCAGTTTGTATGGTATCAATGGCTTTGCTATGGTAAACAAATTATCACTTGGGAAATTTTCACGGAAGAATTGACAGCACATTATGAGGACACAAAAAGCAACACTTTTTTTAGCCAATTGATAAGTCTCAAACAAAAGGGTTCAATAATGGAGCACATTGAGGAGTTCCAAAAATTGAACATAAGAGTAAAAATTCCAGAGGAGCATAGGAATGATGTGTTCATAGGGACTTTAAAGGATAATATCCAACATGATGTTCACCTTTGGGAACCTGATTCATTAGAGAAGGCATTTAGGTTAGCAAGAAAAATGGAAAGCAAAATTATGGCAACCAGGAAGCATACTAGTCACAATTATAAAGATGGAAGTGTTGTTACCCCTAGCCTTCCACAACCTATAAGGTTGACACCACAACAATTGGAAGAAAAAAGAGACAAAGGGCTTTGTTACAGTTGTGATAGAAAATATACTAAAGGTCATAAGTGTGCTGAGAAGAAATTATTCTACATAGATTGTGAAGAGGAAGAAGAAAATGAGCAAGAAAGGTCAAAAGAAGAGGATATACTCTAGGAACAAAGCCTAGATAAAGAAGAAATGAATCTGACCATATCTTGTAATGCATTGGCTAGAATTACCACTCCTCAAACCATCAAGATAGAAGGACAAATCAAGAAGAAAAAGGTAATAGTGTTGATTGATTTAGGAAGTACCCACAATTTTATTCATTGTAAGGTAGCAAAAGAATTGAATTGCTTCATATATCCAGCACCAGAGTGTCACGTGATGGTTGCAAATGGAGGAACGATAAATTGCTCTGGAAAGTGCCATAATATCAAGCTATCCATGGGAGAATATGTATTGACGAGCCCAATGCTTTCCATTCCAATGGGAGGTGTTGATGTTTACTAGGAGTCCAATGGCTACAATCCTTGGGTACAATAGCTTTTAATTTTCAAGAACTTTTCATAAAATTTTCTGCAGAAGGAAAGGAAGTTGAATTAAGGGGTACTGCAGGGAAACCAGGAAAGATAATCAGCTCTAACGGTATGACAAAGCTTCTAAAAAAGGAACAAAGAGGTGTGATCGCAAAATTATGTTTGCTAGATGTTTCCACATCGGAATCATCTATTTCTCCAGATCTCCAAAAAGTCTTGGACAATCATTCCAAGGTATTTGAGACTCCCAAAGGTCTCCCACCTATTCGTGATCATGATCATGCTATTCATCTGATTCCAGGAAGTGTTCCTCCAAACATCAGGCCGTACAGATATCCCTATGCCCAAAAGAGTGAAATTCAATGAATGTATGGCTGCAGAAATGCTAGAGGCTGGTATAATTCAACACAGTCAAAGTTCTTTCTCTGCTCCAGTAGAATTGGTGCACAAGAAGGATGGATCATGGTGAATGTGTCCGTATTATAGGGAGCTCAACAAGTTCACTACTAAAGATAAGTTTCCCATTCTTGTCATTGATGAATTAATGGATGAATTGCATGGATCAATTTACTTCACCAAGTTGGATCTTCATTCAGGATATCATCAAATCAGAATGAAGACTGAAGACATTCCAAAATATCATTTATAACTCATGAGGGTCATTATGATTTTTTGGTCATGCCTTTTGGCCTTACCAATGCACCTTCTACATTTCAAGGTTTGATGAATTCCATTTTCAAACCCTTCCTTAGAAAATTTGTGTTAGTAATTTTTTATGATATACTAATCTACAGCAAGTCTTGGAAGGATCATATTGAACATGTTGACAAGGTGCTACAACTATTGGAGGAGAAACAATTATATGCAAAAAGATCCAAATGTTTCTTTGGAGTACAAGAGATGGAATATCTGGGTCATATTGTATCTCATGAAGGAGCTAAGGTAGACCCTAGCAAAATTAAAGCCATTAAGGAATGGAAAATCCCCACATCCATAAAGCATCTGCAAGGATTTCTCAGGTTGACAGGGTATTATCACAAGTTTGTTAAGAATTATGGGAGAATAGAAACACCTCTAACAACATTATTGGAGAAAGATGCATTTTCATGGACTCCAGAAGCAACAAAGGCCTTCGAACATCTTAAAGAGGCAATGTGCCAAGCACCATTCTTAGCTACATCAGACTTCACAAAAACCTTTATTGTGGAATGTGATGCTTCAGGAAATGGAATTGGTGTTGTTTTAATGCAAGATGAAAGACCCATTTCTTTTGAAAGTCGTCCAATCAAGGGAAAGTTTTTACACAAAGCTATTTATGAGAAGGAAATGTTGGCAATACTACATGCACTTAAGAAATGGTGACCCTACCTAATGGGAAGACACTTCAAGGTGAAAACGGATCATGATAGCTTTAAATACTTTTTAGAACAAAGATTATCCTCTGAAGAGCAACAAAAGTGGGTCACAAAGATGTTGGGTTATGACTTTGAAATCATCTACAAAAAAGGGAACCAAATGTGGTGGAAAATGCGCTCTCAAGAAAGGATGAGGATGTGGAAGCATTGTTGTGCACCATTTCTATTATCCAACCAGATTGGATAAATGAAGCAAGGGAGGAATGGAAGAATGATGATGAAATCTGGGCACTTATTTGAAAGTTACAACAAGATTCCAGTACATCTGATACATTTAGCTGGAAAAATGATTCGTTATGGTACAAAGATCACTTATACCTCTGTAAGAATTCACAACTCAAACAAAAGATTCTTATGGAATTGCACACTTCTCCCTTAGGAGGGCACTTAGGATTTTTAAAAACTTACCATAGGGTTAAGAAGGAACTTTTTGGGATGGCCTTAAATCGGATATTCAAAAGTTTGTGGTGGAATTTTTGGTTTGCCAACAAAATAAAGTTGAAACAATTAAGACCCCAGGTATATTACAACCTTTATCCATTTCAAGCCAACGTTGGGAGGAGGTTTCAATGGATTTTATCACAGGTTTACCCAAGTCTGAGGGAAAGAGTTTCATCATGGTGGTAGTTGACATACTTATCAAGTATGCCCACTTTTGTGCATTATCACATCCATTTAAAGCAAGTACAATTTCTATTGCATTTATGGAAACAATTCAAAAGCTACATGGAAACCCAAAGATTATTGTAAGTGACAAAGATCCCATTTTCACTGGAAATTTTTGGACATAATTATTTTCTTGTCTTGGTACTCAGTTAGCTCATAGCTCATCTTATCATCCTCAATCTGATGGGAAAACTGAGATAGTAAATAAATGTTTTGAATGATATCTTCGTTGCTTTGTATCTGATAAATAGACACAATGGGTCAAATGGTTGCCTCTGGCTGAATGGTGGTATAACACTTCCTTCCATACAGCAACAAAAATGACCCCATTTATGGCACTTTATGGATATCAGCCACCATCCATCACATCATATTTAAGAGAAAATTCTAAGGTTCAACCAGTGGAACATCACATCGAACACCAACAACAAGTTCTCCAACTCTTAAAGGATAACCTCGTGTTTGCGCAGAATAGAATGAAACAATAGGCAGATCAACATCGCGGCGAAAGAAATTATGATGTAGGTGATTGGGTATTCCTACGGCTACAACCATATAAACAAATGTCCCTCAAGCAAGCTAAGAAGGATAATAAATTATCACCAAAGTATTATGGTCCGTACAAGGTGTTGCAAAAGATTGGTACTATGGCATACAAATTGGAGCTTCCTGCAACATCTCGAGTGCACCCAATTTTCCATGTTTCATGTTTAAAGAAGGTTATAGGCGACAAGCTCCTAGTTCAAACAATATTGCCAGAACTTGACGAAGAAGGAAAAATTATATTGGAACCGGAAGCAGTCCCAGAAACAAGAACTCGACAGCTACTAAATTGATCAATTCGGAGCATCTCATCAAGTGGAAGAACTTATCCACTGAAGATTCGACATAAGAGGATGAAAATTTTATACAAAAGCATCCAGAACTACTCAAGCGTTGAGGACAACACTTTTTTGAAGGAGAGGGGCATGTTAGGTCCCTATAATACTAGTGATTATCCCATTACTGTTGTAGTTGTATCCCTTATTAATATTGTTGTGCCCCTATTGTCCCCATATTTTTATTATTGTGCCCCATAGAATCCCTCTATTGTTATTTTTGTGGCTTTATATTATTATTGTTAGGTCGGCTAGATTATATTGTGACTCCTTAGACTCCTATATATAGAAAGGAGGTTTTGTCATTTGAATCATCCAAGAATTTTTCATTTGTGTAATATAAAGGAGGTTGCGCCCTCGAAGAGGCTGAATTCTAAGGTGTTCAACTATCTTTTCTATCTTTTTGTGAGTTGGTTTCATAACACCCATACAGAGACTTCTTTAACTTGCATACTAGTTCTTTCTTACCCTTCACTGCAAAGCCTTCAGGTTGCTTCATGTAGATCTCCTCTTCCAGGTCCCCATTAAGAAATGATGTCTTCACATCCATCTGTTCTACCTCAAAATCAAAAGTAGCATCAACATATAAAATTAATCTAATAGAAGTTACCTTGGCAACAGGAGAAAAAATATCACCAAAATCAATTCCCGACACCTGGGAATAACCTTTTGCTACCAACCGAGCTTTGTATTTCTCCACCTTTCCTTATGCATTTGTCTTCTTCTTGAACACCCATTTGCTGTCAGTGGGTTTCCTTCCAGCCGGAAACTCCACCAAATCCCAAGCCTCATTTTTGTGCAAATATGCTATTTCATCAACCATGGTCTCTTTCCAGAGTTTTCCATCCTCTAAATCCACTGCTTCCTTCACAGTTCTAGGATCATCATTAGTAACAGACAAAGCAAAATTTGAACAAAAAATAGATGGGCTATACCTTTTTGGCTGCCTTCTTTCTCGAACTAATCTTCTTACACCTAGAGTTTGTGGCTCTTCATCTTCTGATTCCTCCTCTGCTGTAGAGTTTGGTTCTTCCTCTTTTAACTCAAACTCTACCTTTTCAAGTTCCTTTGGTTGGACTTCATGTTTAATAACATCTTTTACCTCTATGAAAACCACATCTTGGTTGTAGACAACCTTCTGTGTGATTGGGTTCTATTGATGCCTCGAAAATCGCTGCAACAACATTGGGGGATAACCACCCGGTCCGGACCTTAAAGCAGCTCCTTTTCCGTTTGGTGTGGTGGCTCTGACTGGTTTAACTAGGTCCAATTACCATCTCCCTATAGCTATTGGTTTATGATGTATCTTTCACTACCAATAGTTAAGGATATCAGATCACTTCATCTTGCCGATCAGGCAAGGGAATAACCCTTAAGCTGATTTGGGTTCAGCCAAGCCACAACTAAAATTTTGCCTCTTTGAGGAGAGGACTTAAAAGAATGTAGAAATTACTCTAAATGCAAGCTTATTCTATGATGCAAGCAAAAGAAACTAATCTAAATCCTATCTTAATTAGGCAGATATAGATCTAACCCAACTAAGAGCAAGATAATTAAAGTATTGGGATTTAAATATGTCTTGTTTATAATGAATATCAAGTTAATGAAGTAGTTCAATTAACTGATATTATAGTTACCAAAACACATCCTATTGACACTTCTTAACTGAAATAATAAATCAACAACATTCAGGAAGTAATTCACAAAAATGATATTAATTATCAAATCAGTAAATCCAATAATTGAATAATGACATGTGGAAATAGTTCACAACACATTACCATTCAATAAATCAGTTTTATAAGACAGATTTCTGAGTAAATAGTTACTCAGAAATCAGATTTTAATTCATAAGAACAGAGATACCTAATAACAATATTGAGACAAATTACCCACGTTGACAATAGTGCACAAACATGAATAAAATGAGACATTCATGTTACCATAAAAATGAAACTGATATTTGAAACAGTAGTATTAGAAATACCAATTTATTGCATCCATTTCTCTGTCCTTGGTCTCCAACAGCTCTTTACATTGCTTGAACTTCTACTTTCAAAGCTAAAGCTACAATAGTGCAAACTTTGCCCTTCATGTATAATTCAAGATACAAAAGGAAAATCCTCAATAATCTACAGATCTAAGATTTTTTCTCCTTCCTCCTACAACTCTAAATTCAAATTACAATAGTGCTTTTAGAAGTCTAGAATTGCAGAGGAGAGCAGCCCTTAATTACATTATGCAATCTATTATTTATACTATTTGCAAAGGAATTTTGGAGATGAGAGTTTGTTGAAGAGAAATCTGCCAAATACAATTTTATTTGTTCAAAATTCCAATCATTAATTGCTGGAGCCTTCCCATTTATTGAGATCCTTTTCTCTATATTTCTTCCACTGTTTTCCTGCAAAAAGAAATCAAAATAAATTAAGATGCAATTAAAATATCATTTCTGGCAATTAAATCAAATCCAATCAAATTCTATTTAAATAAATAATTGAAAATAAACTATAAGCTCTCTATCGATGTTTGGGGTGGTTTAATTGGCCAAAGATATGATTAACCAATGGATTTGCAATTAGAAGAGGTTTTGGACAAATGAAAATGAAGAAAATAACTCAGAAAATTGATTTTGTTTTCAAAATTCGGAGCTTGATCTTCTGCCTGATTTTTTACCCAATAAATGATTAAATATATTACTGAAACCTCCTCAAAAATGTTCTCCTTGATTTTCTCTTTCCAATGAGCCGTCTTGGGCCTCATTTGGCCAAGTATAATTCAATCTATGAGCTTCCAAAGTTGATGGATCAAATCTGACGTAAATCTGGAAATTCTGCTGCTGATATAAAAATAGAATTTCAATTAAAATTTTAATCTTAAATTAGCATTCTAATTATCTAATAATTAATTCTATTTTAATTGCTAATTATAAATTAAACTAATTATTAGTACACTATTTATTAATTAATATCTAACTAACTATTAACTAATATAATTAACAAATTAATCTAATTAATTATTTATAAACTAATTAATCTAAATAATAATTAAATTTTATATATTAATTAAATTAATTAATATAAAATTTATTGTTATAAAATATTAATTTTAATATTAAATATTATTTATAATACTACCCCATTAGTCCATTTTCTTTTAACTCATTCATATGAATGAGTTTAAAACTTAAAAACGAAAGCAGTAATAAAACTTATGTTATAACACTTGAGTCCCTTTGTATCGGCGAATCGGATCGGGAGATGGTTATCCAGGTTTTTATTACATTGCAAAATCTTCGATCCGATATCGGCATCGGGGTATGATGTGTATCGAGGCTTTTTAAAATATGTTCCGAACAAAACCTCTGCCGAACAAAACTTCCGATGCGATTAAAATTTACTTTATTTATTATTATTTTTTTATATTAAATTTAATTTAATTATAAATTAATTAAATTAAGATTTAATATTATTTTTTGTTTTGATTTTATTTTAATGAAATTTAGTTAAGTTGTGAAATTATCTAAACTACAGCCACTTGAATGTTTGGGTTTTCGAGATTAGGATTTGATTTGGAAATTGGAGTAAATTTCTTAAATCCCGATGTTTAATAATTTGGCTATATAACTTAAAATGAAAAAATGTTAATAAAACTCACTACGGGTTAATATTTAAAATGAATGCATTATTGAACTAATCTATTTACAAAATGCAATTTTGTACATTTTATGCATTTTAATCCAGGCTAGATAAATGATGAGACTTCAAAGGAGTGCCATTTTCAAACTAGTTGACCAAATGAGGCGAAACAAGCGTCAATGTGAAGCTTATAAAAAATCGATTCTAACAAAGCAATAAAAACAAGGATCCAAAGAAAATGAAAAATAACAAATGCATAGGGCAATCAACTAAATAAAAATCCAAAAAGGTGTTTAGCTAAAATTTTTATAGAAAGGGTCCCCATTATTTGAAGTGAACAAGTAAAAAATGGGGGGGTTGTGTTTTTACCACAACAATGGCGACACACGGGAGAAGAATCAGTTATCTCTGTTTGATATGAATAAGATTTTCCTAAAATTAAAGTAAAAATAATTAAAGAAGAGAAAATTATGCTTGAAATGCTTGACTAAGTTCATTAGTCTGAATAAATGCAAAAATCATCTAATTGTAATTTTTCTTAAAATTCCTCATACATTAAAATATTTCAAAACTCTACATCAGTCCTTAATTAGTTGTAAAGATAAAGCAGGGGTCACTTTACAGCTTAGCTTTTAAAATATAATCCTTTGTCATAGGTAGAGCCACTGCTGCCAGCAAACATCTATAGTTTCGACAGGGTTACATTTTAATCATAAATGATTCAGAATCCCATCTGTTTAAGAATTATTGATCTAGAGATAAATCCATTTATATATGTTTATTTTCTTTGAATTTTATTTTTGTTATAAATCTTAAAAGCCATTGTCCCGGTTTGGTGGCCAGATAGTTGACAATGCCATTTGCTGGCCATAATCGAACTGAACAAGCTGGCTCATGATGAGACCCCTTGTCTTATAATTGTTTGCAATCATAAGCCATTACCCTGATTTGTTTAGCAGTGTTGGTAATGTCAGCCTATTTTTCATCTATGATCATGGTAAGCAGGCTCATGATGAGACCTCTTATCTTTTAAGTTTAAATATATTTCTGGATTATACTCTAGAAAAATAAGACTCTTTGGGACAGGGAGAATCATTGACTCCTTAAGAGTTAAGAATGACAATTTTAGAGTTAAAGGTGCTTTGCTGTAAAGTGTCTTTACTTGGTTATAAATAACTTTTCTTGACTGATAATAAAACTTTGAAAGATCTTAATAAAATTTTGAAATCTCAAAATGATTACAATTTGATAAAAAAAAAAATTCAGATTTTATGATACTTTGCCAACTTCTCTCGATTGGTAATCTCTTCCTTAAATATGTCTACTTTTATAATAAGAAAATCAAACTTTACTAAGAGATTTAAGAAAATGCTAATAGGTAACTATTAACAATTTTTCTCCATGAATGCTAACCATAGTTAGGTAACAAGAAGGCCTTCCATATAAATCACGGCAAAGTCACCAAAATCAAAACTGAAAACCAAAGTAAAAGAATTCTTATGCTAAAATGAGAAAGAAATCAGCAAACAAAAATAAAAATGAAGAAATTTTAAAAGTGGAAAAGAAAATCCAAGTTTCGAAAGATAAACTCAAACAAGAATGTTTATAGCAATGTCTCAACAATATGAAGAAAAAGAAAATAATCGTGTAATCATTCTTTCTTATGTCGAGATTTAGAGAACATACCTTGCAAGGTTGTGAATGCTTTAGGCTTTTAGATAACAGTGATTATAAAATTCAGCAAAAACGAAAACTTTCTGTTTGATATGAATCTTCTTGTTTCCAAGCATCATTTTAATCATTTTCTAAAAATGAATGCTTAAAGAAACAAACTAAAGGTTCAGAATCTTCCTGGTGTGGCTATTTCAATGAGGATTATCACTGGTTCTTGAAATTAAAACCAGGAGAAGAGTATAGGACTTCGAAAATCTGATTCGGCAGAGGATTGAAAGCTTCAAATAGAGAACTGCAAAACAGATTTTTTATATTAGAAAAACAAAACTGAAACTAAAGTAACGAATTAATGAAAGTGGGTATATGAATTTTACCATTGGATAATTGCTTTTGATCTTACCTGAAAGGTATCAGTTTCTCCAAACTAGTTGACTTCTCATTTTAATTAACATTAAAAACATGAAGAAGTCAAACTAACCAAAATCATATAACCCAAAAACATTATTTATTTTACTTACACTAGAGTAAGCAGTAAAATGTAAAAATGGAATGCTTAGTGCTCAAGGGAGTTGAAATTAAAACAAATGCATCAGAAATGATAATGAAAATTTGCAGTAACGAATGTTTCTCAAAATATTATAAGTTTTATATAAACTCCATAATTTTATAAATTGTCCGGAATCAAGACCAAATCCAAGATAATAAAATTTAAATATGAAGATAGAGAGGTCTTGAATTCCATTTTTAATTATGGAATTATATATTTAAAACTAAAATGTATGAGAAATTGAAATGATTTTTTATATGATGCAAATTTGTCATCAATTGCTTTTTTCCCATAGTGGTTAGCCAAGCTCGCTTTTAAAATAACACATTGTCGTATCGGATGATTCACATAACATGTTTCTTCACCATGCTTCAAGTTTAATTTGCAAGACTTCACCTTTATTGCTATGCAATATATCGATTAAATGTTAATGGCTCAAAGACATGCATTGGAAGCTATTGCATCTGTGGTTGAAATATCAAATTGCAGAAATGAGATCATGCGAAGAAAATATGTGCGATGAGATGTAGTGATCACACTATTGAAGCGCTGTTATATTGCGAATCGGGGACAGTCATGCTGCAATTCTTATATCACACATCGTATCTCGTGATTTGTATTTTGCACATTGCACATTTGGAATGGCCATCAAAATGTGATGAAGCGATTGTGATGTCGGCGTTTCGGAATATCGGAGAATAATCATGCTGGAAATGCCAATATCGGCGATGCGATGGATGATGTAGCGAATCGGCAATCAGCAAACTTTGAGTACCTGATGTAACACAATATGATTCTTGCGATGCCGATATGTGATGAAGAGTGGACCCGATAAATTTATGATGGGATTTTAATAACATATCAGATCCTAGACATCGGCCCTTTTAAAGTTGTGCTCCTACCATTATTGCGATAAAATGGACGCGATATTTTTTTATGGATTTGATTTGAATTTCATATCGGGTCCGGAATTATGTGGTCATCGCAATATCGGTAAAGTTGATTATCAGAGATCGGCGATTCACGATAATGATAGTATACTTCAACTGCAAAGCTCCGATATGTGAAATGTGATATGGCATATGAATAAGATAATACATCGGAGGTCTTTTATGAACAATTTGTTATCAAAAGAAATGCTAAGAACTACTTCCGATGAAATCTTATAATGCGAATGGTCTTATGATATTCCTTGAAATTTCAATTGGGTTTTTTAAGTGAATAAAAGCAAAGTTAAAGAATGTTCAAATTCTAATGAATAACAAATAAAATTTCCCTGAACCTGTTGCAAATTTGAATTGGGTTTGCTTCTTACTTCAAGTTTTGAAAACAAATCAAAACCTGCAAATTAAAACAGAACAAGAATAAAAAATAAACTAAGAAAAATAGAAACTAATAATAGATGAAAATGAACTTGTAGATGCGTACCTGGAAGGAAATTTCTCTATAGATTTTACCTTATGAATCTTCAAATTCTTCCTTCGATTTATCAAAATTTTGACTTTATTCAAAATCATCTCATCATTTATTCTAAATCGAAGTGTGCAATGAGCCTAAATAAAATCTTATTTATTCATGTTCAAGAAATATAAAATTCACTAGAAATAAATATAAAAATAGGCTTCCCTTTTGAATTGAAACAACAATTTATTACTTCTGCTTATTCTGAATAACTTAAGAAGAATTTGTATTGTTATAGAGACTATTTAATAATGCCTTTAGTAAATAAATATGATGCGTATTGCAGCATCAAATAATCAACTAAAGATCAGAATGGGATAGAGCCACTAATTGTGGAAAAATATCAAAACAGATTTGAATGTGTGCACTCAGCAAAATGGACATCCTGAAGGTTAGCGTTGCAAATTTCAAGGAAAATAATATGAACTTCATATAATTACTGTGAAAGGTTAGACTGACTAATAATGATTGAATTAGAATTAAGTTTATCATAGACAGTCATACATTTCATGGGATAATGGGATCATGAAGCTTTTATATCCTCAAATCCTTACCATATAAATTTCAAAAGAAAACCTTAGAAGGAAATCTCGAAATGAAGAAAAGTGGCTTTGATGCCGAGTGCAACCTCAAAGGAATTTAATCAAGACATTATTCAAAATAAGTAGAGTAGAGGTATTGCTGCAAAAATTGAAAAAGGAAAGCAAGAATTAAAACTTTCTGATAAGGAGAAAATGTTTTCACTGAACATGTATGAGAATGGCTGATTGCTTTGTTTTATTTTTAATCTACAGAACTGTTGAAAATAAATTAACTACATAAAACAAACTAACTAATTTAATTCTACTCCTATTCTAACCATATACATGAAAATGACTAGGTATAGTCATATTTCCAGTGTAACCATTTTTTCATTTTAATTCCTGCATGTATGTACAGTTCAAATGTTAGTAATAAAAATAGAAATCTTATTGAACTAGGAAAATTAAAACATGAAATCAGAATGTACAGTTACTGTTATTGTTAGTAACTTATTTAAAATCTCTTTCTCTTGAATTTTCCTTTCCAATTGAATACCAATTGGATCATAGAAATCTGGATGGATCTTTAGTAATGATTTGGAAATGTTCAAAGGAAGAGATAACAGGCCAGATTGTGAAGATGAACTTTTAAATTCAAAGGACTGGAAAAAATCGTTAGTTTCATATGCAAATGTTAAATTATTGACGATCTTCCATGAAGGAAAAGTTTCCAAATATTTTTCAAATGAGTTAATGAAAAATGAATGGAAATCTGTTAAATACAATTGAGAATTATTAATTGAATTAAAATGCTGGCCAAATTGTAAAAATATATCCTCTAGTTGAGATTGTCTTTGAGGAAATAGAATCTTTTGATAAGAAATGAACATCAATTGATATTGACGTGTTAACAGCTCTTGATGTTCATGGTTATAATATAAAACTTCAATTTCCCAATAAGGCAATTCATCAATTGAGTGTTTGATAATTAAGTGTTCAATATGTCAGCGGAAAGTGTGAAAAAATTGAAAAATAAAATCTGAAAATAAATCTAAATTTAAACAAAATAAGTGTGAAATAAAAACTAAAATGAAATCACTATTTGTACAACTAATGTTACAACATAATTGGGATCGTTTTGAAATAATTTCATTTTCACAAGGATTGAGCAAAATTACTGAACTTGAGTAATTTCGAATTCCAACTTGTGAACTAGAAAATGAATTATGATTATGAGTAGAAATGAGAGCTTGATCATGATATGAATCATAAATTGGAATGTTTTCTTGAATGGTGAAATCATGAAGATAATTTGCTGTTCTAAAATGAGGATTAGTTGGGATAATTCCTAAATTGAAGCGTTCCTCATTCTCAGATGTTATTTGAATTTTCTCATGAGGATTCCCTTGAGAGGAATGGAAATCAACATCTTCAATATCGGAGTAATTATCATAAATGACTTCACAATATTCTCTAGAATTCCCTTCTATCTCATCTAATACATTAAAACAAGGAGGAACAAGAATTTCATGTTCATTAATGGTAAAAGAATGATTGTTAGTTGCAACTATATCTTGATAAAAACTTAATGGTAATTCATTTAGATCAGCCTCTGTATTTTCTGAAATATCATTAATAGCAAGAGGAGAAAAATTACCATCATTAAAAATATCAGGATAAAGGGAAAAATGTGAACCTGAAACAATGCATTTAAAACTGTCTCTGTTTGAAAACTCTTGTGCATTATGCTCATTGTAAATTTCAGATTGCAGATCATTCTTTTGCGTGCTCATGCTTTCTTGAAGGAGGCTGCTTTGCTGCTCTGATTTCAGCATTTGTTCATCATAGAAAAATTCATAAATTTGTACAGCAGTTTGCATTTTATTATTTACTTTGATTGCTGCTTGTACTTGCTAACTTGCAATCAAATTTTCTGAATTGCCCGCAGAGTATTTTCAGATTCAAAGGTAGATTTTTCTCCAAATTTGTTGTTGTTGTCTTCTTGCATTTGATTAGAAATATCTTTTAAGCTTTGTGAAACCACTTCATCACAATTTATTTGCACATCCAAATTGGGATTCTCATTTATATTGGAAGGGGATGGAACAAAGCTTGAATTAATTTCATATGGATTGGGAATGGTTGGAAGAGAAAAAATATATTCAAACCAATCTAGTGATTCTTCTTCGGTAGGTTTATCTTCATTTTTAAATCTTAAACAATTCAAGTGAAATCGAATATTAAAATCATTAACAGACTCATTTTCAAACCTTCGTAGATATTCAATTTCTTCACATACATGTTCATAATCATAGCCGTCAAACTTACAAATGAAAATTGTAACAAACTGATCCCAGCTGTGGATTGAAACAACTGGAAGAGTTCTACACCAACTTTTGGCTTTTGATGCAAATGTGAGAGTAAAAATTCTGCATAAAATGCCTTCATCAATCCCTTGAAAATCATAATTTGAAACATTTTGAATAAATTGAAAGACATGGTTAAAAGCAGAAGAATTTCTCTTACCATTGAATTTTACCTGAGACAAGAGTCTTACCACTTCGGGTGGAGTATTGGAAGATGCACGTCCATGGATACAACTCTAAATTGGAAGTTTAAGAGGAGTCATCACAATAAATAAAATGTTAACATTGAAAAGACTCCAATAGACAAAAAATATCAGGCCCTCCTTCTAGCGCCAAAATGTTGATGCCTCGAAAATCGCTACAACAACATTGGGGGATAACCACCCGGTCCGGACCTTAAAGCAGCTCCATTTCCGTTTGGTGTGGTGGCTCTGACTGGTTTAACTAGGTCCAGTTACCTTCTCCCTATAGCTATTGGTTTATGATGTATCTTTCACTACCAATAGTTAGGGATATCAGATCACTTCATCTTGCTGATCAGGCAAGAGAATAACCCTTAAGATGATTTGGGTTTAGCCAAGCCACAACTAAAATTTTGCTTCTTTGAGGAGAGGACTTAAAAGAATGTAGAAATTACTCTAAATGCAAGTTTATTGTATGATGCAAGCAAAAGAAACTAATCTAAATCCTATCTTAATTAGGCAGATATAGATCTAACCCAACTAAGAGCAAGATAATTAAAGTATTGGGATTTAAATATGTCTTGTTTATAATGAATATCAAGTTAATGAAGTAGTTCAATTAACTGATATTATGGTTACCAAAACACATCCTATTGAGACTTCTTAATTGAAATAATAAACCAACAACATTCAGGAAGTAGTTCAAAAAAATGATATTAATTATCAAATCAGTAAATCCAATAATTGAATAATGACATGTGGAAATAGTTCACAACACATTACCATTCAATAAATCAGTTTTATAAGACAGGTTTCTGAGTAAATAGTTACTCAAAAATCAGATTTTAATTCATAAGAACAGAGATACCTAATAACAATATTGAGACAAATTACCCACGTTGACAACAGTGCACAAACATGAATAAAATGAGACATTCATGTTACCATAAAAATGAAACTGATATTTGAAACAGTAGTATTAGAAATACCAATTTATTGCATCCATTTCTCTGTCCTTGGTCTCCAACAGCTCTTTACATTGCTTGAACTTCTACTTTCAAAGCTAAAGCCACAATAGTGCAAACTTTGCCCTTCATGTATAATTCAAGATACAAAAGGAAAATCCTCAATAATCTACAGACCTGAGATTTTCTCTCCTCCCTCCTACAACTCTAAATTCAAATTACAATAGTGCTTTTAGAAGTCTAGAATTGCATAGGAGAGAAGCCCTTAATTACATTCTGCAATCTATTGTTTATACTATTTGCAAAGGAATTTTGGAGATGAGAGTTTGTTGAAGAGAAATCTACCAAATACAATTTTATTTGTTCAAAATTCCAATCATTAATTGTTGGAGCCTTCTCATTGATTGAGATCATTTTCTCCATATTTCTTCCACTGTTTTCCTGCAAAAAGAAATCAAAATAAATTAAGATGCAATTAAAATATCATTTCTGGCAATTAAATCAAATCCAATCAAATTTTATTTAAATAAATAATTGAAAATAAAATATAAGCTCTCTATCGATGTTTGGGGTGGTTTAATTGGCCAAAGATATGATTAACCAATAGATCTGCAATTAGAAGAGGTTTTGGACAAATGAAAATGAAGAAAATAACTCAGAAAATTGATTTTGTTTTCAAAATTCAAAGCTTGATCTTCTGCCTGATTTTTGACTCAATAAATGATTAAATCTGTTAGTGAAACCTCCTCAAAAATGTTCTCCTTGATTTTCTCTTTCCAATGAGCCGTCTTGGGCCTCATTTGGCCAAGTATAATTCAATCTATGAGCCTCCAAAGTTGATGGATCAAATTTGATGTAAATCTGGAAATTCTGTTGCTGGGCTAAAAAGAGAATTTCAATTAAAATTTTAATCTTAAATTAGCATTCTAATTATCTAATAATTAATTATATTTTAATTGCTAATTATAAATTAAACTAATTATTAGTAAACTATTTATTAATTAATATCTAACTAACTATTAACTAATCTAATTAACAAATTAATCTAATTAATTAAAATAATTAATTATTTATAAACTAATTAATCTAAATAATAATTAAATTTTAATTTAATTAAATTTTATATATTAATTAAATTAATTAATATAAAATTTATTATTATAAAATATTAATTTTAATATTAAATATTATTTATAATATTATATTAATACTACCCCATTAGTCCATTTTCTTTTAACTCATTCATACGAATGAGTTTAAAACTTAAAAACGAAAGGAGTAATAAAACTTATGTTAATGAGTTGCTGATGAGGACTTGGATACGAGGGATCTCATGGACGCTTCGGAGCCGAGGACATTGCCGCCCCCAAAAGACCAGCTCGCCATGTTCAGGGCTTTCTGCAGGGAAGAACTCGCTGGAGCCGACCAGAACTTCTCGCCGGATTTGTCATGCAGAGAGGTGGTTGTCGGGCCCGTTTACAGATACCGCTTGGGCAACATAACAGAGGTTGACATTACTCGGATCACCTCCGAGCCTCCCAAGAGCGTAAGAAAATGGATCGTGGAGTTGAAAACCGTGGCGCGGCTATGGCATCCTCATCTTTGCGATGTTCTGGGTTTCTACGTCTACATCCCGGTCCCGGATTCGAACCCGAGTCCCTCGTCGGAGCAGCTGGTGGTTTACGCTGGGGTGCAGAACGGTAGCCTGGACCAGCTGCTATACGGTAGGAGTTCCGATAAGCCGCCGCTGGATTGGCCTTCCAAACTGAAGATTGCGTTCGGCGCAGCTCAGGGCCTGGCATTTCTGCACGAAATTTCACCTGTTCAGATCGCAAGCGAACTGTTTGACGAAAGGTTTAAACGAGATGTCAAGAAAATTTTGCTTGCGGAGGAAAAATCCCCTCCCTACGCGCGACAAGTGTTTGACGAAATACCCCTGGCAACTATAGCACTCTTCCACATGCAGCAGCAGTATTGCCAGGATTTGGAGCTGGCTCTACAGTCCCACAATCTCACTGTTTCAACCTCGACTCCTCATTCAGGCAGTCGAGATCCTATTCATCTCCAGCAAGTGAATTTTCAGATTCAAATAATTCTTTTGACAGGCAAAACCCTGCTCCTTGGGGTCCAGCCGTCTTTCACAGTGCGCCATCTCTTAAAGATACTTGAATAGAGGCTGGGGATCCCTTCCTCCCTTCTGCGGCTCCTCTTTGCAGGTAAGCAGCTTGATAACAATCTGCCTCTTTCCTCTTATAATATTGAAATAAATGCCACAGTGATCCTATCACTTCGACTAAGAGGAGGTGCAGCTGGGCAATCCTCTGCCTCCAAAGGTTTTTCCTAAAAAGATGCAGTACATGCACAGCCTGCCAAGAAGTCTACGCAATCTGCTGAGGCTCCCAAGCCTTTATTGGTGGACAAAATTGAGGAAACCCCTGCCATTGAAATCTCTCATCCATCTCTGGATGATCTATACCAGACATTTGCAGAAACAGCCCTCATCTGCAGATTTAATGGCCTATGGCCCCGCACAGCTGATCTATACCAGTGGATCCATTCCAATTGGACCAACAACTGCAAAGTCTTCCTCTGCTCGAAAGGCTTCTTTATTGTAGCCTTCGCCTTCAACGAAGATTACCAGAAAGCCTTAACGGGAGGCCCCTGGTTCTGGGGATCAGCCGGACTCTTCCTCTCCCCCTGGTTCCCAGACTTTGACCCTTCCACTGCGATCATCACCAAACTTCCTATCTGGGTCAGGCTTCCAAATCTCCCTGCGCATCTCTGGCATTTTGCTGTCTTTCAAGGAATCGGGGACACTCTAGGCTACTTCCTGGCTACAGATACCTCAAGAGCGGAGAAAGGATTATACACCTTTGGCAGAATTTGTGCAGAAATAGACATTAGTAAAGGGTTGCCAGATCAGATCATCCTCAAAGTCGGGGACTTCCATTGGACGCAAACTTTGGACTATGAGAACACAACCTTCAGGTGTCGCCATTGCCATCAGACAGGGCATCTCCAGAACTCATGTGCATCGTTCTTTGAAAAAAAGAAGAATACAATCGCAAATCCAAATCTAAGAGTTGGAAACCTTGTGATATACCCCCTATGGATGACATAGAGTCCTCTAGCTCTGATGAGGAGGACATTGAAGTGGAAGAGGAGAATCTGGAGCAACCGAAGGACGCGCCCTCAGCCCGCGCCGAGGATCATTCTGCGCCTCTGTTCTCGCAGAAACGTTCACATGAGTCTTCGCCATCTGATTCAGACAAGGAGTCTCCTCCTTTAGCACAGAACAATCTACAAGTAGTTTCGGTCCAGCCAGATCAAAATGGTTGGGTCAAAGTCAGCAAAAAGAAAGGTAAAAAATGTAGATTGGAAGATTCTGCCCATGCTGGGTAGACTCCCTAGCCCAGCTCGTTCCTTTTGTTTATGCCGTGGTTGCTCTTTGGGACCGAGGTTGATATCATATCATTTCCGGCTCCCTTGCTCTTTAGCTTCGCTTCTCTAAAAGCTCTGATTGTACCATATTTCTTTTCTTAATAGAATTAGTCCTTATCGAGAAAAAAAAAAAAAAAAACTTATGTTAATGCACTTGAGTCCCTTTGTATCGGCGAATCGGATCGGGAGACGGTTATCGAGGTTTTTATTACATTGCAAAGTCCCCGATCTGATATCGGCATCGGGGTATAATGTGTATCAGGGCTTTTTAAAATATGTTCCGAACAAAACCTTCGCCGAACAAAACCTCCGATGCGATTAAAATTTATTTTATTTATTATTATTATTTTATATATATTAAATTTTAATTTAATTAAATTAATTATATATTAATTAAATTTAATTAAATTAAGATTTAATATTATTTTTTGTTTTGATTTTATTTTAATGAAATTTAGTTAAGTTGTGAAATTATCTAAACTACAGCCACTTGAATGTTTGGGTTTTCGAGATTAGGATTTGATTTGGAAATTGGAGTAAATTTCTTAAATCTCGATGTTTAATAATTTGCCTGCATAACTTAAAATGAAAAAATGTTAATAAAACTCACTACGGGTTAATATTTAAAATGAATGCATTATTGAACTAATCTATTTACAAAATGCAATTTTGTACATTTTATGCATTTTTAACCCAGGCTAGATAAATGATGAGATTTCAAAGGAGTGTCATTTTCAAACCAGTTGACCAAATGAGGCGAAACAAGCGTCAATGTGAAGCTTATAAAAAATTGATTCTAACAAAGCAATCAAAACAAGGATCCAAAGAAAATGAAAAATTAACAAATGCGTAGGGCAATCAACTAAATAAAAATCCAAAAAGATGTTTAGCTAAAATTTTTATAGAAAGGGTCCCCATTATTTGAAGTGAACAAGTCAAAAATGGGGGGGTTGTGTTTTTACCACAACAGGTTCCAAAGCATATAACCTTTTAAACCATCCTTATACCCAATAAAGATGCACTTTTTAGATTTACTATCCAACTTGGTTCATTTCTCCTTTGGAACATGTACATATGCATCACATCCAAATACCCTCAGATGTGAAAGAAAGGGTTTCTTACCAGTCCATACCTCTTGTGGAGTCTTATCCTCCAACGCTGATGAAGGTGACCCATTGACCAGGTAACATGCAGTATCCACCGCCTCTGCATAGAATTCTTGTCCTAACCCAGCACCACTGAGCATGCTTCTTGCCCTTTCCATCAACGTCTTATTCATTCTTTCTACAACTCCATTTTGTTGAGGTGTATATAGAGTAGTCTTCTGTCGTGCCATACCACACTTCTTACAAAATTCTTCAAATTCCTTGCTGCAAAACTCTCCACTATTATCTCTCCTCAACACCTTTATCTTCTTCTCTGTCTGATTTTCCACGAGAGCCTTAAATTCTTTAAACCTATCAAAGGCTTCAGATTTCTTCTAAGGAAATATATCTATGTATTCCTTGAGAAGTCATCTATAAATGATACATAGTACATAGACTTACCTAGTGATGGAACCTTCACAGGTCCAAACACATCACTGTGCACAAGTTCTAATTTGTTTCGCCCTCTTACTACCAGAGGGGAAACTCAAGCGATTCTGCTTCCCATATACACAATTTTCACAGAAATAAAAATCCAAAGAGCTATTACTCATACCTTCTACCATACCTTTACCATGAAGTATTCAAAGGCCCTTCTCTCCAATATGTGCAAGCCTTTGATGCCACAACATGGTCTTTTCTCCAGAGACCACTAGATTTTCTGCTCCACTTTCAAGAACCACAGAACTGTTGCACCCATCAATAACAATGCTACCTTGCAGCTTGTACAGAGTTAAAATTCGAACTCCCCACATCAATACTAGTTCTCCCCAAACCATTTTGTAGGTATCCTTCTCGAACACTGTTTTTACACCTACATCATCTAACTTGCTTACAGAAATCAGATTTCTGGCCAATGCAGGAATATGCAGAACACCCGAAAGTGTTCTAACCCTTCCGCCTTGCAATTTCAACTTTACTTTTCCACGACCAATGATTCTAGCCTTCCTATCATCCCCTAAGAAGACATCACCACCACCGTATTTCTCATGCTCGCAGAACCACTCTCTATGGTGAGTGAAGTGAAAGGATTCACCTGAGTTAATTAACCATGCCTCATGATCTACATGTGTACTTGAAAAAGCCAAGTACACATCCCTACCTTCATCTGAGGTGGTTTTCGCCTCTGCAAAAGGAGCATCATCATATTCCTTTACTTTATCAGGAGCTTTAGATTTACAGTCCCTTTTGTAGTGCCCTTCTTTTCAGCATTTCCAGCACACCACCTTTACAGGTTTTCCCGGAGATTTAGATCTCCCACCCGATGACTTATTTTTGTTTCTATTCTAGGACCGTCCTCGTACAGACCAGGCATCACCATTCTGGCTCTCCATATTTTTCCGTCTCATCTCCTCCGTCAGCAAGGCTGAGACTATGTCATCAAAATTCATGGCAGTTTCATTGCTACCTATTGCAATAACCATACTATCCCACGAATCTGGTAGAGAACACAACAAACTGATGCACTTATCTTCATCTAAAATTTTAATATCAACAGATGTTAACTGACTCACCACAGTATTAAATGTGTTCAGATGCTCTGTCACCGAGTCTCCATCTTTCATCCTCAGGTTATACAGCTTTTTCCGCAAGAACATTTTATTCACCAGAGACTTAGATTGGTACAAAGTCCCTAACTTGTCCTACAAAGCCTTCACCGTAGCTTCCACTGATACATTCAGCAATACCAAAATCTGAGACATACAATCGTATTGTGCTTTTTGCCTTCCGATCCAACTTCTTCCATCCTTCATCGGACACTCCCGTTGGTTTAGTACCCGAATCTACCACGATCCATTGATATTTATCCACCAATAGATCCTCCATCTTGAGTTTCTACAACTCAAAACTCTGACCATTAAATTTCTCGATCTTTATCTTTCCACTGCTTGCCATCTTCTTTCACCACCAGAATCGATCTCGCAGATCTCCCATTGAACAGGGTCTACCACAGGCCCGAGCGAAACCCCTCAACAATAAAGGTGTCCCCTTGAAGCCAAAATTGCTCCGATACCAAATGTAGGTTTTAACCCCATACAGAAATTACCTACATACGAATTCTAAACACACAGAAAATAAACAATGCAAGAGCATAACACATAAAACACATATACACAGAGATTTCCTCTAGATCCCAAAACCAGGACTACCAGCTTGATTTTTCATTATGTTCCTTTCAATGTTATAATACATATTTATACATGCTGAAGCATCCAATACCATGGACTAAAAAACCATTGCGTCCAATACCATGGAACGAAAACCATGGCATCCAAAAAACATGTGCGAAAATCATGCACAAAACCATAGGTGGGTTCACCCATCCTAACATAGTGTCCAAAACCAAAATTTTCTAGGGCGCTGTGATCTGGATTTAAACAGGAATGCAACAAGTTATAGAGATAACCATATACACAAAGATGCAACAGAAATAATACTTCATTTCATTAATGGAAAATACTGAAATATGCTTACAACCAGAAATGGAAATAAACCAGCTAAGACGATGGTAGCTTATCTCTAAGAAGAGATGTGTGGCTACATGCCTCTAAACTATGTTACAATGAGGCTAGAAGGCCTATTTATTGTTGAGAAACAATGGAAAACCCTTCACATTCCAAAACCTAACCCTAGAAGATGAAACGTCAAATTGTGGGCCCTGTTTTTTGGGTAAGTTGGTACATCAACTTCCCGGGGTCACGAATTGGTCGTATTATCTCCGTTTGACGCGCATGATAGCCTGTTGGAAAGATCTCTCCGAGGACTAAGACAGAAAAGACGATTTTTTTATAGAAAAAACATCTTTTAGGGCCTCAAAACGGCTTTGGAAGTTTAGGACCCGAAAAACTGCTAAAAATAGTAAATTGTGCTATAATTAAGGAAACTGAAAAAATGAAACAGACACTTATGGGGATCCAAATGGGATAGGTGGGTGGCCACCAACATCCACCTGGATCATTCCTCCCCCCTTAGGAAGCAATGGTCCCGATTGCGTTGAGTTCCTCCCTAAGATGAGGAAGCTTCTGCTGAGCTAGGTCTCTGGTGAGCTGTTCTACACTCTTTGATGTGTACAGATATGGTGGGAAGCATGGTCGACGACGGTCCACATTGAACAATCGATGCAAGCGAAGGAATGGAGGAATGTTGTGCTTCAAAAAATTGTTGCTCGTAGCCTTGTTACTGGTGTAAGGACCATGTCGAAGTGGTCTGAGTTTCTAATGGGTTCTGGTAAGGCATTCTCTCTGCAGATGTAACCAAACTTTGACGCCCACTTGAAACTTGTGTGGTACCCCTCTGGGTAAGAAGAAGTTGTTCCTGTGTTTTGTCATGACTGTATTCCTCTATTTTTGCTGCTACGTGGAGGAACCCTTCGCGGGGATCATGGATGTAGCAACGATCTTCCCCTTACTTTGGGAGCGAACCAGACAGAAAATAAATTTCCTAGTCTGTGAGATGAGCTTGCTGCCTTTCTTAGTAGTGATCAAAGAGGTGGCGGTAGGTGGGGCTATCTCCGGTATCCTGTATAATGAATCACCCAAATAAATAATGACAGCGCGAGGCCTTGACTCATACACAGCATGTCGCCTCCACAAGTATGGTTGGCCTAATAATACGTCACAAACATTTAGAGGTGTAACATCACACAATACCTCGTCTGTGAAGGGCTTGATGCTGTAAGGAAGGTGGCATTGCTCGTGAACTTTTGAGATCTCGTCCTTCGTGAATCCACCTGATATTGTATGGTTGTGGGTGTGGTGTAGTTGGTAGGCCCAACCGCTTCACGACCTCTGCTGAAATGAGGTTCTTTTGGCTGCCATTGTCGACAATGAATTATAGCGGCGAATCTTTCACCCACATCTGTGAGTGGAAAAGATGTTCCCCCTCCTCTGGATCTTCGGGCTCATTTTTTTGGATCTTAGCGGTGGCAATAGTGGCATTGGGATCCGCATCAATGATCTGCTTCCCTTTGCCATTCCCCTTATCGGGTTTTGGCTCAGGGTCGGAACATGCATCTGATTCAGAAGCCTTCAACTCGGCCACCAGTGACTGCTTGGTCTGACACTCACGTGTTGTGAGTGGGGCTCTTGTGGAACTCACACCACTTTCTTGTGTCCTTCTTCGGCTTCGTGGTGTTGTTCTTTTCTTTTGGCTTTGATGGGTTGTCTTGGGTCACCCCACCTTGGCTTTGTCCTTTGGGATTCGGATTTGCAAATCCAAAGTCTCGCTTCTTCTTTTTGAACTTTTGCTCGATTTTGATAGTGTATTGGTACGCCGTGCCAAACAAGGAGATGTTCAGGAACTCCATCTTTTCCTGGATGTATCTGTGTAGGCAGCCACGGTATTTGAGTACCAGATGCAGCTCAGACTCTTTGATACCCAACTGTGTGCGAAGGGTGTGAAAAATGTTTGTGAACTCTGGCACATCTTGGCCTCGTCCCTGTTGCAGTGTGGTCCATTTGATGTATTTGTCCTCATAGCTTTTGACAGGGCAGTACTGCTCCTTGATGGCATCCCGGAAGTCATTCCAAGTGGGTGCAGCTGAAAACAATGAGCTTGTACTTTCATCCTTCTGCTCGAAGTATGTTTCCCACCAGGCCTTGACGTGGGGGGCTGCTTTGAGAAGAGCGAAAACAATCTTTTCCTGACTCGAAAATTCATGAACAGAAAAATAACCCTCTAGCAGATTTAACCATTTATCTACGACATCTGCGTCTATCTGACCCTCGAATATGGGGATTTCAAAATTAACTTGTACCTTAAAGGGCGTGGCATTTCCAGAGTAGCTGCTAGAAGCCGATGCGTCACTTTTGGGTACCCGTTGAAGGATTTGGTCAAAGTTGTCCATCATCGCGTTCCGTTGTCGCTCGAGGGCTTCTTCGAGCAAGATTTTGATAAGGTCTCCTGCTCCCTCGTTTTCCTTCTCATCCGCCATGGGAGGCCGTCGGGATTTGCGAGGCTGGTCTTGCAAAGATTCGACCAGTTCAAGCCCTAACTCCTTATATCCCGACCTCGTTGGGGACATGCAAAGAAAAACAGAGAAAAAGAAGACCGCTCTAATACCACTGATTCAGACTTAAACAGGAACACAAAAATTATAGAGATAACCATATACACAAAGATGCAGCAGAAATAATACTTCATTTCATTAATGGAAAATACTGAAATATGCTTACAACCAGAAATGGAAATAAACCAGCTAGGGCGATGGTAGCTTATCTCTGAGAAGAGATGTGTGGCTACATGCCTCTGAATTGTGTTACAATGAGGCTCAAAGGCCTATTTTTTATTGAGAAACAATGGAAAACCCTTCACATTCCAAAATCAAACCCTAGAAGATGAAACGCCAAAATGTGGGCCCCGTTTTTTGGGTAAGTTGGTACATCAACTTCCCGGGGTCGTGAATTGGTCGTATTATCTTTGTTTGACACACATGATATCCGTTGGAAAGATATCTCCAAGGACTACGATGTAAAAGACAATTTTTTAATAGAAAAATCACTAGGTAGATTTCCCAAAAAACGTCGTTTAGGGCCTCAAAACGGCTCTGGAAGTTTAGGACCCGAAAAACTGTTAAAAATAGTAAATTGTGCTATAATTAAGGAAACTAAAAAACTGAAACAAACACTTATGGGGATCCAAATGGGATAGGTGGGTGGCCACCAACATCCACCTGGATCACGCTGCCCCAGACCCCATAAAGTGGGGTTACGGGTACGCCTCAAACCCCCTGTGACCCCCTTCTAACCCCCCGGTTAACTATGTGGGATAGTTGTGGAAAGAATATAACACAACCCAATATTAAAATTCCCCATGCTCCTCATAACTCTCTCGTTTGCATTGAAAATCAATATATTCTACAAATTTCACATCCTCCACCAAACACTAACGATCCTATCGCTCATTCATTGGAGGAGTCATATGTAACAAGTCATGTTGCTAAGTGAAATTTTTCTTCTTTCTACATGTTTTCTCATTTGTCAAGATCAAAAGAGTGTGCATGTTTTTCATCTGCACATAGTGTGATGCAACACCTTGGTACATTTGCAGAGTGTTTGTCTTATGCTTTTACTCTTTTATTTTCCATGGACACATTTAAACTTCAAGCCTGCTGGTTTTCATTGTTTTATCTTTCCTACTTCCTAGTTTGATTGAATATCTTTCTTGTTGACCATTCCTTCACCTACATGGGCCAACCAATGCATCGGTGGCTGCATTGGAAATATCACTTCACGTGAGAAGGCCCATGCACTATTTAGCTTAGGAGTAGTAGTAGTGTTTTATTTCTTATTTGCTTTTTATTTCATGTTTTGCTTTTGCTTACTCGCTTTGCTTTCATTTTACTTCTATCCTTTGCTTCCTTGTTTTTTTTCTTGTTTATGCACCTGTAGGATTAGTTTCCCATGAAACCATGTTTCACTCTTGAGACAAGTAGGGTAAAATACAAGAGGCCTTGTACAACTATCAACATTTGGTCATTTTTCTATTCCCTCTCTTTATGAAGATCTTGCATTCTTTCAGTCGATGACACCCTAATGGAGTTATGTTCTGTTCAGAGTGAGTCCTAGTGAAAACACAACACTTTCACTTTTAACTAGTACCGCCTACTCTAATCGATTTTCTATTTTCGGTTAACCCTTGTCAACTCAGTCAATTAGAGTAAGGTGAAGGGGGAAACCTTAACAAGTATGTCATAGGTATATATAACATACTTCTCTGAAGGGAAAACCTATTTTTCTCTCAATAAGTCAGGATCCCTCTTTCACCTCATGAAATAAATAAGTGCCTATGCACAGTTATCTGAAAAATGAAAAAAATGAAATAAAGGTGAAAGAAGAGAAAGGATTCTTGCATAGAGAGGTGAATCAAACAACTCCACCAGTGTACTTTCCAGGCTTGCTGGCAACGAAGCGATGCTTGTGTTCCTGAAGTGACTCCACTGGGGTACTATCCAGACCTACAGGGAACAGAGCAACACCAGAGATGAAACTTAAACTCTGAAAATATATATTACTTGTGCACCAATATACCCGTCATCCCCAATCGAAACAACTCAGTTGGCTTGGCTTGGTATGTGCGCTGATCGATCAAGAGAATGGCATGGACTATATCTTTAACACAAGTTAGTGAAGGAACCATGTCGATCAAAGAATCAAACAATACTTTTGGAGGAGTTAGACTCGATTTACATGAGACAAGGTCCATACAGAGAGATGGAGTTCTACCAGTGCTTTCATCAAGTTTATCTTTTATTGTACAACTTGTGTTCGCTTACTTTCTTTTCTAATTAACCACAAGATAATTGTTTGGTCAATTTAGTGTGTCCTAAATTGCTATTGAAAATGTCAATCTGAGAGTCGTAAACTGCTGAAGTGAAGTGCAATGTATATGCAAGATAACCGATTTCTTATTTCTTTGTCGTTTTTGAGTTTTTGGTTTGTTTTTGGGTTTATCTTCTGTTGACTCCCTAATGTGAGATGGCAGAATTGAAAGTCAAGTATGGATGGCAATGGTGATTTCTACAATGATTTTCCAAACTTTAAAGTTCTCAAAAAGGCTGCAAAACTTGCTGTGATGAAATCAATTCCCAAAAGAAAATAAAAACGCACCAAAATGGTGAACTAGTGACAACGAAGCCCAGTATCCTTATTGCTGTATAAAAAGAAAAAAAAAACTGAACTCAAAGCAATTCAAAGACTGTAAGCAAAGCAAACTAAATCACACTACTTCAACTCATATTCTGACCCCTCACCTTTCGACTCGCTCTGGCTATAGGAGGTAATCATAAACAAATTGAGTAATCTGATATCTAAATTGCAGGAAATGAAATTGCATACAATGAAACTAAGATTAAACTTCTCATTCATACTTCAATCCCTGAAAATGATATAAGTAATCTAATCACTAACTTGCAGGAAAGTAAACTAAATCATACTACATCAAATAATATTCTGATTCCTCACTATTTGAGTCGCCTGGCTATAGGAGGTAATCATAAACAAATGGAGTAATATGATATCTAAATTGCATGAAAGTAAATGAGTAAAACAGAACTAAAAGAAATGACAATGCTGGAATTAAAACTCAGAAAATAAATCAGCAGAAAGGACAAGATGATTTCATGTCATTAGTCATTAAAACTTTGTAAATTGCCCGGGCTGCCTACAAGAACCTGAAAGAAAAACATTGATCAGTTAACAATCATGAGAAAGCATAAAAGAAAATATGGACAACAGTTAACATGAATATCAAAACGGTGTAATATATACAAGAAAATGATTATAAAAGCAGTAACATAATGAAAGCAAGCAAGAAACTATACAGTAGATACAGAGCCTTGGTGTACAGGGGCCCTCTGCAACCTCGGCCAATCAATACTCAGTCACAAATTAAACTTAAGAACGTTGTCTTCTCATATATTAAAATGTTGTTATAAGATAAAGATATAGCACGACACAGTGGGCTTATAAAAACAGTCAAGATTACATATAAAAAGCTAACTATAAAGTGTATGATAACGCGTTATTTATAACTAAAGATGCTATAACTGATTCCTAAATTCTGCGCTGCCAAACAGACACATAAATATCCACGTCCTGAGATCTAGCAGTATGGTAGCCGTGACAAATAAATCTATGGAGTGGTGGCTGTTCGATTTGGTTCACGGATCGATCCACAGGTGTTAGCACACCTCCAGAGATTGAGGAACTTGCGACACAAAACTTCACATGGTAAAAATAGAGTCGTGCCACCGCAAAACTCTTGGTTTGACCACTCCTTTGACCATCCTTGACCATGGTTGTTTGTGAGTGATTCGGTTGAACCAAGGGGACATGCTCTATGTACATGTCATTTGCAGCTTGCTCATGTGGCCAGATTCTCCAGTGGACACCTGTAACATAGTCTTCAACAAAATAGCTGCGGAAACTTGAGCTGGCTGTGGAAAGTGACAAGTTTCCACAACTGTTTGAACAAAAATCTAAATCAAACAACAGTCACAAGACATAGTTAGGAAAGCATTTTATAAGCTCTTTGTAAACTAATATGCAATGATTTGATAGCTTGGTGGGTTAAGTAAATGGAAAAGAAGGTTGAAAAGGTGTATAGGGAAGATGCAAGTTTGGGACTCAACATACCCCCACTGTGAAGGTGTTGCATGTCCTCATGCAACCAAAATTTTAGTCATTCCCCTTTAATCCATATGTTCTGAAGCATTTTGCTAGTACGTCCAGTCCTCTTCTCTTCTTTCTTGGTGCTACCACCATCCTGGGTTTCCTTATCAGACATCTGAATTTGAGATTGATCAATTCTCTGCTCAACTTTCTGCACTTTTTCTTTAGTTTCTTGTTCTTCTTTTGCCATAGTCCCAAATGAAGCATAGTATTATCATGAATAATTTTGTCCACTTTGCTCTGCTCCTTAAGTGCTTCATTTTCTTGCTTAATATGCCTGTTTAGAACCTCTAATTCAAACACTTCTTGCTTTAAGGATTGGACTTGTGCATCTTGTGTCATGTGGGGCAGTGTGGTACTCGGGCCTGCAGCTGTCTTTTCTAAAGATTGGAAGTAGTCATACACCTCCTGTTGACTTGGATCTATTTCGGGTGTTTTTCTTGGACTGACTTCAAAGTCTTGTGGAGGAGGAGGACTGCTTTCTAGCTCTGGCCGAGAAGGGCTTTCATCAACATGTGGAGGACTAGTTTCAATAGTTGGTTGAGGATGAGATGGACTATGGCCAACTGGATGTTTCTAAGCTGTTTCCCCACCCAAGTCAATGAAGTGGTGTTGTTTTACTTGTGTTTTAATCCCCCTTCCTCTAAGCCTATTGCTTCTTCTTAAATACGGTGGACTAGTACTCCCTTCTTCTATGCTCTGTTTTCCTTTTTCCTTCTTCTTTGTTGTAGCAGTTTGTTTTTGAAGATGCACTAATCTCTCAGACAATGTTTGATAGTCCTCCTCTATAGATGGCTATGGTGATTGGTAGAATTCTTTTATGTTTCTTTTGCCTTTCAATTTTCTCTGTTTTCTGTCCTTAGTTCCTTTTGACCAACTTCTTGAGTTTTGGTAATAGGAGAGTCATGGACTATGGCACTCTTTTCTTTTCTCCTACTCCTTCTCGGTGTTTTTGGTGCAATACTTTCAGGTGCCTCAGATGGCTCTTGAAAGTAATTTCTTACTAAAAATTTTTCCCAGGTATCTTTGTTTTTCTTCAGTTGGTCTTCAATGAGAATTCTTACAATTCCATGATGATATAGATGAGGTTCTATATTTCCTATGTGCTTTTGGATTGTGGTACTCATCTTTTTCAAACTCAGCAGTAAGAAATAAGGCAAATTAAGAGTTTGACTCTCTAAGAAGTTCATCAATAACCTAGCATGGTACATGTACATTGAACCAAAGCGCCCTTCGCAAATGATAAACTTTTGGATAATTAACAGTAGGTTGGCCCATTCTTCTTTCAATGCATGAACAGGAATTCCTTTTGTAAACACAGTAACGTCCATACCTGGGTTACGTAGCATAATTCTCCATGCCTATTCGTCCAAACTTTTGTTTTTAAACCACCGCTCACCTTCTTGGGGCAAGTCTGTGGCAGCTGCTACTGTTGCTTCAATGACCGTGAGATTTAAGTCTCCAATTTCCACCATCTAGCCGTCGAAAGACCGTGCAAAGGCTTTCGTTACCTCCTTGTTATGGCCCTTAAATTTCTGGATGAAGCGTAACCATTTTGCTTTCTTCAGCAAATCTTTTGCTTGAGGGTAACCTTCTAAATATTTAGGTCCTTCCGGTTCTGCCCTTCGTAATCATCCCATCCTTTCCTCTGTTTTGAAATTCAACTGAAAATTCAATTGCATGTGAGGATTTAGCAGAGGTAAGGTGGTTCAGTTGCAGGGTTTATGGCAAAAATATAGTGGCTGCAATTGGAGGATAACAGGTAATGGGAGTGTTCCGGAATTGCAAGCGGAAACAGAGGATGAGCAGCCAAGGTGAGTTCACAAAATGAAGTGCAGACGTATGTGAATTGAACAACTGCGTACGAAATGTTACACGTTTAATGAATGGCTACGGAAAATGCGGTGGAGAGGAGCCATAGTGAAATAGGTCACGTCTCATGATTACAAGTGGTGTATGAAAGTGCAGTCGACTATGATTTTAAACCCGAAAATCAATCATAAGACCATTAAGGAATAAATGCATGGTGTGTGGAATAATGTCATGGGATGGTAGTGGGTAATGGAGCTATAGTGATAATCATTGCACATAGTAGAGCTTTTATGGTTTGACAACTATGTAAAATTGTGCCTTCAATTGCTATTTGAAAGAAATTTTTGCTCATACCTTTGGAAACCTTGTCATTTGTTGTCCATTAGCCTTTAACCAACTGCTCTTTATTGATGTTTGGACATGCTCCATATCTTCATAGCATATGCTCAGTCACACCTACATTTCCATGATTATTGCACTAACATTTTGACTGTAAATTTGAAAAACAGAGTGGTGGCTGCGGAAATTGCTTCTGGCTGCGGAAACCGCTTCCGGCTGCGGAAACTGACACAACACCTACTTGGCTGAACAAAGATAGATAATAACTAACTGAGTGAAAATGGTCCTGAAAGAGACATTTATTGATGAAATGGAATGAGATGAAGCGGAGTGAAGTAAAATGAAAATGAAATGGAGATGGAGTGGAATGGCAAATGAAGTGGAGTGACGATGAAAAAGAAGGAGAAGTTTTTTTTTTTTTGGAAAATATAGAGTGTCAGGTGTCCCTGATTTTCACTCTACATTTTCTGTATAAGACCGCCAATCAGTGATTGGTTTTCAGGTTTAGGCTGGTGGGGAAGAAGGATTCTTCTTCACCAGCCTTATTGCAGAATTCTCTTGAAATATTTTGACAAATTCCTCTTTTGAGAGTGGCTTATGATAAATTTTCAATCTGTGGCCATTCACAATAAGAGGAGTTTGAAATTCATCAATGGTCTTGATTCTTACCGCTCCATTGCTAAAGACTTTTTCAATCTCATATGACCCAAGCCAATGGGTCTGAAATTTACCCTTGAAGTCTTTAAACTTGGAATCAAACAGTAGTGCCCAATCTCCCTCTTGAAACTTTTTCTCTTTGATGTATCGGTCATGCCACTTAGCTCTTTGATGTTGAACTAGTTCAGTTCTTAAAATTGCTTCTCGTCTGATCTCATCTAGCTCATTCATCTACTCCATTCTGTGCTTTTGGGCTTCTGATAGGTTCATCCCCAACTGAACTGCCATCTTGAAAGTCTCGACTTGAAACTCAATGGGGAGCAGGACTTCTTTCCCATAAACGAGTTCATAGGGAGAATGTCTTGTTGTATTCCTCCATGTAGTTCTGTAGGCCCACAAGCCTTCAGGAAGCCTTTCTGCCCAATCTCTTCTGTGTAGATGAACAGTTTTGGTGATGATGTTCTCAATAACTTTGTTTGTAGACTCCACTTGGCCATTTGCTTGTGAATGGTAAGGAGGATATTTTTTGTGCTTGATTTTGTATTCTTCCATCAGCTTCTCCATCAAGTTAGATGTAAATTGACTTCCTTGATCTGTCACAGTTTCTCTTGGGACACCAAAATGAGTAAAAATATCGTCATAAAGAAATTAACAACTGAATTTTTAGTAGCAGAAAGTAATGCTTTGGCTTCTACCCATTTAGTGACATAATCAGTGCATACCAATATATACTTCTTCTGTTTAGATGGTGGATTAATGGGTCCAATAAAATCCAAAGCCCATTTTTCAAAGGGTTCGATGAGTACCTGTGGTTGTAATGGAATTTCATTTGAAAGAGTTGGTTTTCCTACTCTTTGGCAGCTGCCACACCTTCTGACATATTGTTTTGTATCTTTGAAGAGGGAAGGCCAATAATATCCTAAAGAAAGGATTTTACAGGCCGTCCTTTTTTCAGCAAAGTGCCCACTACATGGTTCATCATGACATGCCTTGAGGATGTCAAGCATTTCATCTTCCCGAACACATCTTCTGATCACACAATCTAGCCCTGTTTTAAACAATTCGTTAGAAATCCATGAATAATTTGAACTCTCCTAAATAATTCTTCTTTTTTCACTAGGAAATAAATGTGGAGGTAGCTTCCCTGTAACCAAATAGTTAGCAATATCTGCATACCAAGGAGTCTTAGTAGTTACTGCAAATAAATATTCATGTGGAAACTTATCCTCTACAGGAGAATCTTCATTAGTATTTTGGATCCTAGACAAGAAATCAACTGCTGTATTTTGTTTCCCTGGTCTATCCAACACAGTAATATTGAATTCTTGTAAAAGTAAGAGCCATCTTGTAACTCTTCCATTAGTAACAAGTTTTTTCATTAGATATCTAATTGCAGAATGATCAGTATGGACAAAAGTTTCATAGCCTGTTATATAATGTCTAAACTTATTGATTGCATGAACAACAGCTAAGAACTCTTTTTCAGTCACAATATAGTTCAACTCAATGGGAGTCAAATTTTTACTGGTGTAGTAAATGGCATAAGGAACTAAATCCTTTTGACCCAACACAGCTCCTAGAGCTGTATCTGAAGCATCTGTTGAAATATGGAAAGGAAGTTTCCAATTTGGCCCTCTCAAAATGGGTGTTTCAGATATTCTTGTTTTCAAATTTTCAAATGCAGATTGAAAATCAGGATCCCATTTGAATTCACAGTCTTTTGTAAGTAATTTGAAGAGTGGAGATGCTATTTTGGTGAAGTTTTCTATAAATATTCTATAGTATCCAGTAAATCCCAGAAAACTTATAACATTTTTTTGACAATTTGGAATAGGCAACTTGGAGATGACTTCAACTTTTGATCTATCACCTTTAATCCCATCCCCTGAAATAAGATGTCCCAAAACAATACCTTCAGTAAACATCATAAAGCATTTTTCATGACTCAATGAAAGGTTTGTTTCTTTACACCTTATAAGGACTTTTTCCAAATTCTCTAATGCCTCTTCAAATGAATCACCATAAACTGTAAAATCATCCATATAAACCTCTACACAGTCATGGATTAGATTAGAAAAGATTCCTAGTACTGCCCTTTGAAATGTTGTGGGTGCATTACATAATCAAAAAGGAAGTACTCGGTAATCAAAAGTTCCCCATGGATAGGTAGACGTGGTCTTATCTTGATCTTCAGGTGGTACTTGAATCTGATTATAGCCACTAAAACCATCCAAAAATGAAAAGTACTTTTTGCTTGCTAAAGTATCTAATACCTGATCGATAAAGGGTAAAGGAAAGTGATCCTTCAAAGTTACTTTGTTCAATTCCCTGTAATCAATGCATACCCTCCATTTACCATTCTTTTTAGGTACTATAACCAAAGGAGAAACCCATCGGCTATCTGAAATTGGATAAATGAAGTTTACATTGAGTAGTTTTTGGAGCTCTTCTTTCACTATCTCTCTAAGGTTTGGATTCATCCTTATCTGAGGTTGTCTGATTGGTCTACTGTTTTCCTCAATGTAGATGTGATGAATGCAAGTCTTAGGGTCAATACCTTTCATATCAGTATACTCCCATGCAAATGCAGTAGAATGTTTTTGCAAGATTTTGGTTAGCTCTCCCTGTTGTGATTTTCCAAGTTTTTGTTGATATTCAATGTTTTACCTGGAAAGATCTCAATGACGGAACTACCAAACTCTTCCATAGAGTAAAGAGACATTTGTCTAGATGATAGATACTCAATGTCAGAATCTAACTGAAATTGTGTGTGGTCATATTCTAAAGATGTTTCAAAGTTTTCTAATGTGTTCAGAATTTGACTATCTTCATTGATTTCAGAAATGGTAAAGACGGGTTGTATAGTATCCTCATCATCAACCCATTCATTATCTCTTACTTCTATAATTGCTTTTGCTGGAGGATACAGATTGAATTTCTTTGTCGAATTACCATAAGAAATATACATATCCCCAGATCTACAACTGATAAAAGCATTAGATGTGGCTAGCCAAGGTCTTCCTAAAATGAGAGGGTGTCCTCCTAGATTACTCTTGGGAGTTAAAATCATGAAATATACTGGATATTCCCAAGAATCTAAGGAGACCGAAATGTCTTCTAATACATCATCTGGTTTGATAATTGATCGATCTGCAAGTTGCAGTAAAGGAGGTGTAAAAAGAAGATTAGGAAATTTTAGCTGTTCCATAGTCTGTCTACTCATAATGTTGATAGCAGCCCCTAAATTAATCAAAGTATTTGGAATTTATACCGCATTTTTATGTGTTTTGACAATTGGACTACCGAGATCTACATACTTCTGCATAGTAATTTTTCCCATCATGATATCTGCAATTTTTCCTAGCAGGTGGATTCTTCTTGTATCTCTTGGTTTCCTTCCTGGTCTTTTAAGACTCAACTCCTTTATTGTTTTTGCTAGAATAGGAATCTCTCTAATGGCTTGTAACAAGGGAATCTTGATACAGAAATTCTTTAATTCATCTAGAAAATCATAGTCAGGCAACAAGATTTGTTTCTCCACCCCTTTGTCAATTTGTAATCTTTCAGGAAAAGAAGGTGTAGATGAAGATGCAGGTTGCTCAACTATAGGAGTTGTGGGGGTTGACTCTTTTTATTTTTCTTTTTGAGTGCTTGGGTTTTGAAGAGGTGCTTCAGAACCTTTATTGGCTTCAAGAGAATCTTCCTCAGAAATGATATGCTTTTGAGCATCTATAGAAGGCTTGTCTAAAACTCTACCAGATCTGAGATGTACATCATTAAGAGGAACAATCATATAGGTATGAAATTGTTGTCCTTCTACCATGTAATCATTTTGAGGGTTTTTATTGTTGGGGTTCGGTAATGGCTGGGAAGGTAGTTGATTTGTCTTCTGTTGGAATGGAAGTAAGAGTTGAGAATTTGGATTTTGTTGAGAAGGTTGTTGTTGTTGAAATGGCAATGATAGTTATGGATTTTGATTTGGAAGTTGTGGCGCTTGTTGATTTTGAAAAGATGGAGGATATTGATAAAATTGAGAAAATCTCCCATAAGGATTTTGCATACCTTGTACCCATGATTGAAAAGGATTTTGAGGTTGGGACCAAGGTTGTTGCCAAGGATTCCAATTTGGTGGGGGTTGAAAGTTCATAGATTTTTTAAACCCTTGATTTTGTTGCCCCTACCAAGGTCTCCTTGCAACAAAACAGAGAGACTCAATTAAATTTGGATCTTCTTGAAAGACAGCTTTGAGCCCAAGAATTGAAGGACAATCCTTGGTCTCATGGTTTTCTGAACAAATCACACATGTTTCTACAACTTTTGGCATCCAAGGGACATTCCCTTAGAGCATGTTTCTTCTTACATTTTGGACAAAAGATGGGCAAAGCTTCAGCTTCTGCTTTTTGCTTGTTTTGTATCTTAAGGGTGTCTAGTTGCTCACTAAGACTCCCTAAAATATCAGTTTTGAATTCATCAAGCATGTTGCCAATCTCAGCCCTACTTACTGATCCAGTTGTAGATTTGTTTGCTCTAATGAGAGAAGGATCTCTAGGCCCTTTTCCAGTTTTAGATTTTCCCCTTGAGAGATGGACACATAGCTCTGCTATATCATGAATTGGAAGTTGAGATATATCTCCTTTTCCCATCATGTTCAAAATATCTATCCATTCATCTCTAATGGCTTTTAATAGAAGGGATTTCAAGGTTTCCTCATCTAAGTTATTCATTTTTTCTCTTTTCAGGTTGTATTGAAATCTTTCAAGTAAATCCTCCAAGTTTTCATCTTCTCTTTGCACCATTTTGAATACCTCATCCTTGTGATTGGTGGGCATACAATAGTCCAGGTATCTATCCAAAAATGTTTGTTTCATATCATTCCAAGTCCTAATGGATTAAGTGACTAATCCCATGAACCATTTCAAAGCAGCTCCCTTCAATGTTGAAGGAAACAATTTGAGTTTTTGAGAGTCTTCTAGATAATCATAAGTTCGACATACGACTTCAAACTCAAATAGAAATGTTTCAGGATCCTCATTTCGTAACCCATGAAAGTTTGGGAGGACAGATGGTGAGATGTTTTTTATTGTTTCTCGAGAATCCTCATCAACTATAGGAAATCCGAATGAGTTATCTCCATCCATATTTTCCCCATTGTTACCTCTACCTCCTCCATTGTTTCCTCCTCCTCCTTACCTCTACCTCTACCAAATCCGTTTACTACTTCCTCTGCCATGATAGTTTCCTCAGAGACTTCAGAGTCCTCTGGTTCCTCTACTAATGGCGAACCAGGAAGAATTTCTCCCTCTTCTTCTTCAGGTGATTCTACTTCCTCAATTACAATGTGTTTTCCTATAGAAGTAGAGAAAGGGTCTCTTCCTAACTCAGATTCGGTGGATAGTGTGGGAGAGTCTCCTAATTCAACTACTGCCTCTTGAATTCCAGGAATCCCAAGGCTAGGAGTGTGAGTTGGAGATGATGGAGGTGTTTCTTGTCTGTTCCTTGAAGTAGATGGAGTTGTAAAAATCGAACTCTTGGCCCTAGCTAAAAACCTTCCCCTAGAATCTCTTGCTCTATGCATGTCATTTTTTACTTTTCTTCAAGTCGGGCTAATAATTCTCTTTCTAATCTTCCAGGTCACTCTAGGTGCAAGAAGAGAGCATACTCAAGAAATTATTAAACCAATAACTCTCTTTTCTGATCCTCCAGATCACACTAGGTGCAAGAGGAGAGCATACTTTGAGAAGTTATCAATTTTTACCTTCCTTGAAATTTTCTTGTTTTTTTTTTAAGAAATTGGCTACCTAGTTTCACTTCCCCGGCAACGGCGCCAAAATGTTTGGTCAATTTAGTGTGTCCTAAATTGCTATTTAAAATGTCAATCCGAGAGTCGTAAACTGCTGAAGTGAAGTGCACTGTATATGCAAGATAACCGATTTCTTATTTCTTTGTCGTTTTTGAGTTTTTGGTTTGTTTTTGGGTTTATCTTCTGTTGACTCCCTAATGTGAGATGGCAGAATTGAAAGTCAAGTATGGATGGCAATGGTGATTTCTACAATGATTTTCCAAACTTTAAAGTTCTCAAAAAGGCTGCAAAACTTGCTGTGATGAAATCAATTCCCAAAAGAAAATAAAAACGCACCAAAATGGTGAACTAGTGACAATGAAGCCCAGTATCCTTACTGTTGTATAAAAAGAAAAAAAAAACTGAACTCAAAGCAATTCAAAGACTGTAAGAAAAGCAAACTAAATCACACGACTTCAACTCATATTCTGACCCCTCACCTTTCGACTCGCTCTGGCTATAGGAGGTAATCATAAACAAATTGAGTAATCTGATATCTAAATTGCAGGAAATGAAATTGCATAAAATGAAACTAAGATTAAACTACTCATTCATACTTCAATCCCTGAAAATGATATAAGTAATCTAATCACTAACTTGCATGAAAGTAAACTAAATCATACTACATCAAATAATATTCTGATTCCTCACTATTTGAGTCGCTCGTCTATAGGAGGTAATCATAAACAAATGGAGTAATATGATATCTAAATTGCATGAAAGTATATGAGTAAAACAGAACTAAAAGAAATGACAATGCTGGAATTAAAACTCAGAAAATAAATCAGCAGAAAGGACAAGATGATTTCATGTCATTAGTCATTAAAACTATGTAAATTGCCCGGACTGCCTACAAGAACCTGAAAGAAAAACACTGATCAATTAACAATCATAAGAAAGCATAAAAGAAAATATGGAAAACAGTTAACATGAATATCAGAACGGTGTAATATATACAAGAAAATGATTATAAAAGCAGTAACATAATGAAAGAAAGCAAGAAACTATATAGTAGATACAGAGCCTTGGTGTACAGGGGCCCTCTTCAACCTTGGCCAATCAATACTCAGTCACAAATTAAACTTAAGAACGTTGTCTTCTCATATATTAAAATGTTTTTATAAGATAAAGATATAGCACGGCACAGTGGGATTATAAAAACATTCGAGATTACATATAAAAAGCTAACTATCAAACGTATGATAACGCGTTATTTATAACTGAAGATGTTATAACTGGTTCCTAAATTCTGTGCTGCCAAACAGACATGTAAATATCCACGTCCTGAGATCTAGCAGTATGGTAGCCATGACAAATAAATCTATGGAGTGATGGCTGTTCAATTTGGTTCACGGATCGATCCACAGGTGTTAGCACACCTCCGGAGATTGAGGAACTTGCCACACAAAACTTCACGTGGTAAAAACAGAGTCGTTCCACCGCAAAACTCTTGGTTTGACCACTCCTTTGACCGTCCTTGACCATGGTTGTTTGTGAGTGATTCGGCTGAACCAAGGGGACACGCTCCATGTACATGTCATTTGTAGCTTGCCCATGTGGCCGGATTCTCCAGTGGACACCTGTAACATAGTCTTCAACAAAATGGCTGCGGAAACTTGAGCTGGCTGCGGAAAGTGACAAGTTTTCGCAGCTGTTTGAACAAAAATCTAAATCAAACAGAAGTCACAAGACATAGTTAGGAAACCATTTTATAAGCTCTTTTTAAACTAATATGCAATGATTTGACAGCTTGGTGGGTCAATTAACTGGAAAAGAAGACTGAAAAGGTGTATAGGGAAGATGCAAGTTTGGGACTCAACAATAACCTCCCTTGAATTCATTGCAATCCGATTCTTGCACTGTCTTGGCAATTATTGCAGTCCTAGAGGCCAGCTAGCCTTGCTCTCAGGAAATGCGCAATGTAGCCCAGCAGTGAGCTTCAGCTCTAAAAATGCACAGACCCATCTGGAAGCTTGCCTTCAACTCGGAAACTTCATAGAGCATGAGAGGCAGCCAGAGCCACTCAACCCAGGAATTTCGCAGAAGCATTCCTTCAACTATTATCCGATGCATGTGCCGATAGGTTGCCCAGTAACCCCCATAACTGCACAATTTCTCCATGCATGTGTGGAATCCCTTCCCAAAAGAGAAAAAAGGAAAAATGGAAAAAACATCCTTAAAAAATAGGGATCTATTTTTAGTGGTGGGAGTTACACTTGAGTTAATTTTAGAAACTACTCCCACTTGTCGCTTTTTCCTAGATTTTTGGCCTTTGTGTCATAAACCCTAAAATCAATCAAATCTATTTAATAGACATTTCCAGAGCTCATTTTCACATTCGATATTTGATCTCTAACATTCCTTAGGCATCTAAGAACCTTTGGCACAGTCGGCACAACTTTTCTGGGTAAGTTTTTATTTTCTTGTCTTTTGGAACTTTTTCTGTCGTTTTTGTTTCCTTGGCTTGTGTGAGTGTTTTTTCACCCATTTTGTTCAGCTTGTAGAAGTTTTATTCTAAGTTTTTCATTGCATTTCCTTAGCATCACATGCATAACCCAGTTTTTACATCAACAGTCACCGTTGCGGCAACTCTCCCCACAAACTTCATTGTTCTTCTATTGGGAACATTCATGCATTTGTTTTGATTTCATACATCACTATTCACTCATATCTATACCATCATTTGCTCATGCATTCATATCTACTCGTTTTCAAGTTTCCCTTGGGTAGATCTGGGCTGCTTTGGCCTGGATCTAGCCCTTCCCGGTATGCACTACACATTTACGGATCTCAAGGTTTTAGCTCCAAGAATTACATAGAGGCTTCCACTGACTGGATCCAGCTTCACTCTACTCAGTTTCGGGAGACAATCCTTGAGTCTTACCCACTGGGATTTTGCAATGCGCAGTCCCATCCAACATCAAGCTAGACTGAATTATGCATTGCGTAGTTCTAGTCCTCAGCAAGCCACACTAGACTACGCTATGCATAGTTCCAGTCATTAATACCTCTCACTGGAAGTTGGGACTTTGCAATGTCTAGATCCAGATGATAGTCCCTCGCCTATCAGAGTCACAACTGTTCAATATTCCCCGACAATTACCTAGTTTTTTGCATGATCAGACCTTGAAGTGATTTTTTCTTTTAACCATGAGTGTCCTCTTTGTCTCCATGTACATCAGTTTTTGAGAAGCTTCTCAACAGTACATAAAACATGGTTTCCAAGAGAGCTGGATCAAAGGATATTATAGATAGCAGCATTGGAGATGTAGTTGTACAGGTGACAATGAACTTTCTAGTCGATGCAGACACACAATTTTTCATAAAGAAGGAAATGAAGATTACGTGGTAGGAAATAAAAAAACATATTTGTAGGAATATTCAAGGAATATGTAGAAGATCGACAGGTCTATGTCAACATCCACAAATCAGGCTTGTACAAAGTTGCAAGTTGGTACCCGACCTTCCCATGCGCAGAAATCGTTCACTGGATTATCTCACATACCGATCCCAAGATGATGACATTGAGGAGTGCCAGTGGAAATCAGCTTTCCACCTTTAGGATGGAAAATTATCATCTGATGTATCATTTACCACAGTCAGTGAACCGCATGGATGCACTCTTCTTTACAACCAACAACAATGTAAACACTAGACATGTCATGAAGAGTTTGGTAAAAGAGCCATCGAAGTTCAGGTCGACACCCAACCAGGTATACAAGACTAAGTCACTTAGGAAGGCCTACCAACTCTTGATCATCTTTGCATGTCACTTTGTATAGTCAAGAGTGTTGGGTTGTGTTATATTCTTTCCACGACTAACCTACATAGTTAAACGGGGGGTTAGAGGGGGGCGGGTAGCCCCCCTCTACGGGGTCCGGGGCAGCGCCCCGGGAAAAATTTTTTTGGACCCTATATTAGGTTGGGCGAACCTACCTATGGTTTTGTGCATGATTTTCGCACATGGTATTGGACGCGATGGTTTTTTCGGTCCATGGTATTGGATGCTTCGGCATGTATAAATATGTATTGTAACATTGAAAGGAACATAATGAAAAATCAAGCTGGTAGTCCCGGTTTAGGGATCCAGGGAAAAATCTCTGTGCATATGTGTTTTATGGGTTATGCTCTCGCATTGTTTATTTTCTTTGTTTAAGAATTCGTATGTAGGTAATTTCTGTACAGGGTTAAAACCTACATTTGGTATCAGAGCTGTTTTGGCTTCAAGGGGACGCCTTTGTTGCTGAGGGGTTTCACTCGGGCCTGTGGTAGACCCTGTTCAGTGGGAGATCTGCGAGATCGATTCTGGTGGTGAAAGAAGATGGCGAGCAGTGGAAAGATCGAGATTGAGAAGTTCAATGGTCAGAGTTTTGAGTTGTGGAAACTCAAGATGGAGGATCTGTTGCTCGATAAAGATCAGTGGATCGCGGTAGATCCGGGTACTAAACCATCGGGAGTGACCAATGAAGAATGGAAGAAATTGGATCGGAAGGCAAAGAGCACAATATGATTGTGTGTCTCAGATTCAGTATTGCTGAATGTATCAGGGGAAGCTAGGGCAAAGGCTTTGTGGGTCAAGTTAGGGACTTTGTACCAATCTAAGTCTCTGGTGAATAAACTGTTCCTGCGGAAAAAGCTGTATAACCTGAGGATGAAAGATGGAGACTCGGTGACAGAGCATCTGAATGCGTTTAATACTGTGGTAAGTCAATTATTATCTGTTGATATTAAAATTTCAGATGAAGATAAGTGCATCAGTCTATTGTGTTCTCTACCAGATTCGTGGGATAGTCTGGTTATTGCAATAGGTAGCAATGCAACTGCTTTGCAGTTTGATGAAATAGTCTCAGCCTTGCTGACGGAGGAGATGAGACGGAAGAATATGGACAACCAGAATGGTGATGCCTTGTCTGTACGAGGATGGTCCCAGAATAGAAACAAAAATAAGTCATCGAGTGGGAGATCTAAATCTAGAGGGAGATCTAAATCTCCAGGAAAACGTACAAAGGTGGTGTGCTGGAAATGCGGAAAGGAAGGGAACTTCAGAAGGGATTGTAAATCTAAAGCTCCTGATAAAGGAAAGGGATCTGATGATGCTCCTTCTGCAGAGGCGAAAACCACCTCAGATGAAGGTGGGGATGTGTACTTGGCTTCTTCAAGTACACATGTAGATCATGAGGCATGGTTGATTGACTCAGGTGCATCCTTTCACTTCACTCCCCATAGAGAGTGGTTCTGCGAGTATGAGAAATACGATGGTGGCGATGTCTTCTTAGGAGATGATAGGAAGGCTAGAATCATTGGTCGGGAAAAGTTAAAGTTGAAGTTGCAAGGTGGAAGGGTTAGAACACTTCCGGGTGTTCTACATATTCCTGCATTGGCCAGAAACCTGATTTTTGTAAGCAAGTTGGATGATGCATGTGTAAAGACGGTGTTCGAGAAAGATACCTGCAAGATGGTTCGAGGAGCACTGATATTGATGTGGGGAGTTCGGATTGGAACTCTGTACAAGCTGCAAGGTAGCACTGTTGTTGATGGGTGCAATAGTTCTATGGTTCCTGAAAATGGAGTAGAAAATCTAGTGGTCTCTGGAGAGAAGACCATGTTGTGGCATCAAAGGTTTGGACATATTGGAGAGAAGGGCCTTCGAATACTTCATGGTAAAGGTATGGTAGAAGGTATGAATGATAGCTCTCTGGATTTTGATTTCTGTGAAAATTGTGTGTATGGGAAGCAGAATCGAGTGAGTTTCCCCTCTGGTGGTAAGAGGACGAAACAGATATTAGAGCTTGTGCACAGTGATGTGTTTGGACCTGTGAAGGTTCCATCACCGGGTAAGTCTGTGTACTATGTATCATTCATAGATGACTTCTTAAGGAATACATGGATATATTTCCTTAAGAAGAAATCTGAAGTCTTTGACAGGTTTAAAGAATTTAAGGCTCTGGTGGAAAATCAGACAGAGAAGAAGATAAAGGTGTTGAGGACAGATAATGGTGGAGAATTTTGCAGCAAGGAATTTGAAGAATTTTGTAAGAAGTGTGGTATAGCACGGCAGAAGACTACTCCATATACACCTCAGCAAAATGGAGTCGCAGAAAGAATGAACAAGACGTTGATGGAAAGGGCAAGAAGCATGCTCAGTGGTGTCGGGTTAGGACAGGAATTCTGGGCAGAGGCGGTGGATACTGCACGTTACCTTATCAACAGATCGCCCTCATCGGCGTTGGAGGATAAGACTCCACAAGAAGTATGGACTGGTAAGAAACCCTCTCTTTCACATCTGAGGGTATTTGGATGTGATGCATATGTACATGTTCCAAAGGAGAAACGAACCAAGTTGGATAGTAAATCTGAAAAGTGCATCTTTATTGGGTATAAGGATGGTTTAAAGGGTTATAAGCTTTGGAACCCAGTCACACGGAAGGTTGTGTACAGCCGAGATGTGGTGTTCAGAGAGGTAAAAGATGTTATTCAATCTGAAGTCCAACCAAAGGAACCTGAGAAGATAGAGTTTGAGCCAAAGGAGGAAGAATCAGACTCTGCAGCAGAGGAGGAATCAGAAGATGAAGAACCACAAACTCCGGCTGTGAGAAGATCAGGTCGAGAAGGAAGGCAGCCAGAAAGGTATAGTCCATCTACTTTCAGTTCAAATTTTGCTTTGTCTGTTACTGATGATGATCCCAGAACTGTGAAGGAAGCAGTGGATTCAGAGGATGGAAAACTCTGGAAAGAGGCCATGGTTGATGAAATGGCATTGATCCGGATTTAAACAGGAACGCAACAAATTACAGAGATAACCATATACACAAAGATGCAGTGGAAATAATACTTCATTTCATTAATGGAAAATACTGAAATATGCTTACAAACAGAAATGGCAATAAACTAGCTAGGGCGATGGTAGCTTATCTCTGAGAAGAGATGTGATGGCTACATGCCTCTGAACTGTGTTACAATGACGCTCGAAGGCCTATTTATTGTTGAGAAACAATGGAAAAACCCTTAACATTCCAAAACCTAACCCTAGGAGATGAAACGCCAAACTGTGGGCCCCGTTTGGGGGTAAGTTGGTACATCAACTTCCCGGGGTCGTAACTTTGGCATATGATCTCCGTTTGACGCGTACAATAGCTCATTAGAAAGATCTATCCGAGCACTATCATTGTTGGAACAGGCAACACGTGTTGCCCCCGGATTCCCCAAAAAACGTCGTTTAGGGCCTCAAAACGGCTCCGGAAGTTCAGGACCCAAAAAACTGCTAAAAATAGTAAGTTGTGCTACAACTAAGGAAACTGAAAATGCTGAGAAAGACAATGGTGGGGGTCCAGGTGGACTTGGCAGGTGGCCACCAATATCCACCTGGATCATTCCTCCCCCCTTAGGAAGCAATGGTCCCCATTGCGTTGAGCTCCTCCATGAGATGAGGAAACTTCTGTTGAACTTGTTCCCTGGTGAGCCACTTGCCCTGCTGAAGGAGTTGGCCCGCTTTGACAACTCGATACAGTTGGATATTCTGTTGGCGAGTGTTCTTGATCTGTGTGTCCATGATCCGATCAGTTGCAGCTTGTTCCATGCAATCTGGATTTAATTCTGTGGGTTTGAGCTGTTCTGCAATGTCGGATGTGTCTAGCAATGGTGGAAAGTATGGCCGAAGGCGGTCCACATTAAATACTGGGTGCAGGCCAAGGAATGGGGGAATGCTGAGCTCAAATGCATTGTCTCCCATAGCCTTAGTAATGGTGTAAGGACCATATCGGAGTGGTCTCAATTTCCGATAGGCTCCAGTAAGGCGTTCCTTTTGCAAATGCAACCAGACTTTGTCGCCCACTTGAAACTTGTGTGGCACCCGATGTTGATCATGTCGCTGCTTGTACTTGGCATTTGATTTTTCAAGAATGTCATGGACTTGCTGGCGAATATGTTGGATGTGCTCAATGAAGTTGGTGGCCTTATCTGTTTCGGACTGGACATGAGCTGAATTCATGTGAGTAGCTGCAAGTGGCATGGCCACATCAATGGGGCATAGTGGCTGGAATCCCAAACCCACCTGAAAAGGGCTATGGCCAGTGGAACTGTGAAGAGCTCAGTTGTAGTTGTGTTGAACGTAGGGGAGGCTCTCGTCCCATGTGCGTGGATGCTTTGAGTTATACATTCGCAGAATGTGCACAATCATCCTATTGACAACCTCTGTCTGGCCATCATTTTGAGGATGGAAGGTTGTGGACTTCGTGAGTTTGGTGTCCAGCATTGACCAGAGATTGGACCAAAAGGTGCTGAGAAACCACTGTCCCGATCTGAGATGATAGACTGTGGGATCCCAAAGTGCACCCACACTCGTTCAAAGAAGAGTTTAGCAGTGGCTTCTGCTGTGATATTCTTCTTGCAGGCCATCATAATGGCCATCTTTGAGAACCTGTCGACGACCACAAAAACACAGTCATTTCCATGCTTAGTGGAAGGAAGGCCTGACATGTAATCCATGGAGATGGATTCCCAAGGTCGACTAGGGGTAGGCAACGGGGTATAGAGGCCTTGCTTCTTAATGGTCGGTTTGGCAATGGCACAGGCAGTACATGATCGGATGTACTTCCCAACATCCTGTCGAAGATTCGGCCAATAGAAATAGTTTTGCAGTACTGCCACTGTTTTCTCGACCCCGAAATGCCCAGCAGCCCGACTGTAGTGTGCTTCCCAAATCATCTTGGCACGCTCGCTTGAAGGAACACAAAGGTGACCGAGGTGGCATAATAGGGCATCCTGGAGGTGAAAATCTGCAACCTGCCGACCCTCCAAGAGTGTCTGGTATGTGTGGCCGAATTCTGGGTCGCTTTTGTAGAGAAGTGGCCAATCAGAAGTCTCGTGCCCGCAAGAGTTGAGCACGGTGGTTAGCGCCATGATCGGTGGTCGACTGAGGCAATCTGCAACATTATTGGTGCTGCCCTTTTTATACTTGATATTCAAGTGAAACTGTTGCAGGTATGTAGACCACTTCTGATGGCGATCATTCTGCAATTTCCCTTGGGTCTGTATGAACTGCAGAGGTCGGTGGTCTGTGTGGATGACCGTTTCCTTCCCCAAAATGTAATGCTTCCATTGTCGGCAGGCCTGTACAATGGAATACATCTCTTTATCATAAGTGGGGTACTTCCGGACTGTGTCTGAAAGTGTTTCACTGTGATATGCCACTGGATGTCCATGTTGAGTAAGGACTGCCCCAATAGCATAGTCAGAGGCATCTGTCTCGACCTCAAATGGTTGTTGTAAATCTGGTAACGCGAGCACTGGTGCCGTGCAGAGGCGATCCTTCAACTCCCTGAATGCCTTCTGTTGAGATTCAGACCAAAAGAATTTTGCTTTCGCCCCGCCCTTGGTGACTTGACTCAAGGGCCAAGAAATATGAGAAAATCCCAACACAAACCTGCGGTAGAAGTTGGCAAGACCTAGAAAGCTGCGGAGCTCTGTTAGAGTGGTTGGAGAGGGCCAATCCCGAATGACTTGGACCTTGGCTGGATCGACATGCACCCCCTGTTCATCAATGATGTATCCCAGATACTGAACCTCGGTCATGCCAAAAGTGCATTTCTCCAAATTGGCACATAGCTTGTGTTGCCGCAGTGTTTGGAGAACCTGTCGGATGTGGTGGAGGTGCTCTTCCCAACTCTGGCTGAAGATCAGAATGTCATCCAAGTATACTACTACAAAGGAGTTGGTGAATGGCCGCAAGATGTCATCCATTAGCCTCATAAAGGTTGCAGGAGCATTCGTCAATCCGAAAGGCATGACCAACCATTCGAAGAGGCCCTCCTTGGATTTGAAGGCAGTCTTCCACACATCTGAGGGTTCAATTGGTACCTGGTGATATCCTGACTTCAGATCGATCTTGCTGAAATATTTCGCCCCCTTTAGTTGGTCTAGGAGGTCATCAATCCGCGGGATCGGGTACCTATTACGGACAGTGATCTTGTTCAGCGCCCGATAGTCAATACAGAGTCTCCACGTCCCATCCTTCTTCTGTACCAACACTATCGGGCTCCCACAGGGCGAAGAACTCGGACGGATGTGACCTTTCTGCAGGAGCTCCTGAATCTGCCTCTTGATTTCATTGTTCTCCAGAACGGAGCGCCGATAAATTGGTCCATTGGGTAGCGGCGCACCTGGGGTCAGATCGATGGAGTGCTTGACTTGACAGTGCAGAGGAACCCCTGCCGGGGAGGTGAAGATGTCTTCGTACTCCTCCACAATCTTGTCCATCTGTAGCTGCCGTGCAGAGGGACCCCGTTTGGAGGCCGCGGCCACTGTCTTCTTCTTCCCTTGAGGGCGTATCATCAGGAAAACAAATTTCCTGGTTTTGGAAATGATCTTACTGCATTGTTTTGCAGTAATCAAAGAGATGGCGGCAGGTGGTGCTACCTCTGGTATCCTGAACAACTTATTTCCCAATGTAATAATAACAGCACGGGGCCTTGATTCATACACAGCATGTCGCTTCCACAAGTATGGTTGTCCTAGTAATACATCACAAACTTCAAGGGGAGCAATGTCACACAATACCTCATCCGTGAAGGGCTTGATGTTGTATGGAAGGCGACACTGCTGGCTCACGCGAAGATCTCGCCCTTGGTGAAGCCACCCAATGGTGTATGGTTGTGGATGTGCTGTGGTCGGTAAGCCCAACCGCTTCACGACCTCTGCCGAAATGAGGTTCTTTTGACTCCCGCTATCAACAATGAACTGTATCGGGGAGCCCTTTACCCACATCTGGGAGTGGAAGAGACGCTCCTCCTCCTCTGGATCTTCGGGTTCATTTTTCTGGATCTTTGCGGTAGCAACAGTGGCGCTGGGATCCGCATCAATGATCTGCTTCCCTTTTTCATACCCCTTATCGGGTTCTGACTCAGAGTCGGAACATGCATCTGATTCTGAAACCTTTAGCTCAGCCACCAGTGACTGCTTGGCCCGACACTCACTTGTGTTGTGAGTGGAGCTCTTATGGAACTCGCACCATTTTCCAGTGTCCTTTCTCGGCTTCGCGGCGTTGCTCTTTGCTTGCAGCTTCGGCTGGTTGTCTTGGGCTGTCCCGCCTTGGCTTTGTCCTTTGTTCTGTGGTTTAGGGGCACCTTTCCCCTGCTTTGGATTCGCAGATCCAAAGTCTCGCTTCTTTTGTTTAAACTTCTGCTCGACCTTGACGGCATACCGGTATGCTGCGCCGAGCGAGGGGATGTTTAGGAACTGTATTTCTTCCTGGATGTACTTGTGCAGGCAGCCACGGTATTTGAGTATCAAATGTTGCTCCGAATCCTTGATACCCAACTTTGTGCGAAGGGTATGGAAAAGATTGGTGAACTCCGGCACGTCTTGGTCCCTTCCCTGCCGCAGCGTGGTCCACTTTATGTATTCATCCTCATAGCTTCCGACAGGGTAGTACTGCTCCTTGATGGCATCCCGGAACGAATCCCAGGTGGGTGCGGCTGAAAATAGTGAGCCAGTACTTTCATCCTTCTGCTCGCAGTAGGTTTCCCACCAGTCCTTGACGTGGGGGGCTGCTTTGAGAAGAGCAAAAACAATCTTTTCCCGACTCGAAAATTCATGAACAGAAAAATAACCCTCTAGCATATTTAACCATTTATCTACGGCATCGGCGTCTATCTGACCCTCGAATATGGGGATTTCAAAATTAACTTGTACCTTAAAGGGTGTGGCGTTTCCAGAGGAGCTGCTGGAAGCCGATGCGCCGCTTCTGGGTAGCCGCTGAAGGATCTGCGCAAAGCTGTCCATCATCGCGTTCCGTTGTCGCTCGAGCGCTTCTTCGAGCAAGATTTTGATGGGATCTCCTGCCCCCTCGTCTTTCTTCTCGTCCGTCATGGGAGGCCATCGGGATTTGCGAGGCTGGTCTTGCAAAGGTTCAACCAGTTCAAGCCCTAACTCCTTATATCTCGACCTTGTTGGGGACATGCAAAGAAAAACAGAGAAAAAGCAGACCGCTCTGATACCACTGATCCGGATTTAAACAGGAACGCAACAAATTACAGAGATAACCATATACACAAAGATGCAGCGGAAATAATACTTCATTTCATTAATGGAAAATACTGAAATATGCTTACAAACAGAAATGGCAATAAACTAGCTAGGGCGATGGTAGCTTATCTCTGAGAAGAGATGTGATGGCTACATGCCTCTGAACTGTGTTACAATGAGGCTCGAAGGCCTATTTATTGTTGAGAAACAATGGAAAAACCCTTAACATTCCAAAACCTAACCCTAGGAGATGAAACGCCAAACTGTGGGCCCCGTTTGGGGTAAGTTGGTACATCAACTTCCCGGGGTCGTAACTTTGGCATATGATCTCCGTTTGTCGCGTACAATAGCTCATTAGAAAGATCTATCCGAGCACTATCATTGTTGGAACGGGCAACACCAGTCCATTCCATGGACTCGTGTTGCCCCCGGATTCCCCAAAAAACGTCGTTTAGGGCCTCAAAACGGCTCCGGAAGTTCAGGACCCGAAAAACTGCTAAAAATAGTAAGTTGTGCTACAATTAAGGAAACTGAAAATGCTGAGAAAGACAATGGTGGGGGTCCAGGTGGACTTGGCAGGTGGCCACCAATATCCACCTGGATCAGGCATCTTTGCACAAAAATGAGGCTTGGGATCTGGTAGAGTCGCCGGCTGGAAGGAAACCCATTGGCAACAAATGGGTGTTCAAGAAGAAGACTAATGCAGAAGGAAAGGTGGAGAAATACAAAGCTCGGTTGGTAGCAAAAGGTTATTCCCAGGTGCCGGGAATTGATTTTGGTGATATTTTTTCTCCTGTTGCCAAGGTAGCTTCTATTAGATTACTTTTATCTGTTGCCGCTGCTTTTGATTTTGAGGTAGAACAGATGGATGTGAAGACAGCATTTCTTCACGGGGATTTGGAAGAGGAAATCTACATGAGGCAACCTGAAGGCTTTGCGGTGAAGGGTAAGAAAGAACTGGTATGCAAGTTAAAGAAGTCTCTGTATGGGTTAAAACAGTCACCAAGGATGTGGTATCAGAAATTTGATACATTTATACGGGGACTTGGCTTCACCAGAAGCAAAGCAGATCATTGTGTGTATTTTAAATTAATTGGTGACCGTGTTATTTATCTGGTCTTGTATGTGGATGATATGTTGCTGGTTGGAAATGACAAAGAAATTATCCAGGATTTGAAGACCCAATTGTCCTCCAAATTTGACATGAAAGATCTTGGTGCTGCAAACTATATTTTGGGCATGGAAATTAAAAGAGATCGGGCAAAGAGGAAGCTCTGGTTAAACCAGAGGAAGTATGTCGAGACAATACTGCAGAGGTTTAATATGCAGGATAGTAAACCGGTGAAGGTTCCTATTCCTGTAGGTGTGAGGTTATCTGCTGAACAATGTCCCAAGACACAAGAAGAGGAAGAGGACATGTCCCGTGTTCCATATGCAAGTGCAGTCGGTAGCCTGATGTATGCAATGGTCTGTACTAGACCAGACATTGCACATGCAGTGGGAGTATTGAGCAGGTTTATGTCAAAACCTGGGAAGGAGCACTGGACAGCAGTGAAGTGGGTTTTCAGGTATTTGCGTGGCACTAGTGATTATGGTTTGTGCTACCAAGGAAGACCAGGATTGGACAGAGTGTTGGATATTCATGGTTTTGTTGATGCAGACTGGGCTGGAGATCTGGATCAGAGAAGATCTACAAGTGGGTATGTGTTTAACCTATTTGGAGGTGCAGTCAGTTGGATGAGTAAGAAACAATCTGTAGTGGCACTATCAACTACAAAGGCAGAATACATGGCAGCCACTCATGCAAGCAAGGAAGCAGTTTGGTTGCAGAGATTGTGTTCAAGTATGGGGTTAGTACAGGGAGCTATAAGAATAGACTGTGACAGCCAAAGTGCAATTTTCTTGGCAAAGAACCCTGCTTATCATTCAAAGACAAAGCACATTGATGTTCAGTATCACTTTGTGAGGGATATGATAGAAGACAAAAAGGTGTTGCTGGTAAAGGTGGACACTTTGAAGAATACTGCAGATGCATTGACAAAATCTATGAGCTCTGAGAAGTTCTCTTGGTGTAGAGAAACAATGGGTGTTTCAGGGCTGGAAAAATGACTGAGCTTTCCTGTGGCCCCCTGTGGAAAGAAAACAACAAGTGGGAGATTGTTGGGTTGTGTTATATTCTTTCCACGACTAACCAACGTAGTTTAACGGGGGTTTAGAGGGGGGCGGTAGCCCCCCTTCGTTGTGCCGATTGCGCAGCGGGGGGGTCACAGGGGGGGCGGCAGCCCCCCCCTGTCCGGGGGGTTTGAGGGGGGCGGGTAGCCCCCCTCTACGGGGTCCGGGGCAGCGCCCTGGGAAAAAAAATTTTGGACCCTATATTAGGTTGGGCGAACCTACCTATGGTTTTGTGCATGATTTTCGCACATGGTATTGGACGCGATGGTTTTTCGGTCCATGGTATTGGATGCTTCGGCATGTATAAATATGTATTGTAACATTGAAAGGAACATAATGAAAAATCAAGCTGGTAGTCCCGGTTTAGGAATCCAAGGAAAAATCTTTGTGCATATGTGTTTTATGGATTATGCTCTCGCATTGTTTATTTTCTTTGTTTAAGAATTCGTATGCACGTAATTTCTGTACAGGGTTAAAACCTACAAAGAGAGCACGAAGACATTTCCGTAGAGTTGGGTGCTTGTGTTGGATTAGTTGGAAAATGAAGGAAGGTCATTCAACTGGTCAGACATGTTGGCTCTTTAGCTAAAATTTCATGTGTTTAATGCCCAGAATTTGCCTAAGGATGACCAAGCGAGATTCTATATGTCCGCATACCTGCTTGATGAAATTTCTGCCCATCCGCAGTTTCCTAGAATGGGTTGGACATGGACACCATCAAACGATGTTGTGAACATCTATTGCCAGCTTCTCTCTGAGTGTAGCTACAGAGGAGTCATGGCGAGGTTATCTAACCACTTCATCAACCTGGTGTACAAGATGATATTCGAACAAGATCCACCTTACATGTCCCAAGAAGCGATGCATGCATTGCTTAACATTGTAGATTGGTATGCCTCACCTGGTGGCACCTTCATCAGGATCTTTGGTAGAGAGAAGCCTCCACATGTGCTACAAATGTTTTCCATGGATAAGTTGGTCATGCAAGAGGTTTCATATCACATCTCCACAGGGTTATCAACAGGACTGCACAGGAGGAAGAAAGAACCATGGCCTGCTCTTCCTTTGCAGATGTGTTGTACAAGATCTGGAGCTTGAAGGTTCTGGATGCCGAGGATGCGGAGTTGAAGAAGTTTGACTTCAGCACCAGGAGTTTCAATCTGTATGATCCCCACTGCATATACAAGAACCAATGTGCGAAGGTGTACTATCCATGGATCCACTAGGCATGTCATTGGCCAGAGGAATACCCTTGGAGGTTTTGCTGCAACTCCTGTAGGATTAATGAACTGGTCAGCATGCATGTAGAATGGTAAACAACTCTGTAGGAAGCAACACCACATGAAGTAGCAACAACGACAGTAGTGATCAACAAACCAATGCAGGGCAAAGGCAAGAGGAATATTATCAAGAGTGCAGAGGTTGAGAAAATCTACAAGTTCAGAGAAGATCATCTTGTTGAGAAAGTAGCTTTGGAAATAGACGCAAAGAGGTGACAACGCAAAAGGAGAGTAGAACAAAGGAAGAGAGAGAAGACAAGGTTGGAGGATGCAGAGAGAAATTTGCAAGAAAAAGAAAAGAAGTTGAAAGAAGATCATAAGCTAAGGAGGAGAGGAAGGGAAGAGAAGCATAAATATGACTAGGAGGAAAGGCAAGGCACAATGATAGAGAAAACTACGGCTATACAGGTTGAGGAGTCAGAGTAGTCGATGAATGAAGAAGAGGGTGAGAAGATGTAGGTTCAGGAACTTGCTCAACAGATTGAGCAGATTTTTTAAGCAACAAAGATGGAATTGGAACAAAAGCCACAAGACCAAGACATCGATATCATGTTGAGTTCATCAAAGGTTGCCCCACAGTCTCCAACACCTCCGGAATAAGAATCACTCCCTAGTGAGAAAGGAGAGGTTGTCCTCCATGATGATGATCCGGAGATGGATGTGTACAATATTTCATTTGATGAGTCATAACAAAGGATTGTACAAGCATGAAGAAAGAAACTCCTGGATGATTGTGCATCACCTACACACACAGAGGAAAGGATGATTGTTGCAGATGTTAGAAGACATCCAGCTGCCATGGCCGATGCTTCTAAGGCTTATGTAGAATCCACAAGTTCAATGATCAAGTTCTTGATAGCAGAGAATTATCAGATGGCAAAGGAATTGCAAAAGGCCAAGTAGAGAACATAACAATCTGCAGGATCTGCTATGGGAGAGATGTGAAAAGAAATACTTGCTTAAGTATTGACTCTTGATACCACCATCCGGAAATTGTATGACAGATTTGTCACTGTGCACAAGGAGGTTTTCCTTCTATATGGTTTTCAACAGCAGTGCATGAAGATTTTACAAACTCTCAAAGACATACACGCTGCTATTACGCATGTATAGGAATGGACAATGAGGTACAAGGGAGCCCCGCTTTGCTTGCAGAAGATAATGAAGCCACAGGCAGAGCTAGACAAAGCATTGATTCATATGTTGATATGGAATTATGAGCATCTCCCTCTTCTCATCACTAGCATTGAGGCTTCCTATGCACAATTGTTCAAGAGTCTGGATGTCATAGTAAGGACACACAAAATCCCTTCAATCAGAACCCTCACTCTTATGGTTTATGATGTTGCACTCAAATCTCACTCTTATGGTTTTTGATGCTGCACTCATGGCCTAGGGCAACCTCTCCTTCCAGACCTGGTCCAAAATTTAAAAAACAGTGTTTTATCCCTTATACGCGACATTTCCCCAAGTTAAACGCGTGTATACGCAGGTAGGCATATACCCAACCCACGTATATGTATTAAAACACTTAAAAAAATATAAAACTCCTTAATTTTGGGCGGAGATCGCGGGTTTTACCTGCTAATCACCTGTTAGTGCCCGTGGCCCAACTGTTCCCAACCAACTCCCAACTAAAAAACTACTTTGGGAGAAGTATAAAAAGGCTTCAATGGGAAGGCCTAAGGGAGGAGAGAAGAGAGAGAAAGGTTATTATGCTGAGATTTCCCTGACCAGGTCAAAAGATCCTTGTGCCTTCTGCACTTCCCCCATTTGTACAGGAAACCCTTGTTTCCTTGTGTGTTGAAGTTCATCACTACTTGTGACATCATGGAGTAAGTCATGGAAGGAGTTTGTTAAAGGCTTGAGGCTGGACGAATCCGGAAGAAGGCTTTGCTTGGAGCTTGCAAAAGGACGACTCAGGTGAAATTATTCCTTTTCTGTACTTTATTTGTCTATAATAAAAGAAACACATGTCTTGGTTCCCGATATATATCTTCTTTATGTTTATGATATTCATGTTAGAATTCATATGTGAATGATTGTTTAAATTTCATAACTAACTACCTTTATTTATAACATGAAGATGGTTTCTTTATAAGGTTTTTTCCATATACTTTTGTGCTCTCTGGAATTGGTTGTTTTACAGGACAAAGGAGCAAGAGGAACTTGAAGAAGGGTTTGGACCCTAAAGGACCTTCTCAAATGTAGGACCTAAGGTATGCCCCCTTATTATAGAATTTGCTTATAATAGCATAATGGCTGTGTAAATGTGTGTTTCTCTGTATAGACAACTTTCAGTCTGCTAGGGTTTCAACCCAAAAGCCTTAGGGGAACATTTCCCTTAAAAAGTCCTGGTGGAGGTCAACTGGTACATAGAGAAGTTAATGCTAGAGGCCACTAGTGATGACTTGTAGTCAAGCGCGAAAAACATGCAGAAGTACATCGATGGTCCAACCACACTCAGGACAATTTTGTGCATGCTTCAAGATGAGATGGACAGAGGTTCAATAACCATATATCCGGAAGCCATGGAGGCAAGAATATGTTTTGAGAAAGAAATCACCAAATAGTATGAGGACACAATAGCGCAGTACCAAGCTTGGTATCAGTTCATCACCGAAGACCATCAAGAGGATTTTGTTGAGTTGGTCTTTCCCCAAGACCCCGAGTGATGATGTTTGTCTTGTTAGGCTGAATCAAGCCTATTTCATCCCACATGGGTATATGTGGAAATTGTATTATTATTTGTAAATATATTGTAAGTGAAATTACAAGTGTCATTAGTGGAATGTGAACAGTCATTATGTAATGTGAAGAGTCATGAGGGTAGTCCAAGAGTCAAAGGGGAATGTCAAGGGTCACCCCACCCTTTTTTATATATAGAACCTCATAACTCATAGTGGAGGCTTTTGGGAGCCAAGCTTTTGGCTAGGCATTACTTAGAGAAGGATTGGAGAGTATTATGATGAGCCTTGGCTTCTCCATAGCGTAAAGCGAGTACATCTCTTTGGAGGAGTAGGCAGTGTTGACTGTAATGTTCCACTATTGGGGCTAGTGGTTGTTAATGGTGTATGTATGGATAAAACTTTCACTTAATAATATAACTAAGCCAAAATGTTTTCATGCATATGTTGTTATTGTAGTTCGACTATTTTGGTTACTTTAGCAATGTATGTTATTTAAATTATGCATTTGTGTATGAACTATTTTGTATGTGATTGTATGAATCTTGTTGAAGACGTGTTGTTGTGTTAAGCTGTCACTTTGGATTGTGGACTATTCCGCTTCCAACCTATGATGTCATTATGCTTGTGTGTTCCTTTCAGGTTGTGTACTATTACAAGTTTCTAAAGGACACACTTCCTTTTCCCCTATGTGTGTTAGAAACCCCATGTATCTCACTTGACTCGCTGCAAGGTCACACACTTGCTTTAGACAAAGTTATCATACTTACCTCTGCTCACTACCGTGGTCAAGGCACTACTTTACTACCCACTACTGGGGCTCCTACTCCAAATGGTCTGAGGTCTAGTTATGACTTCTTACTAGGGAGATCCCCTGACATGTTGGCAGGTCCAACATCGTCAACGCCTTCCCAACTCTTATAAATCTGACTCTCTTCTATTTTCCATAAACACAATTTTCACATATATCCAAATCAACATGCTTCAAACTTGGAAAAAAATTTCTTGAGTGAAGAATTTGCATCCCCTTCTCACTCGTGCCCAAGCCTATGATGCCAGAGTGATGTATCTTATCCTGTGGAGGCTAAATCATTAACATAATTAGAAATGTTATTGAATAAATATAATGTACCAACCTTTTCTCATTTTGCTATTACCAGGGCTCCTTTCGCGACCTTCCAGGTTTTGTCGATAAAAGTAGTTACACAACCTTTACTTCCCAACTGCCCCGTTCAAATTAGATTTTTCTTCAGATCTAGAACATGCTTTACCTCCTTCAATAGCCATTGGTTTCCATTTTGTTTCTTTATAAAAACTTTACCCCATTCCAAGTATTTTACAGGGTTTATTTATCATCACCCAGATGAACTTGTCCAAAATCTCCTTGAACATAGTCACTAAAATGTTTCCTATTAGGTGTGGCATGGAATGATGCCCTTGAATCGACCACCCAGACATCAATAATATTATCTAATAAAAGAATTAAATCATCTTGCAACACATCACTTGTCACATTGGCTTCATCATTGTTCTCTTACTATCCATTTCCTTCTTTTCCCTTCCAAAATTTGCAGTATTTCTTCAAGTGTCCTTTCTTCCCACATTTCTAGCAAACTATTCCTGATATGGATTTGGATCTCACTTTTCTTGGCTTACTATGATTTCCTGGGCTCCTTCCTCTTTCCATTTTTCTTCCCCTAGTCTCTGTAGTCAAAGCATTATCTGATGTCTCACCAGAGCTTTTTTGTCACATTTCCTCACTAAGGATGACACCAAAAACATCATCAAACTTTAAAGTAATAGATCTAGAGACATAGTTACTAATAGCCATAACTAATCCATTCCAAATTTTTGGTAATGTGAACAGAGACAACAAAGCCCTAACTTCATCATCAAAATTTACCCCTGCATAACTTAACCGGTTGGTAACCATGTTAAATTCATTTAAATGATCAACAAAAGATCCACCTTATGACATATTAGTAATTTTTTTTTCTAAGTAAAGTTAATCTATTAATATGTAACAAAATAATATTACAAGGAGGCACGGGCCTCAGCAGTGTTGAACATTGTCTATCAGAAAAAAACTTGACTACCCCATCGATGGGGAAACCAGTCCGCAAAGTCAAAAATACCCAGATGTGGGATATCTGTCTTTAAAACAGGAAATAACAAAACAAGAGAGATTCCAACAGAATAATCATAAACCTAGAGAAGTTCCAATAGAACAATCATAATAGAAAAGAACCAGTCAGCAAAGGAGACCTCAGTTGGCATATGGGTGGCACCTGCCTACCACGCGTCATCACTTGAGCTCATCCAGGGTGGGCTCCTCTTCGATGAGGCATGCATACCCATACCAGTCGTCTTCCTCCTTCGACACGCCGTTGTAAGGCCCACGAGCAGCTTGAACGCCACCAGAGCTGCCAGCAGCTGCATGCAAACTTGATGAAGCAACCGTGCTACCACTTGGTGGACGCGTGTCTCCAGAACTTCCTCCCACTGTATGCAGACCGCCACCCAGGGCCTTGCCATGCAGAGTATCCATTTCCTCATCCATAGTGTGCTTACCAGAATCACGTTCATTCCTGAGCCTACGTGCCTCCTGTTGCTGCACTCCAGTGCTTCCCAACGGGGCATCCTGTGGCTCAGTTTCTTCAGAGAAAACAATGGTAATGGTGGTAGTAATGACCGGTCTATTTAGGGAGTTGCGGAAGCGGAATTGGGTTGAGTGGGGAGCTGGGTGAGGGGGCAAAGGGAAATTGGCAGTGTGGACCGCGACATCTCTTCGGCAGACTCCTAGAAGCTGTGCGCAACCTCGACCACTGCGGGTATCAGGATACTTGCCTGAGACCGAGCTATGAGGGTAAGGAATTTCAAGGGAAGGGGAATGGGAAACGAAATCATGGCTCAACGTCTCTAGAGGGCAGACGCTACCACCCCAACTTCCACCTCTTCGGCTTCTCATACGATGATAAATACGAGCCATGGCAGAATGCGAGGCTGAGTTTTCAGTGGAAGAGATGGCTAAGGAATTGAGCAGAGGGTGAACAGGGGAAGGCTGGGCGGAGGTCAAATTGCAAAGCCTGGAATGAGAGTAGTGATGCCCATTTCCAAGGTCAACACAACTCACTAACCAGCAATGGCTCCCAGTGACTGTGCATGAATAGGGTTCAGCAGCTTGGGGCGGACAATTGCAATGGAGCAGGGGAGGAGGGGAGTCCATATCTGTGCAAATAATGGGCAGATCTCGGCCTGAGCACCCATTAAATGCTGCTTGCAGGCGGCCATGAATTCAGCTCAGGCTGGCTTGGGAGGGAGCGCAGATGGCCAGATGGAGCGTCCTCTCGCTACCTACCAGTGTAATCCCCATTAATTTTTTGATTAACACTTGCATCCGGGTTTATGACATATTAATATTAGATAGATGCTTCATAATAATTAATACCTTATTTGAGGCCGAGGGTTTTTCATATATTTCCAATGCCGTCATTGAACCTTTTGTTATTGTTTCCTTTGAAATGTTGAATGCCACCGATGCTTCTAGACACAACTGTATTGTTCTTAGTGCCTTTCTATCGAGAATCTCCCATTATGAATTCATCATACTCGTCGGCTTCTTTGTTTTTCCGCTCAGTGTTAGGTAAAAATCTTTTTGATACAAATAATCTTCCATTTTCATCTTCCACAACTAGTAGTTTTGGCTATTAAATTTCTCGACCCTAAACCTACCATCTTCGTCATTATTCCCACTCAAATCAGGAACCCTTATCTCTTGGGAGTTTATAAGCCAAATAAACCTTCGGTTTTGATACTAGTTGTTAGAAATTAATTAACAGAACATTGAAATACATAAAATAGTGTAGAAACACTAATATAGAAACACTTAAAATAAGATATAGATATACGTGGGTCACCCAATTTGGGCTACGTCCACGGAGAAACATACAGTCCCTCCTTTTTTTTAATTATCCAACAAAATGGAGAGATACAACCTACCTCCGCTCTCACACAACCTCCTCTCTCTCTTTTGCTCAGAATAATAATACGTAGTCGTAATAAAATTCCCTCATATAAACTAAGGGTTGCCTTCAGGGAAAAGAACCCTAAATTAACATAAATTCTACCGTCAGATCATCTACCTAATGAATTCCTAGATTGACTATATAATTACAATATTTTACAAGGTAAATTTTTCATCTATTTTTAGCTTCGGGGGTGCTAGCCCCAAACCTCCCCTACCCTAGACCCCCTTTACGACGATTAAATGGGTGGCATTGCCAACCCGTTAGGAACAATGATCCAACGCGACTGAAATTAAAAAAACCTCTGAACAATGAGGAAGATAATTATGTTCCACACCTAACAAAAGATGAATTAATCTACCACACAATACTTCCTCTTTTGGAGGATCTCGACCTTCTTTCTTCTCCTTCATTGATGTACAAATGATCTAAATTGGTTTCCTTAGATGAGATATTAATGACAAATATATATAGTGACCATGCTAGCCAAATGGGTGTGTCTAAGAGGAAAGGATGAACTAAACTTTTTGGATGGATGAATTTACAATTTAGAGGAAAATTCAGTATAATTAAAAAAGAAAATTCCCTCTTTTTGAGGTCGGCATGAAGAACATGTTACATATTAATCATTTCAATAGATAATCAATAAAATTACATGAAGAACATGTCTTACAATGTCACTATATATTTCAAGGGATAAAAATATTAATTATGAAGACCGACCGTAGCTATAAGATTCAATATGAAGAATACGAGATACTAACCCAGAAGAAATAGTTTTCGATCATACCCCAAGACCAATTATTGATCTTTATATATTATAGTAATTTGAAAAATAACAACACAAAATAATTTACTTTTAAGTTCACAATCTAGTTAGACACTAAATTGATATATATGATCGCTTTATTCATATACCAAATGACTCTTTTCATATAAACATTTAATTGATAACATCTAGAGTTTTACATACCTTGGGTCTTTTAAATTTGAACCTATGATTTAAGAAGAGAAAAAATATATATACCATTAAACATCAATCCCACTCACATTCACACTTTTCAACTTTTGAATACTCCAAAAATGATCAATATGACAAAACTAATTATATAAAAATAATGCTTACGATTTGTAGAGTGACTATGACGATCTCACAAGACTCATATCAATATGGGTGCCTTGCGAACCTCTAGGGTGTGTGGCACCAACACTTTTCTAATCGATAGTGTGACCAAACCAGTTGTACTTAGTTTGGACTATGCCTGCACTTCTTCTTTTCTTTGTTATATTATGTCTTGTTTACAACAATTTCTACATATCCAATAAAACAATCCAATACAAGTGCACAACACCAATAAATCAACAAAAGTAGTATTTATATGTAGGAAACCCAACTCAACCTAACATCTGATAGTTTTACAAATAACCTAGGTATGACAACCCTCCCGTTAATATACCCAATACAATATCCCCTTGGAATTTTTTTGCCATACATAGAGTTACACAAGTCCCCAATGCATACTCAAGAAGAATGCACCATAACCAATAGTCATATGAATGTTACATTCCACAAAATTTCTCACTCTCTCCATTATCTCACCATGTAGCCAAGTTGTGAGTTACCTCCTCACTTTATTTTTCTCGACCCATGCAACCTATGATGTCTTGTCTCTTGTATTTCCTTCAACTCAATTCATTTGGTTTTATATATAGGCACTCTCCCTCTCCACTCAATTATTCATGTCCCCTCATTCCAACTCAGGGTGACATGCCATATCATCTGCTTGGTTAGGAAACCCAAAATTTCTTTGCACAAATTTCCTTAGTTGATGTCCTGCTAATGTGTGTGCACACTCGTTCTCCATAATGTGTGCCTTGAGTTGAATATTCCACCATGCATTCTTTCCAACTATTCAACTGGAAATTTTATATGTCCCTTATGCCATGTGATCTCACCCACTATTCTGACCCAACAAATCTATGATGGTTTGATGTTGTGCGACCCACATCTCATGCACAACCAACATGTGATGGGTGTGTCACCGCTATCATGCACCCCATCCCCAAAATATGTTTGTCTTGTCTAGAAACTATGTGCTTGTCCAAATGCTTGTGCACTCAATCAGATTTCCCTTCAACTAGTGATGATCCAGATTGGATCATTATATTGTTTGTCATCCATCTTGATGCATTCATAGTGGAAAAAATGGAGGAATCAACTCAGGGGACTGTTTTTACCAGTGGGACCCAGTTTGGCGAAACGTGGTTTGAAACCTTCCAAGAGTGTTTTGAGGCATCAAATGACTTTTTTTTTTGGGGGGGGGGGCTAAAAATTTACCTCTTTAATTCCACAACTTTTCATGTTGTTCTACACACACATATATTTCCAACGACGTAAGAAGTGCATCAATCGGAGTCCGCATGCAAAAGCTATGCCACTCATAAGTTGACCTTCCTTTTTTCACACCTATAATTCGGGAGGATGCTGCGTCAGCCAAAATTATTCATGGAAAAGGGGCTATCCACGTGTTTTTGATGTAAAATACCCTAGAAGAGTCTATATTGTAACTCTAGTTAAGAGTTGATGTAGTTAAACTTAACCACTAGTAGGCCATCAGGGTGTGTTATAACCGAAACACTAGGAGGAAGAGAAATTCCATTCTTTCGAGAGCATTTTTTTCCATAGATGAGGAAAGATAGCCAAGAGGGATAAGAGGTAGAGCACACAGAGAGGATTTGTACACTCTAGTAGCCCATGGACCATATGCCTTACTTCTTTTTACTTGCATCCATAATTATAAACAAAGAAAGAGAGTGAAGTGGCCTCACCTTCCAGCTAGTTTTCTCCCAAAGGGGTTTCCTAGAGCATATTTTATGTCTTATGTGTGTGTGCACTTATTTTGTTGTTCTCTATTTTTATAATAATTTCCATTCACATTCTTGCACTAATTACAGTTAAATATTACAGTTAATAGTGTATAATCTCATATTTTTAATATAATATTATTAGATCCATTGTGATGAACTATACAATGGAATATCCACGACAGTTTACGAATTAGGTGAATTGTGATTTGTCCTCCTTGTCCCTTATTTGTGTGGTCCATTATTGGGAAAGTCCCTTGATCAATTTTCATACCTAAGATGACATGCCATGCCTGATATGAGTGTGAAGCACCCAAAATCGATTAGTTTTCTCCCTAGTGGGTGCCAAGAGAACCCCAAGTTCAGTCCTGTAAAAGACTCGGAAGAGGTCACATGCACCCATCTAGCTAAGGGCCTTACATCATCCCCACTCCAAGTTATTTCCATTCCCAATAACCCTCCAATCATTAAACCTTTAACTAAATGTCCATTATTCAAAATGTTTTCATCTTGATGTTTGAAGTGTTGCCTCATGATTTTTTGTGGTGCCTCTACTATAAACTACCCCTACATTCATCTATGTATTGAATCCCCTTGTGCCTCTATCTAGTCACATAGCTAGTCTAATCATCACATTGGAGCTCATAAGGGCTCACTTCCCCAAGCAAGTGCAGTTGTTTAAAACCTCAATGACTTCTCAATGTAGTTCCTTAATCACCAAACTCTTAATTGTGGTACTTCAAGGAACCCAAGTAGGACTTTCCATCCCCTCACTATGATAGTGAGCCATGCTACCATGACTTAATGTGAAAGTGAAGTGGGGATCCACCTTGGAGACTGTCTCCATTTCCATTTGAAGTATATATTGTTGCAACATGTAAGGCTCTTCCATATTCTATGTTAGAGAAATTAACAAAGGTACATGGGATCCAATTCTGTCATTTTCCTCCTCCACGAGTTGCTCCAACTAGATATTGTATGGCCACTCACCACCTCTAATCATCTTTGCGTTAGTCCAATCTCCTCATTGGCATACTTGTACCAATGTTGTGATGCCTTGTGGTAACACGTTTGGATCATGGTTAATTTATCTACCCATTCCATGAAATGATCTAGCATCCTCATCTCCTCAACCTCCATTGGTCGCTACTTTGGGATATCCCCCCAAAAATCCATTTGTCAATGCTACTAGAATGTTCAAATGGTCCACCAAGATGTTATTTATCCTACCATTCATCTATCACAAATCCTCTCTTCATGCATTAGAACAATTTGTTCAACTTCCTTTCCCTTTTGACCCAAGACACTTGCATCTGAATACTTAAACCAAGCACATGGAAGTAACTCAATGACTCATGCTCCTAATCCTATGCCAGCTCCCTCGGTTTGCACTAAAATTGGGGTAGGAATAGAAAATATCACCAAATTACCTAAGTGAGGGATCAAAACAACATTCTTTGCTCTCAATAATTCCTTCCCCAAAATCATGTCATATTCATCCAATGGAATAATGGTAAGACTTGTCCTTCCCTACCAATCTCCAAGTATGATCAAAATATCTCTAACTATACAAACCATTCTCTACTCCCCAAGTTAACAAGCTTGAAGGATGTATGTGTTGTCTCAAGAGTCAAACTAAGTTGCATGGTTGCATATTCCCAAACAAAGTTATGAGTTGCCCCATTGTTAGCCATTGCCACAACTTTCTCCTGTTGATATCTACAAGAACATAATTGTGCTATGTTTCCTCTTGGTCTTAGCCTAGTGGTGATTATGCCTCGATGACCTGCAAAATCCCAATTTTTGGCTTCTCTATTTTCTCCAAAGAGCTCAACTTTTGCTTCAAAGGGTAGTTCTTTGCATAATGTTCCTTTGTACAAGTTCGACACAAAATTGGTTTCTTCTCCTTTGTAACATCTATCTACTTGGATTCATCACCTTTGGACGCCTTCATTTTCCCTTTTTCCCTTCTTCTTCTTGTCATAGTCATCATGATCACCTTCACTATCCTTGGAACTATCTTGTTCTCTCCTCAATAGTCCAACAACATATATGTTGTGGTGATAGCCACTGCAAGACTCTACAAGTCGTGTTATCACAATCCACTCTACGCCCATAACTATAATCCATTCATGAAATGAAACAACCTTTCCTCTTCTAACATATCCTTGATCTTAAGAATGAGCCCCAAAAATCCCTTGATATACATTTGGATATTCCCTGTGTACTTTAATGAAAATAATTGGTTCCATGCAATCCATGCTTGGTTACCAAGTCTAAAGTATGTATGTAAGGCAACCTTCAATTTTTGCCAAATTCCAATCTTGTCTACGATTCACTAGTTGCCAAGTTCTCTACTCAATTTCTCCACCACAACTTGGTGATCTCTATTAGAAACATAGTGATAGCATTCATTTTGGCCTTGTATGAACATTCACTAATTTGATCCAAGTAATGCTCTATATCCCAACAGAAATTCCCATGTACCTTTGCATTCCAAGTCCCATCATAAGGCTTTGGCTCTTTGATTAAAATCCTCTAGGGAGTGATAGACCCTCGTCTAACCACTCATTTCATTATCGTGATCATATCATCTTAATCACACAATAGTTGGAGAATGGATGTTAACTTGTCTTATGAAATTTTCAATTGGGATGTCATGTTTTCTTTCTTGATCTACACAAATGCATTGACAATGTCCTAAACTTTCTTTATGGCATGGTTGAATGTTTGCATAATTTGTCATATCTCCGTCTCTATACCTTATGTTTTCTCACCATGTTCCCATGGTAAGTTCACCAATTGATCAACCATCTTCCATACCGTAGTGACTTTATCCTTCATCTTGGGAGTTTTTTAGGACCCTTTCTATGTCACTACCTCCATTTTATGACCTGGACATGAATTCTCACCAACTATAGAACCAATCCACAAAAACTTGTTCTGCCAAGAATCTATGATCAACCCTTGTTGGACCATCTCATGGCGATCTCAATTGTCACACCTTCACTCCCCAAACCAACTACCACTCTATTGTTGAAGAGAAAATCAAATCTCTGATACCAATTGACACAACCTCATAGGACTCACATAGACATGGGTGCTCTATCGACCTTTGGGGTGTGTCACACCAACACTTTTCCACTCAATGGAATGCCCAACCTGGTTGTACTTAGTTTGGACCATGCCTACACTTATTTTCTTCATTATATTATGTCTTGCTTACAATAGTTTATACTTAGCCAATAAACCCATCCAATATAAGTGTGCAACACCAATAAATGAACACAAGTATATGTTGGCGACCCATCTTAGCGTAACGCCCAATAAAAATTTACAATGTTACAAAGAAACTGATTACATGAACCCTCCGAAGTGAATACACCCATAATAATAGCCCCTTGACACAATCATGCCACACAAAATTAGACCAAGTCGTTGGTGCATATGCACACTAAATTCACCCAACTAGAGTGACATGCACCATAACTAACAATCATACAAGTGATCTGTTCCACAAAACTGTGCACTCTCTCACTCATCCCATCATGTGTAAAAATCATGCAGTCCCTCTCCACTTTAGTTCACTCGACCCATGTGACCCATAATGTCTTGTTTCTTGTCTTGCGACTTCACTTATTTACCTTCCACTCTATACATTTGGTTTGTATATATAGATGAGATCCCTCTCCACTCAATTAGTCGTGTCCCTTCATTTTAACTCCAACTGAAGTGCCATATCATGTGCTTAGTTAGGAAACTCCAAATTTCATGTGGGATTTTCCTTAGCTAATGTCCCGTCGATCTGCACGCACACCCATTTTCTACAATGAGTGTGTTAAATGACCGTTCTGTTGTGCGTTCTCGCCCACTAGCCAACACACGACCTCATGTGTGTCCCCTGTGCCATGCAATATGACCCATTGAATCGAGCCAACAACTCTATGATGAATTGATGTCATGCAACCCACATCTCATGCCCAACCAACACGTAATGGGCGTGTTATGGTTGTCATACGCATGCATGCCAAAATTCTACTCGTCTCGTCTATAAACCATGTGGTTGTTTGAACACTTATGCACTCAACTAAACTTCTCCTTCAACTAGTGAAGTGTGCTCGACCTTCCTTATGCCTCATTCATGTTGAACACGCAGGGGCAAGTCCCTTGGTGTGTTCGCACATCCAAGACAACATGCCATGTTCGATATAAGTGTGGAGTGCCCCAAACCAATCAGTTTACTCCCTAGTGAGTGTTGCAACAACCCCAACTTTGATTTGATTAAATACTTGGGTGAGATGACATGTGCCCATTTAATGAAAGGCCTTACAATAACCTTTACACACAATGACCTTTACATATGACATCAATCTAAAGACAAGTCCAATCCAAGTTGCCAAAACATATGATATACCAAACGAATATGGCATACTCGAGGAGATATTTATCTTCAACCTTGAAAAATATTACTTATAACCCCATAATGAACCACATTAGTGGGAGTTTATTTCTCTTCTTTTGTTTTGTTTTGTTTTTTGAGCTAAGTTGAGCCTAGGTTAGGGCCACTCTAATATTGGATGGAAGAATGATCTCCCAATTAGTAGGATGCTATACCAAGATTGTGCGAGGCTCGATCGAGCTTGGACGCCCCTTGGGATAGTTTAATTCCCTGAAAAGTGACTTCCATCCTCAACCCCTCTCCATGAGATTTGAACCAATGACCTGGTGGAGACTAAACCCCACACAAACCAATTGGTATACACCACAAGGACATTAATGAGAATTATACGTTATGGTTATGATTTTGATATAACAAGAAACATTTTCAAGTGAAGTGATTGAAATTTAATAAGATGACTAAAATTTGTAATCAATAAATTTGTATTTCTAATTTATTTAGTGGTCACGTGACATTTTTGAAATTTTAAATCCATCTGGACCCCAAAAAAATAAAAAATTGAAAAATCCTTTATCACAGTTTTAAAGTGATAAGATTACACTTGATCATATTATAAAATCCAACGCCGTTGAGGGTCGTTCGTACCCTTTATCCTATACGAATGTGTGATGAGGAATTTCAGTATATTAAGCACATTGTTCAACAATATTTCCCCGTAGCCACGATGCACAATCTCCGCCAGCCATAGGTAAATAACCCAACTGTCACCTGCATTCGTCGGCTATTGGCCATTTTCATCTTCAGACATGTTGATCACAAATTTTTACTTCCCTTCACTTACCAATGGACATCAAACTGCTCATCCTAGTCTGGCATGGAAGGCCCCTAATCTCGTTAAAATAACTCAAACAGCCTCAGCAACGCCCATTTCAAGGACCCAGTTAGGGAAACGATATGGAATTCTTGTTGCAAGATGTTGTTCCTCTGCGCCTCCTAAGCTGAAGGAGCAACTTTTATCTACAATTGCAGACTCTAATGGCACCCTAAGAGAGGACTCCATAGCTCTCATATCGTCTCTAGGGAAGTTCAACCCCAACCCAGATCTCAGACTCGCTTCTCATCTCTACAATGGCTGCTTTGAATCAATCAGTGGGTCCTTCAAAGGCACTGGCAAACCTGGAGAAGCTCAGAAAATAATAGAGAAAACAGTTACCCTAGGCAGGGCTACTTTCAACGCCTTCCAGCCAACTGGCATTGAGATTCAGCTGAAACAAACTTATAATCATGTGGGTATAGAGGCCGAAGATGCTTACAATCTGATAATCCAATTCTCAGTTAGTTCAGATGGTATGCCCCCCATGGAAGGCATGTTCATAAACAGGGCTGTGTTTAGCCTCTCTGGTTCAGCCAGGATGGACATCAAATTTGAGTCTTCTGCTATGGTTCCTCTTAATCCTCAGAGGGATTTGGAATCGTGGCTTAAGCTCTTCAAGGATGCCAATCCCACTATGGATGAGGAAGGATCTGCAATGGTGACTCTGCCCCCTGCCAAAGGCTCTCTTGATTATATTTATCTTGATGATGATATGAGAATTACGAGGGGAAATAGAGGAGCAATTGTTGTTGTTAAGAGGCTACAGAGCAAAGTCATCCATCTTTGAGATGTGATTCCAATTCTGTAAGTATTGATGATTTCAGAAGTGCTTATGTAATAAGTTATTTACTGGCAGTAATCACTCGATATAGCTGTTCACTATTAACATGCATTTATCCCAAGGTTTCCAGTGAAAATAAGTCTGTTGAACATCGGTCTTCTTGTTAAGAAGCCCACATTAATCTTGTTTTAATCTGACTCTGTGTAATCAACTGAATATTGCCTTCCCTGCCAAGTGGATAAGAGGTTCATCCCTTCCCAATGCTAATGCTTCTACTTGGGGATGGACAAAAGTATTGAGAATCCAAGATAAAGTCATGGTGAGATGATTTGTTTATCATTACAATAGGTGTTAAAGTGGGAGTGCAGTAAGTGGAAGTGCAGTGATGTATGTGGTAATCGATATGATTGGTTACTAACCATCTATTTTCTTTTTTCAATTGTTTGAGAACATGAAATTATGAAACCAAAAATTCTGCCCTTGCTCTCCGTTGGATAGGCGGAGAAGGATTCTCTACCTGTCTTTGTTCAATTGTTTGAGAACATGCAACTATGAAACCAAAAGTTATGCCCTCACTCTCCATGGGATAGAAGGACAGAGAAGGATTCTCTACCCGTCTTTGTTCAACTGTTTGAGAACATGAAACTATGAAAGAAAAGTTATGCCGTCGCTCTCCGTTGGATAGAAGGGCAGAGAAGGATTCTTTACCTGGAAGGGATACCCTTCCAGTGTTTTTCTTTATGATGTGGGACCTCACTATCATTAGCCATTATGTTTTTCTCACCTTTATGCCCTTCCTCATTCATAGTTTGAGATTCTGATGTTTCAGAAATAGAGAAACCATACCAAGGCATCCCAAAGCTTTAAATCTAGCTTGGACCCAGGTTTGACAAAGCTTTCAAACTAGCTGAGATCATATAAAGCTAGGTCTTGCATTCACCTATATGCATCGATGTTTTTGGCAGTATTGTCAAATTAATATTCAACTACAATAAACTTGGAGCTGTATGTCAATTGGGTTTGTCTTGAGTAGTTGGAAGGAAAGATTATTATCTTTTCAACCCAAGTTGAAGTCCTATAAGTAGCTTTAATATAATGGCTTTGAGACTTGTTATTGAGAATAAATAATCCCTCGAAAACAGTTTGAAACTCATGCATCTAACTACATTGCATATATCCATGGGTAGGACAACTGATCAGCCACCACTTTGACTGTAGTAATTTCACAAACCTATCAGTTCATTGTGCCATTGTTTTGTTCTTGTTCTTTACCAAATTTGTTTCATTCATGTGTAGACTCCAAGACTTCACATTACCAATTTATAATCTAGTTTTTTTAAGGTTTCAATATATCACCAGGTACATAAATTTTAGAGAATGATATGAAGGTTTATATTATGATATTTATGCTAATGAATGTACAGAGATAACGCTCCTTAATATGTTGATCACTTGTGCCTACCTTCCTTTGTATAGTTGATTGTTCCTGATATATTTCAAAATGTTGTAGGGTATACCTTGTTGACTTTGTGTATTGTTGGTAAGTGATATATTTCATGATGCTTGGTCAGAGGCAGAGATTGTCTCTGTATCCTGAGTTGTGAATGATAGATTTCAAATCCCAGCTGATGATTTTGACATTGCCGATTGTGAAGCCAACAAACTGTTTGGATCTAAGTTCTTCTGGAACACTAATTGACCATGATTTTGGTTGCTTCCATTTGTGGAAATTTTTTCCTTGATAGGTTGTTGATATTGGTTGCATTCTACCCATAAACTATGTAGTTTAATCTCCCCCGCTGTCTAAGCGTGTCTCTACTCCCCTCGGGGATCAATATAAGTATGCAACAAGGCCATTTGGTATCAAAATCAGCCTTTCACCTTACTAATTTGTAACAGCTATTATTTGAAATGGATTATCATTAGTTTAAGTGCAAATATTGGTGCCCTGTTTGCATCTAAGTTCTTTTGGGATCTAACTTCGGTAAGTGATCCAAAGTTCTGTTTGGATCTAACCTTTTCAGCAAGGTGGTACACCAATATTTTCACTTAAATTAAAGATAATCCATTTCAAGTAATAGTTGTCACAAATTAGTAAGGTGAAAGGCTGATTTTGATACCAAATGGCCTTGTTCCCCGAGGGGAGTATAGACACGCTTAGACAGTGAGGGAGATTAAATTACATAGTTTATGGGTAGAATGCAACCAATATCAACATCCTATCAAGGGCACAATTTTCCACAAACAGAAGCAACCAAAATCATGGCCAATTAGTGTCTCAAAAGAACTTAGATCTACACTTTAGCAAGAGCTATAACAAAGGAAAATTTCTCATAGCCCTAATAAGGATAGACTTCTGTGGGAAAAGAAAAGCTTGAGACATTTCATTGGAAAAGTTTTATTTGTAATTTCAGATCATACTTGGACCAAGGTTAGGGGTGTAAAGTATTGGGTAAAAAGCTCCACATTTCTCTAGCAATTAGCATGAAAGTGTAATATCACCTAAGATAACATTGGGAAATGAGCATTCTTTGGTCCAACATAATGCTTTATGTGTTTTGATCAATGTCACACAACTCGTGTTTGTATAAGATTCATTTGGCTATTGACTCAGTGACCCATATAAGACTTGGAAAAATACAAAAAAAAACTTAAAAAAAATACAATCTCCAAAAAAAAGAAAAAAAATACGAATTTTGAGAGGGTCCATGGGTCTTATGCAGATCCTATGCAGGTCACATGCAGTTCTTCATGGGTTCAATACGAGTAGACGGGTTCTATGCTGGTTTGGATGAGTATGGGTAGAGACCACAAGTCTTATGCAAGTGACGCATCTCGCTATAGAACCTATCAAGACCCATAGGTACTCATAGGTCTTATAAGAGTCGTGCAACAAGGGTTTTGATGAGTTGAAGATTATTAACCATATTTTTCTTCAATGTGCATTCATGCAACTTATGTCGGATTGGATTCTAGAAGGCACAAGAATGGTAATCCCACCTCAATAGAGGGTCCCATACCTTGTTAGTCTATGGCCACAAATTTTATCTCATGGTTTAATGAAATAATATAGGCTCTTGTACTTAGGTTTGTCACTTTGTCAATTTGGATGGAAATAAATCAAAATATCTTCATGAGAAAGGATGAACCCATTGATCTTCATCCAAGAGAAAATCATCACAATCTAAAGGTAACCATTACATCCAAACGATGGAAACCAAAATATTTTTAGGGTTTGCAAGATAATCAATCAAGGCTAGTTCTAGGGTAAAGTATCAAATGCATTCCTCAAACATTGGGCAAGTCTTTGCATAATAGTTTGTCAACACTTGTATGGAAAGCTCCAAGTTGCTTCTTCAACAAAGTGAAATTTGACAACATCTCAAAGGGAAATCTAGATTGTGTAGGGATAGGAAGTATATTAAGATATGACATGGATCACGCAATAGCTTGGTATGCACAAAATACCAACATTCCCACCAATAATGAGGCCAATATACTAGCCCCTCACTAGGTTTAAAAATTACCCTATATAAGGTTATCTAAACCCTAATTATTGAAGGGGATTTTGATCTCATAATTGGGAAAATATGAAAGGCAAATTTAATCATAGGAATAAGATATCTAGATAAACAATGGAAATTATTCCACCCTCTTCTAGAAATCATCAATTATCTTAAATACTTTGATTATTTTATTATGTCTTTGTAACCAAAGAAAGGGGAATGTAGTGGAAAACATCATTGCTACTATGGAAACCATTCTTTGTAGGGTTTTTCAAATAACTTGATTCTAAGACATGCATTTTGGTTCAAAACACTACCCTCCCACCTCACTCACCTCATTCAACATGAGAAAATTGATGTGGGGGACAAAATAATGGTATCCCCATTCCATGTCCCATTGAAAAGAGCTAAATGGGAACATAGCTACAAATCCTAGTTATAATATGATTGTGACCCTCAAGGGTCGAATCTCTACCATGAGGCTCATACATTGTAGGTCAAAAGAAAATGTATTAGTGGGAGTTGAAAACTAATGGAAAAAAACTACTATGAAGCAACACATGGTTAATAAGCTACAAGGATCTCAATTGCCTCAAGTTGCACTTGAGGTTTTCTCTCCACAACTTATGCAATGGTATATTTACATCACTTTAAAGGTTTATATTCATAATCAATATCATGTGATGGATAAAGTTAATGAGGTTAGCACAAAGGTGATATAATTGAGATTCAAATTTTTTACAGAATTGTTCGGTGAGATATGAATGCAGTCTGAAAATGCTTTCATATTTAATAGGACATGTGGTGTCCCATGCAACTCTACATCATTAGAGACATCCAAACAAAGGAACGAATTATGCACTTCAATTATATTAGCATCCATACTTAGATGACATATGGAAGGTGTCATAGGTTGGAGGCATGAAAACCAATGCAAGAGAGTAATAACATACAAGATCATAGCTTATAATGGGATCAAACTATCAAATTATTGTTATACAAATCCTTCCTTGATTTAGCCATAATTTGTTTGGAATGGTAGTGTATACCTTTCCTTATTTTATGGAAAGAGTCCACATGATAAGCATACCATAAACATTCTATGAAATTGGATGAAGGATGGTAGATCAACTCCAGCACCAAGTAAGTGGAAACAATGTGGAAGGAATGGTATTAATGAATGAGTATTTGAGTGGTTCCTCAATATTCAAGAAAATATGAGGTGACATATTACAATCCTACCTACATTTAATATTCTACACCTGGCTTCAAGCAACTTCACCCATTTAAAGCATCTTGATAAATGGAGGAAGTGTGTGCCTTGTTATTAGATTATCCATTGTGGTCAAAGGACATATGGAAGGCATTTCATGTTATGATGATGGTGACTAGTGCAATATTAGAACAACAATCAAATTATTTCAAAGTACATGGATCATAATGTAATGTGGCACAATTTACTACCAAATAAATCATGTTAAGGTTCATTAGTAGTCACACTTTCTCGATGATAGTTCAAACACTACCAACTCAATGGATCATTGTGACAAGAAGGGCTTATAATCTGATTTGGCTTGGGGGATCTACCTTGTAGTGTAAACCCACGCCTATATATAACAAATTTTCCTCCATATTGGCAACAATGCATCAATTTTGTGGTTTTAAGTCTAAAGGCCATGAGGTGGTTAATGAGCGGAGGTTTGACAAACATGCCAAGTGCTATCCAAAGTCTTTGTTGAGCATAAATGCAACACCAAATCACCAGGTGCATTATACATTTGTATCCAATGATCTATATTTGATCATTATATTATTTTTCATCCATATTGATGCTTTTAGAGTGGAAAAGTTGGAGGAATAACCTCATAAGACCATTTTTACTGGTGGGTCCCAATTTGACGAATTGGGGTTTGAAACCTTATGGAAGTAGTTTGAGGAATTAAATGACATTTTTTTAGGGTAAAACTTTTCCACTTAGGTAGAGCACCCCATAGATTTATTCTACATTGATATACTTTCCAATGACATAAGGAAGACCTTAAGCAAAGCCATATGCAAAAGTTTTCCTACTTGAAAGTTGACCTTCTTGATTTGACCACCAAGATTCAAAAGGATGCCACATTAGCCCCATTAATCATGGAAAAGGGGCTAGCCATGTGATCATGATGAATAAAACTCTAGAAGAATCAATATTGTAACTCTATTTAAGAGTTGGAGTCAAACTTAACCACTAGTAGGCTATCGAGTTGTGTTATAACCGAGACACTAAAAGGAAATGGGGTTCCATTCTATTGTTGTGCATTCTTTTCCATAGATGAGAAGAGTAGTGGGGGGGGGGGGGGGGGAGAGAGAGAGAGGAGAGTTTATACTATAGTATTCCATGTGCCACAAGTCTCACTCGAATTGTATTTGCATTTCTCCATTAAGGGAAAGAGAGAGCAGAGCAACGTCACTTTTCAGTTGGTTTTTTCTCCTATAAGGGTTTCCTAGATCATGTCTTGTGTTCATTGTGGTTTGTGAATTTTATTTCATTGTTATATATTTTCCATATTTTATCTATTGCATGCATTAGCATAACACAATAATTGATGAATCTAGAAATCTAAGGATAAATTATGCCTCATATTGAAGATTTTATATTTTCAAATATATTTTAGTAAATATGTTGTGACGAACTGTCGAACTGAATATCCACTATAGTTTACAAATCCTATTGGCATCAGAGCAAGTTCCTTTGGGAATTTTATGTGAGGTTTCAAGTGTAATTCCCCCAGCCTCCTACTAGGGTGCATTACATGCCCTTGTTACCCTTGTAACTTGAATTTTCTACTACTTTTCATTTGATCTATTTCCAGTGACATATGTTATGCATGTCTAATGCATTCTATGATGTAATGCACTCATTTATAGGGATATAATTGCATAATAACACCATTTTCAATTACAAGAAATAATAATTAATATAATGGAATTTAAATAACATTAAAAATAACACTTATCTAATAAAATATACCAACTTATTGTAGACCTTAGACATTATGCTCGTATCTCTCAACAGCGAGTCACCCTCAAAATGGGGCTTTGACTCCACAAGGTAGTGTCTTACCTAAACCTAAGTATATACTAGTACCATAGATAACCAAGTTAAGATACGAAACCCAACAACCTCCAATCAACAAGTTCACATCCCCCATCGGCCCCACAACCCAAGTAGTGCACCACCTTCTTTGCAATAACGATCTCTTAGGCTATGCACCTACCTTTACGGTGTCCAACTTAGCCGACTAGGGATGTTCTAAAGCCTTGTGGGTTCCAGGACTTCCTATTGCCTCATGGGCCTTTAGATGCCCCTCTAACCTCACACCGGGCAACCCATCCCATTTTTCCTCATGTCATAGGATCATCCCTTGTTTCCCATCTAGGGTGTCCAGTCACCTTTCCCATAGTATGATCATGTATAAAATGTGTCCCATAACACTATCACCTTCACTTCTATATGCATGTTACTTCTTGACACATGGAACCCCACTAAAGCCACTTTATGGACTTAAGTTAAAACATGTTCACTTTTTAATTAGGATTATTTTAATAATATCTTAAGCCATACAAATCCCCCTATTTCGCACTCATGGAGTCTTAGCCCTCGATATTGCTGCAAAATCTGACTCAATCTCCAATAATAATATATTTTATTAATGTGTATGTAATTTTGTATTTACAAAACTAAGCTCTTCGGTCCCCAAAACTATTAGAATAATGATCATTTGTTATGTTCTAAAATAATTATTGTTATGTCTCGAAGATTTTATTTTAGATGGAGAATTATTACTTGAGATATTTGTGGAGAGATTGTAGAGAATTTGTTGAGGGATTTTAGGACATGATTGAATCGAGCATTTACTCATATGCATGTATAAATATTTGTTTTATTAATGAAAAGGTTTGAAATTATCATATAATTGCTAAAGTTGTGCATTTGATCCATATTTTGTTGGTGTAATAACCTTCATCTGTTATCAGATTATGGTGTTATGTGACCATTATGTGAATGATAGAGTTGAGACATGTGAAGAGTTGAGGTATGTGTTGAAGAAAGGATGCGTGTAGAGTATGTGCCCCTGCATGGAAGAAGAAGAGTTGAATGTGTAATTAATTTTGGTGCAGTAGAGGAGATGACCTATGTGTGGAGGAAAACACATCTGTGACCATGGCAAGGGGTCAAACAAAGGTGAAGTAATATATTTTTAAAAAATAAAGTGTGAGAAGCATGGACCTTTTTCCTATTTATAAACATTGAACAAAATATATGAGAATAACTGAGTTGGTCATTGTATTGGGTTGTGACTATTCTGTCATGGTATGGTCATTGTATCAAGTTGTGGTTGGTGTATCATGGTATCATCGTTGTGTAACCTGCGTGGTGCAATCTATGTATGAAGAGTTGAGATAGAGTGGTGTAACCTACATTTGAATAGTTGGGATAACATGGAAGAGAGACAACCCAATGTGGAGCAAGAATTAAAGTGCTGTGTTGACATTGTGTGCAGTGGACAAGCATGGAAAGTCATTCACGAAAGGCATGGAGTTTCAGTGCGTTTGTTCCAGTAGCTAGGATGGACATAATCTGGATGGTTATTGCATTGGTTGCGTAGTGTAAGTGGATAATTCACCATATGGATGTTAAATCAACTTTCTTGAATGGTTATGTAGATAAAGAAATCTATGTATAGAAGCCTAAAGGTTTTGAGATTCCATGAAAGGAAAGCCATGTGTACTGGTTAAAAAAGGGTTTGTCTGGTCTAAAGCAAGCACCAAGTGCTTGGTATTTAAGAATTGATAAGTATTTCTAGGATCATTGCTTAGTCAAGAATTCATCTAAACCCAGTCTTTATAAAATTTAGTCAAGTCAAGGCATTCTTATTGTTTCACTTTATGTTGATGATATAATCTTTAAAAAAGCATTTTTATTATGATAATAAAAAGTTTTCATACAATTGTTCTTAAGCCATGCTGGGCTCATTAGTACATTCACAGCTCAACCCTCAGGGAGCTTTTCTGCTGATTGTATACAGTAGTATTGTCCACATAAGTGTAAAACCGGAGTCTCCTTCAGAACAAACCCCGTACAGTTCAAAAAAGTATGTCCGCCAGCAACCGAAATGTTCCAAAATAATATAAAGAGGTCTGTATACTATGAGCTATTGCCGAAAGATAAAACTGCTAAGGAAAAATATATACAAAATTATAACAGTATAAAGAGGAACTGTAAAAGGTGCCGTAAAAAATTGATCATAGAGATTACTGTTGCTGATCATAAGGAGGTTGGTCTGTTCTGTAAGACTGCATGTATCTCTTCTATCTGCCCTGATCCTGTTGTAGACCAGCCTAGATAGCTGATCTGCTTCTTCGTTCTTTCCCTGTAGATATGGCATAATGTGTTAAAGAGGGTCTTCAGATATAAAATCTCTTCAACAATTGTCATCAAAATTTGATTTTGACAAGCAGCTTTGATCCAATTTATAACATTAGAGAATCTATCTGTAGAGTTTATGTTTTTGTGTTGTAGCCAGCATAATAGGAGACGAAGGGAAGAAAGTTCTGCATAATTATTTGTTCCTGTACCCAGTCCTTTTAGAGTATGTTCTGAATTGATATGTATGCACATGCCTGCACCAGCCCTATTGTTTTGTGAGGCTCCATCAAAGAAACCACAAGGGATATCCTCCTGTATAATGATGTTATTTTGGTTTGATCTGGATTTTTTTTTCTCAGGAGGAGGCAGAGCAGAATAAATGGTTGTGATATTAGTTGATGATATAATCTATACATGGAACCATTTTGAATTATTTCAAAGGTTTGTCACATATGATTATTGAATCTAAAATGTTAGATGATTTTGGTGAGTTTCATTATTTCTTGCGTATTTGATCCAGGTGGATATTGGTGGCCAACTACTTATTCCACCTAGACCCCCTAGTCAGTTTCATCTGTTTCCTTGTTCATTTCAACATTTACTATTTTTAGCTGTTTTTGAGGTCCTGAACTTTCGAAGCATTTTTGACCCCCTAAACGGTGTTTTGTTTGGGTCCACGACAAGCCCGTAGTCATGAGCAGGGGCCTATGGTAAAACCTGTAGTACTTGGCGAGACCTTTCCAACAAGGTATCATACGTGCCAAACGAAGATAATATGACCAAGTTACAACCCCGAGAAGTTGGCTACCTAACTAACACCAACAGCGCCCACAAAATCTTGGTGTTACATCTCCTGGAGTTAGGGTTTTGGTTTTTTATGGTTTTCTCATGTTTTCCAATAATAAATAGGCCCTTAAGCCCCATTGTAACACATTTCAAAGGCATGTAGCCAGCACATCTCTTCTGAGAGATAAACTACCATCGCCCAAGTTATCTTATTTCCATTCTCTTTGTAAGCATAATTCAATGTTTTTCTATTAATGAAATGAAGTGTTTTTCTGTTGTATCTCTGTGTTTATGATTATATCTGTAAGTTGTTGCGTTCTTGTTTAAGTTCAGATTAGTGGTATCAGTGTGGTTTGCTCTTTCTTTTTTTTTCTTTGCAGGTCCCTAATGAGGTTCAGGTATAAGGAGTTAGGGCTTGATCTGGTTGAACCATTGCAAGATCAGCCTCGCAAAACCCGACGACCTCCCATGGAAAAAGAAAAGAAAGATGAGGGGGCAGGAGATCCTTTCAAAATATTGCTCGAAGAAGCCCTCGAGCAACAGAGGGACGCGATGATGGATAACTTTGCCCAGATCCTTCAACGACTTCCCACTGGCGATGTATCTTCATCCAACAACCACTCTGGAGGCGCCACTCCTTTTAAGGTACAAGTTAACTTCGATATTCCCATATTCAAAGCCCAGATAGATGCAGAGGCCATAGATAAATGGTTAAATCTGTTGGAAGGATATTTTTCAATTCATGAATTTTCCAATCGGGAAAAGATTACTTTTGCACTTCTCAAAGTCACCTCACACGTCAAGGAATGGTGGGAAGCCTACTGTGAACAAAAAGACGAGAGTGAAACCTTGTTTTTTTAGCCACACTCACTTGGAATTTTTTCTGAGACGCCATCAAGGAACAATATTACCGTGTTGGGAGCTATGAAGACAAATACATAAAGTGGACCATGCTACGACAGGGAAGGGACCAAGATGTGCCAGAGTTCACAAATATTTTCCATACCCTTTGCACAAAGCTGGGTATCAGGGATACTGAGCGACATTTGGTGCTCAAGTACCGCACTTGTATACACAAGTACATCTAGGAGGAGATGGAGTTCTTGGACATTTCCTCGCTCGACACGGTGTATCGATACGCTGTCAAGATTATGCATAAGTTTAAATAGGAGAAGAAGAACTTTGGATCTACAAATCCAAAGCAAGGAAAAGGTGTCCCCAAACCACAGAACAAAGGACCAAGCTAAGGTAGGGCTACCCAATATAGCCTGCCGAAGATGCAAGCAAAGAACAACACCATGAAGATGAAGAAGGGCACGGGAAAATGTTGTGAGTTCCATGAGAGCTCCAATCACAAGACAAGTGATGTCGGGCCAAGCAGTCAATGGTGGCCAAGCTGAAGGCTTCTGAATCAGACGCAAGTTTCGACTCTGAATCAAAACCTGATAAGGGAACTAACAGAGGGAAGCAGATCATTGATGCAGAGCCCAGTGCCAATGTGGCCACACTCAAGATCTAGAAGATTGAACCTGAAGATCCGTAGGAGGGGGAATGCCTCTTCCACTCACAAATGTGGGTGAAGGGTTCTCCACTGCAGTTCATTTTCAAGAGCAGGAGCCAAAAGAATCTCATTTTAGCAGAGGTCGTGAAGCGGCTAGGTCTAAAGACTATGGCACATCCACAGTCGTACACCATAGGTGGCTTCACCAAGGAAGAGATATTCACATCAACCAACAGTGTCGCCTTCCTACAACATCAAGCCCTTCACGGATGAAGTATTGTGTGACGTTTCACCTCTTGAAGTTTGTGAGGTATTGTTAGGAAAACCATACTTGTGGAAGCAACATGTTGTATATGGGTCTCGACCTCACTCTGTGATTATTAATTTGGCTTATAAGTTTTACAGGATACCAAAGGTAGCCCCACCTACCGCCATCTCTTTGATCACTACAAAGCAATGCAGTAAGATCATTTCCTAGATTTTTTTTCTCATGATTCACCCCCAAGGCAAGAGGAAGGTTTTGGCCACGACTTCCAGGTAGGGCTCCTCTCCACAAAAATAACAACAGATGGACAAGGTCGTGGAGGAGTACAGGGATATTTTCGCCTCACCAACAGGGGTACCTCTGCACTCTCAGGTCAAGCACTCCATCGATCTGACCCCAAGTGCGTCGTTTCCCAATGGACCGATATATCGACGCTTTTTCTGGGGAATGATGAGATAAAGAGGAATATTAAGGAACTATTTCATAAAGGGCACATCAGGCCAAGATCGTCACCTTGTGGGAGCCCGATTGTATTGGTACAGAAGAAGGATGGGACCTGGAGGCTCTGTATTGACTATCGAACGTTGAACAAGATCACTGTCTGGAATAAGTACCCAATCCCGCAATTTGATGACCTTTTGGACCAAATCAAAGGGGCCAAATATTTCAACAAGATTGACTTGAAGTCAGGTTATCACCAGGTGCCTATTGAACCCTCCGATGTGTGGAAGAATGCCTTTAAATCAAAGGAGGGCCTTTTCAAATGGTTGGTCATGTCGTTCGGGTTGATGAACACCCCTACAACCTTCGTGAGACTAATGGATGACATCTTGCAACCCTTCACCAATGAATTTGTGGTGGTGTATTTAGATGGCATCTTGATCTTCAACCATAGTTGGGAAGAGCACCTCCACCATATTCAACAAGTCCTTTAGACCCTGTGACAACACAAGCTGTGTGCTAACTTGGAGAAATGAAACTTTGGCCTAACCTAGGTTCAATATCTGGGATACATCATTGATGAGCAGGGTGTATATGTGGATCCATCCAAGATACGAGTCATTTGGGATTGGTTAGCCCCAACCACTTTAATAGAGCTTCCTAGATTTTTGGGTCTTACCAATTTCTATCGTAGGTTTGTGTTGGGGTTCTCTCATATCACTTGGCCTTTAAGTCAAGTCACCAAGGGTAGAGTGAAAGCAAAGATTTTTTGGCCAGAAACCCAACAAAAAAAGTTCTTCGAGTTGAAGAATCACCTCCGTTCTGCACCAGTTCTCACATTACCGGACCTGTAACAACCATTTCAGATTGAGACAAATATCTCCAACTATGCTATTGGTGTGGTTCTTACTCAGCAGGGGAATCCAGTGGCTTACCACGATGAGACACTTTTAGACACAGTCCGAAAGTACCCCACTTACGATAAAGAAATGTATTCCATTATGCAGACCTTCCATCAATGGAAGCATTACATTTTGGGGAAGGAAACGGTCATCCACACAGACCACCTACCTCTACAGTTCATACAAACACAAGGGAAGTTGCAGAACAATCACCATAAAAAATGGTCCACATATCTGCAACAGTTCCATTTGAACATTGAGTATAAGAAGGGTAGAACCAATAACGTTGCTGAATGCCTGAGTCGACCACCAGTCATGGCATTGATCACTGTGCTCGACTCCTGTGGGTGGAAGACATCGGGGTGGATGCATCTTTACAAGAGCGATATAGAATTTGGTAGCATATACCAAACACTCTTGGAAGGGAAGCAAGTTCTGAATTTTCACCTTCAGGATGCACTGTTATGCCACTTGGGACACATCTATGTTCCTTCAGGTGAGCGTGCCAAGATGACTTGGGAGGCACACTATAGTCGTGTCGCTAGACTTTTCGGAGTAGAGAAAATAGTGGCAGTATTGCAGAAGTATTTTTATTGGCCGAAACTTCGTCAGGATGTTGGGAAGTACGTTAGATCCTACACCGCCTGCGCCATTTACAAACCAACCATCAAGAAGAAAGGTCTGTATACTTCTCTACCTACTCCTAGCTGACCTTGGGAATCTGTCTCCATGGATTATATGTCGGGCCTTCCTTCTACTAAGCACGACAACAATCACGTTTTTGTGGTTGTTGACATATTCTCTAAGATGGCCCATCATGGTGGCCTGCAAGAAGAGTATCACAATAGAGGCCATTACTAAGCTCTTCTTTGAGCAAGTGTGGGTACATTTTGGGATCCCATAGTCCATTGTCTTAGATCGGGACAACAAATTCCTGAGTGCATTTTGGTCAATTCTTTGGTCAATTCTGGATATAAAAATTACTAATTCCACGACTTTCCATCCCCAAACTGATGGCGAAATAAAGGTTGTCAGCAAGATGATCGTACACATTCTACGGATGTACAAATCGAAGCATCCATGCACGTGGGATGGAAGTCTCCCCTATGTCCAACACAGCTACAAAAAAGCTCTCCATAGCTCAACATGCCACAACCCCGTTCAGGTAGGGCTGGGATTTCAACCATTATGCCCCATTGATGTGGCCATACCATTTGTAGCCACTCAAGTAGGTTCGTCTCACGTTCAATCTAAAGTTGAAAGGGATAACAACTTCATTGAGCGCATTCAACACATCTGCCAATAGGTCCATGATATATTAGACAAAGCCAATGCTAAGTACAAGCAACGCCATTATCAACATCAAGTGCCTCAAAAGTTCCAGGTGGATGAAAATGTTTGGCTATGTTTGCAGAAGGAGCACCTTGCTGGACCCCAATGCAAGGTTCGCCCACTCCGATACGGGCCATACACCATCACTAAGGTTGTCGGTGACAATGCCTTCGAGCTCAACATCCCATCGTTCCTTGGTTTGCACCCAGTGTTCAATGTAGATCACCTTCAACCATACTTTCCACCATTGTTGGACACATCTGACATTGCAGAACAACTCACACCAACAAATCTCAACCCAGACTACATGGAACAAGCCATAACTGATCAGATCATGGACACACAGACCAAGAACACTCACCAATAGAGGATACAACCATATCAAATTGTTAAAGCAGGTCAACTCCTTCACCAGGGCAAGTGGTTCACCAAGGACAAGGTTCAACAAAAATTTCCTCACCTCATGGAGGCTCTGCATGCAATGGTGATCATTGCTTCCTAAGGGGGGAGGAATGATCCAAGTGGATATTGGTGGCCACCCACCTTTTCCACATAGATGCCCCAATCAGTTTCATATGTTTCCTTGTTCATTTTAGAATTTACTATTTTTAGCAGTTTTTCAGGTCCTAAACTTCTGGAGTAGTTTTGACCCCATAAACAACATTTTTTGGGGTCCGCAATAGGCCCATAGCCATAGGCAAGGGCCTATAGTGAAACCTATATTAATCAGCGATACCCTTCCAATAAGGTATCCTACATGCCAAATGGAGATAATATGACCAAGTTATGATCCCAGGAAGTTGGCTGCCCAACTAACCCTAACGAGGCCCACAAACTCTTGGTGTTACATCTCCTGGGTTATGGTTTTGGTTGTTTAGGGTTTTCTCATGTTTTCCAATAATAAATAGGCCCTTGAGCCTCATTGTAACATAGTTAAGAGGCATGTAGCCACCACATCTCTTCTCAGAGATAAGCTACCATCGCCCGAGCTATCTTATTTCCATTCTGTTTGTAAGCATAGTTCAATATTTTTCTATTAATGAAATGAAGTATTTTTTTGCTGCATCTCCGTGTTTATGATTATATCTGTAAGTTGTTGTGTTCATTGAATTATGGCAAAGGAAGATGGTTTTCTTAAGTCACATGCCAAGTATACTTGGGATATTCTAAAAAGTTTAACATGTTGAGTTGCAAACTAATTGCAATTCCTTTAGCAATTAGGTTGAAGTTATACTAAAATGATGAATCCAATCCAGTTGATGATACTCTATATTGTCAATTGGTTGGTTTGAATTTTGATCTACCCAACTACACCTTGACCAGATATATCTTTTGTAGTCAACATGTATCTAAATTTATGTCAAACCCCAAAGAATTTCATTGGAGGGCATGTTGGCTATGGCTTAATATATATATCTACAAAGGATTTCAGGTTGACTGGTTATACATATTCAAATTGGACAAGTTGCATGGATGATAGGAAATAAAATTTAGGGGATTCATTCGACATGGGTTCAACAATAATGACTTGGAGTATTAAAAATAAAGCCATTGTTCCTCTCTTCGTAGCAAATCAGAGTATAGAGGAATAGTAGTAGTTTCTTGTGAAGCAATATAGTTAAGAAGAATTTTGGAAGATCTTCTTGAGCAACAGGAGAAACCTACTTAGTTGGTTTGTGACAATCAAAGTGCTATTAAAATGACCAAGAATCCATTTTTTCACAAAAAGACCAAAGACATTGATATTCAATATCGTTATTTTCAAGAATTGGTTCAACAATGTTGATCAAGATCATGTATTGTAAAATAGAAGATCAAGTCACAAATATCTTCACTAGGGCACTCTCGAAGGAATTTTTTTGCAATTTCAGAGATAATCTTGGGATTTCTCCTAATGATCATTATGGGGGAGAAATGTTAGAATAGTGATAATTTGTCATATTCTAGAATTATTATTGTTATGCATTTGTTATCTCTCGAAGGATTTATCTTAGATAGAGAATTATTAGTTGAGATAATTGCAGAGAGGTTGTAGGAAAAATGTTGACAGATTGTAGGACATTATTGAATTGAGTATTTTCTCATGAGCATGTATAAACATAGGTTTTTCTTAAGGAAAAGGTCTGAGATTGTCTTATCATTGCTAAATTGTGTGTTGCTCCATATTTTGTTTGTGTAATTGTTGGGTATGTGTTATATTCTTTGCATGATTAACCATGTTCCTAACATGGGGAGTTTCTCCCCCATATAACTATCGTCATGAGCAGGGGGATGATACTTTTATATATCCCTCCCTAGCATGGTCTTTTGGACCTGCACCCCTAAAGTGAAATTTTTGAAAATTTTGCCTTGTGAAATATTGTAATTTCATAGTCAATTGAACTTGTTTATCATTAGGTCGCATATCTAATGATAGAATTTATGTTGTAGTTTTTTCCATAGAAGGAAACTCTCTTTTAAGAGGGAATCAAATAGCAGTTATCAAATCATGATAGATGTTAAAAAAATAAAAATAAAAATCATTATGTTTTCCCTGATTTTTGGTTTTAATGATAAAATATTTATGTTAGAGTGTGTGTTTTCTATTGCATATTTTATGTTTTTTGTTTGCAACAATTAATTATACAGGGTTAAAACCTACATTTGGTATCAATTTTTTTTTTCTTCAAGGGGATGTCTTTGTGGCTAAGGGGTTTAGCTTAGGCTTGTGGTAGGAAATGTTATAGTGCAAGATACATGAAAGTGATTCTTGTGGCGAAAAGGATGTGGTGAGCAATTCAAAGAGAGAGATCAAGAAATTCAATGGGAAAAGTTTTGAGTTGTGGAAGCTCAAAATGGAAGATTTGTGCGTAGACAAAGATCAGTGGATCATTGATGTCAACGGGAGAGTGGAATGAATTGGATCAAAAGGAAAAGAACAAAATATGATTTTGTCTCTCAAATTCAGTATTACTAATGTTTCAAGGGAATCTACTACAAACGATTTGTGGGTCAAGTTAGGGGCTTTATATTAGTCTAAGTTCATGGTGAATAAATTGTTCCTATGTGTTGTAGCTAAATCTTGCACCATGCAACCCAATTGCAGCAAGAGGCAAGGAAAGCTCCCTAGAGACAACCTATGGGTTGATTGTAGACCAGTGCCTAGGACATCTTAAATAGAGGAGTGCTTGTAAGGTTATATGTGAGGGGGTTGCAACACTCCAATTGTCACGTAAAAAAAAGGGTATGAGGGGGCTTGGTTCATTCCTCCAAAGGTATGAGTTATGTACTTCAGGTATTCCCTCACACACACAGTTCCCAAAAGTATCACATAGAACAACGGAGGTTGATTACTTCAAAGGGGATTACAACTTAATAGGCTTTGTTGGGTAAATGATCGAGGATGAGGAGGAAGAGTAACTCATCATAGGGAGCTTACAGCATCAAGAACCCTATGCATAACACATAGAGCTTGCAGCTCTAAGAATTCCAATACTTATTTGAGTCAGAAGCAGATATAATGGGAAGAAGAGAGGTTGGGTGCTGTGATTCATGAAGAGAAGCTATTAAAGATATGATTTCAATAATCCAGATAGGCACTAGCATTAACAATGTCGATACAAATGGATCTGTGAGGAACTACATGCACATGCATAACATATTGATACTAGCGAGTTTGTGAGGAGGTCTTGAGATATTTCTAACAACAGTAATCACATGAATTCAGAGAAGAATATAAATAGAATGGAATTAACAGGAGGATAACATACTATAATACTTAGAAGGGGGAATCACCACCATTTCTTTGCTATGTCTGAAAGATATGCCTATGTGAAGTAACATGGTCTAAAATACAAGTCATGCACTTACAAATATATGAGCCAAAAATTGTATCACAGAGTCTAATCCTCGCAGGTGAGAAATTTTAGAACCTTTGTATTATGTTTCATCCCCCTATTTATAAGAAGAGGGGGAGATCTTTGAATTACAATAAAAATATATGAGCTTGAGCCCCAGCTTTCATGCTAGACTAGCTATCTCGGCTTTGTCAGGCTATGCTACCACCTACCTAAGATTACAAAAGGGATCGAATGCCTTTCTTAAAAAATACAAAAATAAATGCTTAGAGAAAGAAAATTGAGAGAGGAAAGAGGAGGTGTCCCCTTGCTGCTTCAGTGGAGGCCTTGGATAGAGCCACGTCCCTGCTGTCATCAGGCTCTTTTCAGCTGCTTGAGGTGGTTCACTGCTGCTCGAATGGCTTCTGTCAATTCTCCTTTAAATGCTGAGTGACCTGTTCGGTGGAGTAGGGAGTGGAGTGGGAAAGGTGTGTGCCCGAGTGGTCCTTTGCTGCGTGACGAAGTAGAGCACCATGTCATGCCATTAAAACTTCATGAATCCTCCCCATATTGATCTGCAGCCATGCCATGTCTTATTTAATATCACCGTTGCTGACCCATCCACCCATTTAAATCTTTGTACAGTGCTATCAGTGTACCGTGCCGTGGGCCTTTAAATTATTTAAAATAGATGAATAAGTGGGAATTTTCAATTAACTCTTAGGCCCCCTTTATTTATAGCCCCTTTTATGAATTTCCTTATATGACCGGGGGCTGGAACTAAAGGCCCATGTGTTTGGCACTAAAGCCCTCAATAACAACGCGGGGGGAGGGATTTTTATTTATATCACAGAAGTCCCATATCGGCCGATTTCCTGAACGCAAAAACTTCATGAAATATGGCCTATGGAACATCACATCCGGGTGCCCTTTTTCTTATCACAAACACATGCAAGGACGAATTTCAGCGGAAGAGAAAGATTTACATTGTGCGATTACCGATTGCGATGGGTGATGTCGTCACTAGCATGTGTCACCCAATGAGTGGTGACACATGTCACCCGATAATGGCTCTGTCTCACCCCTTAAAATGTTGAAGTTGGGTGACACGTGTCCCCCGTATGATCACGTCACCCTCTGTACTGCCCCATTACTGTTGGAGTCAGCTACCCTGTCAGTTCTGAAGACCAATCAGAGGTCGCCACATGGCCCCCTTGGAGGAGAGAGGAAGAGGCCTGCGGAGCCATGTTTTTCCATGGTTTTCTTTGTAATTAAAAATTGGCCCTCCTCGACGATTTTGGTCCATACCGCAATATCGACGATTTATTATAGTTTCAGACCTTTGAACCCACCGATCTGCCAATCGCTGATACCACGTGAAGGAGAGAGAAGGGGAGGCCCGACTCTAGTTTTTCGATGAAATTCCTTTGTTAATGGTTTTCTTGGGCCCTCGACGTTTTTACCTTATACCGCAACATCGGCCCCCGCAAGGTATTTTAAGTTAAGAACCTGCTGATTTGTGGGACTGCGAGGTCATCGAGATGCGGTATGCAGGGCCCTGCGGGAACCTACGGGATTGTGGGGTCCCCAGGATGCGGGATGCAGGATACTACCATGTGGAGGAGAGAGAAGAAGGGTGGTCTGCTCTTGCTTTGTTAACCTTTTTCTTTGTAAACATTTTTTGGCCAGACCCAAAACTTTAACACTGCATCGCAATATCGTCCCCCACAAGGTTTTTGAGTGTTGGCCCATTGTTTCGTCGGTGTGCTGATAATGCAGGATTGTGGGATTCACTATGCCCAAGACCCCTCGACTGTCGATATGCGATATGCTTTGTGCCCGGACCCGCTGATTGCTGATATGCGATATCGACAATGAGCCTCTCGGGTCCCGATTGTGATTTTTCCTCCATACTTAGCCATTTTCTTCAATCAGCTAGGCCTTTCAGGGATAATCTTCAATAGGGTCTAACGTTTGATCTAGGAACCCCTCTTTAGACTTCTATATACCACCAGAAAGATTTTTCTAAGTACTACACAATGGAGAGGGTCCCATATAGCTCTAAAAACTTCTGTGGCTCATAATTTGGCATCAAACATCACTATTATTTGGCTTTTGAAGAAACTGATGACTTGTGAAGCAATGAGTGACAACATTGGCTCCTACTAGGGATAGTGCCTTGCTAGAAAAGTGTTGTGAACCTGCAAACCAATATCCTTCACCATTGGGCATGGATTCAATAATAAATGAATCTTTGAAACCAACAAAATCTCCATGGGACTTTCCTCCTCAATCTAAAATGTAGAAATAAAAAAATCTAACAACTGGAAAGTAAATGCTCAGCTGGTGAACTTATTTATATACACTCCTACTTATGCACAGGGCTCAATTCACCTAAGTGAGTTCAACCCTCCAATGGAGCCAAGCCAACATTAGAGTACTGGGCCTTATGCCTTCATATTGTTGAAAAATAAAAATTAAAATAGACATGCACCATAAAAAATCTTCAAACAAGGAACCTGATACATGCTCTTGAAATAACCTATGCTGACTTAAGTATAGGCTCATGTACGCAGCCACAGGGTAATGGAATAGATAAGGAATGTTTATAGAAATATTGCATCGTGGGTCGGAGCCTCTTTACTAGCCTCCGTTTCTTGTGCAGCTTCCCATAATAGGAATTGTGGAGGCTCTGCATCACTTGACTCTTTATCAAAGTCATATTCATCAAAGGAAGAAAACATTAAACTCGGCCAAATCATACCCCTGAGGGTTTATTTGAAGGGTGAAGATGTTTCCTTCCTCTCTTTCTTGCTCAATGGGTGATGCCTCTTGATGCGAGTGGATGTTTTCTTGGAACAGAGCTCCACAAACATCTTCAATAGATTCATCAACCTCAGGATTGTTTTCATCATTACAAAATTTGCAGGAATCTTCAAACAGAGCATTCGGTATATAAAATGTCTTGTAATATTGACGGAATGTTGTATGGAAACATTTCAATTTAGATATGCTGCCCTGAGGTAGTGTTTTAAAACAAACCCTAGCATCCACCTCTAAAGACAATTTGAACAACTTCATTAGTACATCTTCAAGAAGAATACCTTGTTGCTCCATGCATTCATGAAAGTCTTTGAGGTGCTGGTCAGGTCTTCTCTTTGAGTTCCCACTGAATTTAGGAAAATAACTATCCCACTCATGAAATAAAGGAACATGGTTAGGATAACCAGCAATGGAAGAGAAATCCAGTGGGGCAAATTGGTTGGCCAAGAATGCAGGAAGGGCCATCTTGAAAACCTCCCTATGTGATTTATTTCATCTTCGAAAGCAAGGAGAGTTTTCAACTGATGTAGCATCAGAGTGAGTATGGGGCTGCTTAAAATCTAGGATGATCAAAATAGATATATGGACAGTGGAATCGCCAGGATGTTTACCATAAAATTGACAGTGGAGTTGCCAAGGTGAGAGATCTTCAACCCACACTTCCTATGCTCACCTAATAGAGGAAATGAAATGTTTTTTCATACCCAGGGAAAAATATTCTAATCCATTCCCCGACAATGACGCCAGAAAGATGTTGTAGCTAAATCTTGCACCATGCAGCCCAAGTGCAACAAGAGGCAAGTAAAGATCCCTAGAGATAGCCTATGTGTTGATTGTATACCAATGCCTATGACATCTTATATAGAGGAGTGCTTGTAAGGTTATATGTGAGGGGTTTAAAACACTCCAATTTTCACGTAAAAAAAAAGGTATGAGGGGGCTTGGTTCATTCCTCCAAAGGTATGAGTTATGTACTTCAGGTATTCCCTCACACACACAGTTTCCAGAAGTATCACATAGAATAGCGGAGGTCGATTACTTCAAAGGGGATTACAACTTAATAGGCTTTGTTGGGTAAATGATCGAGGATGAGGAGGAAGAGTAACTCATTGTAGGGAGCTTACATCATCAAGAACCCTATGCATAACACATAGAGCTTGTAGCTCTAAGAATTCCAATACTTATTTGAGTCAGAAGAATATATAATGGGAAGAAGAGAGGTTGGGTGTTGTGATTCATGAAGAGCAGTTGTTAAAGATATGATTTCAATAATGCAGACATGCACTAGCATTAACAATGTTAATACAAATGGATCTGTGATGAACTATAGGCACATGCATAACATATTGATACCAACGAGTCTATGAGGAGGTCTTGAGATATATCTAACAACGGTAATCACATGAATGCAGAGAAGAATATAAATAGAATGGAATTAACAGGAGGATAAGACACTGTAATACTTAGAAGGGCGTGTTATCACTCCTTCGGATCTCCAAGGCTGAGGAAGAGTCCAACTGAGGTAACCACAGACCAATCTTTTGACTTGGTAGCTAGCCCTACCAAGCCAGAGAGGGCTCTCTCCAAAGGATCACAACCAAGAGGACTGGATAGATTAGGGTTTTAGGCTAGATATGGTAAGCATAGGTTGTTTAATTTGATTTGGTGGGGTTGTTGGAAGAGGTTTAGGTAAAAAAATACTAGGTCAAGGAAAATGAGGGTATGATTGTAGACATTTGATGGAGCAAGGTAGGTAGGCACTCAAACACTTTAATGTTATGAAGTGAGATGGATAAGACTGGTGAGGTGCTAGAAAGAGCAAGACAAGCATGTATTATTTCTAAACTGAAGAAACTGGACAAACTATGTAGATTTCCCCAAAATAGAGCGTATAAAATGTATTTAGCTCATCAAATTGAAAATCAACATATCATAGAAGTGAAGTGAAGTATGGGAGTACAAAACATTCAAACATATGCAACATAAGAAGAAACTAAGTCAAAATTCCATACCACAGGTATTCCATCAAAATAGCTACAACTCATTCATTAAATTCTGCCAAATACTGATTACACTAGTGTCTCTAATCAATAGCCTAGCATCCAACTAATTCGAACTCTTTCTTACTTCAAATGATGAAGTATTTATACAAATTCTAAACTAAAATATCTTGATAAAAATTTCAATATCTTTTTACAAATACCGTAAATTGTTTTACACAAATAGAAATGAACTGTAGGACATTAAAAACTAATGTATATACTTGGCACTATCATTATGTATTTTTGTTGACAAGGAAGATAAATTCGAATTTGATTGCAACTCTTAGTTGATGAGGTGGCTAACTGTCTTTGAACATTTTCCTCCCGAAATCCTACAAAATAGGGTCCATTCATCCCTTTGTATATCTCAATCCGAGATAGATCTATAAAAAGTGAGAGAGGTTATTATATACCAATATTGTTTTGAGATAAACCTCTCTCAGTTTCCAAAAATTCAGCTCCAGCTGTTCCCAATATTCTCTGCAAAAAGGTGGCTGAAACAGGACTTTACACAGTCCGAAAAATAGGTTGTAAAGATGTACATGTATCTCTCATTTTATAATATCTGTGTAAACTTTGAAGTAGGTTATTGTACTTTGGCATCTTAGGAACACAAAAGTCCTCTAGTTTCTCAAGATTCATCTTTTATTGGCCACAATATGTTTTGTAAATGTATATACAAATAGGAAAATTTTGGGAAAATATGTCTGCAAAGCTTCATTTGTATATCCTAAACCATAATAGCTGTTAGAAAACTGAGAGAGGTTTTTTTACATGAGGATGTTGGAAGAAAAAACCTCTTTCAGTTTCTGAAAATTAGTCCTCATTGGTTTGGAAACCATGTTTGAAATCAATATGGCGTATAGGAAAAAGCATAGTTTCAACTGATCATGAGACAGATGAATGATGTGGATGCAAGAGGTGACATGGCAATTGGGGAATGGAGGGTAACATAACCAGGAGTGCATGGGAAAAGTTCAAGGGAAGTAGATGGAGTGTAAATGAGTGAGTTTTTTTACTAGGGCTACCATCAGTGAGTAAATTTTTACATGATGACCTAGGTGGAATGATAAAAATTTCGACATGGGACACTAATATGATATAAAAGAGGAGTTTTGATCTTTGATGGCAGTATGAAAATACTGAATCTAATAGGGGGAATCACCACCATTTCTTTGATATGTCTGAAAGATCTACTTGTGTGAAGTAACATGGTCTAAAATACAAGTCATGCACTTACAGATTTATGAGCCAAAAATAGTATCACAGAGTCCAGCCCTCGCGGGTGAGAAATTCTGAAACTTTTGTATTATGTTTCATCCCCCTATTTATAAGAAGAGGGGGAGAAATTTGAATTATAATGAAAATATCTGAGCCTCAACCCAAAATTTCATGCTAGACTAGCTGTCTCAGTTCTATAAGGCTTTGCTACCACCTACCTAAGATTACAATAGGGATCAAATCCCTTTCTTGAAAAATATAGAAATAAATGCCCAGAGAAAGAAAATCGAGAGAGGAAAGAGGAGGTGTCCCCTTGCTGCTTCAATGGAGGTGGTTCACTATTTCTCGACCGACTTCTGTTAATTCTCCTTTAAATGCTTGAGTGACCAGTTCGGTGGAGTAGGGAGTGGAGTGGGAAAGTTGTCTGCCAGAGTGGTCCTTTGTTGCGTGACGAAGTAGAGCACCATGCCATTCCATTAATACTTCTTGAATCCTCCCTGTACTGATCAAGCCGCTCCATGTGTTATTTAATATCACCACAGTCGACCCATCCACACATTTAAATCTCCATACATTGCTATTGGTGTACTGTGCCGTGGGCCTTTAAATTATTTAAAATAGATGAAGAGGTGGGAATTTTCAATTAACTCTTAGGCCCCCTTTATTTAAAGCCCCCTTTATGAATTTCCTTATACGACCAAGGGTTGGAACCAAAAGCCCATGTGTTTGGCGCTAAAGCTCTCAGTAACTGTGTGAGGGGGGGGGGGGATTTTTCTTTATATCGCAAAAGTCCCACATCTTCCGATTTCCTGGACGCGAAAACTTCATGAAATATGGCCTATGGAACATCACATCCCAGGGCCCTTTTTCTTATCACAATCGCACTCGGGGAGGAATTTCGGTAGAAGAGGAAGCTTTACATTGCGCGATCATCAGTTGTCGATTGCGATGGGTGATGTCATCATTGCCACATGTCAATCAATGAGTGGTGACACGTGTCACCAAGCAATGGCTCCATCTCACCTCTAAAAATGCTGAAACTGGGTGACACATGTCCCCTGTACAACCACATCACCCTCTGTACTACCCTATTATTGCTGACGGCAGCTACCCTGTCAGTTCTGAAGACCAATCAGAGGCCGCCACATGGCCCCCTAGAGGAGAGAGAAAGAGGCCCGTTGAGCCCTGTTTTTCCATGCTTTCCTTTGTATTTAAAAATCAGCCCTCCCCGACGATTTTGGTCCATATCGCAATATCAATGATTTCTTATAGTTTCAGACCTGTGACCTCGTCGATCCGTTGATCACCGATGCCACATGGAGGAGAGAGAAGGGGAGGCTCAACCCTTTTTTTTTATGAAATTCCTTTGTTAATGGTTTTCTTGACCCCTCAACGTTTTTACCTTATACCGCAGCATCAGCCCCTACAAGGTCCTTAGCTTTTAGTGTTGGCATTATGATACATGTGTTTTCCTTGATGGAAACTCACATAGGTGACAGTTCACTATGCAACAGGTTAACAACAAAGGATTACAGATCACACTCTCGAGATTGAAGAAAGAGAATGGTTTAAGAAGTATACACTGGTTCACTTTGTCCATGTAGCATACACATGCGAGTTAACAAAACAAAAGGAGCGTATACATATTCACACACTTTCATAGAAGGAAAAGCACATATGGGATGGCAAATCAAGGTTTTGGTCCGAGGTTTTGGTCTAAGGTATTGACAAAGGATCAAACTATATAAGGAGGAGAAGATCAAAGGGCCAAATATGCAATTGAAAGGGTTTCTCAGGAATACTCCTATCTAAAGTATATTTTATGTTGCAGGGGCTATGATTGTGATATGATCTGAAATATTTTGTGCTCCTTGAATTCAATGATCAGGATCATGAGACCTGAAATGACTTGTCATTGAATGATCTGATATTGGTTGGGCTAGATCTAATTGCTAACACACGTTTTATTTTATAAATGTTATGATAAGGGTATGACCGAAGTCTGGAATAGCTGTGAATTTTTAAGTTAGTATTTGCATATCTATACGCTAGTTCACCTTGGTGAAGGCACATATACACACTGATTCTATACTTAGAAGTAGCATATACATTATGAAATATGATGTTTGAAGTTGTAGATGGTTCTGGTTGTTGATGCAAAATTATGGGTTCTACTCTGTGTTCTAGTGACAACATTCTGAATGTTCAGATTGATTGATTGTGATTTGCTTCAATGATGATGGATTTTCAGTGATTGGTTGTATTGCAGTGGTGATTGATTTTGAGCTTCTATGTTCCTAATGGGTCTAGTATGAAAATTGGATGAAACGTGGCCTTCATATAGTGTTGTGGTGTACCAGGAGTATATAGTGTGAAAATTTATGAAACGTGTTTCCTGGAGGAAGAGAGAAGGTCGTAGCCTTCTGTAGGCCGGCGCCTACGTACTGGTAAACATACTGGCCAGTACAAGAGCTAGGGAATTGGAGCGCCCTTCTATTAGCAGCTGGAAAGCAAGTGAAGGTTGGAGCCTTCTGTAGGTCATCACCTACGTACTAGTAAACATATCGGCTAGTACAAGAGCTAGGGGTTGTATCTCCCTTCCAATAGAAGTTTGATGCAGGAGCATCTGAGCACCCTTCATTAAAATCGGAATCCAATGCTGTGAAAAGAGGAAGCATGGCATGAGGACGAGATTTACTCACATTTTGTTGAGTTTGTTAAATTTTTATTAATGAAATTACTATTTTAAGAGATTGTAAGCCATTTCACTAAAGTAGATATGGTCAACCTATTATAAAAATAGGGAAGTGCATGATTTTAGCAAACTATTACGAGATCCTAAGAGAAACGAATGGATCTGAAATGATCCATTTGATGTATTGTGTTATATATAAATTATAGCCTTCGGTATAGTGAAAAGGAGGCCAGACGCTATGTAACATCAAGCGTTGAGAGAGCGACCTGGCTCATATAAGCGTATTGTAATTCGAATTCGAAAGTAATATAAATCATGTGTTTTGTTATTATGAATTTTCTGTTGCTGTGTATACGAGTGTATTAGTTCTTCAATTTCCGTGAAATTGTATGTTTTTAGATAGATCAACACTCATCTTATGTTGTGTACAAGCTTGAACCCGTGTGGAATTGCATGCACTACGTAGAGGAGTATGGATGGTGGTCCATAAAAGCAATAATGTGTTGCTGCATAGTGAACTATTTTGTTCATATCGTGGGCCCATAACCCATAGGTCACATGTTTGAGAAAGGATGCAACTTTGCTGCATCAAAGTGGTATCAGAGCAGGAAAAGATTTCCTGCGAGAAAGAGTTTTCGTGCAAAAGGAGGAGGTACAGTTATGTTGTAGATTGGAGAGTTTGTGGTCTTTCTATTGTCATACAGGTAGCGGCAGAAGAAGGTGAGAAGATTGCAGCAGCCTAGAGCAAGGAGTGCTCAAATGGTTCCAAGGAGAGAGAACCAGAAAGATGCCAAAAGACTGAGCTCAGAGGAGAGAAGCTTGGTGAGGTATCGGGTAGCAAGGAGGACTTGTTACTGCAGAGGTTTTGTTGCAGCTCACAGAAAGATCATAAAGGCAATTCCACAGAGGATGTGGGTAGAATTGCTAAGGGATGAAGGAGACATATGACCAGGAGGTCATAAGAATTTTTGTACCTCGAGAGTCTGATGCAGGAGCATCCGAGCACCCTTCATTAAAATCAGAATACAATGCTGCGAAAAGAGGAAGCATGGCATGAGGACGAGATTTACTCATGTTTTGTTGAGTTTGTTAAATTTTTATTAATGAAATTACTATTTTAAGAGATTGTAAGCCATTTCACTAAAGTAGATATGGTCAACCTATTATAAAAATAGGGAAGTGCATGATTTTAGCAAACTATTACGAGATCCTAAGAGAAACGAATGGATCTGAAATGATCCATTCAATGTATTGTGTTATATATAAATTATAGCCTTCGGTATAGTCAAAAGGAAGTCAAACGCTATGTAACATCAAGCACTGAGAGAGTGACCTGTCTCATATAAGTGTATTGTAATTTGAATTGAAAGTAATATAAATCATGTGTTTTGTTATTATGAATTTTCTGTTGCTGTGTATACGAGTGTATTAGTTCTTCAATTTCCATGAAACTGTATGTTTTTAGATAGATCAACACTCATCTTATGTTGTGTACAAGCTTGAACCCATGTGGAATTGCATGCACTACGTAGAGGAGTATGGATGGTGGTCCATAAAAGCGATAATGTGTTGCTGCATAGTGAACTATTTCGTTCATATCGTGGGCCCATAACCCACAGGTCACGTGTTTGAGAAAGGATGCAGCTTTGCTACATCAATGTTAGAAACTGAGAGAAGGTTATAGCCTTCTGCAAGTGGGTGCTTGCGTACTAGTATGAGTCTGCACTAGTACAAGATTTTAAACAGGTTTTTCTTATATTAAAAGAAGACAGAGATGACAATAGCAGGTGGTTTTTCTCCTGCATTGGGTTTCCACCTTAAATCTTGGTGTTCATGTGTGTTGCTTATATATGATTGCTTATTCTGTTATTACTGCACATGGTTACTGTTTAAATGGTTAATTAAGTACTGATGCACTGATTAAAGATCAACAGATGATGAATTAACTGAATCATAAGTTCACTGGATATACGCTGGTTGCCTTTAGAACAGTTGCGTGCACACGCGAGTTCCCTTCATTGGAGTAGTGTATATAAATCTAAGTATGAAATGAAAAAGTTAGTAAGTTGATAATTCTAATTCACCCCCCCCCCCCTCTCAGTATTATTCCCAACAATTGGTATCGGAGCAAGTCCTTCAGAAGAAGCTTGATCGCTTGAAGGGAGATCTTTCAAAATGAACAATCATGAAGGCATGGGATCTATTAGACCACCAATATTCAATGGGAACAACTTGGTATATTGGAAAACACGAACTAGATCTTATCTTCAGTCACTTGGAGCTGATGTTTGGGCAATTGTGGAAAGAGGATACCAATATCTAGCAGCAATCCCCACGGATCTAGTAGAAAGGAAATCATATGAAATCAATGCCAAAGTCGTCAACACTTTATTGGGAAGTATATCATAATCAGAATTCGTCAAAGTCATGCAGTTCAACATAGGCAAGGAAATATGGGACAAAATCATTCAGAGCTACGAAGAAGATTCCCAGGTAAAACATGCTAAACTCTAAACTCTCAGAATCCCGTATGAAACTCTCAAGATGCAGAGTGATAAAAGTATTTCTAATTATTTCTTGCAAGTAGATGGGATTGTAAATCATATGAGAAATCTGGGTGAAGAAATAAAGGAGGCTACTATAGTTGAGAACATTTTGAGATCTTTGTCTTCTAAATTTGAGTAAAAAGTATCTATCATTGAAGAAAAGAAACATATACAATATGTTACTATTTTTCAACTTCATGAAATTTTAATTGCCTTTGAAATGAGGAAAGGAGGTCCATCAAACATCAAAGAAGCCACTTTCAAAGATTTTGCCAAAGGAAAAGAAAAGGGAGATCTCAAAGAATCAGGATATATATTAGAAGAAGAAGAGGTAAACTTTGTGAAGAAACTTCAACGGGGTTTCAAAAGATTTAGAGGTAAGCTTCCCTTCAAATGTTTTGTTTATGGAAGAGTTGGTCATTACACTGCTAAATGCCCTCATGACAAAGGAAAGATTTTTGCATAAGGTAATAGAAATTATTATACTCATGAAGATAGTGATGGAATGTCTAATAGTGATGAAGATGATCAAGATATTAAACTACTCATGGCATATGAAAATGATACCTTAGAAAAGGAAGAATCCCTTAAATAAATCACTCTACTCAAAATGTGTTTGGCTGAAAAGGATACAGTTATAGACACAGTGACACATCAACTCACTGAAAAGGAAAAGCACAATGAAGTGTTAGAATGTGAAGTAGTAAGTCTAAGAAAAGAACTTGAGAAGACAAAAGCTATGAATCTTAGATTTGCTAAAGGATCAGAAATGTTAGATGAAATCATCAAAGCTCAACATTCTCCTCTTATAAAGACTGGTCTTGGTTTTCATGACAATGTTGAAGGTGAATCTAGCTCACAAGATGAGGCAAGGAAATTTAATGCAAAATTTGAAATTCTCAACAAGGAGATAAGTGGTCAACCCCATCAACAACCAAGGAAAGAAAGACTTCAAAGAAAATCATTTCCTCCTAACTATGGAAGGAATAATTGGCTCTTTCCTTTGACAAATAATGTTGAATGTTTTATATGTCATAATTTTGGACATGTTGCAACCAAATGTAGAAGTAGAATGATTCAAGACCATCACATAGAGAGATCATCAGTTTCCAAGTACTTTAATGGATAATGTTTTTTTTGCAATATGTTTGGCCACAAAGCTATTGATTGCGATAGAAGGAATATGAAACATGTAAGATGTTATGCTTGTAACAAGTTTGGACATACAACAAAGGAATGCAGGAACAAATTTCGGCCACCATACCAAAAGAAGCAAACATCATCACAATCCAAGGTATTGAAAAAGAAGGAATTGTTGTCAGAAATATGTGGCATAGCTCAATATACAGACATAACAAACCCAGGGGGAGTTGAAAGTGTAAAATTTCAATATTCCAATTCTCATACGCAGTTATTACGAAGACAAGTTGCGTATATACGCGAGTTAGAAGTTGCACAGTCGCGTATATGGTGTTTTGAGGAAGAAGTAGTAGGACAGACTCAGGAAAAGGGGTCTGATATGGTTCAATCAATTATCAATTATCTTTTATGTTATGATTGGTGATGATTACAGTCTACTGATGATATGTAGAAGTGATTTTGATCCCCATAAGTTTTTAATAACATGATGAATAAACTGGTTGATGATTATGCCTTGATGATTCTTACTGACAAATGCAATGATCAGATTTGATAGTGAACAACCAACACAATTTTAGGGGAAGCATATGTGTCTAATAATGCATTGTTGACATTATACATTATGATACTTATACTGCTTGATTCACATAGTTTCTTTGATTTAGATGACTCTTTTGATGATGGACGTATACAAGTTGTTGATCTTGATGCTGCTAACAGATGCTTATGATAGAAATCATATATATAGTTACTGATGACTATCATGGTCTTGTTTAGATCATTGGTCCTTGTTATAAATGTCATGTATATCATTTGATGTAAAGGTCATGTAAAGACCTAATTTGTAACCCCACTATGCATGGGAAGGATAATGTAATAATTATTATTTCAATCATGTATGAACATTTGTATATCCCCACTTGGTTGGATGATTGATATATGTATGAGTCATTAGTGATAGGAAGGTCATACTCACTTAGTTGAGTGATAGAGTCATGTACTTCATTTCACAGCCGTCAGAGACTTCGGTAAAAGCTCGGGGGGAGCATGATAAAAGAATTCAAAATGTGCAGAGAATCCTTACTAGGAAGAATATATTGGTCCGCCCTTTTTCCTTGATGCCAAAGGGGGAGAGTATCTTGGTGTTGTGGTTGCCATCAAGTCCAAAGGGGGAGATTGTTGGCATTATGATACAGGTGTTTTCCTTGATAGCAACTCACATAGGTGATAGTTCACTGTGCAAATTAACAACAAAGGATTACAGATCAGACTCTAGAGATTGAAGAAAGAGAATGGTTTAAAAGTATACGCTAGTTCACTTTGTCCATGTAGCACATAATGATGTGTTAGGACCGATGTATGTTCCATATCTAGATAAATTTGTGTACTATGTCTCATTTATAGATGAATTCTCAAGGAATACATAGATATATTTCCTTAGAAAGAAATCTAAAGTCTTTGACAAATTTAAAGACTTTAAGGTTCTAGTGGAAAATCAGACAAAGAAAAAAATAAAGGTGTTAGGGATAGATAATGGTGGATAATTCTGTGACAAGGAATTTGAAGAGTCTTGTAAGAAGTGTGGTATAGCACAGAAGAAGAATACTCCATACACATAATAGAGCAAAGTCACAGAAAGGATGAACAAGACATTGATGGAGAAAGCAAGGAGCATGCTTAGTAGTGCCAATTTAGGACAAGAATTCTAAGCTGATGAAATGGATACTACATATTACCTAATAAATATATCACCTTCATCAGTGTTGTATGATAAGACTCCACATGAGATATGGACTAATAAGAAACCCTCTCTCACACATCTCAAAGTATTTGGATGTGATGCATATCTATTTGTTCCAAAGGAAAACATAACTTAGTTGGATAGTAAATCTGAAAGGTGCATTTTTATTGATGATAAAGATGGTTTGAAAGATTATAAGCTTTGGAACCCAAAAACTAAGAAGGTTGTGTATTATCGAGATGTGGTATTTAAAGAAGTGAAATATGTTATCAAATATAAATTCCAATAAAAGGATAAATAACTAGAGATTACATGCTTTGAATTAAAGGATAATAAACCAGACTCTATAGAAGAACAGGAATCAAAAGAAGAACAACCACATACTCTGGTTTTGTGAAGATAAGTTCAGGAAAGAAGGTAGCTGGAAAGGTATACTCCACGTGATTTCTATTAAATTTTTTCTTTGTTTATCATTGATGATGATCCTAGAACTGTTAGTGAGGAAATGGAATCATAGGATGTAAAAAATTGGGAAAAGTCCATGGTTAAAGAAATGACAACCTTAGACAAGAATGAGGCTTAAGATCTAGTGGAGTTGCCAGTTGGAAGAAAACCCACTAGAAGTAAATGGGTGTTTAAGAAGAAGTTGAATGTAGAAGGTAAAGTGGAGAAATACAAAGTTTGATTTGTTTTGTAAAAGGTAATTCCTACCTCCAGGGAATTGTCTTTGGTGATATTTTTTTCCTATTTCCAAATTAGTTTCTATTACATTTTTTTACATGTTGTTTTTTATTTTTAGGTAGAATAGATGGACATGAAAAAAACATTCCTACATGGGGATATGGAAGAAAATATCTACATGAAGCAGCCATAAGGCTTTGAAATGAAGGGAAATAAAGAGCTAGTATGTAGGTTGAAAAAGTCAATTTATGGGTTAAAGCAATCACCAACGATGTGGTATTAAAAATTTGAGACATATCTATTGGGACTTGACTTCACAATGAGAAAAGAAGATAATTGTGTATATCTTAAACTAGTTGGTAATAATCTTATTTATTTGATCTTGTATCTTGGTCGTATGTTGCTAATTGGAAATCACAGGCAAAGTATCCAAGGTGTGAAAACCCAATTGTCCTCTAAAGTCAACATGAAGGATTTTGCTATTGCAAATTTCATTTTTGGCATGGAAATTAGAAAAGATCGAGTAAAGTGGAAAATTTGGTTAAATTAGACGAAGTATGTCAAGACAATACTATAATGGTTTAATATGCAAGAAACTAAAGTGGTAAATGTCCCTATTCCTATATGTGTAAATTTATCTACATATTAGTGTCCCAATACACAAGAAGAGGAAGAGGACATGTCCTTGTTCCATATTCCATTGTTGTTGGAAATTTGATGCATGCAATGGTTTGTACCAGATCGGAAATGACACATGAAGTGGGAGAATTGAGCAGGTATATGTCAAAACTAGGGAAGGAGCATTGGACAATAGTAAAGAGGGGTTTTAGGTATCCGTGTGGCACAGCTAATTATGGATTACACTACAAAGAATTCCAATATTATACAAAGTGTTGGACATGGATGGATTTATTGATGTAGACCGAGCTACAGATATGGATCACTAAAAAATATATAAGTGGTTAGGTGTTTAACCTATTTGGAGGAGAAATCAATTGGATGAGCAAGAGACAGTTTATAGTGGCACATTCTCCTTTGGAAATTGAATACATGGAAACTACCCATGCAAGCAAGGAAGCAATTTGTTTATGTATTTTGTGTTTAGATATTGTGCTAGTAAAATAAGTTATAAGGATATATTGTGAATGTCAAAGTGAAATTTTCTTAGCAAAGAGCCGTGCTTATTATTCAAAGACAAAGCATATTGATGTTCAATATCACTTTATGAGATATATGGTTGAAGAGAAGTAGTTGCCACTAATAAATGTGAAAACTTTGAATAATGTTGCAAATTCATTCACAAAATTTGTGAACACTGAGAATTTATCTTGGTGTAGATAAACAATGGGAATTATTGCCCTAGATTGCTGATTAGGTATTCCTATGACCCCTTGTAGGTGAAGAAAATAATAAATGGGAGAATGTTTGTTATGCATTATATTCTTTGCATGATTAGTCATGTTCTTAATGGGGAGGCTTGGCCCCCTCATATAATTTTCAGCATGGGGGGACTATAGGGGGCAACAATACATTCATAGAGCCCCCCCCCCCCGCGCCTTGTGGGGCTTTCGGGGACAATTTCCCAAAACATATATTTTTGGAAAATTTCCTTGGTAAAATATTTAATTTCATCGTCAATCTAGAGCATTCATCACTAGATCGCAGATCTAATAATAAAATTTATGTTAGAGTTTTTTCCCCTTGAAGGCAACCCTCTTTTAAGAAGGAATCATATAGTAGATATGTAATCATTGATAGATTTAAAAAGAACGAAAAAATCTTACTAGTTTTCCTGGATTTGGGTTTCCAGGGTAAAATATTTATGTTAATGTATGTGTTTGCTATTGCATCTTTTCTGTTTTATTAAAGAATTTTCTTGCAGCAATTAATTGTATAGGGTTAAAACCTACAATAATAACCTTCAAAAACATATTAAAACATATCTAGATGGGCACACAGACCCCCAAAGTAGTCCTCAGCTCACAAGCTATCATTCCCTAGATTGACCTTATTAAGGATCGATCATCAGGGTACCCAATGATAATACCTCCCCACTTTAGGTCGTAGGTTTGCCCCTTGGACCAAATGGGGTAACCCTTGACATGTGACAAATGATAATTTCCCCAAATTACTTTAGAACAATCATTTAAAGTGTTACATTTTTAGGTTAATGATAGTGTGTAAGATAAATAAGTAAGAAGTTAATAATAATAGTGGAGATTATTAGCACTCGAATAAAAACATGTTAATCGAAAAATATCCAGTAGGCATCATCATTCCCATAACACATATTTCTCAAAGTTAATCAAAAAATATCTAGAATTTCCATGAAGATACATAATTCAAACCCTAACTAAAATGTTAAAAAATATTGAGGAAATATTGTATATTCCTTCATAATATTTTAATCTTTGATTAAAGTTGTCAAGGAAAAATTAATACATGACCACAATCTATGAATAATTATTTCATTAACTAAATTGTGATCTTTCAAAGTTGTATAACTGCATAGAAAGAAAGAAAATATTTTTAATTCAGATAATAAAGTTTTTACATTCACAATAAGAGAGATGGATTGAATTTGTATTGTGCGAGATAGATCTACTCATTGATCTTCGATCTAATGTGTAAAAAATTGGCCCACTAGGATCTCTTGAGCATAGTCTCCTGCCCCTACATAAAAAAATCTTATGCTTTGATGGCTTTGAGACATTTTTCTTCTATTCCAAGTTGGTTTACCATTTTTGTTTTTATAACTTCTTCTCCAATAACGAACTTAGGAATAATGGTAATTTAGATTAATGGAAACACTTTGAATTCATAACAATTTAGTAAATAAATTATTCTTCTATTGTAATTTATTCTGACCAAGTTAAAGTGTTTCCACCCATAATGTTTCATCCATCTCCAATTAAGTTTCTTGCATCGCATAAAAATGAGAATTAGTTCCTTAGAAGTTACATAATGATTTAGAAATGAAATTAAGTAACTTTATTTTCTTACCCCATTGTATCACTATTTTCTTAAAATAATCTTTAAGTAAAATTATTCCATGTACAATATATACTTTATGTTCCTCTCATTACTTGTAAGATAATTCAGCTAATTTTTTTAATATTGAGGAGTAAATATTAGTTAAAAAATCCCCAATTAACCCATATATGATAAAACTCAAATATTGGAAGATGTTTCATGTTTAACTTTGATCAAATTTATTTTCCAAATTCCAATCAAAACCAATAACAAAAATAGAACCTAAACATAGGATGAGATAGATGGATGGTTAAATTTTGATATGGAATGGAGAGCTATGTGAAATTTAAATGTGATGTGTAAGTCCAATGTATCAAAGCACTAGGAACTAACAATATTAACAGTGATGAAAAATACCAGGTAGAAAAATATTTGGAACATAACCATTTGAGCTTCACCTGAGATTTCATGCATGTGCATGTAAAGTGGGTTTTATTTCGAAAAAGAAGTTTTACTTTTATTTACTTTCCACTTTTTATGGCAATTATTATTTATTTATATTTTCAAATGTATTATCATTATATTATTATTAATGATATTCAACAGTGCTAATCATTGGGAAAATATGATTATTACTTAAATTAAATGTATATGTATATATGTATATATATATATATATATATATAAGTTTATAAGGTATTTTACAATATTAATATTGTCCATTATTGTGGAGATTTATAATTTTATCCAATGATTAACTCTTAAATTAAATCATGTGATTCGAATGTGGTTAATCTTTACATCGTTATTATGTTCAAATGTTTATATCAAACCAAGAGTAAATCAATAAATGAATTATTGTTTTGCATTAAGATATAATATGAATATATATAAGGAGAGGGAGACTATTAGGTTACATCTCCCAATGTCTCTTCGTCTTCTAACTCCTTTTATTTTTTATATTTACACTATTTACATAATTTTTCCTAATCCCAAAGATTAGGTGTCAATAGTCCCCCCCTTAATCTAAAGGGATGTTGGTGAGTCTAAGCATCATTATGAATCTTTCAAACTTTTCCTTTCGAAGTGCTTTGGTGAAGATATCTGCAATCTGCTCTTTTATGGAGACATGTTGTAGGTGGATTGTCTTGCCATCAACATGATGTCGAATCAGATGGTATTTTATATTGATGTGCTTCGTTCGGTCATGGAACTTTGGGTTCTTGGCCAACTTTATTGTAGAAGTGTTATCAATCAAAAGAGGATTTTAATGTATTTGTTTCTCTTGCAAATCTTCCAAAATTTTCCTGAGCTACACAATTTCCTTTGTTGCTTTAGTTATTGCCACATATTATACCTCAGTTGTGGAATTTTCTGGAACTGATTGTTTTTTTGACCTCCACGAGACATATCTTGATCCAAGACTCGTAACATAACCTGAAGTAGATACCTTGGCTTCCTTATCTCCATTGAAATATGAATCAGAGTATCCAATCAAGCTGAAATCACCCATCTGTGTATACTTGAGACCAAAGTCTTGAGTTCCCTTCAAGTACTTTAGAACTCTTTTTGCAACAGACCAATGACCCTCACAAGGCTTTTGCATAAACCCAAAGAGGATTCCAATAAGAAATGAAATGTCTGGTCTGGTAGTAGTTATGAAGTTAAGACTTCCTACAAGTTGTATGTACTTTGTTGCATCCTCAAATTATTTTCCTTCAGTGGATGTGAGATTTAAGTTCTAGTCCATTGGATTAGTCAAAGGATTGCGCTCAGCCATGCCAAAATTTTTCAACAGATCTCCAATGTACTTCTTCTGAGAGAAAAATATAAAATTCAGATGTTGGGTTACTTCAATACCAAGATAGTAGTGAACATAGCCCAAATCTGTCATTTCAAAACCTTTCCTCAGTTCCTTATTTATGGATGCAATGTATTTCTCATTGTTATCTTTCATCAAAATATTATCTACATACACCACAAGATACACAACCTTTTTTCCAACTTTCTTAACAAACAAAGTTGCATCATCAAGATCATAATGTTTGAAATTCAGTTTCAAAAGATGTCCAGTCAATTTCTCATATCAAGCTCGCTGTGCTTTCTTGAGGCCATACAAGGATTTTATAATCTTTCATACTTTGTGTTCCTAACCCTTCACAACAAATCCTTTTGGTTGGGACATTTACATTCTCTTTCTGATCTCCATTTAAGAAAGCAGTTTTTTACATCCATTTGATGGACTTTCCAACAGTTCTGAGTTGCCAAGGAAAAGAGTGTCTAGATGGTAGCCTATTTTTCTGTGGGGGAAAAGTCTCCTCATAATCGACCCCTTCCTTCTGTGCAAAACCTTTTTCCACAAGCCTGGATTTATGCTTTCAAGTGAGCCATCTTCTTTATACTTGTTCTTGAAGACCCACTTGTGGCCTATTGGTTTGGTTCTGGATGGAGGATCAATTAGTTTCTAGGTGCTATTCTTTATCAAAGCATCATATTATTTTTGCATCACTTCTTTCCATTCATAATGAGAAGCGGCTTCTTTGAAGGAAGTTGGTTCGAAAACTATAGACAAATTAAATTCATAATCATAAGAAACATCCATATCAACAAGTGAATCAAGATCGTCTACATCACCTCCATTCTATTTGGTTGAGCTTATTTTTCCCATCTGTCCAACCTCATCAGGATGAACACTTTCAAGTTTCTTCGTCAGCCATTTTGGAGGACCTTTCTGAGATGGCCCAGGCTGTTCAGTTGACTAAGATGGGGATGAATCAATATTTAGTCTCCCAACTCTGTCAATCACATCACTTAATGTGTCATCAGTTGTTGGAGCTTCATGCATGGGAGAGAGTTATTTAGAAGGAAATTTCATAGATTTATCCAATATATGATCCCCCCTTCAAGATGTGGAATCTCATTATCAAACTCTTGAAAATACTTTTCTTGTCCGAATTTATCCAAGCGATCAAGTTGCTGCTCAACAACATTGTCTGTCTTGAAAGATTCAAGAAAGATCACATCTCTAGATATTATAAACTTCTTATTCACTTCATCATAGAGATGGTATGCTTTGGAGGTATTTGATTACCCCAAGAAGATACATTTGTGATTCCTTGCACCAAGTTTTTTTCTTTGTTCCTTAAGTATCAAGGCATAACATATGTAACCAAAAACTCTGAGATGCCTCACCGAAAGAATATGGCCATACCACATTTCTTAGCGAGTCTTTTTTTTCATAGCATGAGATGGACACATATTCTTTATATATACAACACATAGAACTGCATTAGCCCAAAACATTAGTTTAACATTCTTGAAAAACATCATGGAACGTACCATATTTAAGATTGTCCTATTCATTCTTTCACATGTTGGGGATTATAAGGCATGATTGTTTGAAGTTTGATCCCATGTTGGCAAAGATAGTTTTCAAATTCATTTGATGTATATTATTTTACATTATCAGTATGAATATATCAAATATTAAATTGTGCATCATTTTCAATCCATGCATGAAAGTTCTTGAATGTTTCAAAAGATTCAGATTTGTTCTTCAATAAATAAACCCAACACATTCTAGTGTAGTCATCAATAAATGTCATCATATATTTATTAACATTTGATAAGGAACATGCATTGGACCACATAAATCAGAATGAATGATTTCAAGTTTTCTATGTGCTCTAGAATGAGAATCATGATAATATTGTTTTTTGTGCTTTCCTAAGATACAAGCATCACATTGGTTAAGCTTCCTAGGAATAGTAGGCAAACCAATAACACCATTTTTCTTCAAGAATCTAAGGTTTTCATAGTTCATGTGCCCAAATCTAGCATGCCATAAAATACTTGATGGAAATGTACCTTCATCATACTAACAACTATATGAAAAGTTTTTTGCATGAGCGGAGTTTCCTTGCAGCTTCAGAAGTCTTTCTTTTTTCATCCCATTCATGACAAGTGAGTGATATAATGATTTTATGACCTCAATCTTGCCATCAAATATATGAATGGAGTGTCCTTGCAGGTGGATGTGGACCAAATACAACAAGTTTCTCCTCAACTCTGGGAGGTATAAAACATCATGTAGAAGAAAGTTTGGAATACCAGGCAATTTGAGCCTAATGGTGCCAAGCCTTGTTGGCTTGATTTTTGAATTGTTTGCAAAGTAGACTACTCCATGAACATTGTCAGTGACTTATTCAAAGATATATGTTCTAAAATTCATGTGGAAATTTTCTCCCGTATCAAGCAACCAAGCATCTTTCCATGAACCAAGTGAAGCATTAAATAAGTCTTTAGTTACTATAATGTTTAAATGTGCCACAACATAATTAGCGGACTCAGGTGATTTTCCTTTCCCTTTACTAGGTGTTTTACCCTTTTCTTCATTTCTTTCCTACTCGATTTTGTCCCAAGGTAGCTTACATGTGGAAGCATCATGTCCATCTCTATTGCATCGTATGCAATGAAGATCATACCCTTCTCCTTGGAAATGTCCCCTTTCTCCCCCCCACCCAACCTCTAAAATTATTCCTTCATGTTCTTCTTCGGCTACCTCTTCCTCTAGAATAATCTTGTGCATGATTCTTCTCTTTCTGTGCAAGGAACACAAGTTCTTCAGAAGACTAATGAGTTTTCTTATACCCCAAATCCTTCTCTCTTTCAACAAGCTTCCTCTGAAAGGATTCAAAGGAAATCTCCTTAAGTTTTCCATTTGCTTCCGAAGACTCAAGATAATGTGAATAAGTGGGATATAGTGCCTTGACATAAGCTATGAGAGGAACATCAATTTCAACACTGGTGGCATTTATGTCATGCATAATGGATCTTATTTATGATGCTAGGGAAAGGGGGTCATCCTTTTTCAACTCAAGATTGAACAACTTAATCATCAATTGAACAACTTCAATTTCATAATATGAGTCATATAATTTCTTCAACTTATTTAAGGCTTCAAAAGAATTTGAAAATGGTGAAATATGATGAATCACCTCTTCATTTACTGATGTTGTAATCAAGGCATAAGCCTTGTTGTTCTTGTTTTCCCAAATGACAAGCTCCTTATTTGATGTGGGATTTTCAGGTGCATTGTCTCCTTCTCCTTCACAAATTCCTTTCCAAAATCATTGAAAATGAGATTGTGTTTTATCTTCTTGGAACACTCATGGTAGTTCTCTTTGCTAGTGAGAACTACTCCCACTATGGATATGAGTGAATGCATCATATGATTTTATTTGGGTCCAAAATAATTATAATACTTGTAGGTATTTGTAATAATAATAATTTAATATCTTCAAAAGTCTTTAACTAAAATATAGGCTCTTAATATACACCATACAATTTTCATCTATGGATATAAAAAAATGAATACCACATACTATACTCCTTAAGGCCTTCATAAAAGTTTAATGAACAAAGGGAAACTTTAACACATATGGTTATGGGTCAACCAATATTCATCCACATCTATCACCAATATTCATCCACAACACTAAATATAATATGTGTGTGTGTGTGTGTATGTGTGTGTGCCCAATGACCTTTTCATTGCAACATTCAACGCATTTGTTTTTAACACAACACCAGCATACAATATGTACTACCAAAACGACCAACACACCAGATAAAAGGCATTCATCAAGGAACAAATAGCATGTAGCATAAGGAATCATACCAAATTCAACGCTCAATTTCATAAAATATTCAATGCACATAAATAAATCCTTTGTATACCTTGACTAGCATAGACTGCACAAAACTCAATGCAGTGCACATATAGTCCAAGGATAAATTCATTGTTTAATACGCTATGCAGGTTTTTATCATGGCAGATAATGAAGTCACCCTCCACTATGCAAGGTCATGAAAACAACACCAGGTCCTGGGATGCAAAGTCCTTTAGTCTTCCACCATTCACGACATTCATGGCCCAATGCATAAAACACCACGATAATTCAATGCAGAGTCATATTTGATCAATGTACGATCTTCCAAAAAAGAGGAATTAACACAGAGGAACTTACCAATGCACACCAACATATGGAATTCAAAATTATTCAATGCACTCTCCAACATATAATTAGTTAAGAAGTTCATGGTGTCCCGACAATGAAACTAGAGTTTAATGCATCATTTCGGCCTCTCCACATATCACACAAGACTTCGAGAAGCATCACAACGTGACAAGGAATCAACGAATTTTGACCAACGTTTAGTCAAATGCAACCCATGCGTTTAATTCAACGTACAATAATGAAACAATGTGCACAGGGATTTGAGATTCCAAAATAATATGAACCTAAATTTGAGCGGACAAACGGTAGATTAGAGGTAAGAAATAGGAGTTACAAGGGAAAAAAAGCTAATTTTGACAACTAGCTCTGATACCATGTCAGGCCAGGAGTAACTCAAAGAATGAATTGTTGTTTTGCATTAAGATAGAATATAAATATATACAAGGGGAGGGACGCTATTTTGTTTCATCTTCCCATGTCTCTCCATCTTCTAACTTCCTTTATTTTTTCTATTTACAATATTTACATAAGTTTTCCTAATCCCAAATATTAGGTGTCAACATTTTCAAGGGGGGCATGATTTTGATTAGTGACTTTAAATAATTGAGGTAGAGGTCAATGTAAGGGGAAGATTAGCATGGTGAAAATGGTTTTTAAGGGACAAAATAAGGTTAGTGATGGTATGATGAGGGTCTAAATGAAATATAATTTGCAAATATAGACCAATTTAAATATGATCAAATTGGGCTACAACACCAAGCTAATTAATATGTATCATCTCACCATCCTAAGTGATCCAGGTGGATCTTCAAACACAGTTGCATGGGAAAAGATCAAAATTCAAAGTGGTAGAAAGGCAATTATTTTGACATCAAATTGAAGTGCTCGTCGCACTGATTCTAATGGTGCGAACGACACTCCAATCCGAGTCCGAATGAAGGAGATAGAAGTAGTCAAAGTTCTGGGTTGACTTGTAGAGAACAGAGGAAAATGAAAGTCCAAGGATGCTCCTAGAAATAGTCCCATTACGTAGATTTTTTCATTCTGAATCTACTGTAACTTGAATGGGCTAAAACGGACTTCGGATGATGAAGTTATCACAAAAAGAAGTTGCATTTGTTCCTTTGAAAAAGGAGGCATTTCCTCTAAAAATAGGCTTAAAGGCTTCTAAAGGAAAATCACAATCGGAGGGGTCCAAAGGGCGGACTTAAGGCAGGCGGACAAAACCCCTGATCAGCGATCTCTGACTAATCGTAATAGGGGGCAGGCGACATGCGATATCAGGACCAAACGATATTCGATATGCGATATGCAATGGAGCAATCGGATCGGTAGATTGGTTCGGCACAGCCATGGTATATGGAAAGAACCCCAAGCCGTGATATATGTAATATGCCGATAGCAATACGTCGATATCGGTGATATCGACGATCAACACAGTTAAAGGAAAGACCCAAAAGGTCGTTGCGATTGCGATATGCGCGGACCGAACAGGAGAATTGGGCCGATTTAATAAAATTTGAGATCTGGCTTTAAGGCTTTACGGTCAGAGTTTTCAGTGTTTCTGTGTATTATCGCTTTAAACAAAAAAAGGCTATTTTGGGGTTTTGTTGCAAAGGAAAATTAGATGGTCGGATTTATCACGCCTGTCGATCCTTCCGTTCAAACAGCTTCCATTATAAACAACCAGACTCCTGATTTGAGCGACCTTGTAGCAAAGAAATGCTATAAACCCAATGAATGCATAAAAGTGAGGGGAGGAGATGAATTTGCATGCAGTTCGAGGCAAAGCTTGTAGGAGGGGTGAAAGTCATTTTGTCCAGATTTGACAAATTTTATATGGTTTCAGCCCTTCTCGACACCACGAATGCAATGGTGCTATTCATTTCTCCATCTAAGTTTTTCATTTTTCGGCCATTTTCCAGAATGGAGGTATAAGACTCCTTTTTTGTAACTGATGATTGTATCCTTCTTTTTCATTCCATTTAATGAATGAATGCCTCCCCATTGATTGAGCAGGGCCCGGAGATGTAGTCCTTGTTGGACAAACTCTGTTATCAAGGTTCTTGTCTTCTTTCATGCTTTATGTGTTTCTTCTTCTTCTCTCATGTGCACATTAAATTTCTATGGTTAAGCTGCAATTCCTACATGTGATTCTTTAATACATCTATAAGCAAAAGATTCTTGGATCAAGTGGTATCAGAGCAGGTCTTTTTAGATGTAAATTGCATGTTTGTATGCTAACAAGAAACAGGATTTGAAGAGGCAAACAAAACTAGAGCCTTTTGATTCTGAAGTGGGGCATGCACATCGAAAGAGAAACATGGCAGATGAAGAGGCTCGTCTTGAAGAGGAGCGCAATTTCCGCAAGACCTTCTATTAAATGGTAGAGAATGTTGGTCAGTTTCTTTCAAGGTTGGAGAAAGCAGAAGAGAGAAAACCAAAAGAAGGTTTAGTGCATGGAAATGGTGGGGAAGAACCCCCTCCTTCTCCTTCCATGAGTGAAAGTTCTTCTTCCTCTCATCACCAGAATTGTAGAAATTCAAGGGATGGATCTAAGAAACCTTTTCTTAAATTAGATGTCAAATTTGATATTCCCATATTTAACGATGAAAGTAATGCAGAAAAGCTTAACAATTGGATTAGGGAGATTGAAATCTACTGCAGGATTCAGCAGATCGATGAAGACGAGGCAAAGATTCAACTGGCCTCTCTTCGACTGAGTAGCACCGCTCTCGTTTGGTGGGAGAGAAAATTGCAAAGTAGTAAGAATGTGGTTAACCTTTTTTCCTCATGTCCTAATTTCATTTTTGTGTTAAAGGAACTATCCCTTGGGTTACAAGAAAAAAGCATTAATGAATTGGCAGTATTTAAGGCAAGGCAAAGGCCAGGATGTTCAAATTTTTATAGAGGAGTTTAGAAAGTAAGCCCTTAATTTGGAGATTGCACTTGATTCACATGAAGTAGTAACTAAGTATATTGGATCATTACATAGTTACATTAGGCACTCATTATTATTGTTTGAACCAACTACTATTGACTCTGCCAGCGTAAAGGCAATTCATATTGAGAACATGGGCAAAAATGAAAGAGATGATCATTCCAAGAAACCACTGTTCAAACCTCCCAATGGCAAACCTAAAGAAAAATGGAAATGAAAGGAGAAGAAGACAACATCAACCAAGAAAGAAGGAAGAGAAAGGTCTTATTGCACTCATTGCAAAAAGGAAGGTCACAATGACGATCGCTATTGGAAAATGCATCCAGAAAGGAGATCAAAGAAGTATGGAGGAAAAGACAAGCAGAAGACAGTGGAAACTACGCAACAAGACCTTGGATTTGATTTGGGAGATGAAGCATTGATCACATCAGCAAGAATGAAAGGTAAACTTACACCTCATGATAATTATGAATCGCATGAAGGCACTAGTTCAGTAAATGAGTCCCTTCCTAATGAACGAAAGAGAATTGAGTTATTTCATATTAGAGTTGTTGTAAATCATACTAAAGTGGAAACTCTATTTGATACTGGATCCCAAGCAAACTTAATTGTAGAATCCTTGGTAAAGAAACTCGGCTTAGAAACAAAACCACATCCAAAACCTTACCTGCTTGGATGGATACATGATAAAGAAAAATTGAATGTAACTAAGCAGTGTAAAGTAAAATTTGTGATCACTTCTAAGATAGTGGATGAAGTAGAACTTGATGTGATCCCATTGGATATATGTGGCATGGTGTTAGGGAGTCCATACCTATATGATAGAAAATCAATCTTCTTTCGTCACGAAAACAAATACCAAATCACAAAATATGGGGTAGAATATATTGTAAGGGCTCATCAAACTAAAATCAATGCCAACCTTGTAAGTGCAGGACAAATGAAAAGGTTGGTGAATTCCAGTAAGGGTTGCATGCTTATGGTTGTAAGGGGAAAAGAGGCAGAATTAGCCAATGCTTTCTAAGGTTGTGATCAGGAACATAAAAAGGAATTATGTGAATTAATTTCTAACTATGATGAGATGTTTCGGGAACCGAAGGGATTACCTTTGAAGAGGGAAATCCAACATGAGATCCATTTGCAACATGATGCTCCTTTACCAAATTTTGGCATGTACAGGATGTCGACCATTGAGATGGAGGAAATCAAAAGAAGGTGCAAGAATTGCTCAACCAAGGGGTCATCAGGCCAAGCACTTCCCCATGTGGATCACCAATTGTCTTAGTGCCAAAGAAATATGGCACATGGAGGATGTGCATGGATTACCGTGCACTAAAAAAAATCACGATGAAAAATCGTTAACCTCTTCCACGCATTGATGACTTATTAGATTAGTTAAAGAATGCTTTCTATTTCACCAAATTGGATTTGTGTAGTGGTTATCACCAGGTCCAAATTGCAGAGCAGGATGGGTGGAAAATCGCCTTGAAGACCAAACAGGGGTTGTTCGAATGGATGGTGATGCCATTCGGACTTTGCAATGCTCTAACCACTTTCATGAGGGTAATGAATGATCTCTTTAGGCCTTTCATTGATGAATTTTTTCTTGTATATCTAGATGATATCCTTGTCTTTAGTAAAAGTTGGAATGAACATGTATGTCATGTGAAGAAAGTGTTTGATGTATTGAAAAAAGTAAAACTCTATGTAAAATTGTCAAAGTGTGAGTTCGGGAAAACCTCTTTGGTTTACCTAGATCATATTGTTGGTCATGGTCAATTAAAAATTGATCCTTCTAAAGTTGAAGCAATTGGCCTAAGCCTACTAGTGTAACCAAGGTCCGTAGCTTTTTAGGTGCAGTCTAGTATTGGAGGAGATTTATTGCCAATTTCTCTGTTATTTCAGCACCTTTGCACACATTGACAAGTGTGAAATAGGTCTTTCAATGGGGAGGGAAATAGCAGAAGTCCTTCAAAACATTGAAGGAAAAGATCAGCACCGCATTGGTCTTAGCCTTACTAGATCTCCAACAACCATTCGAGATCGAAATAGATGCCAGTGGATATGCCATAGGAGCTATACTGATGCAGCACAAGAAAACGATATGTTACCATTCCGAGAAGTTCTCTCAGGCTGTGATAAACTATCCCACTTATGACAAGGAGCTTTATGCCTTGGTTCAAAGTGTGAAAAAGTGGAAACACTACCTTATCGGCAAGGAGACCATCATCCATACAGATCATTAGCCCTTGCAGTACCTTCAGTCACAAACCAAGTTGCAATAATCTCGTCATTTCAGGTGGATGGTTTTTCTTCAACAATTTCATCTGGAAATAAAGTATAAGAAGGGCACTAGCAACAAAGTGGCCGATATGCTATCTCACCCTCCTATTTCTGCTTCTGTTATTTTGCATAATGCTTCATTATCTTTTGAGAGTTATGTTGAACAATATGCTAACGATGATGACTTTAAGGAGATTTATGCAAAACTAACCCATGGTTCACAGGTGGACAACTATCACTTGCAGGGGATAGTGTTGTATCACCTTGGAAAATTTTTCATTCCCATAAGGGAACGAGTACATGTAATTCGAGAGGCCCACACCTCTCTTGTGTCTAGTCACTTTGGTGTCGAAAAGAATTTATGTCATGTACAAAGATTTTGTTTTTGGCCTCATATGAAGAACATTGTGACTCACTATGTAAAGGGTTGTGTGATGTGTTTTGTTTCAAAGCCCTTTAATGGAAAACTTGGGCTCTACACACCACTCTCTATTCCGAGTTGTCCATGGGAAAGTGTGTCGATGGACTTTGTAGGAGGTTTGCCTTTGTCTAGAAAGAGTCACGACTATTTGTATGTCATCATTGAGCGTTTTAGTAAGATGTGTATTTTAGTGCCTTGTAAAAAGAAGATCACTATAGAGTAGACTACTCATCTTCCTTTCAGCATGTTTGGGTCCATTTTGGGTTTCCCACATCGATTGTGTTAGATCGGGACTCTCGCTTTCTCGGATAGTTTTGGACCAGCTTGTGGAAGATGATGGACACCAAGTTGAAAAGAAGCACGACATTTCATCCACATACTGACGAACAAACAGAGGTTGTCAACCGCATCGTGGTACATTTTTTACGAGGCTATTGTGGGAAACATCCTAAGTTGTGGGATGAGAATCTCCCATATGTGTAGCATTCCTACAACCGAGCAGTGCACTCATCTACGCAACGTTCACCATTTGAGACATGTTTTGGCTACCTGCTAAAGGACCCTTTTGATATGGTCTTTGGAAGGGAAGATGCTTCCAGTGAACGTAATGATAGGGACAAAACACAACAGTTCATTCAGCGGATCCAGTTGATTCACCAAGCAGTACAAGAGCAATTGGAGAAAAGTCAAGCCCGTTACAAGGCTTGACATGAAAAACACCGAGTCGACCATCAATTTCAAGTGGGCAACAAAGTGTGGTTCCATATTAGCAAGGACGAGATGAAGGGAGAAGGGAAGAAGTTGCGACCAATCTGGTATGGTCCATTCACCATTTTGGAGAAGATTGGAAACAATGCCTTTCATCTTGATTTGTCGATATATATGCAGATGTACTCCGTGGTGAATGTGGAGAACTTAAAACTGTATGAGCCACCATTGATTATGAATACCGAGGAGGTGGGCACAGTTCCTAGTTTTGATGATTTTTCATCAGAGTATCTCGATGAGTTACCTGAAGACATCATCCTTGACAGAAGAACCAGGACTTCACAATGAGGAGATGTGGAATACCTTTGAGTTGGTTTCAAGGGGATGCACCCTAGCAAGGAAAAATGGCTGGAGAAGGAAAGAGTGAGGGAACAATTCCCTCACTTGCCAATTGACTAATAAATCTTTTGGCGGTCCAAAAGCTCCTCAATGGGGAGGATTGATCCAGGTGGATCTTCAGACATAGTGGCATGGGAAAAGCTCAAAATTCAAAGTGGTAGAAAGGAAATTATTATTGACATCAAATCGAAGTGCTAGTCATACTGATTCCAATGGTGTGAATGACACTCCAATTCGAGTCCAAATGAAGGAGATAGGGACAGTCAATGTTCTGGGTTGACTTGTAGAGAACAGAGGAAAATGAAAGTCCAAGGATGCTCGTAGGAATAGCCCCATTGCGTAGATATTTTCATTCTGAATCTACTACAATTTGAATGAGCTAAAATGGACTTCGCATGATGAAGTTATCGCAAAAAGAAGTTACCTTTGTTCCTTTGAAAAAGGAGGCATTTCCTCTAAAAAATAGGCTTAAAGGCTTCTAAAGGAAAATCACAATCAGAGGGTTCCAAAGGGCAGACTTAAGGCAAGTGGACGGAACCCCTGATCATCGATCTCTGACTAATCGCAATCGGGGGCAGGCGACATGCGATATCAGGACCAAGTGACATGCAATTTGTGATATGCGATGGAGCGATCAGATCTGCGGATCGGGTCGGCACAGCCATGGTATATGGAAAGAACCCCGGGCCATGATATATGCAATATGTCGATATCGATATCGACGATATCGACGATTGACACAGTTAAAGGAAAGACCCAAAAGGTCGTTGCGATTGCGATATGCATAGACCCGACAGGAGAATAGCACCGATTTAATAAAATTTTAGATCCGGCTTTAAGGCTTTACGGTCGGAATTTTCAATGTTTCTATGTATTATCACTTTAAACAAAAAAAAGGATATTTTGGGTTTTTGTTGCAAAGGAAGGTCGCACAGTCAGATTTATCACGCCCGCCGATCCTTCCATTCAAACGGCTTCCATTATAGACAACCAGACTCCTGATTTAAGTGACCTTGTAGCAAAGAAATGCTATAAAACCCAATGAATGCAGAAAAGTGCAAGCAGGAGAGGAATTTGCACGCAGTTCGAGGCAGAGCTTGCAGGAGGGGTGAAAGTCATTTTGTCCAGATTTGACAATATTTATATGGTTTTAGCCCTTCTCGACGCCACGAAGGCAATGGCGCTATCCGTTTCTCCATATGAGTTCTGCATTTTTTGGCCATTTTCCGGAATGGAGGTATAATACTCATTTTTTGTAATTGATGATTGTATTCTTCTTTTTCATGCCATTTAATGAATGAAGGCCTCCCCATTGATCGAGCAGGGCCTGGAGATGCAGTCCAAGTTGGACGAACTCTGTTATCAAGTTCTTGTCTTCTTTCATGCTTTATGTGTTTCTTCTTCTTCTCTCATGTGCACATTAAATTTCTATGGTTAAGCTGCAATTTCTACATGTGATTCTTTAATACATCTATAAGAAAAAGGTTCTTGGATCACTAAGTTTCATATGTACACATTCATTTACAATATTAGGGTCAAGTTAGGGGTATTACAATGAATGATCCAAATTATTTTAAGGAAAAAATAATAAATCCACAACCATGGTTGACAAATCTATTAAAAACCATCGAGGCCAGGAAGAGGAGAGGTTCTTGAGGTTGGAACAATAGGTCATAGATATCATTTATAACATGAATCTATTTATGGTGTATTTTTCAAACAAGTCAAGAGTCAAAGAAGATAGAGGTTCCAACTCAAAGGTTACATCGTAGGGGAAAGTGAAGGATCAAGAAGAACCAGAGAGGGAGTCTAACAAAGACCCTAAAATGAATAAACCCAATTCGTGTGTTGTGAACCAATCATGGTCCTGGTTCAAAACGGAAGTGAAGGTTGAAATTAAGCCATATCAATGTTATATTTGATACTTTGAGGTTAAATTATTGGATACAATAATTAAAGGTTTCTTTTAGTGTTCAACACACAAAGGAAGGACATAAAATTTCATTTGCACATATGAAATTAGAGGTCCATTCCCCGTCCTCCTTGGAAATCGAAATCCTGTGACTAAAGGGAAATCCTCCAGTGACTAAGTGGGAGGATTTCAAAACTCTCATAAAGTAACATTTCTACCTTATCATCTATTTAAAGGACTAGTGGATTTGGTGCCATTACTTTAAGAAGATACACAACATAATTTGGGAAGATGGCAATAATGTTGGTATCTCCCTAGAAAACCAAGACGCACTCCTCAAGTATATTTTAGACCTACACAACCATTTTTGGAAGTGAGCAATGTTCTTCAAATGAAAAATGATGGATTAGGCTTGTGTATAGGCACAATATGTGGAGAACATAGGCCTGAAGAAAGCGAAATCAAGTGGGTCACAACAAAAGGAGCAACAAGAAGCTTCCAAAGAGGGGAATAAGAGGTGGAAAGGGGGAAAAGAAAAAAATACAATAAGTCATAGCACACTAGTGCAAAGATCCTAATAACCACTACAACCACTATAACATTGATGGTCGTACAGAGGGGAAGTGATGAAAGTTGCATCTAGAGCTCAACCTGAAGAACTGAAAGAAAGATGATAAGAAAAAAATGTCATGGCCATTGATTCAAGCATTATTGTGGAAATCATCTCTCACATGGATAATAATATTATATGTACATTAGTGTAGAAGGGGATGAATTTGAGTAGTTTCAACAACAAGAAGAGAAGGAAATGACCATACTCTTCCATATAAAGTTATAGGTCACGAAGATGAAAATTAATGCTTTATTTGACTCCGAATCACAGGTGAATCTCATATCAGAAAATAAGGTCCAGATATTGGGACTAAAGACATGACCATATATTGTAGCTAAATTTACCCTTTGATTTAACTTACCCTAATTTTTTTTTAAGGAAAATCTATCTTAATGTAAATGGATTATGAATCATAGGTTGGAGTATAACTTGAACTTTACATTTAAAACCTTAATTATAAGTTCGCCACCTGGTCTGAATCGACTCGCAACTTGGGATTAAACTGCACACAGGTAGCCCTTGACCTTCTGCTAACCCAAGTTACTAAATTATGAATAATTATGTCTTTGGGCGCCTAGTTGTATTGCACTTACATCTCATTCCCGCACTCGAAGTAATCTGATGGCTAAACTGAAGCAGATACAACAACCAAGGTTTATTCGAGTCTCAAATTGCACGAAGACTAACATTAGCACTCCCACCCAAAACAATTGTGCAATAATTAACCGTTAGATCCAACAACAGTGAACATTTTGGCTCTGAAATCTCTCATACATTAACATCCTCTCCTCCATCGGAAACCATCCAATGATCGGCGTTGGAGCAAATCAATGACCCACAACCATTTCAAATCTTGATTAACACGAGCTTTACTTGTCACTCCCCCACCCGATACTCCATACGATCTCTATTGATTTCAACATACAACTGTAATCAATATTTAGTCCCACCACTTTAAAGGATAATTAATACATGGAGGGGTTGGTGTACGCTTTGTAAGTTCATTTGCATGTGAATTAATTAAAATGTTAAATGTTCAAAATATTATGATGTTTATCACTTCAACCCATTTTAAATTATTTCATACTCATCCTCCAAACTTTATACCTCGTGTTACACTGTAAACCAACATCGAAAATTTGGTAAGCATCCACAACTTGCTTGCTCCATACTGGCATTATTATTATTTCCTCCCTTTTGGATTTAGGAAAGAAATGACCCATAATCCTTTGGATAACATCCTTATGGACCATTTGGTGTACGTGTGAGATACACTAGTTCTTAATACTGATATTTACACACCCCTGAAGTCCCTAAGTATTCATATTAGCCACCCTTCATATGAATTCCTTGTGAAGATAGGGCTCTTGTGAGTGACACTATTGGTTGTACACTCTGGCCATGACCCAAGCATGTTTCTAATTGATAATCTAAAACATGATACTAAAAACATCATGTGACTCACTAATAACCATTTTCTCCTTGAAGTCTCCTAGGAATCCCTATCCATAACGCTATGCTTTCCCATGTCTCCTAAAATTTTCTCAAATAGATACCTAACTGAGCCATTCCTCATATGGTGTGATGATGAGAAATTGAAACTTTTATGGGTATTTCTCATGAACCCTAGTTACATTTCTCAGCTTACCTTTCCCATTGTAACAAGCTCTCTTAAACCCTTATATCAAATGATAGTCGGCCTCTTGGAATTTATTCAAAGGTATTCTTATGATTCTAAGATCGACGAGTCCATGCTAGTATTAGTGAGGGAAGTGTTGGAAAACCCCAACATAATTAAAATAAAATTCCCAGGATACTTGGCCTCTAACATTTACTTGGATTTAACCACATCATAGAGCTATCAAGTTTTTAGGTATTGTACCTATTTAGTACATTTAATTTTTTTCAATTACTCTGACTATTTAATTAGCACTAAACTAATAGAGGATAACAAGGATAATATAGGGAAAGAGAAGGAGATAGATTGTTGGTCACCACTAATATATCTAGGAAGATTCCTTGGAAGTTATAAAAAATCTATAGACATATTTTCCTTCTATTTGCATGTCAAAATGTGGCAACAGACCCCTGATAGGATTTCCCCAGAGGCCCAAAGAACCTTGTATCTTACAAAGGAGAGTAGCATTGGGAAATGGTTTCTTTTCTCTGATTATTCATTCATTAGAGGTTACAGATTTGAAGGAGAACCTTATCATTTACCTAAGTTTACCCACCTGAACACCCCCCCGACTTGTTTGCTTTGGATCTTGCTGGACAACGGTTACAACTAGATGAATTTCACTTACTTCAAAGAATAAGGAGGCGATGATTGTGACACCTTATCCCATAGGTCAATTTATCATCAATCACAAATTTTCCTTGGAAATTATAGACAAGAATTATTGGATTTAGGCATAGATAAAGATATATGTTGGCATTCCGATCTTCTACAAAATTTATCTCATGTAAGGAAATCAATCGTCTTACCATCTTATGTTCATGACTTGAAACATGAACTTTAAAATTTAGCTAACATTGGTTATTCTCCTCAAAATGATATTGATCCAATTGAATTGTAGGTGACTAAAATGGCCATGGTTGAACTATATCCTGTCGAATAGGGAAGTACTAAAGGAGCTATAATTATGACAACACATGAGTAAGAGGAAATGCTTGAGGTAGAAATAGGTACCACAGATTATCAGTTGCAAGGAAAACCTCTAAAGAGAAAGGCGAGTTCAATCAATTCTAAAGAAATGTCAGTGGATAAGAGAAAAATAAAGGATGTTATTGGTGATGATAAGGAGGAAGTTATATTCTAGAAGACCAATGAGGATCTATTAAAGTAGTTGGAAGATACTTTGGAGCAAACCAAAATGAAAGATTTAGGAAATAAATCGGTGTTAGTTGGAAATAGCATTGTTATCGAAAAGCTCATGAAGAATGGGAACAAATAGTTAATGATAGCCCCTGGAGATCATAAGAATACAAATGATATAATATTCAAAGAAAGAACTTCGTATTCGGGGTTAAGGTTCTTGTCCAAAACTTATTTGGATAAAAATATGTCTAATCCAATTGTTTTGCAACAAACAAAAAACATAGATGAACAGTTACTGGGATCCAAAGTCACTTCATCTATAACCAATTTAGCTAAAATTAATGATATCGATATAGTGGACTGGCATAAACAAACAAGGGAAGTAGTGGCTAAAAGATTGTTGGATGATACAATCAACATTAAAAAGTATTAAACAATTATTAGTAAGGCCTAGGCACAACTTAAATATGCCTCGGTGGTAGTCAAAACGAGGGTAAAACAAATAAAATAGCTTGAATACAGGATAATCAAACAATCAGGTATGCCCAAAAATGGTTCAGTGTTCAAGAAACTCTTTTAGGATAAAGGCAAGGAAATCAAGAGTTTAAAATTGAGTCAGAAGGACCCAAACTACATGTAAATAAGTTGGTAGAAGATTTCCAAAAGAATGAAGAGAAGGACAAAGATCCGCAAGAAGTAAGGAAAGCATTGAAGCTTTAAGAGGGTCAATGTAGGGAATTAAAGGACCAGTCAACAAATTGGACAAGGAAGCTCAAGAGAAGGAGAAGGGATACCAAGAGGAAATGAGAAAATATATAAAAATTATAGACAAAGCCTTGAAGGTAGATTCTTCAGGGAATGTAGATCCTGATAAATTAAAGTTACTCAAAGCTAAAGCAGATGAGCTAGAAAGGGAACTTTCTAAGAAAAATGTGGAAATAGAAACATTAAGAAAGGGTTTGGAGAACAGATTCAATAAAAGGATGGCATCATCATGGCCATTAGGAATATTTCAGTAGACAAGGAGACGTGGATTCAATCCTTACCAAAATACCTATTAGAAGTTGTTTTTCAAGAAAGAAACCCTTACTGAAGCAAAGGATAAAATTTGGGTCATGATTGATGAAAACAATTCATAGATAATGACATCTACACATTTTGGAAGATTGTGAAAAGGTCACAATCCTCAACCTAAATATGAGTATTAATAAAATGACTTGTACATTCGAAGAAAGGTTAAAGGAGGTAGATGTGATTGTAGATCGTTCAACTTTTTAATTGATCCAGAGCTACAAACCCTTAAATTTCCTGATAAAGACGAATGCATTATGACCCTCATGTTAGTCAAAGAGGCTAAGAAGTTAATTCAGGAAACGAACAATCAAATCTCCAAGACCATGGAAGTTATTGAGAAGTTTAGAGCATAATGGATTTACATACAGAGGTTTGGCATACCATCACTTTGGACTAACACAAGTTGGGTCTATTAAGGAGAGGCTTTTAAGGATGAAATGGGAAAGGGGAAATGAAGATTCATAACATTTTCATCTAACAAGGAAGGTGCCATCACTAGTCATGAAATTGTTGATTCCCTTTTTAGAGAATCCAAAATTTTGGTACTCCTGGATAAAGTTGTCAGTTACCAAATGCTAAAACATGTATGAGCTCGTTATCGTGGCAACTAAGCTTAAAAACGTACCATGGATACAAAATCAAGATTGGGGGAGGTATATGAAATTGAAGAAAGGATTTGAATTACCTTTGCTCCGTGCTTTAGCTCTATAGACCTGTTGTAGCTGCAAAAACCGCCATTTTTGGCTTGGCGTCTTAACAATAAATGGGGATCCTTCTTCTTTTTTTGATCAAATTGCTTCTCATTTCGCTTTAAGGTTGCTTTTGGTCTTGATTTAATTAGTGTAAAGTGTCATTTTCTTCTTTATGACCCTTTTCTAGCATGACGACACTTGTGTCCCTTCACGTTATCATTCTTCTCCACATAACGACACTTGCATCACCAGTCTCATTTTTCTACTTCACCTCACGTTTTGCATTTGGTTTGCTCATTAACATTTCCTCCACATCACCTCGCTTTCCACATTAGACTTTGTTTGGCTTGGAACATACCTAAATCAAAATAAAAGTGAACGATATTGTAAATAATTGTAAAACAATAATATGTAAATAAAAAAAATCAAATTAAAATAAAATATACATATTGTAAATTAAATAATTAAATAATGTAAATGTAAATTGTAAATATAATATACATAATAAACCAACTATATTGTAAATAATTAAATAATGTAAATGTAAATTGTAAATATAATATACATAATAAACCAAATATATTGTAAATTGCAAATATACCTAATAAATAAAATGTAACATATTGTATATAATATATTTTAACTAAAAATAATAAAAGTACAACATGTTAGCACTATCTTTTCTTTAATATAGTGCATTCTCTATAACTTTCCATCTTATATAAACTACAGATAATTGTTTGCCTCAAATACATTTGTAGTTAACGTTAATTGTACATTATTATATAAACTACAAATAATTGTTTGCCTCAAATACATTTGTAGTTAACGTTAATTGTACATTATTATGATGTCATAAGATTATTATGATGTTATAAGATTATTATGATGTTGGAGGGAAACTGATCTCAATGCACACTTATAAACCATGGATTAAGCAACTTTGGAATAAGTTTGGCAAAGATGAAGTCATGTGGTATCTAAAAGAAAACATCCCTACTATCTCTTAGTAGGATTGTAAAGTTAAAAAAAGTCAAACAAACATCTGCCAAAAAATACATAGAGAATGTGGGATAAAAGGCACTCAGACAAGCTTACGGTATATTTTAATTGCTTATTCACCGGTGAAGTTATGTGTCAATTAATGTTTGAATGTGTAATTTGTTTTCCAACGAGGAGAGAATGACGATGTTAATGAACGTTGCAATGCATCTCACTAGCAAAACAAGACCTGCGAGCAGCGGTAGTCCCTGCCTCGTCTGAAATCTTTTTTTAACTCATAACTATGTTATTAGTAGTTTGCATTTCAAAGGTTTGATCAATCTTTATTTGGTAAAATTTTTGCCCTCGATCAATTCTTATGTGGTACAAATAAAATTTAGAACACCCCTAACAACATTAGATACCCTCTCCTTATAAATTTGTAAGAGTTTACAATGACTTTGTAAAAGTGATTTAATGAACCCAACAGGCCCATTAGTGCCTATGAGCGTGCTATCCACGGTCCATTTGTAGCCTTTGAAACAACTATCTATTAATTCTAGTGTTCGAGACAACTATTTGTCTCAATCTATATGATTATATATAAAATTGTTTATCCACGAACCATTCCCAGCCTTTGAGAGAACTACTATCTCCAATCTAAAACATATATGATTATATATAAAATTGTTTTAACTGCGAGGCCATCAGGTAAGGGAGTGAGAGAAGGAAATGAGGATGCCCTTCTTGTGAAGAAATCCTCATGCATTATCTATTTACAAGCCAACTACCCATCTTAATTTTTTGACAGGATGGTTTTCTTGCACAATTTTTGTAGCGATCCTTTAATTCCCATTTCTTAGAGATTCTATTTCCCCTTCAAGGATTCTCAAGGTTGTTGCAAGATATAGAGCTAGCATGAATACCATCTATTGTTAGGGTAATAGTTCAGGTTGAGGGAAGGTCTAGTCCTGCTTTGTGTCCCCTCCATGATTGCATCCCTCCCTCCACTGCTATATCCAAAGGTTTGATTGTACGTTAACCTGTCTTACTATATGGGATGACTTGAATGTGAATTCAGGAAGGCTAGTCCATGCTTTGTTGTACACCCCTAGGATCCCTAGGAGGTCATGCCAAAGTGCCAAAGAGTACTGCCTTACGGTGGCGCTAGTGCGGTGATTGCCAATCATTCATTGGTCAGAGATGGGATTTTCTCATGTGATGCTTGATACTGTAGAAAATAGAAAATAGATGAGAGCTAAAGTACAGACACCTTCCCTGATGCAAAATTTATGTAATGTCCTGGCATGAGGGTTTGGATGAGAAAGAGAAAGATGACTTGATGTTGTTCAAGCTAGCCAAAGAGAAAGAAAAACTTCTAATTAGTTACTAGAACCTCAACGAGGAGGAACAACAAATATTCTTAGATGTGCATGTTTTCTCATAGGACAAAAGAGATACTACCATAAGAATATCAGAGGGGTGCGGCTGGAAAGGGGTTTTGAACTGTAGAGGATAGATGCCTTTTGAAAGTAGGGTGCGAAAATAATATAGAAATGCATGATCACCTTAGGGATTTCGAATAATGTAAGTGCCAAGTGGTCAATCATGAATCTTATATACTATTCGATGAGAATGAACTTTGGGTTTTATAGACTATTCGATAAGAATGAACTTTGAGTTTGTAAATTTTTTTAGTTTTTTAGTTTTTAATTTTAATTTTAATTAATTAATCAATTAATTATTATTATTATTATTATTATTATTATTATTTTTTAAATTTTTTATGTTTGAAAAATGAAAAATAATAACCAGAAATTCTCAAGAAATTGGTATCAATGTTTAATATTGTAATAATTTTTATTTTATGAGGGAAAAAATTGTAGGAAATCAAGGGGAAACAATTGTGCAGGGGCATTAGGATGGTACTGGGTGAAGATAAGGGTACTCGAAAAAATGATAAAAAAAAATGTTTGGATGTACTGGTAATTGTGTACTTGTTAAATTTATAAAAGGATATAATTGCTTTCAAGTTGGGATGTTCGAACTTAAATAAAATAGTTTTCATTTTTTGTTGAAAAAAAAATAGTGTTCCTTATCTTCAACCTGGCATGTTGTTGTTGATAATTCGGTTCCCAACTGACTGAAAGCTTAGATTTCAGTGAAAGCTTGTTAATAGAAAAATAGAAAAATGTTCAAACAGATAGAAGAACATGGTAACATACATGGACTATGAGCATTAACCATTAAACTTACCTCACTTGAAGCGATTCTAATCGTGTCTATTTTTCAAACTTACCTCACTTGAAGCGATTCTCATAGATTTTTGCATGTCTTTTTTGCAGTGTTTCTCACACATATTTTTCTGCAGGATGTAGGATGATTATTGTACATCTTTTCTGCAACGATTCTCACTAATTGTTGCATGTCTTTTCTCCATGATATAGGATGATTATTGCAGGTCTTTGCCGCAGGATGAGTTCTTGTGGTAGAAACAACCTGGCCTATCTCATCCTCGGGCTGAGTTTGTGTTTGAAAGAACAATACCAAATAACCTCTCTATTGTTGGTGGAATGAAGTAGCGGTGTGAAGAATATATGTGGAATGAAGTAGCCGTGTGAAGAATATATGTGTTGGCCCTGAAGTGAAACACTAGAAGGTGGTGCCAAATATGGCAAGTGGCATAAACATCAAAAACTTTGGATAAAGGTACTAGGACTTGTATAAAATTGTAATGTACCAGACTTAAAATCACAAGGGGAATCCAGACTTTGGATAAAGGTGGAAAGACCATTCCCACTTCATGGGCTCTACCATGAACAGTAGAAACTTTGGATAAAATTAACAGAGCCAAATCTTAAAGTGAATTGATACTTTGGATAAAACCTATTTGCGAAAATTAACAGAGCCAAATATTAAAGTGAATTGATACTTTGGATAAAACCTATTTGCGGATTGCATATTATGTAACTCTGCAATAAGACCTTTAAAATTAAACTTTGGATAAAGCAAGTGTTTTTGCAAAAACATCGGTTAAATACATTGGTCAATGCAAATTAATATCGATTCAACGCCGAATCGATCCTGCACTACTGTAGGCAGGGACTAAGAAGAGGTCAAGGTTTCACGAAGGGATATGCTTTGTCATGCAATTTTACAGGGCACCAAATACCATTAAATCACAATGCTGATACAACAAGACGTAGTTTGGAATTTTTGAACATTATAATTCATGGAATTTGTGAACATTATAACAACGTTGAGGGTTTATTTCCATTCAGGGGCATTAATGAATTATTACATAAAATCAATAATGGCCCTCATGTTGACCTATTCAAATACAAAACCTTTTATCACATTTGTTATCACATTAACTGTATTTTTTCTTTAAATCAGAAAATGTTGACATTCTCAGTGTCTGCATTTTATTTATAATAAACATGGAAATCATTGCCACTGAGATTATCAACTTATTGATGGTTTCCCAATTTTTCTTCAGAACAATTCTTTGACAATGGGGTTATCAGTATTTATCAATTGCAGAAAAATGATTAACAAGAATATGTTAACAACAAGCTTCTCAAAGTTTTTCTGTAAAAATGGGCAGTTAAAAACTCTGTTTTTCCTCTACAACATAGTATTTTTGGGAACTCTTTCTAGACAAATGAAAACGAATTTTACGAAACTGAAAGAGGTTTTTTTCCAAAATGGACCCATTTAGAAAAATCTCTCGGTTTTCTAACAGCTGTTATGGTTTGAAATATTCAAAGGGATATTTGAAAGGTTATTTTTTTTTTCAGAATTTTACAATCATTTAGTAATTGTTTTCAAAATCATATCCTCGATAAATGAGAATGAATTTTACAAATCCGAAAGAGGTTTTGTCCACAATGGAACCATTTAGAAAAACCTCTCTTCGTTTTCTAACATCTATCCCAGTTTTGTATTTTCGAAGGGATCACTAGACCCTATTTTTCAGGATTTCATGACAAAAACGCTTATGGACAGTTGTTGACTTCGATGCCACCTCACCAAATTCAACGTGTTGATCCTTATCTCTAGCCATGACTCCAGCAACAACATGATATTTAGATGCAGATAGGATTATGAAGTTTTCTATATGCATGTATTTGATAAAGCACGTTATTATTTTTAGATTTTGTAATTAAGTTTGAGACTATAATCTTATGATCAGTTTATGTAAGTTCTATAAAAAAGTTTTTGAAGAATGAAGAAGGGTTGGAATTTTATTGAAAAATATATTTGCATTTTGGTATATTTGAGCAGTCTTGAATATATTTATAGTTTTTTCATGAGCATTTTGTAGGAAACTCATGCGTTGTAGTTTGTTTTCAGTTCCTCTTTGTTATACAAACTTTATTTCATGTCTGAAAATGTTAGTATCTAAGATTGGATTTCATTTATGCTCCATTCTTGTATTTATCATCCATTAGCATTTGTTGCCTGAGTCAATTATAAACTTTGTTCCATTTTAGTTCTTTTCTTCCAATTTCTCAAACAGCCAAAGTATTTGTTGCTATCATGATTTTTATAGCTTTCTCATTAGATCTTTAACCTAACTTATTTTAGAATTGGAATCCATACCCAATGGTGTGTTTTAGATACAGACCAAACAAATTTTCATCCTACAAACTAAATCTGGCCACAAAACTCAATTGCAAAACTTACTACTATAGTGACCTAGAGTAGTTGAGTTCTAGGGAGAGATCCCTCTCCAGGTTGAAGGGTCAGTTTTCAACTTAAAAGAGGTTCGAGGTTACCTTGGAGGTTTTCCCGCAGCCGGGTTTCCTCTAAGAGATAACATTTTGGCGTCGTTGTTGGGGACCCAAAATTTCATGTCAAATCATCCTTGGAAGAACGACAAAGATCAAATCTCTGAGGGAAAACAGAGATTTGGATATCAATTTTGGTTGCATGGTGTTTTCTCTGGTGACTCCATTTTCAATAATCTAGAGTTGGAAGATTTCATGGCAACTCCATTGTCATAAGGATTCATAGCTCATATGATTCAATAGGTATTTCACTAAGCCAATGAAGAAGTCAGACTCTTCTACTATTGTTTCAAGATATGCAAGTTTAGATTTTACAATTATTCCTAGTTTTCCTAATCATCTACCCAAAGATGAATATTTTTTGAGAAATGGACCAAAATTTAGTGGTGATGATTTCAGCCTGACTTTGAAACATATTGAAAATTTTCATGACTTTACTAATCTTCTTAAATTCAAGTGTGAAAATGTATACATGATATTATTTTACAATTCATTCCAAGGGAAGTGCAAAAATTGGATTGAATATTTGTCTGCAAAGTCCATAACACCCATAATAATATTTTAGGTTATCTTCATGGAAACATGGATGGAGAAAGAAGAATCTGTAGCAGATCATGTTTTCATTCCAAGTTTTAGAGAATGGAATGATATGTATACTGATGGTGAAGTGGATAAAAACATTTCTGCATTTTTATCCTCTTATTTAAACTCATGCAAATGTATCTCAAAAGAAAATATTCATTTCTTAGAAGAGTATTCCAAGGAAATTCAGGGAGAGCTTGTAATCTTAGAGGATCAACATTTTTTCCATACCAAGATCATTCTTTTGGAATTTCTTCTCAATAACAATAAAAGGACATATGGATTCTCTGTGTTATTAAGAATGGAAAATTTTCTTTTTGAATTATAAATATGAAATATAAAACAAAACTGAGAAATTCAATCATGATTATCCAATCATTCAATACCTTGAGTATCATTAGATATATTATTTTTATGATCCCATAGTTGAATATATAGAAGGTTTTTCAGTTTGATTTTTCAACCATTTTTTCGCTGTGTATACAAATTACATCATGATTTTCCTTCGCCACTATACTGTCCAGTTTTGATTTTGTTGAAGCATAATAAAAAATCCATGGTATTTGAGCAGCTCTTGGATTGGTTGCATTAGGTTTTTTGTATTATTTGATTCAGAAGTTATTTTAGCAATTTAGGATAAGTTGGTGTGCCAATAAGCTCAACACTCTGAGCATGTTTTGTAGCAAATTTCAATTTCAGTTTTTAGTTTGTAGTGTGCAGTAGTGTGGTACAGTTTACAAGCAGTGGGGTTACTAGTTGGGAGCCACCCAATGGATCATGCCTTTGGTCTATGGTGTTCTTTCTACCATCTTTGATTGGAAGCATCCCCATGGAGCAAGCTGTTATCACATTAATTATATTTTTTTTTTAAATTTCAGAAAATGTTGACAATCTCAATGTCAGCATTTTATTTGTAATAAACAGGGAAATCATTGTCAGTGAGATTATCAACTTATTGATGGTTTCGCAAATTTTCTTTAGAACAATGTGTTGACAATGTGGTTATCAATATTTATCAGCTACAAAAAAATGATTAACAGGAATATGCTGACAACAGGCTTATCGACATTTTTTTTATAAAAATGGCCAGTTAAAAACTCTATTTTTCCTTTAGCGCACAGTAATTTCAGGAATGCTTACTAGACAAATGAAAATGAATTTTACAAAACAAAAATATTTTTTTGTCCACAATGAACCCATTTAGAAAAAAATCTCTCAGTTTTCCAACACGTGTTATGGTTTGAAATGTTCTAAGGGATATTTAAAAGGTTGTTTTTCATAGTTTTACAATCTTGTTTTAGTAATTGTTTTAAAAATCATATCCCGAATAAATGAGAATTTTACAAACCCAAAAGAGGTTTTTATCTACAATGGACCCGCTTAGAAAAACTGCTCTCTGTTTTCTAACAAATATCATGATTTTATATTTTCGAAGGGATCACTAGACCCTATTTTTCAGGATTTTGTGACGAAAAAGCTCATGGACAGTTGTTGACTTGGATGCCACCTCACCAAACACGACTTGTTGATCCTTATCTCTAGCCATGACTCCAACAACAATATGATATTTAGATGCAGATACGATTAGGATTTTTTCTATATGCATGTATTTGATAAAGTACGTTATTATTTTTATATTTTGTAATTAAGTTTGAAACTATAATCCTTTGATCAATTTATGGAAGTTCCATAAAACAATTTATGAAGAATGAATAAGGGTTGGAATTTTATTGAAAAACATATATTCATTCTCGTATATTTGAGCAATCTTGAATATATTTACAGTTTTTAATGAGAATTTTGTAGGAAACTCCAATGTATTGTAGTTCCCTGTCAATTTCCTTTTTGTTATACAAACTTTCTTTCATGTCTAAAATGTTAGTATCTAAGATTGGATTTCATTTATGCTCCATTCTTGTATTTATCAACCATTAATATTTGTTGCCTCAGTTATTTATAAACTTTGTTCCATTTCAGTTCTTTTCTTCCAATTTCTCAAACAGTCAAAGGGTTTGTTGCTATCATGATTTTTATAGTTTTCTCGTTAGATTTGTAACCTTACTGTTTTAGAACTGGATTGCATGCCCAATGACACATTTTAGATACAACCCAACCAAATTTTCATCGTGCAAACTAAATTTGACCATAGAACGCAATTGCAAAACCTACCACTACAAATACCTATAGTAGTTGAGTTCTAGGGAGAGATCCCTCCCTAGGTTGAAGGGTAGCTTTCAACCTAAAAGAGGTTTGAGGTTACTTTGGGGGTTTTCCCGCAGCCAGGTTTCCTCTAAGAGATAAAAACAGTAATATATTGCCTATATGCCATGTTGAACATTCTTAGGGAAGTAAAAGAGGCATTTCAATTTCATGATTCATTTCGTTGCACAAGTAAGATTGGATAGGTTAAAAATAAATCATCACATTCTCATGCAACAAAAAATACACTAATATGAATATGATCAATATAATGTTAATATGATTGTTTCTCAATGAATAAGTGTAATTATCTTATTCACCATTTCCATTACGCTTTCACAAAAGAATCTAATGACACACTATGGTCATTAATTTATGCAAAATTTTCTAGAATTACCTAATGATCATTTCCACCACATGACTCAGAATCTTATTTTTTTTTTCTCTCCATGTTGGTTGCAGGCATATGTTACAGTGGTTTTGACGCACTTTGCAAATTAGAAACATCTACAACAATACTAGTTTTGGTGGTATCCCATTATAGGGAGAATCCCTCTATTATTATGTAATTTGGAAAATTTGATCAACCACCGATATTTCCCATCAGTTATAAATTGACATAACCATTAATGATTGAACCAAATTGAACTAATAATATCCAAATATTTCCATGTTATCCATATTGGCACTCAGTACATATTAAAAAAATATCTTCATTTTGTTTTCTAGAATCTAAAAGGGAGAACCGAATTCTCATAATTCTGTAGTCTATTTAAACAAATCAGAAACTCTGTAGAGGGGTTGGAATCTAGGGGTTCGAAATTTCTGCGAAGAATGCATTAGTCACTTTTGTGCTTTGTTTTCTTAATTTGTGTGTTGAATCACTCATGATTTCTACCTGAACTAGATCGACTTGCAGCACGATTTGCATATTTTGTTGCTAATGGTTTTGAATGACCACTGTTGTTCATTTCTTGAGCTATTAGCTTGATCACCTGTTGAGCTGTATTGAGACCAATGCATATGAAAACTGTTAATTTTACGATTTTGCTCTTAACTATTTAAGTTGCTTGTTTTAGTTTCAGTGATGTTATTACAATGAAATTTTGACAGATTTATATCTTCAACTATTTCATTTTCCTTTGATTCATTTACCTATGGAGTTACATTGATATTGACTTATGAAGTTTGATATAGTCAAATATTTTCACTCATCAATGGATGAGATATTAATAGACTTAAATATATTAGTCATTTTGTTCATTTTTCTTCTCCATACTTATATGTTATTACTGATATTTGTCTGGATGCTGCAAGTTGTCTTAAGTTCATTTCAGATTGTTTAATAATATTTCATTAACTTGCAAGAGAATTCAAATGAATCCTTTTGTTAGATTTATACCTTGAAAATGGTTAATTTTATTTCATATACATATCGTGTTATTGATACTTTTGTTATGTTCTTGGAAACAGTGTAGATTTTGTATTTGTAGTTATGCTTTCAATAATATTTTTTTGATTAATCTTCTATTGTTGAATATACTATACATCTTTCATTTCTATGAACATAGGTTTAAGCCTAGGCATGTAATACATTAGTAAACATAGAGTTAGAATTGCATTTAGAGTAGGTGATGAGCCCCAGAAATGGGTAATTATATGGGCTCATTTTGCCTCTTAATTTGACTTAATCCACCATTCTTATTATTTTATTGCATGTTTTTTATTATATTTATGCTAATAGAGTGAATTGGATTAGTCATTTTGCCATGTAGTCTAATGTGTGCTTTATGCATTTTTTTTGGTCAATTTTGGACAAAGTCAAAGGATTTATGAGCAAATGGCAGCAAATATTCGATGAAAATAGGGAAGATGATTTGTAGAGGGGTGTTTCCTTCATTTATGACCCCTTTCCTCAAATTCTCTATCAGCAAATTGGAGCACAAGCATCCACCTTGATGCATCCAAGGGGCAGTCGAGTAAGTAAAGAAGGATTGTTGTTTATCTCCAGTTCTGGGAAGCCGAGCTTCTTGATTTTAGGAAGGATGTTGGGGGACTCCATTTGTATAAATAAGGGGGCTTAGAGCCTCAGTAGGTTAGCCAGTTATTAGCAGAATTTTCGCACTTTTGTGCAGCACTTGTTCAGCTCATTTTCGAGCTTCCTTTTTTAGAACAGTTTATGTGTAATGTGACTTTTACTTTTGATAATAGAAATGAAACAGTTTTTGAGCCAACACTGATCTCTTTCAGAGGGCTGAAGCTCTTGGGTTAGGGCCCAACCCAAGCTGCCCAAAACCTCTTGGTTTGTACTTATATGTTTTTGCTTTAGTTCATGAGTTAATTTCTGTTACAAAGATTCATTTTACTTTGTTTAGATTATGTTGCTTTTGATGGTTTGCATAGATGTTTTTGTTTCAGTTGCTCAAGTAGGTTAATGCAGTGACAAAATAAAATTCAAAAATGCCAACAACAGGCCCTAATCTCCTTTCCCCCTTTCTGGGACTATGATTTGAGGTCAAGGCACTACTGCTGCCACCAAAAACACAATTTTTCTCTCCCATGCAATTTCTAGTGTGATGACTTGATTTGGAAAGATTAATGTATTGCTTCAGATTCAGTTGCATAGATCATTTCCTGTTCTTTTACAATATATCTCTCTGCATGATTTTCTGTTCAAAGGTTACTACAACATTTTCTGTTTGTAAGTCAAAAATTAGGTCAAACTAGAGAAATTTCTGTTTTCATGGTATAGTTAGTCCTTTATTTGATCAATTTTTGTAGGTAGATGTGTAGATCTCTTGTAGGACACCTCAGCTCAGCATACATCCATAAAGAATCCAACACCAGCTCACTTCTCACAGATTTCCCAAGTCATTCACAACATTTTTCCAATCTGCCCTAATTTTTGTGTTTCTCCATAAGCTGCCCTCTTGCCATTTGAACAAATCCAACCATCATGTTCCCTCTTGATCTTCCTTAACAAGCTCCGGACACCTCAACACCTTCATCTAGCCTTCTATTACCCTTTCCCATCATTTTTCTACCTTCAAAACTTCAAAAAATAGCTCTCGGCCTCCTCTTGTAGATCCTCCTGTAGATCCCCTACAACCTCCTGTAGAATTACCTATAAGTGGTTTTTCGAAATCCGATTGCAATGGAAGTCTTCAGAAGGGTACTAGGGGCTTCTTAGGACCTCTCCACACCTTCCTCCACCTCTACAAAAACCAAGTCCATCTTCCTTCACCACCAAACCTCTGCATAATCACAACCAGATAAATTACAAGCATAATAATTTCACATAAAAACACTCAAAAGCACAAAAAGATGTTTTCTTCTCATTTCTTTTCAGAAGTAGCTTGAATAAATGTAATTTACCTTTTTCAGTAGTCAATGGCACTCATCGCATCAGTTTCTATCTCTTTTTCTGCAAAAGTAGGGTTAGTTGGATAAATTAGGGTTTGCCTTACATTCCAGTGTTCTTTCTCTTTCTGCAAGTAGAATAGTTGTCATAGAGTTAGCTTTCTTTCATCATAGTTAAATCTTCTTTTGAGAATTCATATAAGTTGGTTTAAGCTCCTAGTAATCTTGCGCCAGCTAACCGAGTGACAGCCTGCAGTAAGAGCTAGTACTTGTGCATACAACACCGTCGCTTCCAAGTTTGTTACGAACTACCGGGTTGATAAAAGTAATGTAGGAAGCCCCAGGAGTTGCAACATTATTGCTGCAATACTGGTGCTCACCACTTTTTGGCACTGTTGCTGGGGAAGCGTCAAAGTATTTTGTGATTACTACTTTCTTCTATTTTCTACTACAACATTCTGCTAAGTAGTTCATTTCAGCGAAAGTAGAGTAGTTATTTCTTTCAATTTCTGCACTTCCTTGCTTTCATTTCAATTCCGCAATTTCAATTTCAGCAAAAGTAGATTAGTCATTTCCCTGCTTTCATTTCCATTTCGAAATTTCCATTTTACAAAAAGTATATTAGCCATTTCCTTGCTTTCATTTCAATTCTGCAATTTCATTTCAGCAAGTTCATTTCAGTTAGTTTCAATTTGTTTCTTCAATCAATTTCAGTTTTGCAGGTACAAGCAGAAAAAAAAAAAAAAAAAAAATTCACCCAAAAAGAGATTTCCTTTCATGCCTCGTAGGAATAGAGATAATTTAGGGAAATTCTTACCCAACACCCCCACCACATCACAAAGTCACCCTTCTCTCTTCTTCGGTGGCAGTGGTTCAGAAGAACCTATAGGTGAACAACCAGAGATATACGAAGATCCTATAGCAGAAGAAGAGGAAGAAACAATCCCTCTTGAGACCATGGTTGAAAACAAAAATGTTAGAGGGAATGGGGAAAGATTAGAGGGTACCTTTCCCATTCGAGAGACCATTGGAGACACTAAAATGAAGAACATAAGTCCTTCAGCCTTACCTCACTTCCATGAGTTGACTACCAAAGATCCTGATACCTTTTTGGTTGAATTTGTTGTTATCTATCAAACCTATGACTGCAAAAGATGAGCAGAAGTTGAAACTGTTTCCTTCTACTCTCAAGGATGCAACATTATGCTAGTTCATGGGGTTACCTAGCAATAACATCACAACTTGGGCTTAGATGCAGCAAGCCTTTAATAACAAATACTGGGACTACTGTAGGTCAAAGGATACCAAGGAAGAAATCTTCTGAATGACCATGGGAAGCGATGAATCCTTGGAAGATTATGAAGAGAGGTTTCAACTCAGTTATAAAAGGGCCAGGTGCACACTTGACCCTGAATCTCTGAAGTTGGTCCTGCTCAGAGGAGTCCCAGAAGACCTTTTAGATACCCTCCATTTGCTGGCTGGGGGGGACATCTACCAACTACCTTATGAAGACATAAAGACTATGTTTAGAAACCATTCTAGGGCAGCCAGAAAGAGAGGTAGGGGAAGTCAACCCCTAGCCAGTACATCCTCATCCAGTTCATCCCTTAGAGGTGAATTTGGAAATATGCCGGAAGATTTCAAGAGCGAGATGATGCAGACTCTTGCTATGCAAATGGATACCTTGCATATCAAAAGGAAACAAGAAGAATCAGAAAGGGCCTTGGCCATTTTTTTCCTAGGTGCACCAGAAGGCATCCTAGGAATGAATGTCCATTGAACTCTATAGAAGTGTGTTCAGTATGTGAAGAAGACCATTCTACGAATCAGTGCCCTTCCTTTCCCGGACTTAAAGCTGCATACCAGGGGGCCAAAGGAGCCACTGAACCACTCTATTTCATGAACCAAAGGAGGACACATGGACCCAAACCTTAACAGCAAGGAATGCAAGGGACATCCCAGACATATCACCACCCCAATCAAGCCACTTCCATGCCTTCTTGGGGTCCCCCTACTCATCCTTCCTGGTCCACACCCCCTCCTTGGTCATATCCATCTCAATACCATGCTCAACCAGCTGCTCATTCATTTCACTCTTATGCTCAGCCATAGCCTCAGTGGAATGCACCTCATCAGGGATGGAGGCCCCAGTACAACTCTCCTCTCGCTCTTTTTCCTCCACCACCTGCTCAACCACAACCATTGCCTCTTGCTCCACCAAGGCAACCCCAAATACCTACTCAACCAAACCCAAACTCGAATAATAGACATGCCCAACAGGTATATAGTGGGGAACCATCATGCCCGACCTATGTTGTGGAGATTCAGGAGATTAACCTACGATCTGGGAAGGTTCTCCTAGATAACCAACCTCCCCCTAAGGAGGATGAGGAAGAAAAAGAGGAAAGTGAACCAAAAGCCATTCCATCTTTTCCTGAGATATTATCTGGAACAACACAACCTACCCCAAAAGAAACTGAACTTCTGGCAGAATTGAAACAATTATGTGTAAAGATACCACTTCTCCAAGCCATAAAGGATGTGCATATATACAACAAGATGATCAAGGAGAAGTGCTTTAGGCATCCAGGCAGGCGTAGGAGAGATGCCGCAACTATCAATGTCATAGGACAACTGTCTGACTTGATGTTGGGGCAGGTAATCTGTTCGAAATATCTAGACCCTGGAAGCCCTATAGTTGATGTGCACATCAATGGCACCATAATCCTCCATACCCTGATTAATCTAGGGGTTTCCATTAATGTGATGACCAAGGACACTATGCTCAAGCTCAACCTTCAGGGATCCCTGAGAAAGACCACAACAATACTACAGATAGTAGACTACTCTACTGTGACCCTTGAAGGGATTGTGGAAGATGTAATGTTCTCCATCGATTCTTGGGAGTACCCTGCTAATTTCCTGGTTCTCCAACCAAAGGAAAAGCTCACTGGGCATCCTCTCATCGTGGGAAGACCCTGGTTGGCTACTGCAGATGCCTACATCAGTTGTCGAGCTGGGAACATGACAATCAAGAATGGGCATATGTCCAAGCAGCTAGTCCTATATCCTCCTACCCAACCTTTTTTAGAACATGATTTACCTCTCTGTTTGGAGGAGGAAGATAAGGATGAAGTCTATTCCGCACCACTGTGTGTAGTGGAAGCTACCATGGGGGGGAAACCACAAACCGAGGATGATCTTATTGAAAACTTGATTCAGAATCCACCCCCTAGTGTGTTGCCATTAGAAGAGTTGGTGGAAGAAACCCAAGCCAATCCTTTAGTTGATCTTTGTGTGGCTGACCCGACCTCTCTCCGAGTTAAGAATATGGAATTCAGCCCAGAAAGAACCTTGAAAATCAACTCATCCCTATCCACCTCTCAGGAGAAAGAACTATGTAGCTTATTAAGAAACCACTTGGATGCTTTTGCTTGGAGCTATAAGGAGATGAAGGGAGTGCACCCTTCAGTCTGTACTCATCACATTTACATTAAGGAAGATTGCAAACTAGTTAGACAGCCTCAAAGGAGGATGAATCTAACCCTTAAGGACATTATCAAAGAAGAACTGCAAAGGTTACTGGATGCAAGATTCATCTACCCCATCTCTGACAGTGAATGGGTCTCTCCTTTGGTGCTAATTCCAAAGAAAAATCAAAAGTGGAGAATCTGTGTCGATTATCGGGAACTAAACAAGGCCACCAAGAAGGACCATTTTCCTTTGCCTTTCATAGATCAAGTGTTAGATGGCCTGGCAGGGAAGAAGTTTTTCTCCTTCCTAGATGGGTTTAGCGGGTACAACCAGATCCAAATCAGCCTGAAAGACCAAGATAAGACCACTTTCACTTGTCCTTGGGGTACCTTTGCATATCGGGTCCTTCCTTTTGGATTGTGCAATGCTCCCGCCACTTTCCAGAGAGCAGTATTGAGTATATTTGTTGAACTGGTTCATGATGCAGTGGAAATCTATATGGATGACTTTACCCCTTATGGTTCTAACTTCCAGGAAGCTTTGTCTAACCTGGGAAAAGTTTTGGACAAGTGTATTGAAATGAACCTGTCCCTCAGTCCTAAAAAATGTGAATTCCTAATGACTGAAGGGACCGTGCTAGGTCATGCAATCTCTTAGCAAGGATTACAGGTGGACCCCAACAAAATTGCCATCATCCAAAGGGTCCCACCTCCTCAAAAGGTAAGAGATGTTCGAAGTTTCCTAGGTTTAGCAGGGTATTATAGAAGATTCATTAAGGATTTCAGTAAGCTAGCCTCTCCATTGTTTTATCTTTTGGGGAAAGATGCTGAGTTCATATGGACTGACAACTGTCAAGAAGCGCTGGATACCTTGAAAAGTAAACTGGTGAGTGCCCCAATTTTGAGAGGTCCAAATTGGGCCATACCTTTCCACATTCATACAGATGCCTTGAACAAAGTGATAGGAGTAGCCTTAAGGCAAGTTGATGAGAAGCTGCCTTAGGCCATATATTTTGTAAGTAAAAACTTGTTGAAGGCATAATTAAACTACAGTGTAACCGAAAAGGAGCTCCTAGCTGTAGTCCATTCCCTAAATAAATTCAGACACTACATCACCGGCTATCAAACATTTGTACACACTAATCATGCTGCAATTAGGTATTTAATGAACAAACCATATGTAAATGCTCGCATTATTAGATGGTTGTTTTTATTGCAGCAATTTGATTTAACCATTGTTGATAAGCCTAGTAAGGAAAATGTTGTTGTTGATTTTTTGTCTAGAATAGATCTGCCTGCAGGTGAAGAAAGAATGGTGGATGATCAAATGCCAAATGAACACCTATTTTCTATCTAAGTACTCTCTCCATGGTTTTCTAATATAGCAAATTACTTGGTTTCCGCACAGTTCCCGCCACACCTGTCCTCAAAAGAGAAGAGCAAGATCGTAAGAAAAAGTGCCCCTTTCACTTGGATTGGGGGCAATCTCTTCAAACTTGGCCCAGATCAGGTTTTGAGAAGATGTGTCATGCAGGAGGAAGTTTTTGACATTCTCTTGACCTATCATGGTGGGCCCTGTGAGGGCCATTTTGTAGAAAATAGGATTGTCTTCAAAATTCTGCAAGTAGGTTACTATTGGCCCACTCTTCATCAAGATGTAAGGCGATATATCAGCCAATGTGACCGGTGTCAAAGGATGGGGAAACCTACTCCAAGGGATGAGATGCCCCTGCAACCTCAAGTGACTTTCGAGCCATTTGAGAAGTGGGGCATGGACTTTGTGGGTCCTATCAACCCTCCTTCAAAGTAGAAATATTACATCATCATGTGCACTGATTATATGACAAAATGGGCAGAAACAAAGGCGATCAAGGTAGCAACAGAAGAAAAAGTAGCTGAGTTTTTAAGAGAGAATATATTCTATAAGTTTGGATATCCAAGAGAATTAGTCACAGATAAAGGGAGTCAGTTTACCTCCAATCTGATTGAAGACCTGCTCACACATCACAAAATTAAGCACATAACTTCCACCCGTTACCATTCGCAAGCAAATGGACAGGTGGAAGTCACTAACAGAGCTTTGGAAGGGATTTTGACCAAGGTAGTGAACAGAAACAGAAAAGATTGGGCAGAGCGATTAGTTGAGGCCACTTGGTCCTATAACACCACCTAGAAGACCACCACAGGGTTCACACCCTATGAGATGGTCTATGGGAAGAAGGCTTTGCTGTCAATAGAATTTGAATATAACACACTAAGGATGGCAACTCAACTGGACCTAGATCTCAGCCATGCACAAAAGGAAAGGTTACTCCCGCTAATGGGATTGGATGAACAAAGCTTGCATGCCCTTCTCCACTCAGAGTTAGTCCAACTTCAAAGGAAAATATGGCATGACAGACACCTTAAAGAGAAACAATTCAAAGAAGGAGATTGGGCGCTGCTGTATGATTCAAGATATAAATATTTCAAGGGTAAACTGAGGACAAGATGGCTAGGACCGTACACAGTAGAAAGGTGCAATGACAATGGTTCAGTTTTGATCAGGACCATCGATGAAGAAGCCATCCCCATGCTTGAAAATATACAAGAAGCCCCTCTGAAAGCAAGAATTTATTGAAAATCTGAGTAAAACAGTGTTGGTAATGGAGCAAGTCTCTGCCTCCAGTCCACCCACACCCTTAAAAAAAAAAGTAAAATGAAGAGAATAAAAGATCCCTGGGTGAAAACCTCCCCTTGGAGGTGCCCAAGGCAGGCAGTTAGGATGAAAACCTCCTAGAGGCGCCCTAACTGTCTCTTAAAAAAAAAGAAAAAAGAGAAAAAAGAAAAATTAACTTCTTTTGAATGCATTGCAGATTGCAGGAGGGCCACAGAAGAAAAAGGGACATGTCCAAGCCGAATACACCTCTGATAGACCATTTCTCCATTGCTATTGTCTTTTCCCAATCCCTGGTCTCACTTGTTCCAGAAAACTATGCATCCTATAGGAGACTTTGTGCATTCTATAGGAGGCTCTTTTAGAAATCACAGAGAGCTCGAAATCAAGTCAAGAAAAGGATTAAAGGGCTAGAAACTTGTCTAGAGGACTTGTTGGCCCCCGTACCACCATTCATCCTCCTAACTCTCCATTCCATACATACACCACTGCATTTCCACTCGCTTCTTTTTTCCCTGCACAGAAAACACAGAAATCCTGTTTCTTTTGTTTTTTGAAAAATGAAGAATAAACAAGCAACATCCTTAACTTAACTCTTACCTAGTGCATACCAGCTGCTTTTCCTTGACTAACAGAACCTTCCTCAACTACCTCTCCAGTCCCTGCTCAAGCCTTAGCCAAAATTTTTAGAGGGAGAAGCAACTACAGGAAATCTTGCAGGATCCCTGTAGTAGCTGATCCCCTTAAAAATCGAGCTCTAGAGGCAGGGTCAGTGCAACCACAGATGTATAAAATGTGCAAGGAGCCCAGTCCTGATTGAAGATCACTAGTACGAGGTAGCCGAGCCACCAATTCAGAAGCCATGGGTGCTAGCAGCAGAAATCCATGGATAGAACGCCAAAGTTTGAGCATGCAACAACACGGTAGCACACAATTCTCGACTAACAGGTAAGTGACTAAACTCGTTCCTTGTTGCATGGGTATAATTTCAAAACTGCATGGACAAGTGAGATGGTTGCAATTAAACAACATCGGTGGCTAGCTAACTGGCCACCCTCGTGCAGTTCAAACAGTGCTCAGTGGGTGCAATCAGCATGTGTGTTCAGTCAACTCGAAAAAATCTCAAAATAGGTAGTGGCGGAATCTAACGGGAATGATTGAAATAATTGCGGCAAGTGGCATAAAAATTTCATCATGACACTAAAGTAGGGACCAACAGTCTGGATGAGGGTAATGTACCCTTCCTACCACCTCACCTCATCACCACAGAACGCTCCTGTAAGCTTAAGTACGCTGCAGTCAACCGCCTTCACCACCTTTGTTCTCATTTGTGTCGACGAGCTCTCGACTGTAGCAACCTACCTACCACCTCCAATGTCTCGAAACAGTCGCTCTCTATTAGTTTCAGAACCCTTCCGCTTATCAGGCTCTACAGGAGCATTATTGGACTTTACAGGAGCGAAAACATAGTCCTCGAGGAGCCTTTCTACAGGAAGGCCAGTGAGTAGGACCACAGAGGAAAACTTAGGATTTCATGACAAATTCAGGCTGAAAAAGGTAGGCTCAGTAAAACCCACTCTGCATTTCCATATATATACAAAAGGTGGTGTGATTCCAAGTGAGGTATTGAGTTGAAAAGTGAAGGAAAGTGAGAACAGAGTCTGCCTATGTTTTAAGAAAATATATATATACAATGTCTCCATTTGCTCTTTGCACTGAAACAATGTCTCCTTTTCCTCTGTGGTATTCTCCTATGTAAAGAAATGATGCAACTATAGAAAATCAAGCTTGTAAGGAGTGAGCTTGCATTGGGTATCTGCTTATTTCGAAAAAGGAAAAAACACATTTCTGTATGTTCTCTATTTTTTTAAGATATTGTTTCACTCAAATAGACAGAGAAGTAATGTGAGTCTAGCGAACGGATTTTGGAAGGAAGGAAAGTTGAAATTTGTTTTAAAAAAAAAGAAAGAACTCAAAAACTCTCTCCCTATTTCTTTAAAGAAAACCTCAGCTGTTCCTTTGTTTTCAGGATTGAAACTTGCTACCTCCCTCTTCAACTGAGATATTCCAGCTGAATCTGAAACATCATGATAGGGGGTTTATGAGGAAGGAGCCTATGAATTCAACTAAGCTGCATGAACATAGAGAAGTGGTATCCCTCTTCACTAGCACAAATTGGATGCATTTCCTTGAAAGGTTGCATGGGTATGATGATGAAGTCACAGAGGAATTTATATTGTCTTTAAAACCTCACCCAAAAACCCATGACACTGTCAGTATCAGGGGTCTAACTATAGAAATCACCCCAGAGTTCATCAGCAAGATTACAAGTCTCCCACTTGGACTATCCTGGAGCAAGGAAGAAAAACCACTGGGTCAAGTTGCCAAGAAGACCTTTTTCTAGCCTAATGAACATCTTGTGGAGGACAAGATTGGCATCAAGAGAACAAATATACCTTACCCATGGGATGAGGTCATTTATTAGATTATGAAATACATCTCTTATGAAGGAAGATACATCATAGTTTATGGGTACCATTTCAGACTGTTACATGAACTTAGATATGGCATGGACCTTATTACATCCAGAAAACTTAGTATTCCATATTTTCTCCTCCAATCCATAATAGAATCTAGCACCAAATTGAAGGCAGGGGTTCCAAACCAATTGGCTCACCATGGGCTAATTAAATTTCTAGTGGAGGATGCCCTCCACACTTTCACAATTCCCATAGCCTGAGAGATTTTCAGAAACATGACTAAAGAGGATGATATAAAAACTCTCACCTACGACCTTAGTCCATCTGAAAGTGAAGAGGAAGAACAAAAATGAGAAGCTGAGAAGGGAATCCATGAAGAAGAAAAGAACACTCAAATGGAAGAATAGGAACCCCACACAAAAAAATAAGGAAACTAGATAGAAAAAGGGAAACATGACACCATCAAAGATGAGCCTAAAGTAGAAAAGAAGAAAGAATCAAAAGCAAAAAAGGGTAAAACAACAACAGAGAAAAAAAAGATGCCAAGAACTGAAAGGAAGAAGCCTATGATAGTTCAAAAAAAGGTTGCCACAGGAAAAGCAGAAGCTAAGCAAGCAGAGGAGCAAACAAAATCAGAAACAGTAGAAGCAAAACCAACAGAAATAGGAAAAACAACAGATGAAGAAGAAGAAGCAAAGCAAGAAGAAGTGTCTCCTGAGACACTAGCAAGAGAGGCAATAGTTGTTCTTCCTGCACTTAGTACTCCAACCAAGCCCAAAGGAAAAAGGAAGAGACAACCATCTATGTACTTCAAGGCTCGAAAGAGCACCAGAATAAATAGGGGGAAGCCTCAACCACCTTCAAAGGAGCCCATCATCATTGAAGATGTCCCTACTGCAAAAGAGGAGGAATCTCCAACCAAAACCCCCATTACCTATGAAAGGGGCAGCCCTAGAGCTTCTACTTGGAAAGAAAGGATCAAACTTATGAACTCTAAAACAGTCCTACAAGAGGCGGAGACTGCTCTGTAAGAGACATTGACAAAGCTTCAAGAGACTGAGAATCTTGAAAAGAAGGCAGAAGAACAGACCCAGGAGAAAGATAAGGCAAAACAAATACCAGAGATTGACGCTCAGCCTAATTTAGGCTCTTATTACAACCTTTTGGAGGGAGGGAAAATCATCCCACAAAAGTTTGCAGTCCCTCTTTTCTTTGAGCTAGAAAAGGAAAGAGTAAGGACCCATACATGGATGCAGATTGCAAAATCAAAAGGGGTGGAAGACATTGGGCACATGGAAGACAAATTGAGAAAAATGGGCAAAGAATTGAGAATGGTCAGGCATACAGAAAGCATCAGAAGAGCTCATTTGGAGGCAGAAAATGAAATGTTAAAAAAGCAGCTATAAGAAAGGTAACCCCAGGCAGAAAATGAGCTGTTAATCTTAAAAAGACATCAGTAGGAAAAGGAACCCTAGGCAAAAGGTGAGATATTAATAAAACAACAACAGGAAAGGGAACCCCAGGTAGAAAATGAGGTATTAATCTTAAGAAGGCAGCTACAGGAAATGGAAGCCCAATTAGCCTGCATGGCTAGCTGAGCCTTGGAGGCACTACAGTGTAGGCAACCAACTATATCATATGCAGTGTACCTCAAGGATCAGTGGCTCCAATTTCAAATCAAGACTCTGTCCCAGAGAGGCACCATACCTTTTTAGGATTATGGCCAATTCATGGATCTATGTGATCACAGGTCAGCTAGGACAAAGCAAAGCTAGCAGAGTTTTACTTACACAACATGGTCCTTATTGATATGAACCTATTGGATCCCAATGCTGTGTTAGGAGACTTGCAGTTGATGGCCATGGAATTTTGGGTGAGCCATGAAGAGAAAAAGGCTGCAGAAATCCAGAAAATGATGGGAAAAGAGTTGAATGAACCTCTGATGATTAGAGCAGAGCCAACAGACCCCATGGCTCTCATTTATTCCCACCAACACCTTGCAACTAATCCTCAAAGTGTCCCCAAATATGTTGATGAGCAGGCCCAGGCTATTGCACATTTCAAGGACATGGAGAGATTTTTTGGAGATGACTGCATTCATGCCTGCAAGAGAAGGTGGAACACATTGCCACACAGCCTACAGACCAGGGAGTATCACTCCCCAAACAGGATGAGGGAAGCCATGAGGAGAGTGCCACTGTATAAACACTCTATGTAAAGCTTGAAGGCCAACTACATTGGCCTCAAATTCAGTCCTCCACTGCTACTAGGACTGCTGGAAGGAGTAAAAGAGGAGGAAGAAAAGAAACAGTGGAATAGGTGGATAGAAAGGCAAGATTCCATGATAAAGAGGAAGATATCACATTAGAAGCATGGGATGTCAGGGAAGCTATCAGAGCCATCAAGGATGAAGGGTTAGACTAGTTGCTCAGAGGATGAGCAACCCATTCAGTAGGGGGGTGATGATAAGCCCTAGAAATGGGCAATTATATGGGCTCATTTTGCCTCTTAATCTGAATTAATCCACCATTATCATTAGTTTATTGCGTATTTTTTATTATATTTATGCTAATAGAGTGAATTGGGTTAGTCATTTTGCCATGTAGTCTAATGTGTGCTTTATGCAGATTTTTTTGGTCAATTTTGGACAAAGTCAAAGGATTTATGAGCAAATGGAAACAAATTTTCAAGGAAAACAGGGAAAAGGATTTGTAGGGGGGTGTCTCCTTGATTTATGACCCCTTTCCTTGAATTCTCCATCAGCAACTCGGAGCACAAGCAGCCACCTTGATGCATCCAAGGGGCAGCCGAGCAAGTAAAGAAGGACTGTTGTTTATATCTAGTTCTGGGAAGCTGAGCTCCTTGATTTTAGGAAGGCTGTTGGGGGACTCCATTTATATAAATAAGGGGGCTTAGAGCCTTAGTAGGTTAGCCAGTCATTAGTATAATTTTTACACTTTTGTGCAACACTTGTTCAACTCATTTTCGAGCTTCCTTTTTGAGAACAGTTTATGTAATGTGACTTTTACTTTTGATAATGGAGATGAAATAGTTTTTGAGCCAACACTGATCTCTTTTAGAGGGCTGAAGCTCTTGGGTTAGGGCCTAACCCAAGCTACCCAACATGTCTTGATTTGTACTTATATGTTTTTTCTTCAGTTCATGAGTTAATTTCTGTTACATAGATTCATTTTACTTTGTTTAGATTAGGTTGCTTTTGATGGTTTGCATAGCTATTTTTGTTTCAGTTTCTCAAGTAGGTTAATGCAATGACAAACTAATATTCAAAAAGGCCAACAGAAGGCCCCGATCTCCTTTCTCCCTTTCTGGGACTATGGTTTGAGGTCAAGGCATTACTGCTGCCACCAAAAACACAGTTTTTCTCTCCCATGCAATTTTCTAGTGTGATGACTTGATTTGGAAAGATTAATGTATTGCTTCAGTTTTAGTTGGCTATATCATTTCCTGTTCTTTTACAATATATCTCTCTGCATGATTTTTTTTCAAAGGTTACTGTTAAGCATTTTCTATCTGTAGGTCAGAAATTAGGTCAAGCTAGAGAAATTTCTGTTTTCATGGTATAGTTAGTCCTTTCTTTGATCAGTTTTTGTAAGTAGATGTGTAGATATCTTGCAGGACACCTTATCTCACCATACATCCATAAATTAGCCAACACCAGCTCACTTCTCACAGATTTCCCAAGTCATTCGCAAAATGTTTCCAATCTGCCCTAATTTCTGTGTTTCTCCATAAGCTGCCCTCTTGCCATTTGAACAAATCCAACCGTCATGTTCCCTCTTGATCTTTCTTGACAAGCTCCAGACACCTCAACACCTTCATCTAGCCTTCATTTACCCTTTCCCATCATTTTTACAACTTCAAAACTTCCAAAAATATCTGTCGGCCTCCTCCGTTAGATCCTCCTGTAGATCCCCTGCAATCTCCTATAGAATTCCCTGTAAGTGGTTTTTCGAAATATGATTGCAATGGAAGTCTTTAGAAGGGTACTAGGGGCTTCTTAGGACCTCTCTACACCTTCCTCCACCTCTGCAAAAACCAATTCCATCTTCATTCCCCACCAAACCTCTACACAATCACAACCAGATAAATTACAAGCATAATAATTTCACATAAAAACACTCAAAAGAACAAAAATATGTTTTCTTCTCATTTCTTTTCAGAAGTAGCTTGAATAAATGTAATTTACCTTTTTCAATAGTCAATGGCACTCATCGCATCAGTTTCTATCTCTTTTTCTACAAAAGTAGGGTTAGTTGGATAAATTAGGGTTTGCTAGGGTTTGCCTTACATTCCAGTCTTCTTTCTCTTTCTGCAAGTAGAATAGTCCTCGTAGAGTTAGCTTTCTTTCATCACAGTTAAAAGCTTCTTCTAAGAATTCATAGAAGTTGGCTTAAGCTCCTAGTGATCTTGCGCCAGCTGACCAAGTGACAGCCTGCAGTAAGAGCTAGTACTTGTGCATACAACACCGTCGCTTCCAAGTTTGTTACGAACTACCGGGTTGATAAAAGTAAAGTAGGAAACCCCAGGAGTTGCAGCATTATTGCTGCAATACTGGTGCTCACCAGTAGGCTTTATTCATTGTGTTTCCTTCATATTTTTAAAAAATACAAACAAAACAAAAAAATGTACTTGTCTCAAACCAAGTCTCCATTCGTTGGAGCATCACCTCGTAAAGGGCTAACCAGTCCCAAAATTCCAGTCGAGACTTCCATTAATGGAAAATAGTCTAATTGGGATTCCAACCAGGTAGTTCCTCTCATGTTGAGTCAGGAAATTTCCAGGCTTCAACAAGTCCACACATCCCATCCCACTAATATAATCCATTGTCGAAGAAATTGAAGACTCGGACACTGAAGCAACCTCCATTTTCCATAACCCCAAGAGGAGAAAAATCGTTGTCCCAAAGATTCTTGTACAAGTCAACATCTCAAACAAAACATCCAAGAATTCCAAAAAACCCACCAAGGGCAAGAATGTTTCTCGGAGTTGAATCTAAAGTTCCTTTATTTACTTTACCCACTTTTATTCATCAACTACATGGACAATTTTTATGATAGTTATTTAATTTTTGTATATAATGACCTTGTGTCTCAGATGAGGGGGTTGGCTTTGTCATGAGAAGAAACTTATTATTATAATAGTCTGAATGTACTTGTTGAACAAACATATTAAATATCGATGTGACCTTTCGCATGTGATTTCAATATAGCATCTCTTTTATGTTTCTTTATGTTTTTGTTGTGATTATATATTAGTTTATTCTTTGTCTGTGTGATTGAGTTGATTAACTATGTGAAACAATGCGTTATATTGTTAATTTCTTTATATTTTGCATTATCTAAGGTAAGTCAATAGGGATATTTGTTTGTGGGCTTATTATCATGTGATTTTCTAATGCTTGGCATGGTCATCTATTGTAACATTTCATTATGAGGAATTTATTGGACTAGTGTATGATCCATTGTTTTTTGTGTTTTATTTCTTACTAGCTTCTTACATCCTTATAAATATGTTGGTAATATTTGACTTGATCAATATTATGATATCACAGTTTACAGAAGAAATACTTGTCTACTAATATTTATACTATTAGTAGACAGTCGTATTTATATTTCTTAATCTTTTTGGTTAAGTACAGAAGGTTATGATACTTGATATCATAATCCCTATACTTGCCAGGACATAAGTTATCATAAAGGATATTATTAAATTAAAATTTCTTTTCTCATTTTTTAATTCAAATTCACATTAGAATCACCTTTTTATTCCAATATTTTGTGACGTTGTTATCATTGTGTGATCAAGGTTTTGGTAAGTTTCTTCCACCTGTAAGCTTTACGATTTTACATATTTTATTACGATACCAATAAATTGGTCACATCTATATATTTTATTAGAATATTTTTTACGAATTAGATAAAGCGAACACCCCTAAGGCACGAGATACTAGCCCCTCTAGTCTAAAGTTGTAGGATAAAAAATCCTCGTTGAATGCCTCTTACGTTATACCTTATTGCTAGAACAATTTAGGAACCAATTTTTATTTATTTTTTATTTTTTTATTTTTTTGGCATTGTTGTCGAAGAATAAAAAAGATTGTGTATATGTGTGTGCTCATGAAAATTGGTAATCTCGTACAACCCCACCTGCTTTGTGGCTTAGTTGAGAAACATAGCATTTTGAATAGGTTATATTATTTTACCTTGTAAGTTTCATGTATTCCTGAAGAGATTCAAAGAATTGGGAAGTCCTCATGCAAGAAGACAAGTGTGCACAACCCAACTCATGAGCTCCCCAATGGAAAAGAAGGCCAAGACATTGATTTTTTTGACAAATATGCATATTTGAAATAGGATCCAATGCTTGAAATAGGTATTTGTTTTTTCGTTTTAATTTAAAAAGCATGGTATTTGAATCTTTTTGGCAACTCCAAACTAGATACCCCCAAATGAATCACTAGATCTACATATGACCAACCTATTCAACCACTGAAGATCCTATTATTTTGGTAACCGTATACAATAGGAGAAGACAAGTAGAAAATTTTGGGTATGGACATCCTACTTCTCCAAACCCTAGAAAACGAGAAAAACCTTCAACCCTTGACACCTTCTCAAGAGTCTAAACAAACATCAGGTTCACTAGGGATCCGAAATATACTTGATCCATCATACAATTATTTTCTTCTCCTAAGACCAGTCCCCCATCTTCCTCTTATCATTCACTACCAATTTCTTCTCCTCCCCCCATCATGAACACCAAGGTTAACATTCATTATCAACCCCTAAATCTAGGTGCTTAGTTACATGATATTCCTGAAAAATATGATACAAATTTCCCTATATTTGATAATGAATGGGAGTGTACAACTGAAGCAGAGATAGTCAAATTCCAGGACTATTGTGAGAACCTTGGGGATGAATATGATGACATATGTATGAGGACTTTTGTGCATAGTCTAGAGGGATATGCAAGAAAGTGCTTCATAACCTTGCCTCAAAACTATATCAATACAATGGAAAGGTTGGTCAAATTATTTCTCAAACAATTTTGTGTAAAAAAGAGCAATCAGTTGTGGTTAACCAAGTTTGACACCTTAATAATCAAACCTAATGAATCTGTAAATGACTTTAATAAAATATTCAACAAATCTTATAATGAATTACCCAATGACATAAATTGTTCGATATTTCCACCCTAGTGGCATATTTTGTTACCCTAGACTCCGACCTCTCACTGGTGTTGAGAGAATGAGAGCCTACTACCTTATCAGATGCCCATAGTAAAGCAAGTTCTTGTGAGGGAAACTTGATAGCAACCGAAAAATGTGGGGATAAGAGAAACAAAATTGAAGGGAAGAATAAATTCGTCGATGATATCCCTAAACCTTCAAGTAGCAAATATTCACAGGAGAAAAATATTGACAAGATGGCTAAACTGATTAAATAATTGTCAAATAAACCCCAACAACTTGAAGTAGGCAATAGGATGCAAGGCCCAATGCCTCAAAACTTTCCTCCTTTGAAAAATTTCCCACAAAATAATCCAAATATAAATCTGAATGTCCCATTCAAAAATCAAGGACCTTATTGTAGGCTCTTCAATCCTCATATATTATAGAGAGGTCAATGGGAATAATCTATTGTTCAACCTCCCTTACAAAATAATGCAAACCTACTAAATGAATATGATGATGATATGCCTAGTCAGCTCCCAATTCCTAAAGATGAAGAATATCCTGAGATAAATTGTCTTTATCAATACCAGGATGAACCTTATCCAACATACAATAAAGAACACATCCACCAGATCGAACAAAGCTTTCGGGCCTCACAAATTAGAGCATTTCACTAGATATTTTGAGGCCCAAATGCAACATAAGTATGATCTGAGGCTTAGGCCCGTGAACGAAGACAAAGAAACTCCAAATTTTAACGAGGCCATGCATAAACAACAAAATCTCAATGATAAGATTCAAGATAAGGGAACAAGTCCTTTGAATCTAGAAAGAGAATAAAACAACCGCCTAAAAACATAGAGTTTTAGTTTTCAAAACAAACTAAAAAAAGTGAAAATTAATGTGTCATTCAATGAAATAGTGAAAATACAAACTTATAAACAGGAAGTCACTAAATTCATCCAAGATTCCATCAAGAAATCATACGAATCCCTAGCCACTCATGCATTAACATTCAAGAAAATTCTCCTGAGATCACAATTGGTCCCCATGTTGAAAATGAGGACAACTTAGTGCCTCTACTTTACATCAGTTTGAAGATCCATTACTTCACACTGGATAATTGTATGCTAGATTTTGAGGCGTCACATAACCTTATGCCTAAAAAAATTACAGATACACTAGGTTTAGATATCACCTTAGAATACAAGGACTTATACTCTTCCAATTCATGAAGAGTCAAATGCCTCAATGTGATCAAAGGCCTAGTGGCAGATGTGGTTATGGATGTAGTGGTGGTGGATGTTCCACCCAATTATGGGATAGTTTTATCTTGATCATCGGGAGCCAAGTTGGGAGGTTCTCTCCAAATTGACCTATTTTATGCAACCATACCTATATTTGGAGGTGGCAACTTGATTTGTAGCTTAATGTTAGTTTTGTTGTGCTAATTTCATTTACAGATTTAAAGAAATCTGCTTGTCTATTGTTTCATGTGCAGGGTTCTCTTATGTTGTTTGTGATTGGAAACAGGTAAATTTTATGTCAAGTTTTATGTTAGATTCATGAGCAGAATAACATGAAAGACAAATTTTTAACAATAACGAGAAAATGTACAATAAAGCATCAAGAAAAACACTTAACACAGTGTTTTGATAAAGGAGTTCACCCCTCCTGGGCTACATCTCCTTGGTCCAACTTCCATGGCTTGGGCCTCTGTATTTGCTCAAAATGGAAAAAAGTACAATTTACAATGCTCTACATCTCCTAAAACCTACTTCAATGGACTCAGAGCATGTAGAAACCCCTAAGCTAACTCTCCAAACTCTGCAAATGGACCACAACTGTTCTGGGCATGAAATCCTCCTGGTGGCATTAGGCTTCATAAAACTTCAATGGGGAAAAATCACATACAAAAGTGCTCCATAGCCTTTGAAACCTATTCCAATGAGTTCAAGATGTCGAAATCATCTAGGAATGACTATTCATTTCCCAAAATTGGTCGAAAATTGCTCCAGTTATGACTCAGATAGTTTTTCCTTAAAAATCTCCTACAAATATCGAGAAACTCCAGTTAGGGCCGCTAAATTTGGGGGCGAGCCCAAAAATAGCGAAATATGAAAAAAGTTCCGCTGGATTAATCTAGATATTAATTAAGGTTAAGTTTGATTAATTAATAATAATCAGTGATTAGCGCTAACCCTGCAGTTTTACTAATCATTAACTCTGCAGTTTAAGGAGGCAGACACATGGGCAGTTAACAAAATTCATGTGGTTTCATAATCGTTTCCTATCATTTTGAATAGAGGTGTTCACATGGTGTCTTAACCATCAAGTTGTGGTTTATCATTGGCCATCGAATGTAACATTAACCATGACTGCACGGGGGTTGGTGTGTTCACATGGAGGGCAGGCCCTCCTAACCGCCAACCCTTAACCCATTACACTTTAAATGTATATGGTCAACTACATAGGTTAAGATCCAATGTATGGTGTAACGGTAGATCGTAGGCATTGTGGAGGGGAGGTCACGGGGGCGAACCCTGATGCCTACATAAAAATTTACTACAGCACTGTAGGGCCACATGGCGGCCTCCGTGCTTGCCACATGTTGCCTCTCGATTGGTCAATCTCATCACTAATTGCCCAATGCCTAGATGCCACTTGTCAATGCATGATTCATCCAACTATATAGGAATATTCCATATAATATTCCAAGGAATATTCTTCTTACTGACTGGGTTGTACGGATGCCCAGTCATTTTTTTTTAAATTTTGCCAGTTTAGTGAAACGTCAGTGGGCTCTAACTTCCTCATACGAACTCTATTTTGAGTGAAACAAGTTTCATTGGGATCATATCGCTGATACGGACGCATTCATTTAGCTTTCGCGTGATTCTGAGAACTTTAAGTTTTGAGCTAAATCTTGCCCCTAATCCAGATTCCGATCACTCCTTCCCACTGACGTGCTTTTGGACCCAAAAAAGCTCGTTATCTGCTGAGAGTTGAATACTCTTCTCCTTCCCAAGTTCTATCAACTGATTATACTTGAAATGTCTCCATGACAACCACTTGGGTACACTGACATGCCTTGCATTGCAAATGGCCATGTCCCTCAACCATTGTTCTCCTTTTGCTGCTGACGTGATCCAACGCTTATTGGCTGCTTGTTGATTGATTATATACCCTACTTATGAAAGTGATCCCTTGGTGCTTGGAAAACTGACTGATAGCTGTTGAAATGTGGCAACAAGAATATTCCAATTTAATTTGTCCTTGAATTAAATTGTGAATTAAAATCGAATTTAGTCTTAACAGCTGCTTGGAAATAACTAATTAAGTTATTTTGACTTAATTAGTTGGAGAAATTCAAGTTAGAAGTCTTTCAGAAGTCATGCAAGATTTATCCCTTAAATTAAGGAGATAAGCCTTAAATTAAGGAGATAAGATTGAGTTATATTTGAGTTGTAATTAGTTAGCTCAGTTTACTGAGTTAAGTCCAGTTAAATTAGTTCTAAACTGTTTGAGGAACTAATAGAGAGTTAACAGTTAGTTGATGCATGCATGCACTCAACTAGTGTACTCCAGTTAACTGAATATTCCCTCATCAAAAACTCATGCATGTCTATTATGCGAAAGACCCAATTGAGATTAAAGACAAGGAGAGTGTACTATCAGTTGCATGTGCTTTCTTATAAAGAAAACTCATGCATGCAAAAGGAATAATTCCTTGAGGATTGCGCAGTTCAGACAGTGTGTGAGATCAAGATATAGGATCTTGGAGGGCAGAGGAGAAGGCTTGAGAGAAGCCAGGATTTCCTGTGAGCATCTGTGAGGATTGTACTGAGAGCTGGCTAGCTGTGAGAGCTAAGGTTTTGTATAATTCCTATGTATTTCCACGTTGTATGATAATACAGATAATAGGCTTTTTAGCTGAGGCTTTCCCCAAAGTATTTCCATGTGTATTGTGCGTTGATTCCTCTTCTTTTGGTTATATTGTTTAGCTCAATATTTAAGCTTCTACAAATTGATAATAGAAGTAGGTTATAGTATTCTTCTTTGATTTATATTGCATTATCAGGTTAACCTACAACAGATTTTATACAATAGCCACATGCATTCGATGCAAGCTTCTTCTTGGAAACCACTTTTCCATGTTAAGCCCATCTGAGTGAACTAAAACAATGAGTTCCAATATCAGTAACAACAAGAAAATAAATGACCATTTTTTTACTTCCACAGTTCCAAATTCCACATCTAGAAGAATGCATTCACTGTCTCTTTTGCTTCTTGGCGTCAACACAAAACAACGGTCTTCCATGGCTGCTAAATTTTTGGCATCTTGTCCACATTCACTTCTTTCCTCTATCATCCTCCAGTTCAACATGGTACTCATGTTTTGATTTGAGAATGAAAGCTAAGCATGAGCATCTTTCTCAAGAATGGACCTTCCAAAATCCTGCAACATCTTGTCACAAGAAACACCATTAAATGGAAAAACACATTATGCAAGAAATTCAAATCGATGACCTCTTCTTTTTCTCCTTCAAAGCAACAATTGTCACAACATGTAACATCGCCATGTACTCTTGCATCTTGGTGTACAAAATATCAACTCACACAATCGACAAAACATCATCGACTAAACATAAGTCGACAAGAAATGCTTCTTGAAACAACTTACTTGACTTGAAAGCAAAACATAAGCATGTAAAACAACTTGACGATTATTTTCATAAACAACAATAATTCCACATTCTCATGCAATAATCCTTCAACATCTCCCTTTCATATTTGGAGACAAAATCAACTATTCCAAGTTGATATGACATACATGTGACAACAATCGACAAAAGTCGACACTGATGCATGTGCAAATGATCAACATTCTCAAGTTGACAACATACATGTAACAAAGAAATCGACCAACACATGTCAATCACTCATGCATGTTCATGCACAATGAAAAATTATCAAGTTATCAATCATACATGTTAACAAAGCAATCGACCAATACAATTTAATCACTCATGCATGTTTCCAAATACAATGAAACTAGCAATAATTCCATTGTTCACACACACAAACTCTCTAATGGCAGAAATGTCCTCAGAAACATAATTTTATTAATCAGAAAAAATAATTACATATTTGATTTTGCATGAGTTTACACCCAAACAACAAAACACTCTTACAATGAGCTATTTACAATAAATGCTATTCAAAACAACTAGCTAACAAATCTCCTAAAATAGAGCCTAAGATATGAAACTTTTGGAGAGTCATATCTTGTTACAACAATATACTAATTCTAAATGTCTCCATTAAATAATTAAACATTCTAGAATAATAATTATTAATTTAATATCTTAAATTAATAATTATTTTATTCCAACTTTATAACCTATGATAATATTTTATTTTTGGATCATCTAACACTCTCATGTATGTGTACAATTCTTCAACTCTCCCATGAGTACAAACACAAATACAATAAGCCCAAAAACATGCATCGGTACATAAGAGATGAATTGACAAATTTGCTACAAATGAAGTGAGTAACATACCCCACTTTCACACACCTTTTTGGTGAATACATACAACATCAAGAATGACAAATTTGCTGCAAATGAATTGAATAGCATACCCCACTTTCACACACCTTCCTGGCGAAAATATGCAACATCAAGAATGTTTTAAAAAGAAATGCATTCACATACAAACTTGTAGCCACAAATTGCCTTCTTTGCTGCATTTAAGTGAGGAAAACAGAACTCCACTTTCAACATCTTGCGTCATACAAGTTGCAACATACTTTCAATAGAAAAGTAATGCATTCATAAGGAAAATAAATGAATTTCTAAGGCAAATAATTGCATCTATCAACAAAAGAAATGCAAGCCTTTTTGGATAAGAAATCAAACCACCTCTTACCAAACCATTTCCATGGAACTTCTTGTAGCTACACATCATCTTGACCCACATCAATTACATAATCTTCTTTTCCATTCTTGCCAAAGTCTCTCTCCACCATCTTCAAATGTCATGGATGAGTTTTTCGATACAAATTCCAACATTTGTCTATGAGATGACCTTGCTTATCCCAATGAGTGCAAAAAAATTGCATCTTCTTTGCAACATGGTTTCCATTGTCCAATGGACCTCTTGTTTTCTGTCGCTTTTGCTTTGAAAGTTTCCTGTATGTGGCCATTTTCTTCCAACATATTTAAACATTATGTTTATTCAAACCACAAAAGGTACATGTAAATTCTATCCATTTCTTATGTTAAGATTTACCATGTTTATCATAATCAAATGAAACTTGATTAAAGGCAGATTTATACCTTGCACTTTCATCTTTATCACCTTCTTAAGGAGGCGAATTTGATGAGGTAGTGGCTTTCATCGGGATACCAACAATGGTGTTAATAACCTTAGAGTTTTCAACATCCTCTTGTTCATTGAAACCATTGTTTACATGCTTATGAGCATTTTCCTGCAAAGTGGGTGTAAAAATTTTGCATTACTCATGAACACGAATTTCACAAGCTTGAGGGTATGAACATGTAGTTAAGTTCCCTCTTGGAGCACCTTAATGTGCCTCCTTTGATCCAGGTGGATGTTGGTGGCCACCCACCTATCCCACTCAGTCCCCCACAACTGTCTCTTTCAGTTTTTGAGTTTCCATAATTGTAGCACAATTTATTATTTTTAGCATTTTTTTCAAGTCCTGAACCTCCGAAGCCATTTTGAGGCCCTAAACGATGTTTTTTGGGAAAACCGGGATCAACATGGGTCATTGACCAATGTTGATCTTCCCAATTTTATATTCCTCGGATAGATATTTCTAACGAGCTATTGTAAGCACCAAAAGGTGATTGGATACCAAAGTTACGACCCCGAGAAGTTGATGTACCAATTTACCCAAACAGGGCCCACAGTTTGGTGTTTCATCTTCTAGGGTTAGGCTTTTGGATGTTAAGGGTTTTCCATTGTTTCTCAACAATATATAGGCCTTCAAGCCTCATTGTAACTCAGTTCAGAGGCATGTAACCACCACATCTCTTCTCAGAGATAAGCTACCATCGCCCTAGCTAGTTTATTTCCATTTCTGTTCGTAAGCATATTTCAATATTTTACATTAATGAAATGAAGCATTATTTCCGCTGCATCTCTGTGTTTATGGTTATCTCTGTAATTTGTTGCATTCCTGTTTAAATCTGTATCAGTGGTATCAGAGCGGTCTATTTTTTCTCTGTTTTTCTTTGCATATCCCCAATGAGGTCAGGATATAAGGAATTAGGGCTTAAACTGGTTGAACCTTTGCAAGACCAGCCTCGCAAATCCCGACAGCCTCCCATGGTGGATGAGAAGAAAGACAAGGGGGTAGGAGATCCTATCAAAATCTTGCTCAAATAAGCCCTCGAGCGACGAAGGAACACGACGATTGAAAGCTTTGTGTATATCCATCAGTGGCTACCCAGAGGTGATGCATCGGCTTCCAACAGCTACTCTAGAAATGCCACACCCTTTAAGGTACAAGTTAATTTTTAAATCCCCATATTCGAGGGTTACATAGACGCAAATACCATAGATAAATGATTAAATCTGCTAGAAGGGTGTTTTTCTGTTCATGAATTTTCGAGTCGGGAAAATATTATTTTCACTCTTCTCAAAGTAGCCCCCCATGTCAAGGACTGGTGGGAAACCTACTGCGAGCAGAAGGATGAAAGTACAGGCTCACTATTTTCAGCCACACCCACTTGGAATTCATTCTAGGATGCCATCAAGGAGTAGTACTACCCTGTCAAAAGCTATGAAGATAAATACATAAAGTGGAACACGCTGTGGCAGGGAAGGGACCAAGATGTGCCGGAGTTCAACAACATTTTTCATACCCTTTGCACACAGTTGGGTATCAAGGACTCTAAGCTACATTTGGTACTCAAATACCGCGACTGCCTACACAGATACATCCAGGAAGAGATGGAGTTCCTAAACATCTCCTCTCTCGGCATGGCGTACTGATACGCTCTCAAAATTGAGCAAAAGTTTAAATAGAAGAAGCGAGACTTTGGATTTGCGAATCTGAAGACCAAAGGACAAAGCCAAGGCGGGGTGACCCAAGACAACCCGTCGAGGCCACAAGAAAAGAACAACACCACGAAGTCGAAGAAGGACATAGGAAAGTGGTGTGAGTTCCACAAGAGCTCCACTCACAAACAAGTGAGTGTCGGACCAAGTAGTCATTGGTGGCTAAGTTGAAGGCTTCAAAATCAGATGCATGTTCCGACCTTGAGTCAGAAATCGACAAGAGGAATGGAAAAGGGAAGCAGATCATTGATGTGGAGCCCAACATCACTGTTGCTATCGCCAAGATCCAGAAGAATGAGCCCGAAGATCCAATCATAGATGTGGGTGAAGGGTTCGTCGCTGCAATTCATTGGCAGCGAAAAGAACCTCATTTCAGTAGAGGTCGTGAAGTGGTTGGGCCTACTAACTACACCACACCCGCAGCCGTACAATATCGGGTGGCTTCACCAAGAATGAGATCTCCAAGTTTTCCAGTGGTGCTGCCTTCCATACAACATCAAGCCCTTCATAGACGAGGTATTGTGTGATGTTGCACATCTGGATGTTTGTGATGTACTATTTGGCCAACCATACTTGTGGAGGTGACATGCTGTGTATGAGTCAAGGTCTCGCGCTGTTATTATTACTTTGGGTAATTCATTATACAGGATACCAAAGGTAGCCCCACCTACTGCCACCTCTTTGATCTCTACTAAGAAATGCAGCAAGATCGTCTCCTAGACTAGGAAATTCATTTTCTGTCTGGTTCGCTCCCAAAGTAAGGGGAAGATCGTACCCACATCCATGACCCTCGTGAAGGGTTCCTCCATGCAGAAGCAGAAGCAGAGGGATACAGTCATGAAAGAACACAGGAACAACTTCTCCTCACCCACAGGGGTACCACACAAGCTTCAGGTGGGAAACAATGTATGGTTGCATCTGCATAAAGAATGCCTTATAAGAGCCCATCAAAAGCTCCGACCATGCCAACATGGTCCTTACACCATTACCAAGGCTGTGGGAAATAATGCTTTAGAGCACAACATTCCTCCATTCCTTCGCCTACACCAAGTTTTCAATGTGTACCGCCCTCGACCATGCTTCCCACCATTACTAGACACATCCAAGATGCAGAACAACGCACTAGGGACTAGGTTCAATAGATGGAGGAACTCAATGCAATGGGGACCATTGCTTCCTAAGGGGGGAAGAATGATCCAGGTGGATGTTGGTGGCCACCCGCCTATCCCACTTGGGCCCCCACAACTGTCTCTTTCAGTTTTCAGTTTCCAAAATTATAGCACAATTTACTATTTTTAGCAGTTTTTTCAGGTCGTGAACTTCCGAAGCCATTTTGAGGCCCTAAACAACATTTTTTGGGAAAATTGGGAGCAACAAGGGCAATAAACTGATGTTTCTCTTCCCAAATTTATAGTCCTTGGATAGATCTTTCTAACGAGCTATTGTACGTGTCAAATGAAGATCAAATGCCAAAGTTACGACCCCGGGAAGTTGATGTACCAATTTACCCAAACGAGGCCCATAGTTTGGCGTTTCATCTTCTAGGGTTAGGCTTTTGGATATTAAGGGTTTTCCATTGTTTCTCAATAATAAATAGGTCTTCAAGCCTGATTGTAACTCAGTTCAGAGTCATGTAGCCACCACATCTCTTCTCAGAGATAAGCTACCATTGCCCTAGCTGATTTATTTGCATTTCTGTTTGCAAGCATATTTCAGTATTTTACATTAATGAAATGAAGTATTATTTCAACTGCATCTCTGTGTTTATGGTTATTTCTGTAATTTGTGGCATTCCTGTTTAAATTTGGATCATCCTTGTCTTTGGAGCATTCTAAATTATGTTGTCCATAACTAAGACCCAAATACCTAGGCCTTTCCTCAACAACAATTGGCTCAACTATGCCTTGTGCATGTTTTCCTAACCCTCTACCTTCATAGACCATATTCATCACTAATTTGGACCCTATTCCTCTAGTGTGTATTTCAAAAGCACCAAAACATTCATTTTGAGAGGAAACTGAAGACAAACTTGAATTGCATACCTCATGTTCATGCACATATTTGGTTAGGGTGTCCTTCGAATCATGGAGTAAAAGCTCCATCTCTTGCATCTTTTCAAGAAGCTCTTGCTTATCCTCCTTCATGGCCATCAACTCCTATTGAAGTATAGTGTTATCCTTCATATATTAAATCATCTCTTGCACCATATCTCTCATGATGAAAAACTCTTGCAACATCTCTTCATCAAAGAATCTTGCTAAGGAATAGAGATTAGAGACATCAATTGTTGAAGCTTCCATCACATAAACTTGCACACTGTTAATTCTCCTTACACAAATCTCAAGCAATCAAGCAGATAAACCTTTCCTCTAGTACCAACTTGATCTGTAGCTGAATTTTAGTTTTTCTATGCTAATTTCATTTACAACTTTAAAAATACTTTCTTGTCTATTGCTTCATGTGCAGGGTTCTCTTATGCTGTTTGTGATTGGAAACAGGTAAATTTTATGTCAAGTTCTATGTTAGATTCATGAGCAGAATAGCATGAAAGACAAATTCTTAAAAAAAACAAGAAAATGTACAACAAAGCATCAATAAAAACACTTAACACAGTGTTTTGATAGATTTCACCGCTCCTGGGCTATATCTCCTTGGTCCAGCTTCCATGGCTTGGGACTCTTTATTTTCTGAAAATGGAAAAAGGTACAGTTTACAATGATCTACAGCTCCTGAAACTTACTTCAATGGACTTATAGCATACAAAAACCCCTAAGATGACTCTCCAGACTCTGCAAATGGACCACAACTATTCTGGGCATGAACTCCTCCCCAGTGGCCCTAGGCTTCATAAAACTTCAATGTGGAAACATCACATATATAAGTGCTCCATGGCCTCTGAAACATGTTCCAATGAGTTTAGGATGTAGAAATAATCTAGGAATGACTATTCATTTCCCAAAATTGGTTTAAAATTGCTCCAATTATGACTCAGACAATTTTTCCCTAAAAATCTCCTCCAAATCTAGAGAAACTCCAGTTAGGGCCGCTAAATTTGGGGGCAAGAATGAAAATAGAGGAATCCACCAAAAGTTCCGTTGGATTAATATGGAGGTTAATTAAGGTTAAGGTGGATTAATTAACAATAATTCGTGATTAGCTATAACCCTATGGTTTTACTAACCGTTAACTCTGCGGTTTAAGGAGGCGAACACATGGGCAATTAACACAACCCAAGTGGTTTCATAACAGTTTCCTGGTGGTTTGGACAAAAGAATTCACATGGTGGCTTAACCATCGGGTTGTGGTTTATCTTTGGCCATCGAATGTAGCATTAACTATGACTGCGTGGGGGTTGGTGTGTTCACAGGGAGGGTTGGCCGACAGGCTGGCCCTCCTAACCGCCAAACCTTAACCCATTACACTTTAAATGTATATGGTTAGCTACATAGCTTAAGATCCAATGTATGGTGTAACATTAGATCACGAGCACTATGGAGGGGAGGTCGTGGGGTCGAACCCTAGCGCCTCCATAAAATTTTACCACAGAACTGTAGGGGCACGTGGCAGCCTTCGGGCTTGCCATGTGTCGCCTCCTGATTGGTCCATCTTATCACCAATTGCCTAATGCCCTGATGCCACTTTTCAACACATTATTTTTCCAACTGTATAGGAATATTTTGGGAATATTCTCCTTTCTGACTGGGCTCTACGGATGCCCAGTCAACCTTTTTTTAAAATTTTCCCTGTTTAGTGAAACATTAGCAGGCTCTAACTTCCTCATACGAACTCCGTTTTGAGTGACATAAGTTGTGTTGGGATCGTATCGCTAACATGGACGCGATCATTCAGATTTCTATTGATTCTGGGAACTTTGAATTTTGATCTAAATCTTGCCCCTAATCCAAATTCCAATCACACCAGATGATTATATTGAGAGTCATAATTGGCTTACATTGTGAGTTCCAAGAGTAGTCTGAATAACTACCATGTGTTAGGATATTCCGACACATAGGATATAGTTAAGTTCAACTTGGTCTAGTGTAGAGTTAGGTATAGAGTTAGGTAAAGTGTGTTTCTTTACCGTTGTACATTTTGTAACTTACAATCCGACGGTCACGATATGTAGTGATCCGACGGTTCATTCTCTCCTCGGTATTACCGACACTTGATCCGTGGCTTGACACCCGATTGGTCCATGAGTTCTATTTAAAGCGCATGGAGGGAAAAGCTAACTTTGAGTTTTTTTTTTAAATTTCTAGTTTTTTGGCTAAAGCTAACTTCGAGCCGCAAGGTTCGTTTTTCTTTGCATATTCGTGTTGGGTTTTGTGTTTTGTGTTTTGTAGGGAAAAAGAGCTTTCTCAAGGCAAGCACGCAAACCAAGGCCCCCCCCCCCCCTCTCTCTCGCTCTCTCTCTCTCTTTCTCTCTCTCTCTCAATTTTTTTGTATAGATCAATTGGTTCAAAGCTATTTTAAGAGAGTAGAGGTCTTGGGTTCAAGTCTCCATTTTGTGGGGGCGGATTTTTTCATTCCCGCACATTCGCGCACTTTGCCGGCAACATCAACAAACGTTTTTCAAAAAGCCATAACTTCTTCATCTGGAAGCCTTTTTCAGAGCCGTTTTTTTTAAAACCACCTATTTTTTCGAGATCTATCCATTGGAACACTTATTTTCAGCATCTTCAGCTTCAGTTTTTTTTTTAAAATGGAAATTCCATGCCAAGTCATTCTTGACAGCACTAACTACTTCCAATGGGTAGCCTACATGGAAGATTTACTTAGAAGTAAAGGTCTCTTCAGAATAGCCACAGACCAAGAGAAGAAACCAAAAGATGAAGACAAGGGTGCAAAATGGGAAAATAGACAAGATCAAGCACGTGGTTTGATAGGGATGTCTATTTCTCCTGATCTTAGATTCCACATTGCAGAACTTGAGACTCCTCATGAAGCATTAGAAAAACTCGCTAAAGTTTTTGGGATTAAAAATGAAATTAGAGCCCATCAACTTGAAAATGAGTTGCTTACTTTGGATCCTAATAATTTTTCTTGCATTGAAGATTTCTTGTCCAAATTCAAGACCCTTAAACATCTCTTGGAAGGTGTTAAAGTTAAGAAAGAAGATGGTAACCTTATTTATTCCATCCTTACTAAGTTGGGACCAGCCTACTCTGTATTTGTTTCCACTTTCCATTCTATAAGGGAAGCTTTCATTTGTCAAGGAAAAGACTACAAGGCCCCTTCCTTTGACTCCTTTTGTGATTCCTTAATAAGAGAACAAGAAAAACTCTTACACCTTGGTCTTCTTAATCTTGGAAACTCTTCCACGAAAGCATTAGCCGCCCAGCAGCAACCAAATTCAAAGAATCCTAAGAAGTCATATCCTCAAAAGAATGGTCCTAAACCAACTCAGCCTCAAAATGAAAGATCATTTCAGCAAAATGATAAGACCAATAAAAGCAAATGGAAGAAGACTGATAGACATTGTAACTTTTGTAATCGAGATGGCCACTTAGAATCTAAATGCTTCAAGAAGATGGAAGCCTTGGAAGCCGCAATGAAGAAACATAACATCCATGTGGAGCCTACTTCAACTTCAACTTCCGGAATGACACTTTCTACATATCGTTGTCAATCATCTCAGTCTGGTTATGCATTAAATGTATCTTCTTCTTCTTCTCATTCTCATGAGTGGCTCATTGATTCTGGAGCCTCTTATCACATGGCCAAAAACCAAGCCATGTTTTCTTCTTTAAATGATTGTAACACCAAAAATATATATGTTGGTGATGATAGATCTCTTAATGTTGTAGGGACTGAAACTGTTCATCTAGACAATGGTCAGTTTAATGATGTATTATGTGTTCCAACCTTATCCTGCAACCTTCTATATGTCTATCAGATAACTCATTCAGGTGAAGGTAAAATTGTTGAATTTTCACCTCATGATGTTGTAATCAAGGATCTAAAAGATCCTAAACAGATTCTAGCTACTGGTCTTGCTGATGATTCCACAAGGTTGTATAAGTTTCACAACTTTGGGTCATCAAATCTTCCCTCAGTATTTGTTGCTCATAATGATGAAATGAGAAAACTTTGGCATGAGCGATTTGGTCACTTAAACTATCGCTCCCTTCAGCATCTATGTAAAGAAAATATGGTGACAGGTCTTCCTATGGTATCTTGTAGAGATGGTGTTTTTTCTGGATGTGTACTCGGAAAACATCATCGGGACAGTTTTGACAAATGTGCCTCTTGGCACGCCTCAGCCCCTTTACAACTTGTGCACAGTGATTTATGTGGTCCTCTTCCTGTTGCTTCATTCTCTGGCTGCAAGTACTTCTTAACTTTCATTGATGATTTCTCCAGACGCACTTGGGTATACTTCTTAAAACTCAAGAGCGAAGTATTTAACACATTTTTGGCCTTCAAAGCCTTTGTTGAAAAACAATCTGGACATCAAATTCTTAAGCTAAGAACTGATAATGGTGGAGAATATGTTAAAAACACATTCATCAACTTTTGCACCGAAAATGGAATTCAAATGCAACATACTGTTCCATACACTCCACAACAAAATGGTGTAGCTGAAAGGAAAAATCACACCTTAAAGGAAATGGCTAATTGTATGCTGCAATCTAAAGGACTCAGTCTTAGTTTTTGGGTCGAAGCAATTAATTTTGCAAATTATATAATCAATCGCACTCCTACTAAGGTTCTAGAGAATATCACTCCAGAAGAAGCTTGGAGTTCCATTAAACCAGATGTAAGTCACTTTCGTGTGTTTGGAGGTGAAGCATGGGCCCATATTCCAGATGAAAAGCATAAAGCTTTAGAACCTAAGAGTGAGAAATGTACTTTTGTTGTATATTCTGAAGATGTAAAAGGTTATAGACTTATTCCATTTAAGTCCAAAAATGTTATCATTAGAAGAGATGTAAAATTTGATGAAAATAAATCGGCCTGCGAGCCTAGTCCGGCGGATGTGCCACCTCTTCCTATCTCTTCTACTTTTGAAAACATTTCTTCTTCAGATGATGAAAGCGAGGATGATAATCCTCCCCCACCTTCTCAGGATCCTCAACATCTAAGATGGGTCCGTGCTACTTGGGATGCAGCAGGTGATCTTGCCGGTGATCCTACAGATCAGCGACGTACACGTTCTCAGTTTGAAAGAGCCTCTTCTTTACTGGCTCAAGCTCCAGTAAATCATGATCCTGACACTTTTGTAGAAGCTTCAGGCCATCCACATTGGGAAGCAGCTATGAATGAAGAATATCATTCATTGATGACAAATGATACATGGGATCTTGTTCCTCTACCAAAGGTACGCAAACTTGTTAGATGTAAATGAGTTTACAGAACCAAGTATGGACCAGATGGGAAAGTTGATAAACATAAAGCTCGTCTCATTGCTAAGGGCTTTTCACAGGTTGAAGGCATTGACTACACTGAAACCTTCTCCCCTGTTGCCAAAATGAACTCTATCCGCCTTGTTCTTTCCCTTGCTGCCTCTTTAAAATGGGAAGTCCATCAGATGGATGTTAAATCTGCCTTCTTGCATGGGGACTTGCAGGAAGAAATCTATATGGAACAACCCATTGGCTTCATAAAAACAGACTCCAGCCTTGTTTGTCGACTTAAGAAATCCCTTTATGGCCTCAAGCAAGCTCCTCGGGCTTGGTATGCCAAAATGGATAGCTTTCTTTTAGAATCTGGCTTTTCTAGGTGTCATTCTGACAATACTGTCTACACCAAGAAAGTGGGAAACTCTCTTATCATCCTTGTTCTTCATGTTGATGATCTTATTCTTACTGGTAGTGATCCCAACCTTATAAACCATGTGAAGTCTAGCCTTAAAATGAAATTTGAAATGACAGACTTAGGACACTTACACTATTTTCTTGGTCTTCAAGTCTTGCAATCCAAGGAGGGTATTGTCCTTTCCCAATCCAAGTATGCTTGTGATATTCTTCGTCATTTTCACATGGAAGACTGTAAGCCAGCCCCTTCTCCCTTTCAGTCTGGAGTCAAACTTTCAGTCTCTTGTACTTCTCCTGAAGTTGATGCTACCTTATACCGTCAACTTGTAGGAAAACTCTTGTATTTAACCCATACTCGTCCTGATCTTTCCTTTGTTGTTGGCCTTGTTGCTCGTTTTATGCAAAACCCCCGTGAAAGTCATTGGAAAGCAGCTAAAAGAATACTTCGTTATGTTCGAGGTACAGTACAGTTTGGGATTCATTACAGTGCCAAAGCAGCTCCTCTGTTAGTTGGTTTCACTGATTCTGATTGGGCTGGTGACCCTGATGATCAGAAGTCTACTGCCGGTTATGTCTTCACTCTTGGTTCAGGACCTATTACATGGGCTTGTAAGAAACAGGTTGCCATTTCTCTTTCGTCAGCAGAAGCAGAGTATCGTGGTGTCATGGAAGCTAGTAAGGAAGCCTTGTGGCTTCGTCAGATCCTATCAGAGTTTGGCTTTGAGCAGCAGCATCCAACCACACTTTGGTGTGATAATCAAAGTGCCATTCAGCTATGCAAAGATCCAGTCCAGCATCAGCGCAGCAAACACATTGAACTACACATGCACTTCATCGGAAAGCTCATTCATGACCATGTTCTTGAAGTGCAATATTGTCCAACAGATGATCAGGTTGCAGACATCTTCACAAAGGCTCTCACAGAGGCGAAGTTCACTAAACTTCGATATATGCTTGGAGTTCAGGAAGTTGTCACTAAGGGGGGATAGGCTCTAGTGCCTCCTTCCTTCTCCTATTGTGTCATATTTGTAAATCCTTCAATCCTATCCCAAGTTGTTCTTAAGGGGGGATGTTAGGATATTCCGACACATAGGATATAGTTAAGTTCAACTTGGTCTAGTGTAGAGTTAGGTATAGAGTTAGGTAAAGTGTGTTTCTTTACCGTTGTACATTTTGTAACTTACAATCCGACGGTCACGATATGTAGTGATCCGACGGTTCATTTTCTCCTCGGTATTACCGACACTTGATCCGTGGCTTGACACCCGATTGGTCCATGAGTTCTATTTAAAGCGCATGGAGGGTCATTGTTCGGGTAATCCGTGCATGAGAGAAGCTTATGTAAATTTTCATTATTTGATTAATAAATTGCCTATAGTACCCACGTTGGGACAGGCCATGGACTGTTTCCCTCTTTGAGGGTTTTAACCACGTCAAAAATACTGGTGTATTGATATGTGATCTGGTTGTGAGCGGTGTCCTTTTGGTATTCTTTCTTAGGAACTTACCCTGTAAATTCCTACACCATGTTTATGCATTCAATGAAAATTTAGTAAATTGTGTACTAACCATAAAATATAAGAGAAAAGGCCTTATAAATAAAAAGGAAAAGACCAAATAAATTTTACATAATGCAAATGAAGTTTGGAGATTTTTTTCCAATAATTCCTCTTCCTGAAGCGAATCTAGCACATGAGTAGTTCTTGTCTCACCTAACAAGGATAACATTACCTTCCCTTTCAAATTAAACTTCAATACCACAAATAATGTGGTTGAGTATGAATCCCTGGTCTTAGCGCTTAAGGCTGCCACGAAATTAAATACTCAAAACCTTTCAGTTTTTGAAGACTGATATTGTAATTAAACAAGTTATTGATAAGTGTCAAAATAAGCATTCACATCTCAGAGCTTACCTAAACTAGGTCTAGGACCTGATAGAAAAAAATTTCTTAGCAACAAATTTTACCACTCTACCTAAGGAAAAAAACTAGTTAGAATACCTTGACCTTTTGAAGTTTAAGGAAAAGATTTGAAAACATGATATAGTTTAGCTAAAATAAAAAATTATATTCCACGAGGGTTGATTCCCCTTGAAAAATATTTTGATAAAAAAAACACAACAACCTCCCCTATGATTAAGCCCATCAACATGGAGGTTGAACAAGTTGATATAGGAATGAAAGGGAAAACCAAAATTATTAATGTTTCCAAGTCACTACCTAAACAAATTAAGCGTAAATATATTGATCTTTTCAAAAAATATGTTGATGTATTCGCATGGATAGTATGAAGATCTAAAAACTTATGACGGTATAATTATAGAACATAGGATACCTCCGAAGGAAGGGGTTGAACCCTTCAGGCATAAACTGGGACAAGTAAACCCATTATTGTTTCCTTTGATAGAAAAATAATTCAAGAAGTTTCTTGATGCCAAGATAATAGTACCATTAAGATATTCTAACTAGGAGGAAAATCCGGTACCAGTTAGAAAAAAGAATGGTGAAATAAGGCTCTGCGTTGATTTCTGAAACTTAAATAGGGCATCTTTAAAAGACAATTACTTGTTACCAAAAATGAACTATATCCTTCAATAGGTAGTTAAAGATTGCAGGATTTCCATGATGGATGGTTTTTCTAGTTACAACCATATTGTTGTCCATAAGGATTATAGACATAAGACAACCTTCACCACCTCATGGGGAACATTCATGTATGAGAAGATGCCCTTCGGCTTGATGAATGCAGGGGATACCTTCCAAAGGGCCATGGATATCGCCTTTTGTGAATAGAAAGATTGGTTCATTGTAATATATTTGGATGAAAAGACAATTTTCTCACACTCTGATTCCCAACATTTAGAGCACCTTGAAGAGGAATTATGGAAATGCCAAAAATGTGGCCTGTCATTGAACCCTTGTAAGTCATTTTTCACCATGTCTGAAGGCAAGCTACTCGTCCATATCGTTTCATGGTATTGGGTTCATCTCGATCTTGAGATGGTTTAGGAAATTGAAAATATTCCCCTACCTAGCAACAAAAAATGAAATCTAATCCTTCATGACAAGGATAAACTTTCTTCGTCATTTTATCCCCAACGTTGCTGAAATTATAAAGGAAATAACAAATATTTTTCAAGAAGGGAAAGGAAACCAAATGGATCGATAGCACCAAACATTATTTTTCTTTGATCAATCATACTTTGACAGTTCCCCCATCCTGATGAGTCCTTATTATACAAAAGACTTTACATTTTCCCATGTGCATCAAAACATACTATCATTGTTGTCCTACTACAAAAGAATGAACCAAATCTGGAACACTTGATAGCATTTTTTAGTAAGGCACTTCAAGAGGTAGAAATAAATATAACGTAATTTAAAAATAGGCCTATAAATTGGTTAAATCATTTAAGGCTTTTCAAGATTATATTCTCTAATCTAAATTTTTAGTTTATATATCAAATCCTTGTTGTTAAATAAGTCTTAATGTAATATGACGTCGAAGGACAAAGAGGCAGATGGATAGAAAATATTGAGTAGTATGATTTGGAACTTAAAACTATTAACATTGTTTTTTTTTCTCGGTAAAAGACTATCTATTGTATTATATGGTATTTACATGTGAACTTTACATACTGAGAGACAGACCAGCCAGGGCCGACTATGGCGCCTGGGAGAACATAGTTTGACACAGAATATTACCGCGCAGGGGCAACTACAGGATTTACCAAACATACTGAGACAAAAGACCAAAATGACATGACTGTAGTCGAACATGAAACAACTTCGAGTTAGACCGTGACGACACGTCCCACACAGGGGCTTCCATCCAACCCACTTGCAGTGAAGCTGGTCCCTCCGCGAGATTGACATTTACATGACAAAATGACAAACTGAAAATTAACCGAAACAGTAGTAGACACAGTAACAAACAGAAGACAAATACCCGCTGAAACCATTGGAATAGACCGACGCCGAGAGATAAGGGAGAGTTCCGGAGGTCGCTGCTGAGGATTAGTCTTCGGGCGCTTCCTCGTAAATGTAGCTCCAACCTTGGCCCTCCAGTATCCCTTCCCACGGGTCCGTTAGATCCTTTGCAGTATTCGGAGGAGCCTGTTCTGGAGGAAAGGGAGGGGAGTGCTGGATCTCTTTCCCAGAGGTGCTGGCCTCAATTGGTGGCTGCAGCACGGGACTCTCCTCCCCCTTGCCTGCTTGAGGTGGCTCAGCCGAATCTGGCCGCTTCCCTACTTCATTTCCTTCAGGAGCCTTAGTAAAGAGCACCGAGATATGGGCATTGATACTCTCATTCTCCTTCGAACCACCCAAGGTGAAGACGACTGAGCCAAAGACTGGAAGCCCTGACTCTCCTTCACTTGTGCTTCCAACCTCCAAGAACTGCCCGACCTGAATTGGAATTTCTCTTGCTCGCCTATGGCAGTAGCAGCAACAACAATGATGGTGCTCATCTGCTGCCGGGCGTCGTGAGGACGCTCCTCGCCCAGGTCCCCTCCTGCTTGGCTGCCGCTCTTGTATCTTGGCCATGGATCCCCTGACGCCTTCCTCGTTTTCCCAGACCACTGTCGAAGGATTGAGGATCCCATAGAGACCGGTGAGGGATTGTAATAACCAAATTGTGACCAAAGAACGATCACAGAGCAGATTTTTCCCCAGACCACACACAGGAGGAGCGGCTTCAGAGCTAAACTCTGCCACATACCACGCACAGAATGACCGCCTCGCTTCCAATTTATTCCAATTATCTTTGATGCGCCTCTTCTCCCCAAGAAATTCCCCTGAATAGCAGCTATAGAGTGTTGTGACTGCCCTGCAAGGTGGTGGATCGTCCCCCCAATCCGATTCCTTCCGTGCCTGCAACATTCCTTCCTCACCATGCTTATGCATTTGTAGCGCGCTGCCTTCCCCTTGAAGGATCGCTGCAGAACCTCGAAATGAGCATGCCTTAACTGCTCTCTGTCCCTCCATTGACTCACCCTGTTCGGCATTGAATGCCCAGAGCTTGGGCATACCAACCTTAACCCCTGACGGCGGAGATCCATTACACTGCCCATAACCTTAACTGCTGGCACGGGGCGTCACATGCTGGGCATGTGGCTCGTCCCTATGTGATGTGCCCTCACCCGCATCTGGGGAAAACCATTAACATTGTTAAAGGACAAGGTCTAGAAAAAATTCTAACGGAAACCAATTTCCAAGCACTCGGTATTAACCAGTTAACTCACTTGAGCATCACTACTCAAGTTGAGGGTACAGAAAGGGATAAAAAGCCAGGGTTATTGTTACCACAATATAATCCCATGTCAATCAATGAGAGGTTCATATTTTCTTAATGGTATGGGAATATCATATCCTACCTTGAAACGTTACAGTACCCTGTGTTGAAAATAGCAACAAGAAATGTTAAAAACAACATGAAGAAAAAAAATCCTAATTTAATTTGTCCTTGAATTAATTTAGGAATTAAATTGTAATTCTAATTCTCATAGTAATTTGTAATAGCTAACTAAGTTAATTTGACTTAGTTGGCTCAGTAAATTCGAGTTGGGAGTTTATTTAGAGTCATGTAGAGTAGTTCCTAAATTTTAGGGCCCGGATTGAGCTCTTTTGAGTTGTAATTATTTAATTCAATTTATCTCAGCTAAATTCAGTTAAATTAGTTCCAATTGATGGAAGAATTAGTGGGCGATCTAGTAGTGGGGTGTAACCAACATTGCTCAACCATTAAACTGAATATTCACTCATAATTAACTCATACATGTCCTATTAGAGAAATACCTAGTTGAGATTGGAGTTCCGGGACATTGTACCATCAATTGTAAAATCATCTAAATTAAATAGATGGTTCATGCAATCAAAATAAGGCCTAAAATAAATCATTCCTTAATTAGAAAACTCACTAATTTTAACCATTCGATTTTCCTTTAAAAGGAGGAATGAAGGCACAAGTTTAATCATTGTTTTGGTGAGCACGAGTTGGTTAGACCAAGTAATAGGAAGAACAAGTTTATGTGTGGAGCTTGTGAGAGAAAGGTGTGCCAAGAGAAGCTTGTGCACAAATTTGTAGTGAGACAGATAGAGATAGTGCAAAGGTTGCTTGGGCTTGAGCAAAGCATTTTAATCTTCTCATATTTGATGATTAATGCAATATACAGATCGTAGGGGTTTTTAGTTGTGGCTTTTCCCATAAAATTATTGTGTTATGTGTGATTGAATTTTTTCTCTTTTATGCTTCGTGATTTCATCAATCATTTATTTTTTTCGCTAATGCGTAGAGTAGATTCAAGTCTATTGTTTTAGCATATTACAATTATCAGTTTGAATCTACAAGGAATTTCTACATGGTACCATAGCTAGATTTGTAGAGATATCTACATGGTATCAGAGCTATATTTGTAGAAATTTCTACATGGTATCGGAGCTAAAATCACATTAGAAGAGAAGAATTTGAAGTTGTCCTTGCAGATTGATGGAGCTTTAGTTCAGGGAAATCCACAAGACCCTATGTGCAGAATTCTTAATGGAGCAAGAAAGTTTCTAGTGGATAGATCAATGGGCTAATGTTTAGTGACAGAAAAAGGAGTCTTGATCATTGATATTGGCAGATTGAGGGGTAGAGAGATTTCCCACAGGGAGATCGAGACTCAGAGGGAGTCTAGCTTTAGAGGGAGCATCCCTATGGAAGCTAGTACTTCAGGATCCGGGGAGATTAGAATCATTATTCTAGTTCTTGTAGCAACATTGCATTAGCAACAACAGTATGAGTATACCATATTTAGCTTATGCATGGAGCAAGGTAGAGACTAGAGATTTGGTGGTTGAGAGGGAGCATGAATTACCTCTCAACATGCAACCTCAACAAGTTGTGGGGTAGCCACAATTGGAGAAGCAAAGAGGAGGCAAAGTGGAGGAATCCACTCAAGAAAAGACCTCCAATAGGGGGGGAATTCGAGCCAAGTGTGAAAAGGGAGCACATGTAGCCATACGTCCCGGTGAGAGGTGAGGTGATGTGAAGCAATAATCCCAAGAGTGTAGAAATTTGGGCAGGATCCATAGAGGTATTTTTTGTCTCATGAATCATTACCTTACTACGAGGGCCCACAATATTTAGTAGTAGGAGGATTTGTGTCAATCAGATACTGAGGAGTGCATAGAAGAGTTGACAATAGAGAAGGTGGCTCAGTAGCAGAGTCAGCAACATCACAATTTTCCCAGTGGACGGTTGGAGACACAGTTGATTTAGTTTATTTTGTTTTGATGATGTTTTTGTTGCAGATGTTTTAGTAGCAACAACAACAGTGACAAGAGTTTCATGCATAACATTCCAAAGATACTGGATCGAGATAGGGTTGAATTCCTTTCTTGTTGAGAGGGATTGTTGAAAATAGCAACAAGAAATGTTAAAAATAACATCAAGAAAAAAATCCTAATTTAATTTTTCCTTGAATTAAATTAGGGTAAACCGAGAACTAGATGTATAGTCCCCAGCGAAGTCGCCAATTCTACTATGGGGTAAAATGCACGGTGTATGGAGAATGAAAACTACCCTCAAAGGCCTTCCCGAGACCTTTGATAGACTGTAAGATTATCTGTAGAAGCTACCAAGTTATACACATGTTCATCTATCAAATATAAGTTGACAAAGTATGGAAAGAGGATTACCTCAAGTCTCCTTCTAGATTTGTTTGGAGATCGCTATGCAGCCAAGAAGAACTCCTTCAAAGCCAGCTCCAAGACAATTCCTGCACAAAGGAAAGGCAAACACAATCACAACATACAATATTGAAAACTAATATAAGAATGCACAATGAACATATACTTGTATACAACTTAAACTACTCAACTCGACAAGTATCGAAATGAACAACTCAATGAACAATGTTACCGACACTATGGAGTAGGGAACACAACTGTAGTTCTATATTTATAATGGAAGAGTGATTACAACCATCCGTTGTATCAACCTTCCCTTTCCCCTTCTTCTTCTCTCTCTCTCTCTCTTTCAACTCACTTCTTCAAGTGTATGACAGTTCACAACAACTTAGTGGGCTATCCTTTCAAATGCTCTGACCCCTTTCACAATGGCCCTCTCACTGCTTATGTAGCAATCGAGTTAGGGCTGCCAAGCTCCTTCTAGAGTTCATTAGGGCAAAAGCAATGAACCTACCTCTTATTCCAGCTCTTTCCCTTTTTCCTTCTTTTTCAGATTGGAATTTCCCCAAATAGTTTGATTTTTGGGACTTTCCCTGCTTTTCTTGAGAAAATCTAGGGATAAATATCTAGATATTTGTGAGGGAATTCATTGGCTTGTCCCTTTGAACATCTCTTAGTTTCACTAACGCTCCCCCTGGTCTAACAACTTGAGTTAGCAGGGTGACTAACGCTCCTCTATGCTTGGTAACAAGCTTTATAAAGCAGGTTAGCAGTGCAAAACCAATGTTAGTGTGGATTCAAGGCCTGCAATTGTGGTCTTTGCTTCAGTCATGTTGTCTTTCACCTCTGAGTTGATGAGGAGGTCATTTTGTCCTATAACAGCGACCTGCACTATTTCCCTAAGTCACACCTGAGATCTTACTTGTCTTCTTATACCAACTAGTTATCTTCGCATAAATAGATTCCTTATGTTATATTTACTTATTCAGCACATTCATATGATTTTGCATAGTAAATAAACAATACACTTGCAATTCATACCCAATAACACATAAAACAGGAAAAGATACATGAAAATATGGTAAAACTTCTCTTTATTAATGCTTCCAATGGTTACAGACTCGACCTGCCCTGTGCACTCAACTGCAGACTACTAGGCCTCTGCACACTCAATTGCAGAGCCTTCTCCTACTCTATGACACAAATACATGACTTACACTTCCACTCAATGATTCATCAATTCCTTAGATCCATTCCCTTCACTATTTCTTTAATGTCTCCTACACTTAGAGCCTTGCTCTATTTATACAATCCCATGGTCTGCGGGCCATGGGTAGATCTTTCAAACTGACATTACATTACAAAAAAAAGGGCGGACAACCCTATGACTCTATTATTACTTCACGCTCTACAAAGACCCTCTAACTCTGCTCAAATAGCTGCAAGGTCGGCAACGCACTGAGCAGCTGCCTGCTGAATCTCCTGTACACATTATTCTGAAACTGTGGTATCGGAACTACTTCCCTGGATCTGAACCTGTGTCCCCTACATCGTCTGATAGTCTTGCACCTTCTTTTAGCTCCTTGAGGCATGAAAATTGTGCTTCTTTTGGCTAGTCAGATAGTTGGGCCACCCGTGTAGGGCTTCAGTCGACTACCATTCACTTTGCCTAGGAAAAATCCACTTTTTATTATTATTGGCTGTGTCGCGCATTTTATTATCTGCAGCGCGCCACCATGGGTGATCCATTTCATAGTATGCGGTCCAATACAAGGCACCAAGCTGATCAAATCTCGGTGGTAGTGTTGAAAATGCAACAAGATGATGGATCTTAGTCAAAAGGAGTCGCCTTCACTAAGTGGGCCCACAGGCTATTTTTGGCGCAAAGTCTATTTTTAGACTATGTCTATTTTTAGACAAATGGATCATGTTCTATGAGTTGCAGGATGCTATTTATGGATGTTTGGACATGTTGGTAAAAATAGATTGACTTCTATTTTTAGACATATGGGCGGAGTCTATTTTTAGACTGCTAGTCTAAAAATAGAATAGTCGAATATTATTAGCTCTTAATAATATTTGGACTATAAACATTATCTTATCCTCTTGCAGCGCTTCAGTTCAAGCTGCAGATGTGCCACATGCAACTGCCAGAAGGAAATATGCTTTTCTTATGGGTTATTTGAGCTATTGCATGATGGACTTCAGTTAGAACTCAAGTGATTCAGTTTGGTGGAGTTGATTGACGAGTTGATGGAGTTGTGTTCAGTTTGACTTAGTTGAACTAGTTGTATTTAGTCTAACTGCCAAATACACTAGTGATGACTGATGTGAATTAATTATTAATTAATTCACTAATTATTAACTCATAAATAAACTAAAGAATACATTAGTTAACTCAGTGCATGGACAGTTCAGTGGAGACAAGTGTTAGAGGTGGGTGAAAGGGTGAGTCTACTATCAGTTCTGACTATAGTTGTGCATGAGATTTGCACAATCATGGATTGAGATTGCCAATGAGGATTACGTAGTACAAGCCAAGGGAATTCGAACTTGGATCATTCCTATTCTCACATTGGATTGTGCAGTAGAGGTAGGCAAACAGTGGAGGAGATTTGAACCTGTGACTTGATTCAGATCTGAGCTAGTTTGTGTGTAGCAGGTGGAGATAGTACTGAGTACTTGTGAGGAGTATTGTACTATGTATTGTTACATGTTCTCTATCATTATAATATACAGATAGTTTGGGGTTTTCAGCTGTATGCTTTCCCCATTACATACTGTGTTGATATGTGCGATTGATGTTTCGATGTGCGCATGCGATTGTTTTTGCTTCCGCAAATTGATTATCAACATAGAGGAGGTTATGTATTATGCATGCATTCTGCAAATAGTGTATAATCACGATAATATCTATGAATAAGTGTTATATTATTCAAATTTCTACATGGTATCGGAGTGAAGTTGATCATCAGATCTATTATTCAGAAAGTGTTTACATTTTATTTCTTCAGGCAGAGTCTGTAATCGGGCCAGGTAGCCTCTGGATTCATCCTTCTTTTGGAAGGTGAGATATCCGGTAAAAGCCCATACAGTCAATCTCTGTACGAGAAATACTTTGTTCTCACGAATTTTAGATCAGAAGCGGTTGAGTTTTGAGCTGGTGGAATTCGAATTTTCAACAGTGTTTTCTTGGTGTCAAAGTTGAAATGTCTTTCAACGGATTGCGATTAGAGTATGCCCTTAAAGGTAGATCAAATTATATTGAATGGAAAGACAAGATGGAGGCGGTGTTAGATGACAATGGGTTGAAGGAGTTCATAGAGGCTGAGATCCCAAAGCCTACGGATGGTGCTCACGTTGAGGCTTGGCAAAAGAAGACAGCAAAGTGTCGAAGGATTCTGTTGGAGGGCGTGAAGGATCACATTGTATCCAACCTACATGGAAAGGATTCTCCATACTTGATGTGGAAAGCATTGAAAATTTTATTCCAAATCAAGAGCGACCAGAGGAAGTTGGCACTCAAGGATAAACTCATAAACATTAAGTGTGAGAAAGGAGACAGTATGCCCAAGTATCTCACGAAGTTCACCCAATGCCGGGATGAGCTGGGAAGTGTGGGGGTGACTGTCGATGATGAGGACTTGGTGAGCTTGGCTCTTCTTGGTCTTCCGAAGAGTTGGCATTCCTATCAGGACTCTGTCAATGGTCGAGAGAAATTGCCAGGATGGGAGAGACTTTGGTCTGATCTTGTGCAAGAGGAGATCAGGCGGAATACCAGGGACGGATCTTCATCAAAGGCATCTGATGAAGAAAATTGCACTTTGGCTACCAAAGCAAAGAAGGGGAAGGAGAAGGGTTCTCTTTCCAAATCCAGTTCTTCCAATGATGGGAAGAAGGTTGACAAATCGAAAGTGCGATGCTTTCATTGTCATGAGGTGGGCCGTTTTGCTACAAATTTTCCATGGAGGAAATCCAAGAATGGATCTGGGGACGGATCTAAAGGTGAGGCACTTGCTTCACAGTTTGAGTTGGATTTCACACTATTTGCATGCATGGCTTCATCCATGGTGGGAAGTGGTTGGTTTCTTGACAGTGGAGCTTCTTTCCACATGACTGGTGACAAGAGTTTGTTCAGTACTTTGGAGGAGAAAGATCTCCAGATACTCATAGCGATGGGTAATGATGAGAAGTATAGTGTCTCAGGTGTAGGCACAATTGTTTTTCAAAGGGAGCGTGGAGCTCGCCTTACCTTGACCGATGTCAAGTATGTACCAAGACTAAAGAGAAACTTGGTATCGATCGCGATGCAGGAAGACAGAGGCTATGATGTAGTCTTCAGTAAGGGAAAGGTTTTCCTTGGACACATCATCACTAGACAGGTGAAGCAGATTGGTTCACAGGTCAAGAACCTATATGCTCTTGAGGTTCAAGATGCATGCAAAGCCTTGAGCAGCGAGGCAACTGATGGAGACTTGGTGGTTTAGAGGGAGCGTATATTACCTCTCAACATGCAGAGCCAGAAGAAGTCTCAGACAATTGTGGAGGAGCCACGATTGGTGCAACAACTTCAGGAGGTTATGGAGCAGCCACAACAAGGGAAGCTGAGAGGAGATCGAGTAGAGACATATACTCATGCAGAGACCTCCAGTAGGGGGAAAATTCGAGCCAGGTGGGCTGAGGGATCACATGCAGCCATACCTCTAGGTAGGAGTTGGGGCGATATAGAGTGATTGTCCCAAGGAGGAGGGGCAGGATCCTTGAGGTACCCAACCTCTTGGATGAGACCTTGCTACAGGAGCCCCGATGTGGAGTAGCAGGAACTAACTGATTGGGTAGAGACAGATGCAGATGGAGAGACAAAGAGAGCGATAGTGTAGGGAATCCCAGGACAACGCATAGCTAGCAGGCTACAACAATGCGAGAGGCACAAGTGTTTTGCACAGTGCTAGGTGGCACAGAGAAGTGTGCAATGGTGCGAGATGCATGGAGATGTTGCAGTAGCACAAATATCAAAGAGGGAGCACTTTTCAGTAGCAGGTAGAGCTTCAGCATCAGAGTATGTTCCTAGCCCAATAGAGTGGTCAGTTGGGAGTGTTTTTGTACCAAGTGTTGTTGGAGCAAGTGGACCGGGCAAATGTGTTGCATGCAGAACATTCTAGAGTTGTAGGATAGGGGTTGTAGATAATCCATATCTTGTTGAGAGGGAGTGTTGAAAATGCAACAAGATGATGGAGCTTAGTGAAAAGGAGTCGCCTTCACTAAGTGGGCCCGCAGGCTATTTTTGATGCAAAGTCTATTTTTAGACTATGTCTATTTTTAGACATATGGATCATGGTCTATGAGTTGCAGGATGCTATTTATGGATGATTGGTCATGTTGGTAAAAATATATGGACTTCTATTTTTAGACATATGGGCGGAGTTTATTTTTAGGCTGCCAGTCTAAAAATAGAACAGTCGAATATTATTAGCTCTTAATAATATTTGGACAATAAACATTATCTTATCCTCTTGCAGCACTTCAGCTCGAGCTACTAATGTGGAACATGCAACTTCCAGAAGGAAATATGCTTTTCTTATGGGTTATTTGAGCTATTGCATGATGGACTTCAGTTAGAACTCAAGTGATTGAGTTTGGTGGAGTTGATTGACGAGTTGATGGAGTTGTGTTCAGTTTGACTTAGTTGAACTAGTTATATTTAGTCTAACTGCCAAATACACTAGTGATGAGTGATGTGAATTAATTAATAATTAATTCACTAATTATTAACTCATAAATCAACTAAATAATACATCAGTTAACTCAGTGCATGGACAGTTTAGTGGAGACAAGTGTTAGAGGTGGGTGAAAGGGTGAGTCTACTATCAGTTGTGACTATAGATATGCATGAGATTTGCACAATCATGGATTGAGATTTCCAATGAGGATTACGTAGTAGAAGCCAAGGGAATTCGAACTTGGATCATTCCTATTCTCACATTGGATTGCGCAGTAGAGGCAGGCAAACAGTGGAGGAGATTTGAACCTGTGACTTGATTCAGATCTGAGCTAGTTTGGGTGTAGCAGGTGGAGATAGTACTGAGTACTTGTGAGGAGTATTGTATTATGTATTGCTACATGTTCTCTATCATTATAATATACAGATAGTTCAGGGTTTTCAGTTGTATGCTTTCCCCATTACATATTGTGTTGATAAGTGTGATTGATGTTTCAATGTGCGCATGCGATTGTTTTTGATTCTGCAAATTGATGATCAACATAGAGGAGGTTATGTATTATGCATTCATTCCGCAAATAGTGTATAATCAGAATAATCTCTGTGAATAAGTGTTATATTATTCAAATTTCTACAGGTAGTCCCTAAATTCATCAACGTGATCGTGCACACCCTATTTTATCACCCTGGTTTCCTTATCAAGAAAATCCTTCTTTATTTCGTCCTCAAGCTTCTTGACTTCTGCTTCCACCAGAGTGCTTTTCTCCCTTAATCACACCCTTTCTTTCATAAGTTCTTGGAGCCTAAGATCACCCTGTCGGATTTCTTCCTCAGGTCCTAAGCATTCTGCTTCGTCCAGCTGCGCAATCCCTTCTTCCAAGGCTCCACGAGCCATCATATCTACCAGCGCTGCTATGCGTAGACTAGGAATTTTATACTCTATGGGGATTACAACGTTTTCTCCATACTCCAGCCTCGAAGGCGTTGACTTTGTCAGTTTCTTGCACGTTTTCCTATAAGCCCACAAAACTGCTGGTACGCGTAGGTTCCAATCAGTTCGCTGCACATCATATACCTTGTTCAGTGCTTCACATACTTCGTTAAAGGCTTCGGCGTGAATAACCTTCTGCACACTCATTATTTCCATACTCCGTTGTTCCAATATAAGGAGTCGTGTCTCCTAACGCAAATTCTTTGTGCATCCGTGCAGGTTTTTTAAGATATGCCTGTATCCATCTGGAAAGGTGCACGAACGGATCATTCCATCTAGCAATATTGTCTATTAATCGCATTTGAGGCTTCCCAAACCATAAGTGCATCATTCTCTTGCATTCACGCCAGTCCTCAAAGCTTCCTTGGTGTGTGCCCCACCACCTCGCGGGCGTAGTGCTTAGTACCCATTTCAAAGCCTCAAAACATTTTTATTATGGCACTTCTCTTTAGAATCTCTTTAGGAAGGCATCTACCTCACTTAACCCATCATATGTAGGCAGATCCCTTACCTATGTTGATACGCGGCGCAATGATCTCGTCATCATGTTACAGTTCAGCGTGGTTACCTCATGCAATCGGTTCTGCCATCGCTCTATCTCCTCGTCAAAATCCGATGTATAGGAGCTTTCGCGCTCCCATGAGATTCATCCATCTGTGGTGGGATTCACCCAGTCTAGCTCTCATGTGGTAGTGATTTCTATCATCAAAAATCTCTATCACCTCAAAATATATCAGCGCGCTTGCTCCCTCAATATCCATAGTGATCCCTTGCAATCTTCCAATCGGTAAGATATTTTGTTGGTTTGCCATTCATAGTTGTCTAGGAGACCATTGCAGCATAGGCTTTCCCATGCACTCCCATGTCTACTTCGATAGAAAGTTCATGTCCGATCCTAGGTCCATAATCACTTGGTCCATCTCATATTCCCCAATCTGCGTGGTCAACCTCATTTCTCTTCCTGTCCTTGTCGTGTGCTTTCCAACCTTCTAGACTACACGTGGTTCTCCTGGCATGGTCCCAGCGCATCTATTTATGAGTTCCTATAGTCCCTTTATAGCCTTTCTATTGCGCAGTGGCTTCATGCATCTTTCTAGGAACATCGTGAGCATCTATGGATCCATTTATAGCTTCGGTTTGTATTTGCTTCCTGAAGTGGAGGCATCAACGAAGCTCTTCCTTTCTTCCATGAAGGTTTCCCGAGCGTGCTCCAAATCAAACTCTGGTTCTTTCATCGGAGCCTTGCGAACCCAAGTACTATCTTCAAGCTGCTTGCCTTTGTCATCCCTTATTGTAGTTCCACTTCGAAGCACAATGTTCACATTAGGGTCTTCCTCGCGCATCTCAGACCTCATCAGTTGTAGGTTTTGAGTCGAGGGAGGCTAGAGCGCTCCCTTGTCACGTAGCCTTGCTATCAGTTTGGGACAATTCTCCGTCTCATGATCAAAAAATGTACAATACAAGCATGATGGATGCGTCAGATTTGTACAATGACGGGCATAATGTCCTGGCCCTCCGCAATTGTAACATATCAGTTGTCTGTGACCTCTTCTAGGTCCTCATCCACCTCGGCCTCATCCACGCCCCTGAAATCCATTTCACGCCATCCCTACATTTAGGTCAAGGGGTCGTGTTTCAGCCTGAACTCTATAGGTGGGAGTCCTATCCATCATCAGTTCATAGCTTCTATAGGTGCACTCATCATGTCCCATTAACCTACAGAAATTACAAAACAATTGCTGCAAATTCGGCGTGTACTTTTGCAATAAATGGTAGTTTTCTGTAGCATGCTTTCCCCCTATTTGACAAATTGTGCACCATAATGCAGACACCGCGCTGGGTCCTGCTTGTGCCTCTGGTCTTAATGGCATCGATCCTCCTCCTGTGAGGTAATTTACGAACACTGGGTAGTGGTCCTTGTCATGTCGTTGACCCTTGCACTTTACCCAACATACCTTGTCGCACACTTCTGGGCAAGCTGTCCTGTCTTATTTCAGAATCTGCATCTCAAGGCACAAGTTTTTCAACTACGCATGGATTTGCTAAACTCCCAGGTTAGGATCCTATATTGGGGTATCATGCAGTCCCATCCTGATATCTGGGGTCTCGACCTAAGTTGTTAGCCTCTGTTTTGACAGTGCATTCCTCAAATGCGCATTAGCGATGCTACAAACCATTCGCGGTGTTGTCCATCTGTCAAAGTCATGTTAGCTTTCTGAATCATGTACTTCAGTCTCTAATCCAACTCCGAAGAAGTCTCACCTAGTACCATTGTGATTCCCTTGAACCCAATGATCGACTGTGCCTCTAACTTCGACATGCTAAATTCTTTGTTTAGCATAGTTTGGATATCTGATATCCCCTCATTTAGATTGTCATTGGAATGCTTAATGTACCAGGTCAGGTGCCATCCTGCAGAGCACTGACCAACGTTGATTTCTTTATATTATCATCTGTAACTCCCTGCGCTTCCCATAAAGCTTTTATCCCGAACCAAAACTGGTTCGAAACTTCATTTCCTACTCCCTTGAACACCGACAACTTTATCGTGATTCCCATATTGACTCACGATGGTGGTGGAGGTGGTACGAGTGAAGATGGGGGTGAAGGTGGTGAAATTGGCAGTGGTGTGTGTGGGGGTGGTATGCGTGGAATCCTCTTCCTTATCAAATTGATCGCACTTCTTGGTGAGACCTTCGTGAGCGCCTCCTCATTCCCTCACGGAGGTGAAATAAAGGGGCTATTTTCTAGTTCTGCACTACCTTTGTTTCTGTAAATTATCCCACTTCGTGTAGCCCCAAACATCAATGAATTCACATAACCCACCTTTCACCCAGTAGCATTTTAATCCATTTTTTCAAAGACTTAATGTACTTACCTCGCGGTCCTTTGAGGAAGCATCGTTCTGCATCACTATAGCTGACTGAAGTATCTACCGTGAACTCAGTAATGAATCCTTTGATAATTCGATAGATCCATGATCAACAGCGTGCGTGATCTTATCCTTCGATGCTTCCAATTTGCACACCAACTCTGGGGTCCACACAATAGGTTTGTCAAGCTTTCACCTTCCTTGGCTATCTGCTAGCTTTGCAATCCACTCATATAGCTCAGTAGGGAAAGATGCGAAGAAAATTTTGTGGATCTCTATGTACAGGTAGTAGTCCAGCCACTCTTCTTTTGATAGTCATGAATTCATGTTCTCCTGCGCCACAAAATCGTGAATCTTTCTATTCAACCACTCTTCAATTTCTTTCTTAGCTTGATTCCAGTGACACGACATCAAACATCTCTATGCAGATCCTAGTTCCAGCAATGGAACCATTTGTTGGCTTGTTGGGGCCTGACCTAGGTTTGGAGTTAATTAGCCAAATAAATCCTGGTACTACTAGCCCTTTCAGCAACTGTCCACAGACCACAAACTGAGGTCTCACCCGAAGTAGTATGGGGGGTTGTTGGAACCAAGTTTTTATACCCTTGAGATTTCTGAGGGGGTGATTTGGTCCAACTATGAGTCCCTTCATGTATTTTACTTTGTGCACCTCCCTCGCCTTCGTGCCTTGATATATTTTCCTTCGTGCAACCCTTACCAAGGGTTGTGGGGCTTTCACACTGCTAGAGCAGTGACCTGCACTATTTCCCTAAGTCACACTCGATATCTTACTTGTCTTCTTATACCAGTTGGTTATCTTCACGTAAATGGATGCCTTATGTTATATTTAATTATTCATCACATTCATATGAGTTCACATAATAAATAAACAGTACACTTGCAATTCATACCAAATAACACATAAAATAGGAAATGATACATAGAAATATGGTAAAACTTCTCTTTATTAATGCTTCCAACGGTTACAAACTCGACCTTCCCTACGCACTCATGAGTTGTAGGGGTCCATGCACTTAGCTATGGACTACTAAGCCTCTGTACACTTAGCTGTAAAGCCTTCTCCTGCTCTACAACCCAAAGCCACGACTTACACTTCCACTCAATGCTTCATCAATTCCTTAGATCCATTCCCTTCGCTTTTTCTTCGGTTGATCCAAAATGGATACTAAATTAAGGAGAAAAGGTATTACAAACTCATGTGCAGGAATTCCTATATTATTTAGTGCAACGGATCGAAAATATTGCGAATAATATAGACAATGAATAGTTATAAAACATAATAAACACACATCGACACAGTCAAAATAATGAAGGAGTTCACCAGACCCCCTGGATACATCTCCTGGTCCAAGCTTTTAGTGTCAACCTCTATATTATGTCTTCAAGAACAAAGTTTACAGGTGTGAGCTCAATCATATCCTTAACACAACAATAGTGATATCACATAGGGAATTCACTCAAAAACCTTGAGTCTAAAGAGTGCACAGATTCTCCCTCTTAGTGCCTCTAATCAACTGTTCATAGCTATGGGTTTTCTTTGACTCTTTGTCTCCCCTCTGTCTCTGAGTAACTGCCTCCCCTTTTGTCCTTCCATTGAATGGCTTTTAAGCCTATTAGCGTTGTCAGTTTAATCCCATTTTTGGGCTCTCTAGCTCCCGACGTTGTCCCTTCATCTCCCTGCTGAGCATTTAAACAATAATTTTGAAACACTCAAGGCATTAGGGCACAAGGCAGCTAACAGGCAAAAAGACTGGCGGGCACAGGTGGAACCAACCATTTGGCCTTTTCCCGGCACAAATCCTCAAAACAATGTATTTTTAGTTCCCAAAGGAAATACACATAAAACATAAAAAATCCGAGAAAACACCAAATCCGAACTTCAAACGATATCAAGTCCACCCTATAATCCTCTCAGGTCTATGTTTTATCGCTGTCACAAGCCCACCGTTGATCTGCCTTCAATCCGACGGTTCGCATCCAACCCGAGACATCAAGTAGTCCACTCAATCTCCACCATTGATCCATGATCTCCAATCCAACGGCTGACAGCCATTTTGGGTGGCTTACTTGCACATAGATTACCCGCCCAAAAAAGTGGTTTTCTCTCTCCTACGACGTGCTACATGTTGGCCAGTGTATCGAATCGGGTGAATCCCTTCCAATACCACTTACCACCTGAAGCCCACCCGAAATATCACTCATCATGGAACTCAAATCCTTCGTTGTTTAATTCATAACTCCTTCGAGTCCACTAAAAGCCTTCTGCCTGTTTTAACTCCTTCCTCTAGGGATCTACGATGTGATATCTGTAATCTCTGTCGTTGATCTACGCGCTTAATCAACAGTCCATGTTAAGTCGTCAATCATAGTCACATTTCCCTTAGGTCCGCCTCCGATATACTCCGCTGGCCTCTCCCGATGCGATATCTTGATTTAATCTGGGTTGTTGATCTGTCTGATCTGACGATTCTTGTGCAACGAGACTTTACGTTCCGCTTAGCTCTATTTTATGCCATTCTTAATGTTTTTTTCTTCTATGATAGTGTTTTCTGATAGTATATATATATATATATATATATATATATATATATATATATATATATATATATATATATATATATATATATATATATATATATATATATATATATATATATATATATATATATATATATATAAATGAAGACTTAGACTTAGAGGTTTGATACAAGATCCATTTTGGATCATGCCTTCCCACTGAAAATATTTTGGACCACCAAAAGTTGGTTTTAGGCATCGATCAAGTGAGGATACTATTCCCTCACTTGTCCAATTTCTATCCATCGTGCCTTGCTTGGATTTGAACCTTTGAGTCCTACTCTCAAGTACTCAACATCCCCTTGATGCGTAGTTCTTACCTTCCTGTCCAAAACTGTGTCCTCCTGTAACTCATTGAGATACTTAGACAACAAATCCCCAATAGTAGGCAACTGACATTTCTCTTCAGGATCTTCAATCAATGAAGGTTCTTACAATCTCAAGTTTTCTGCATTAACAACTGAATAGATCTGCATATAAGCTGGCAAATCAAGGTGAAAAGAATTTTTGCCAATTTTATCAAGTATCTTGAAAGGTCCATACCTTATTGGTTTTAGATTCTTACCTTCACCTTGCATTATCTTTGCTGATGTACATCCAGACTTGATCACGAACTTGAAAACTATGTTCAACTCGATGCTTGTCATGTCTTGCCTTGTACTTGGCTTGACTTCTTTCCAGCTGTTCCTATACTGCGTGGTGAATTTCCTGGATTTTTTCGATGAACTTGGTTTCTTTGTCCACATCACTTTTTCCATCAACTTTTATGTCTTTAACAAAGACAAAATCCAAGGGAGACTGTGGTATAAAACCAAAACAAGTCTCAAAAGGAGATCTCTGACTAGAAGAGTGCTTGGCACAGTTGTAAGCATGCTGCACATAACACAAATTCTCATCCCAAAGCTTGGGATGCTTGCTGAAATAGCCTCTTAGCAACTGGATCACTGTCTTGTTGACCACTTCTGTCTGACCATCTGTTTGCGGATGAAATGTTGTGCTGTTTTTCAACCTGGTATCCATCAACTCCGATAAACTTGACCAAAACTTCCTGACAAATCGAGAATCTCGATCAGATACAATAGAAGTGGGTAACCCAAAATGAACCCATACATTCTGAAAGAACAACTTTGTTGTTTGTTCAGCTGTAGCTTGCTTGTTACATGGTATCAAGATACACATTTTACTGAACCTATCCACAACAACATACAAATAATCATGACCTTTCCTAGATTTTGGCAACCCCCCAACAAAATCCATGGAAGCACTTTCCCAAGGACGAGAAGGAATTGGAAGTGGAGTGTACAAGCCTAATTTCTGATTATTGGGCTTGCTTGTAGCACACATATTACACCCTTTGATATATCTAGAAACTATCTCATGCATTCTTGGCCAATAACAGAACCTTTGCAATTGTGCAACTATTTTACTTACACCAAAATGACCTGATATGAGAGAAGTATGTGCTTCTCGAATTACGTTAACTCTTTCAGTTTTTGGAATGCATAACTTTCCCAAAGGATATAAGAGTTGGTCCTTTACATAATAATCCAATTCTTCTACTTTCTTGTCATGACTTAAAGTTGCATATACATCTTTAAAATCTACATCTTGAGCATATTGTTCAATGTAAATTTCATGCATTACTGAGTTATGCTTAAGTATAGTAGATGCATTTATGATTGGTCTTGATAACATGTATACAACCTTATTGTGTATGCCCTTCTTATATCTGAGGACAAGATGAAATTGTTGTAGAAAACCCATCCACCTATAATGTCTTGATTGTTGCAATTTAGTTTGTGAGTGAAAATATGGAAGTGGTTGATGGTCTGTATGTATGATTGTTTCTTTACCCATTAGGTAATGTTTCCACTTTTTCACACTTTGTACTAATGCATACAATTCCTTATCATATGTGGGATAATTAACTAATTCAGAATTAAATGTCTCAGAATGATAGCATATGGGTTTTCAGTGTTGCATCAACACTGCTCCCATGGCATAGTCATTGGCATCTGTCTCAATCTCAAATGAATGTTGAAGATCTGGCAGTGCTAGTACTGGTGTTGTATTGATTTTCTATTTTAGGGTGCCAAAGGCTTTCTGTTGTTTGCCTCCCCACTTAAACACATGTTTCAATCCTGTTAAAGCATGTAATGGAGCTGCAATCAAAGAAAAGTTAGCAATAAACTTTCTCCAGTATTTTGCTGCCCCTAGGAAACTCCTAACCTCTATAGGAGATTTGGGTTTAGGCCAGTTCACAATGACTTCAACCTTAGAGGGATCTATCTTCAATTCACCACTCCCTACAATATAACCCAAATAATTTAAAGATGTTTTGCCAAATTCACATTTTGACAATTTTACATAGATATTTTCTCTTTTTAAAACATCTAAAGTCTTCTTCACATGCTTCACATGGTCTTCCCATGTCTTACTAAAAACAATAATGTCATCTAAATAAACAATTACAAAATCATCAATAAATGGTCTAAGTACATCATTCATGACTCTCGTAAATGTAGCAGGAGCATTAGTTAAGCCAAAAGGCATAACCAACCATTCATAAAGTCCTTGCTTTTTCTTGAAAGTAGTCTTCCATGCATCCTGTTCTGCAACTCTGACCTGATGATAACCACTTCGCAAGTCTAACATAGAAAAGTAAACGACTTCTTTCAATTGATCTAATAAATCATGAATATGAGGAAGAGGATAATGATTCTTGATCATTATTTTATTTAGCACTCTATAATCAATGCACATTCTCCACGAACCATCTTTCTGACCAACACGATTGGAGATCCACATGGTGATGTGCTTGGTCGTATAAACCTTTTATCGAGCAACTCCTATACATGCTTATTTATCTCTACATTCTCTAAAGCTGATAACATGTACATTCCAATGTTAGGTAATGGAGCATCTTGCTACAAATAAATATCATGTACTATTTCTTGCTTGGGTGTCAGACCTTTTGGTTCTTGAAATAGAACATCATACTCTGAAACAACTTTAACTAAATCAGCTTTCTGTTTAGAATCACAGCCTTCAAATGCATTGGATTTTTCAGGATCCTTTTCCTTTACAACCATTAGTAAAAAATGCTTACTTAAATTCACAATTCTTTTCATCTACCCTATGTTTATGAGAGAATAGTTATCTTTGAGTTTATGAGCCCATACAATATATTCTATTCCATCTTTAGCGAGTTGATACTTATTCTCAACTCTATAGAAAATATCTTTCCTATCATACAGGTATGGACTTCCCAAAACAATACCACATATATCCAATGGAACTATATCTAACTCAACCTCATCTACAAATGTTGATCCAATAGAAAACCTAAGTTTACATTGTCTCGTTACTTGTAGCTTTGTTTTATCACACACCCAACCTAATGGATATGGCTTCTCATGAGGTTTTGTTTGTAATCCCAACTTCTTTACAATTGTTTCAGAAATCAAATTTACTTGTGATCCACTATCAAACAAGGTATCAATCTTATTGTGCTTCGAAATTACTCCAATACAAAAAAGCTCATTTCTTTCCCTCTCATTATTTTCATTATCAACTGATTGTGAAGAATTACTTGTGGATGCTTCAAAATCTTTACCCTTAATACCTGTGGTTGTAACTATTGTTTCATCGCCTGAATCTTATCCCAAGTCTTGTTGAATAGCAGCAGTATTATTTCTATCCTTACCACCGAACTTCTTAGGTTTCCATTTTGGATGCAAAAACTAGTAGTGTGCCTCATCATGTCCTTCCTTCTTGCAATGAGTGCATGAAGGTTTATCCTTCTTTACAGTGTTTTATTTCCTCTCCTTTCATTTCAGTTTCTTCTTTTCCTTGCTCTTGCTTACGAAATATTTAGATGATTTCCCAACCTCTGGGTTTACATTCTTACCTCTAGCTTCTAGATGTGTGGCTTGAACTGATACATCTTCTAAGCTAGTGGGATTAAACATGAGAATAGTATGCTTTAAATAGCTATGAAGACCACCTATATACTTCAATAAAGTCTCAGGTGAATCTAATGATATACCTAGAGTTAAAGATCTCTTTCTGAATTCCTGAGTATAACTTTGTACACTTTGACCTTTCAACTGACGAAGAGTTTGCCAACTCATCATTGCCTCCTATATGTAAGCTAAAGGATAGAATTTCTTTTTGATAGCAGAAACAAATTCATTCCAGGTAGAAATGATTTTACCATGTTTTTGCAGATCAGGTTTTGTCTTGCCTTCCCGCTATACTAGTGCAGTTCCTCCAAGTCGAAGGCTAGCCAGCTGAATCTTCTTCCTTTCGGAATCAACGTTCTGTACCCTCCAATATACATCAATTTGTCTTATCCAATTATCTAGATTTTCTGCATTGAGTTGTCCATCATAAATTAGCAAATCAAACTTCACATCTAATTTGATTAAGGAAGTTTTCTTCTTTTTCTTGGAAGAGCTAGTGTTATGCGAAGAATATGATGAGGATGATGAAGGCGATGATGGAGGAGATGGTGGAGGAGGCATTTCCCCTTTCCCTTTGCCTTTTGGAGGGGCAAATAGAAAGGGTTCCTCTACTCCTTTTTCTGGTTTAGGTGTTGAAGTGTTTTCACCTCGACCCTTCTTAAATTCTAGATACATCTCTTCCACCATGGCTCGGGGTGTCTTAAAAATTTCTATAAATTGAGATTATGATCCCAATGGAGCTTCTTCTGCCATTCTCCTCTAAGAAAAGACTCTTCCAATCTCTGGATTAGCCTCAACAAGTTCTCCTTCTCCTAATCTAAGATTTAATCTAGTTAGAATTCAAAATCCAACACAAGCTTGTCTAACCTTAACAAAACCAAATTCTCTGATACCACTTGATCTGAAATTGATACTAAATTAAGGAGAAAAGGTATTACAAACTCATGTGCAGGAATGCCTATATTATTTAGTGCAATGGATCGAAATGATTGCGAATAATATAGACAATGAACAGTTATAAAACATAATAAACGCACATCGACACAGTCAAAATAATGAAGAAGTTCGCCAAACCCCCTGGCTACATCTCCTGGTCCAAGATTTCAGTGTCAACCTCTATATTATGTCTTCAAGAACATAGTTTACAGGTGTGAGCTCAATCAGAGCCATAACACAACAACAGTGATATTACACAGGGATTTCACTTGAAAACCTCGAGTCTAAAGAGTGCACAGACTCTCCCTCTTAGTGCCTCTAATCAACTGTTTGTAGCTGTGTGTTTTCTCTGACTCTCTATCTCCCCTCTATCTATAAGTAACCGCCTCCCCTTTTTTGCTACCATTGAATGGATTTTAAGCCTATCAGTGCTGTCGGTTTAATCCCCTTCTTGGGCTCTCTGGCTCCCGACATTGTCCCTTCATCTCCCTGCTGAGCGTTTAAACAATCATTGTGAAACACTTAAGGCATTAGAGCACAAGGCAAATAACAGGCGGAAATACTGGTGAGCACGGGTGGAACCAACCGTTTGATCTTCCCTCGGCACAAATCCTCAAAACAATTTATTTTTAGTTCCCAAAGGAAATACACAGAAAACATAGAAAATCCGACAAAACGCCAAAGCCAGACTTCAAACGATATCAAGTCCACCCTACAATCCTCTTAGGTCCATGTTTTATCGTTGTCACAAGCCCACTGTTGATCTGCCTTCAATCTGAAGGTTCGCATCCCACCCGAGACATCAAGTAGTCTGCTCAATCTCCACTATTGATCCACTATCTCCAATCCAACAGCTGACAACCATTTCAGGTGGCCTACTTGCACGAAGATTACCAGCTCGAAAAAGTAGTTTTCTCTCTCGTGTGTCATTCTACGTGTTCGCCAGTGTATGGAATCGAGTGAAGCCTTTCCAATACCACTTACCGTCTGAAGCTCACTCAAAATACCATTTACCGTGGAACTCAAATCCTTCACTATTTAATTCATAACTCCTTCAGGTCCGCTAAAAGCCTTCCACCTATTTTAAGTCCTTCCTTTAGGGATCTGCGATGTGATATCTGTAATCTCTGTCATTGATCTACACACTCGATCAATAGTCCACGTTAAGTCACCGATCACAGTCGTATTTCCCTTAGGGCCACCTCTAATAGACTCCGCTGGCCTCTCCCGATGCGATATCCCACTTTAATCTGGGCCATTGATCTGTTCGATCTAATGGTTCCTGTGCAAAAAGACTTTACATTCCGATTAGCTCTATTTTCTACCATTCTTAGTGTTTTTTTCTTTTGCGATAGTGTTTTATGATAGTATATATATATGAAGACTTAGACTTAGAGGTTTGATACAAGATCCATTTTGGATCATCGATGTCTCCTACACTTAGAGCCTCACTCTATTTATACAATCCCATGGTCTATGGACCATGGGTAGATCTTCCAAACCGACATTACATTACAAAAACAAGGGAAAACCACCATATGACTCCATTATTATTTCACGATCTACGCCCACAAATCGTAGAGTCTTTACAATGGACTTAGTCAAAACTTGGGCTTTAAGCTCCAAAACATGCCTTGGGGGGATTCCACACCCAACAAGTTGGTAGCTAAGGCTTTAAGGGAAACATGTGGTGCATTTAAAACTGACATGGGCTGATTCAGAAAATCCCATTGTGACACGAAATCAGGGTCAACGCTGAGAGGAGTGAAAAGAGACTTGGTAGCTCGAGATGATTCAATTTTCAGACATGGTGTCGCGTAACAGGGAGAGAGATACGAAGTACTGCCCAAGGACCCTCTGCTTCAGTATTGTGACATGAACTCAATGGTGCCCACTCCCAGCTTTAAATAATGAATGGCTCGATTAGTAAAGGAAGAAATGACGAAAGTTGGCTGAGCAGCACAAGAGACCATATGATGAGCCCACTACAACCTGAAGCAGAAGTAATTACAAGGATGGGCACCAAGATATTTTATTAATGCTTATTTTTAACTATTTAATTTTTTATGTTATCCAATTTTCCACCTTTGAATGAGGTCATTAATTCTGTAATATTTTTGGGCCTGTTAGGGCCTAAATCTACCTCAGGCTGAGAAAGGCAGGATCTAGGGTAACATCAAAACACGCTTAACCTGGTAGCTAGCCCTACCAGGTCGGGAGAGGGCTCTCTCCTTGTCAATCTAAAAAAATATGGTTAATAAAGCTTGAGATGACTGATATTAAGACTAATTTTAGGCTAGTTATGTGTTCAGAAGAGTTTGATTGAATTTAATGTTGGTTTGCTGGCTCAAATGTGAAAGGCAGTTTTGGGTCTGGGGAATGGACACAGTCTTGCAGAGATCTCTATGGGGCGAGGTAGGAAAATGGTTTAGTACCTCAAATTGAGTGAGATGGAGAGCTTTTAGATTGGTGAGGAGTAGGAGAGGGCATGAAAGTCTCAGAGATCCTCTTCAAACAACTGAAAACATAAATAACTAAACAAACTCTAGGTAGAGCACTGCTACTTCAATGAATTCTACCTTTATCCTTGTTCCATTTAGTTAAGATGAATAGAGAGAGATGATGGCATACATAAAACACATGTAAACTTGCAATTACAAAAGGAAACACAATACTAAATCAAGTTGCCACAAGAATCCCATAAAGTGCTGCAAACCTCGGTCTATTCCTTTTCCAAACTGCTGAAATGAGTGTACAATAATGCTCAAAGCATTCATAAGAGTCCAACCTTTACCAATGACTGAAAAACTACTAGATATAGGAAAAAAACAACTTATGCTAGGCTTTAGGGGTCGAATTCATGAGTTTAGGAGCTGTTTCAACAAGATCTAAACTAAGAACTAAAAAGTAGGCAGTGGAACAACTTGCCTCTAAAACCTAGGAAACTGATTCATTCAGTTGCAAACTACCTTTTCATGATGAATCTACCTCTATGAGTGAAAATTTAGCATAATTACATAAAAATCCATCAAGTCACATTAAATTACATCATGATTTTGACTATTAGAAAGAGAAACTTCAAACTGAGAAGAAACTAGGCGAAAAACAGAGTTTTTTGGCCAAAATGAGAAAATTTCATCTTGTGTGTTGTGCTCCTGTCCCTGTGCGCCATGCTACTTTGGAACTGATTTTGGAGGTCTTTCCGTGCACCAAATTTTCTCCAAGTGGGCTTGTTGGAAAGGTATACCTATCTACTTTCCAGAAAAAGTGTAATTTATGAGTTTGGTCTCCATTTCCCCCTCTAAAAATGAGTTCTCCAAACACTGCTTCCTGTGTGTCCAAAAAGGGGTAGAAAGGTCATTTTTTAGGTGTTTTTGACCTTTTTGGAAGCTCAAAACTTGTCAAAATTTCTTAGCCAAGTGAGGGAATTCATATTTTTCCATGAGGAATCCAAAAATGTTTAGTTTTACTCAAAAGGAGGTCTCTAGCAAAAGAACGCGCCAGGTGGCGTGGCACACCAGGGAGAAAAACCTGTTTTTTAGGCCAAAAATTCAAAATTTGCAAAAGGTTTCCCAAATTTCTTGAAATTTGGGCTGAGTGTTATTCATCAAGTGTTGTTTTGGGCTAAGGAAGTCTCAGCCAAGATTTGGAGTCTATCTTTCTCTTTTCTCTTCCTCATGGATTTCTTCAACTTGGCCTTCAAAATCTTGATTCTCGCTTTGCACACCTCGTTTCTTGCCAAGTAGTGGTGTGCCATGTGCCTCAACATATTTTCCTTCCATAAATATATCATAATAATTATCTTCTCCTTCCATAAATAATGTTCAAATTGATAAATTAAAAGAAAAGTTGGAAAGAGGAGAGAAAAATGACATAAAATCAGATAATGCTTTAGTGGTTGAAATACAAAAGACTTCAAATTTACAAAATTAATTAGAACATTATTTGAGCAGTTCTAACGGTGTTCAATGTTTATCATGATCCAAAGAACCAACCTGGATGGAGATTATGTCATATGTGTCTGACATTTGGGCTTCTATTGAGATTATTGTAGAGCAGGAGGAGTTTCTAGAAAGGGAAAAGGAAGCCATTAATGACATAAAAATTGAATTAGGAAACAAACTTGGACAAGAAAGTCAAATTATAATATCTATAAACAAAAAGCATAGAGAAGAGCTTGAAGAATTGGGAATTCAGGACAGAACAAAATCAGTAATTCAGGCTAGAAAAGATCTCATGAAGAAAACCTTGATACTAAAGACCAAGGAAAATGTGAAAATCTTCAGTACAAATCAATAAATTCTACAGGAAATTTTCCATTCTTCAGCAAAGGGGTCTTCCACCTTTCAATAATTCAGAAGGCCTAATGATTACAAAAGAGAATTATTAAAGATTATTGAACAAGGAAGCGAGGGACAAAACAAAATTTGTTGGAATCAAGGGAGAAATCATTGGTCAAAGTCTACTTCAGATGTTAGCTGATGACCTTTTCATTTTCTACAAGATCAAACATTTGTTCATTATAAAACCTTCTTTTGAGAAGTATATTGAGGTAGATGAATCATATAGATAGATGATTGATCTTGGTTACCCAGTAGATGAAGAGTGGGAGAAATTGGTCAAAGTAGTTGAATAAATTTAGCTTATCAATGCAACATATCAATTCGAGCAACAAGAGTAGACCAGTTTCAAATACATTGAACATGGATGCAACAATCAAGCACAGTTAGAGACATTTTTGGAGCAATTTTTCTATTTTTAGTCAAAGTTGTTTGAACATTATCCAAAGTTTTGGATAAAGAAATTTTTTTTTTGTAAATCCTTTAGAAGATAGGATATTTTGTAAAGCGCTCTATATATACTTTATTTTTGAATAAGAAAGGGTTGATACCTAGAGAAAACTTTGTAATATTGTTGTAATAATTTCAACTTGAAGATAATTAAAGGATTCTGGTTTGTATTTATGATAGAATTTTTGTACTTGTGAGTGTTTTCCAATGATTTTCAATCTATTTTTGCATATTTTTGAGGTAGTGTAGGACACTGGGAAGTGCAGGGTTTAATATTAGTCTCCTTGACATCCCTAGCAAAGATTTTTTTATACTTAGTAAAGATTGGTAAAAAATTTCAATTGGTAACCCAAAAATCAATAGAGTGTTACTTTTATGCTATTCTTAAATGTATTTTGTTCACTATAGAGATTCTTCTATACGTTTATTCTCATCTTAGATGATTGGATATTTAGGGAGGATGTTTAATCTTCTAAGTTCTTCTTAATTCTTCTTTCAAATAACTTATAAAGATTGTATGTTGTTATAATGGAATACCAACACTTTGATTAATCTAAAGGAATAAGGATTATAAGCATAAAAAAGTATTTATATCTTTGGATCTTCCATTCCATACATACCCCTCACAATTGATGCTTTGGCACAGTTCTTTTGCCAAGGATTTTCTACAAAGATACAATAGGTGCCACCATTCTTGCATTTCAAGTTCAAGTGGAATTGTGGAAAATATGTCGACCATTTATAATGGAAATCATTCTATTAATTTCTCCATGTCGAAATTAATTTTAGAGGCCTATGATAAGTTTGGATGATCATCTCCTTCCCTAGAATATAATGCTTCCATTATTGGCATGACTAAATGATGAAGTGCATCTACTTGTCACAAATGGGGTATCTTTGGAAAATATTTCACTGTGATAGGATGTCACATTTCCTTGATGAATAAGGAATACATTGATAGCACAGTAAAAGGTACCTACCTCAATCTCAAATGGTTTTTTTAGGTATGGAAAGGTGAGGATTAGTGTATAGAATGGGCAGTTCTTCAAATCCTTTATCACTTGACTGAAGAGCTAAGAAATATGATATATCCCCAACACTAACCATTAGTAAAAGTTAGCAAATCCATGGAAGCTACAGAGCTCTATTAGTGTCATCAATATTGGAAAATCTGATATGACTTGGATCTTGGTTGGGTCCACATGCACCCCATCTATCCCAAATGTTGAATTTTGTACATGCCAAATGAAAATTTAACCATATTGGCATAGAACTTGTGTTGTCATAGGGTACTTAAGGCCTGCTAAATTTGTTGGAAATTTTTGCCAAGTTTTGTTGAAGATGGGGATGTAATCCAAATATAGAACCATAAAAGTGTTTGTGAATGATCGTAGGATATCATTCATCATCCTAATGGATTTGTTTGGAGCTTAATACAAGGTGTATTACCAACTGTTCAAAAATGTCATCTTTATATTTTAAGATGTCTTCCTTCCATCAGTTTGTTCAATTGGAACTTAGTGGTAGATTGACTATAGATCAATATTACTAAAGACATTGGCACCATTTAGTTGATCAAGAAGATCACCAATCTGAGGGATCGAGTATATATTCTTGATAGCGATTTTCTTGAGGGTTCTACAATCAATTAAGATTCTCCACATCAATTCCTTCTTTTGTACCAACACAATTGGACTTCAAAAAGGTGAGAAGGTTGGTTGAATGTGGCCCTTTTAGATGAGCTCATGAATCTAAAATTTTATTTCCTCATTCTCCAACAAAGAGCATCTATATATTGGACCTATTACCACAAAATCTAGAAAGCCTAATGCAAAGTCTCACTAGGAAACCTAGTTCTTATTGAAACCAAGAGATTGGCCACCACTATCACCTCAGTGGCCTCTCTCTACTTATTTAGTGGTAGATGTTAAGCCCACAATGAAGGCTTCCATAAATAGATCACCAACATTATCTTAAACATGGAAGGGATTGAGGGTATTATATGGTCTAATGGTCATGGATGAAGGTACTATCAAGGTTTTGATGCTTGTGATGAGAGATACAAGTATTCAAGAACAATTTCCACCAACCCCAATGGACTAGAAGTTGGTTTCTAAAAGTAGGGTGTTATTAGTATGAAAGTTGAAAAGATGCAAAAGCATATAGCATCCAATAAATAGCCTGTAAGGTATAGATTTAATAAAGTACCAAAGGATATAAAGAGGTTATAACATCCCTTGCTTTTCCATGTTATTGTAGTATTAAATTATGATTATACTTCAAGCTTGGAGAGCCATTGTTGGATGATACACTGACTAAGAATTTAAAATTTGTTATTTTAAAAAGATCAATTAACTGATGATTGAAGGACAAACTTTCTTATGGATCCACATCCTGAGAGAAACTTGTTTTCTTGCTAATATGTCTTTAATTCTGATTCACCAATTGACCAAGCCATAGCCACCGCATTAAAGTTACCAACACTCTAGCTTACCAACTCGCCCACATGTGTTAACAAAAGTTATGAGATGGGATTGGGTGGTCAGTAGAGGATTGTGTCCATACTGATCCCCCTCGTCGATCAACGCTAGAGGATAACACCCCTCACCCATGAATATTGAGGAAGTGGAACAACTAACCAAACCTCCACTTGAGAGAATGCAATCATCCCATGAGAGATTGGAAAAGTGGAGGACGATGGCCTCATCCTTGAAGATGGAGGAAGTGACATAACTGACCAAACCATCACCTAATATATGGCAAGAGATGTGATAGGAAAAATTGACACTCTATCACATACACAAAGAGATGCGAGGAAGGAAAAAAGAAAGAAAATAAATAAAAAGAGGGAGAGCAAGTCAAAGAGACGAATGAGGGGTGACATTTTTTTAGATTACTAATGACAACCAAAGATAAGTAGGGGAGAGAATACCCTATAGGTTGAGAATGGAGCACACTGATCAAGAGCTCAAAATTTGCCAAAAATTCAAATTTGTCAAAATGATGTGGAACCTGAAAGATCACATAGATCTCATCACCCTGATTTTGACACAACTCATTTCATAGAAAACTGATATCATATGCTTAAGATATTGGTTTTTGATTGTTTTTCCAAACAGCTGAATTTAAAAAAAAAGGGAGAGCCCAATTAGCAGTCCGTATTGTTGACGTGGTGCTAACTAGGTAGGTGACATGGCAAGTTGACTGGGTGGTGGAATTTCTTCGATTAATCAAAAGGTGACAAGTGTCACTCAATGATTGGTGTACAATGACAGTGTTTTATTGGTGGGTTGATGGCCAACCACAAGCTGCCACATGTCCCAACCGAAGGCCATAGGAATCGAAACTGGCACCTCTCAACACACAGTGCCAAGCCTTACCATACTGCCTACCATTATTTCTTAACCATAACAGAAGCCACGTCAATTTAAAGTTATGTGGCAATAGTTTGGGGGAAGGGGACCATGGTTAACCCCCGAACATGGTCCATAGACCATAACCGATCCATGTGACCACTTGACCGCTACCTCAAATGGTTATGTGATGCCGCTGCCACAGTAACTACCACCATACTCGTCGGTCCAAACCGTGCCATGTGATCACTTATTCATTAGCTGCCGCAACTACGGTAACCACAACCACCACGCTAACCGCCAAACAAGCAGCATGTGACCACCATAACTGTTGGCAAACAGTTACATTATATGTGATTTCCCAGAGGGCCACCACCACCTATCCACCGCATGTGACCGTGCGGGGGTTATAGGACTTTTTTATGGTCCTAAAATTTCGCCCGCCGTGCGGTGAAATTGTAGGAACGGTGCCGGTTTTTAAGAAATTTGTGGAGTGAATAGTGACCTAACCAGGAGAGGTCATAACTTCTCCAGTTTTCGACCAAATTGGATGCAAAAAGAGGCTAGACATCCATATTTTTACATTCTGGACTCATTGGAGTAGGTCTCAAGATCAAAGGAGCACTTCTAGATAGGATTTTTGCAAATTTAAGCCTATGGATGCCATGGTCAACTAGAGAGTTGATTCAGTTTATGGAGGAGTTTGAATATATAGATGACCTTGCAAGGGTCTTCCAGCCTCCATGTGCTTTCTACAACAACCTTTACATCAGTGCTATAGCTTCATTTCCTCTTTTCTCTATATGTGTTTTGAGGAAGAGACTTGTTTATGTACTTCAACTAGATTGTGGTAATGTTTACGCTCTTTGAAGTTAGAGTATGGGGTCTTGGTGTAAGACGCCTATGTTTGTTGAAGGTTTACATGTTGGATTGTAGGTTAACATGTGTATGGAGTGAGAACCCTTGCAGAAGTTGTTTCTTTGAAGAAGAAACTAGCCATTCCATTTCAACAGTTTATGTACTCTTCTTTTCTAGACATTGAACATAATGAGAAAGGGTCATGCCTTTAGAGTTGATCCAAGGAGATGTAGCCTAGGAGTGATGAACTCCTTTAACAATGGCTGGTGTATTACTGATTGGTGCATGCTTCCATTCAGTGTTTTGATTTCATGTTTAAAGTTTTTCATGAAACTAACTTAAGAAAACGCACATAAAACTAATGTTTTTACTTGCTATTTTGGAGTACAAACCTCAAGAACATTTTTGTATTCTGATGAGCATCTTAGCATAGAAATATAATATTCCAAATTTAGGTCACACATGGATCGGAGTTGAAGTTTGTGAAAAATCCCTATGCTCAAAGATTCAAGTAATAACTCAAGTATAATTGTGTTGAGGTCACTTGAATATGTTTCTAAGCTTATAAGGCCAGTGGGAAGCTCAATGGATGAAAAACTCACATCGTACATACTATATGGTTGTTAAAAAATTTGGACATGGAAATATAATCCATTGTGGTGCCCTATAGAAGATATTTTAAACCACCTATACAATGGACTATATACCTCTGCAATGCTTGCTACAAAACGAAAATTGTGAAACCAAGTAAATAGTGGATTTAGTCTCCTAGAACTAAGCAATAGCCCATTTGGACCTTGAGTGAATCCATGTGATTGAACTTAGAGAAGTAAGAGTTTCATTGTGATGCTTACTTCCAAAGAGTAGTTTTTAAACCTCCAAGAAAATGAAATCCATTTTGTGGGTGTTTACCAAGATTCAGTGTGAATTCCCTGAGCAAGAACCCCTCAAATGTATATCTAGCTCGGGGGTGATCAGTTGCAATAAATTTGTAGTGTAGTTGGCGTGTGGTTGGGTGGAGAGTGGAAATACCACCTTTAGCTATTATCCACCTTAACATACTCATTTAAGTATTATTTATATATTACGTGTGGACAGTGGTATTCCATGTTGTGTTTGGATAATACAAAGGTTGTATGTTCATGACTAAATGTTTAAGGGTCATTGTTATAGTCATACCTGACAACCTACCTTAAATTTCAATGGTTGAAATGAATGGTTTAACTATGTGGATCGATGTCATATTCATAATTTGTAGGTTTTCTGACATACTATGAATTGATTGTGTACTTGGATTGTAATGGGGAGTATTCAGTTCATGAATAATGTGATTAACTGTGTGTTATGCTCGCTTTCTTCTTGATAGTAATATCCTATGAATTAAATAACTCAACCTACTCAATGGAGTTCAGGTGTATAAGGATAATTTCTAACTTTCCTTGTAATCAATAGGACATGTCTATTTTGAGGATTTTAATCATCCTATTGTAGGGAAATAGATATAGATTGTTTTATATGCTTCTCTTTTGATATAGACTGTGTGAAATGATATTTGTAGCCATGAATTTTCTCATATTATGTCTATGGTGTATTTTTGGCCTTTGTTGTTCCCCTTGTTCTCATTCTAGGTTAATAATTCAAATTTCAAGGCCTTGTACCCTTGGGCTATAGCTTGTAGGAATTTTACATTCCAAGGTTTCCCTTTTCTTATACATATAACTCCATAAAATTTAAGTTTCAGGAACATATAACTATGTGCTTGAATACATATGGAATTTAGCATGGGACAATTTCCCTTTCTATTTTATAAAAATCAACTTAGTCTTTCTTCTGGTCACATGAACCAGCAAGGAAGAATGGTTTTCAATGTGTACACAAAGTGCTTGGGAGCAATCTTGACACCAAGGCATTACGAAAGAACCTTGCCCCAGTAGAACCATGCCAAACAATACTCATGATGGTCATGACCATTGCCCTATTATCCATATTGCAGCTCATAAAACATGTGTGAAGGGAACAAGAGGGCTAGTCCAATGGTGGAACCCGGCCAATGGAACCTTTCCATTGAACAATCGAACCCTTGAAATATTTTAAGTGGAGAGGTCATGTGGAGAGGCCTGACTTGACATGACATCAGCAAGTGGGTGGTGGGCCCTGTCAGGCTCTTGGGCCTTCGATATTTTTAGTCCCCATAAGAGGTGTGTTGGAAGCCCAATAACTTGATGTTGAGATGAAGTGGCTTAGTGACGTGGGTTGGTGACATGGATTAGTGATGTGGCTTAGTGACATGGCTTCAAGCGAATCAATGCTATGGTGACATTGATCTAGGTGAATATTGGTGGCCATCCACCTATTCCACCTATACCTCCAGTCGGTTTCATCAGCTTCCTTAATTATAGCACAATTTACTATGTTTAGTAGTTTTTCGAGTCTTGAACTTCCAGAGTTGTTTTGACCCCCTAAATGGTTTTTTTTAGGTCCGCAATAGGCTCGTATCCTAGTATAAATATTGTAGTACTTGGAGAGACCTTACTATGAAAGGTATTGTATGTTCCAAACAAATATCATATGACCAAGTTACGACCCTGGGAATTTGGCTTCCCAACTAACCAAACGGGGCCCACAAACTTTTCAAGTTCCATATCCTAGGGTTAGGTTTTTGATTGTTTATTTTTTTCCTTTTGTTGTCCAATAATAAAAAGGCCCCTGAGCCTCATTGTAACACACTTCAGGACCATATAGCTGCCACATCTCTTATCATAGATAAGCTACCATTGCTTGAGCTAGTTTATTTCCATTCTGTATGTAAGCATATTTCAGTGCTTGATATTAATGGAATGAAGATTTATTTTTGTTGCATCTTTGTGTTTATCTTTATATCTTCATTTTGGTTCCTGCATATGTTTGGATGAGTGGTATTAGAGCGATCTATTATTTCTCTATTTTTCTTTGCATGTCCCCAACAAGGTCGAGGTATAAGGAGTTAGGGCATGAGCTGGTTGAATCTTTGCAAGACCAAACTCACAAAACCTAACAGATTCCCATGGCAGAAGAATATAAAGATGAGGGAGTAGGAGATCCTTTGAAAATATTACTTGAAGAAGCCCTCGAGCAACAAAGGAACAAGATGATGGACAAATTTGTCCAAATCCTTCGGCAATGCCCACAGGCAACGCATCTTCGTTTGACAGCCACTATGGAGGTGCCAATCCCTTCAAGGTACAAGTCAAATTTGACATTCCCATATTTGAAGGAAAAAAATATGCAAACGTCGTAGATAGATGATTAAATCTATTGGAAGGGTATTTTTCAGTTCACGATTTTTCCAATAGGAAAATATTACTTTTGCACTCCTCAAAGTCACCCCCTATTGTCCCTCAATGCACTATGAGTTTTCATTTGATTAAAGTCACCAAAGGGAAGTGAATTTTGAAGCCACCTTCCAAGCCATAGGAGTACTTAAAGCCAAATCAGCACCTTCCCATTGCCTAGTGCCTAGAACGCGCTTTCCAATGGTATAAGGAAGTCCGAAAATGGACCTCTGGAACAAAAGATAAGGTTGTTTGGAGTTACACTTTGAAAGTCAAAAAACATAGAGGAAAGGACCATAGGCAAGGGCTCATCATTGATCACAAATCAGCAGGTCCATAGCTAATTTCAATTGGACATCGGTGGGTCTAGAGCTCATCAAAATCAACAAATCAATTGTTGGATTGTGTTATATTCTTTCCAGAACTAGGAAACGTAGTTAATCGGGGGGTTAGATGGGGGGTGGAGCCCCCCCTTCATTGTGCCAATTGTGCACCAAGGGGTTTGAGGGGGCGGGTAGCCCCCCTCTAAATGGTCTAGGGCAACATCCCAGGGAATTTTTTTTTGGAGCCTATATTAGGTTGGGCGGACCTACCTATCGTTTTGTGCATGGTTTTCGCACATGGTTTTGGACGCAATGGTTTTTGGTCCATGGTATTGGATGCTTCGGCATGTATAAATATGTATTGTAACATTGAAAGGAACATACTAAAAAATCAAGTTGGTAGAGACATTTTTGGGATCCATTTGAAAATCTTTGTGTATATGTGTTTTATGTGTTATGCTCTCGCATTGTTTATTTTCTGTATTTTAGAATTCATATGCAGGTAATTTTTGTATGGGGTTAAAACCTACATTTTGTATTAGAGCTGTTTTTTCTTCAAGGGGACACCTTTGTTACTTAGGTTTCGCTCGGACCTATTGTAGACCCTATTTAGTGGGAGATCTGCCAGATTGATTCTGGTGGTGAGAGAAGATGGCGAGTTGTGGAAATATAGAGATCAAGAAATTTAATGGTCAGATTTTTGAGTTATGGAAACTCAAGATGGAGGATCTATTGGTGGATATATATCAGTGGATAGCAATAGATTTGGGTACTAAACCAACGGGAGTGTCCGATTAATAATGGACGAAGTTGGATCGTAAGGCCAAGAGCACAATACGATTGTATGTCTCAGATTCAGTATTGTTGAATGTATCAGGGGAAACTACGACTAAGGCTTTGTGGGACAAGTTAGGGGCTTTGTACCAATCTAAGTCTCTAGTGAATAAAATGTTCCTACGGAAAAAGTTTTATAACCTAAGGATGAAAGATGGTGACTCGGTGACAGAGCATATGAATGCATTTAATACTGTGGTAAGTCAGTTATTATCTATTGATATTAAAATTTTAGATGAATATAAGTGCATCAGTTTGTTGTGTTCTCTACCATATTCGTGGGATAGTCTGGTTATTGCAATAGGTAGCAATGCAACTGCCTTGCAGTTTGATGAAATAGTCTCATGCTTATTGATGGAGGAGATGAGATGGAAAAATATGGAGAACCAGAATGGTGATGCCTTGTTTGTACGAGGACAGTCCCAGAACAGAAACAAAAATAAGTCATCGAGTGGGAGATCTAAATCTGTAGGAAAATCTGTAAAGGTGGTTTGCTGGAAATGTTGAAAGGAAGGGCACTACAAAATTGACTATAAATCTAAATCTTCTGATAAAGGAAAGGCATCTAATGATGCTCCTTTTGCAGAGGCGAAAACCACCTCAGATGAAGGTCGGGATGTGTACTTGGCATCTTCAAGCACACATGTAGATCATGAGGCATGGTTGATTGACTCAGGTGCATCCTTTCACTTCACTCCCCGTAGAGAGTGGCTCTACGAGCATGAGAAATACGATTGTGGTGATGTCTTCTTAGGGGATGATAGGAAGGCTAGAATCATTGGTCGTGGAAAATTAAAGTTGAAGTTGCAAGGTGGAAGGGTTAGAACACTTCCGGGTGTTCTGTATATTCCTACATTGGCCAGAAATCTGATTTTTGTAGGCAGGTTGGATGATGCAGGTGTAAAAATAATGTTCGAGAAGGATACCTGCAAGATGGTTCGGGGAACACTGGTATTTATGCAGGGAGTTCAGATTCGAACTCTGTACAAGCTGCAAAGTAGTACTGTTGTTGATGGGGTAATAGTTCTGTGGTTCCTGAAAGTGGAGCAGAAAATCTAGTCGTCTCTGGAGAGAAGACCATGTTGTGGCATCAAAGGCTTGGACATATTAGAGAGAAAGGTCTTCAAATACTTCATGGTAAAGGTTGTTGGGTTGTGTTATATTCTTTCCACGACTAACCTACGTAGTGAAACAGGGGGTTAGAGGGGGGCGGTAGCCCCCTTGTACGGGGTCCGGGGCAGCGCCCCGGGAAATTTTTTTTTTTGGACCCTATATTAGGTTGGGCGAACCTACCTATGGTTTTGTGCATGGTTTTGGCACATGGTATTGGACGCGATGGTTTTTCGGTCCATGGTATTGGATGCTTCGGCATGTATAAATATGTATTGTAACATTGAAAGGAACATAATGAAAAATCAAGCTGGTAGTCCCGGTTTTGGGATCCAGGGAAAAATCTCTGTGCATATGTGTTTTATGGGTTTTGCTCTCGCATTGTTTATTTTCTTTGTTTAAGAATTCGTATGCAGGTAATTTCTGTATAGGGTTAAAACCTACATTTGGTATCAGAGCTGTTTTGGCTTCAAGGGGACGCCTTTGTTGCTGAGGGGTTTCGCTCGGGCCTGTGGTAGACCCTGTTCAGTGGGAGATCTGCGAGATCGATTCTGGTGGTGAAAGAAGATGGCGAGCAGTGGAAAGATCGAGATTGAGAAGTTCAATGGTCAGAGTTTTGAGTTGTGGAAACTCAAGATGGAGGATCTGTTGGTCGATAAAGATCAGTGGATCGCGGTAGATCCGGGTACTAAACCATCGGGAGTGACCGATGAAGAATGGAAGAAATTGGATCGGAAGGCAAAGAGCACAATACGATTGTGTGTCTCAGATTCAGTATTGCTGAATGTATCAGGGGAAGCTACGGCAAAGGCTTTGTGGGTCAAGTTAGGAACTTTGTACCAATCTAAGTCTCTGGTGAATAAACTGTTCCTGCGGAAAAAGCTGTATAACCTGAGGATGAAAGATGGAGACTCGGTGACAGAGCATCTGAATGCGTTTAATACTGTGGTAAGTCAATTATTATCTGTTGATATTAAAATTTCAGATGAAGATAAGTGCATCAGTCTATTGTGTTCTCTACCAGATTCGTGGGATAGTCTGGTTATTGCAATAGGTAGCAATGCAACTGCCTTGCAGTTTGATGAAATAGTCTCAGCCTTGCTGACGGAGGAGATGAGACGGAAGAATATGGACAACCAGAATGGTGATGCCTTGTCTGTACGAGGACGGTCCCAGAACAGAAACAAAAATAAGTCATCGAGTGGGAGATCTAAATCTAGAGGGAGATCTAAATCTCCAGGAAAACCTACAAAGGTGGTGTGTTGGAAATGCGGAAAGGAAGGACACTTCAGAAGGGATTGTAAATCTAAAGCTCCTGATAAAGGAAAGGGATCTGATGATGCTCCTTCTGCAGAGGCGAAAACCACCTCAGATGAAGGTGGGGATGTGTACTTGGCTTCTTCAAGTACACATGTAGATCATGAGGCATGGTTGATTGACTCAGGTGCATCCTTTCACTTCACTCCCCATAGAGAGTGGTTCTGCGAGTATGAGAAATACGATGGTGGTGATGTCTTCTTAGGAGATGATAGGAAGGCTAGAATCATTGGTCGGGGAAAAGTAAAGTTGAAGTTGCAAGGTGGAAGGGTTAGAACACTTCCGGGTGTTCTACATATTCCTGCATTGGCCAGAAATCTGATTTCTGTAAGCAAGTTGGATGATGCAGGTGTAAAGACGGTGTTCGAGAAAGATACCTGCAAGATGGTTCGAGGAGCACTGATATTGATGCGAGGAGTTCGGACTGGAACTCTGTACAAGCTGCAAGGTAGCATTGTTGTTGATGGGTGCAATAGTTCTATGGTTCCTGAAAATGGAGTAGAAAATCTAGTGGTCTCTGGAGAGAAGACCATGTTGTGGCATCAAAGGCTTGGACATATTGGAGAGAAGGGTCTTCGAATACTTCATGGTAAAGGTATGGTAGAAGGTATGAATGATAGCTCTCTGGATTTCGATTTCTGTGAAAATTGTGTGTATGGGAAGCAGAATCGAGTGAGTTTCCCCTCTAGTGGTAAGAGGACGAAACAAATATTAGAGCTTGTGCACAGTGATGTGTTTGGACCTGTGAAGGTTCCATCACTGGGTAAGTCTGTGTACTATGTATCATTCATAGATGACTTCTCAAGGAATACATGGATATATTTCCTTAAGAAGAAATCTGAAGTCTTTGACAGGTTTAAAGAATTTAAGGCTCTGGTGGAAAATCAGACAGAGAAGAAGATAAAGGTGCTGAGGACAGATAATGGTGGAGAATTTTGCAGCAAGGAATTTGAAGAATTTTGTAAGAAGTGTGGTATAGCACGGCAGAAGACTACTCCATATACACCTCAGCAAAATGGAGTCGCAGAAAGAATGAACAAGACATTGATGGAAAGGGCAAGAAGCATGCTCAGTGGTGCCGGGTTAGGACAGGAATGTAGGAATTTACAGGGTAAGTTCCACAGAAGAATACCAAAAGGACACCGCTCACAACCAGATCTCAAATCAATACACCAGTATTTTTGACGTGGTTAAAACCCTCAGAGTGCAAGGAGGGAAACAGTCCACGGCCTGTCCCAACGTGAGTACAGACAATTTATTAATCAAAGAATGAAAATTTACATAAGCTTCTCTCATGCACGGATTACCCGAACAATGACCCTCCATGCGCTTTAAATAGAACTCATGGACCAATCGGGTGTCAAGCCACGGATCAAGTGTCGGTAATACCGAGGTGAGAGTGAACCGTCGGATCACTACATATCGTGACCGTCGGATTGTAAGTTACAAAATGTACAACGGTAAAGAAACACACTTTACCTAACTCTAACCTAACTCTATACTAGACCAAGTTGAACTTAACTATATCCTATGTGTCGGAATATCCTAACATCCCCCCTTAAGAACAACTTGGGATAGGATTGAAGGATTTACAAATATGACACAATAGGAGAAGGAAGGAGGCACTAGAGCCTATCCCCCCTTAGTGACAACTTCCTGAACTCCAAGCATATATCGAAGTTTAGTGAACTTCGCCTCTGTGAGAGCCTTTGTGAAGATGTCTGCAACCTGATCATCCGTTGGACAATATTGCACTTCAAGAACATGGTCAAGAATGAGCTTTCTGATGAAGTGCATGTGTAGTTCAATGTGTTTGCTGCGCTGATGCTGGACTGGATCTTTGCATAGCTGAATGGCACTTTGATTATCACACCAAAGTGTGGTTGGATGCTGCTGCTCAAAGCCAAACTCTGATAGGATCTGACGAAGCCACAAGGCTTCCTTACTAGCTTCCACGGCACCACGATACTCTGCTTCTGCTGACGAAAGAGAAATGGCAGCCTGTTTCTTACAAGCCCATGTAATAGGTCCTGAACCAAGAGTGAAGACATAACCGGCAGTAGACTTCCGATCATCAAGGTCACCAGCCCAATCAGAATCAGTGAAACCAACTAACAGAGGAGCTGCTTTGGCACTGTAATGAATCCCAAACTGTATTGTACCTCGAACATAACGAAGTATTCTTTTAGCTGCTTTCCAATGACTTTCACGGGGGTTTTGCATAAAACGAGCAACAAGGCCAACAACAAAGGAAAGATCAGGACGAGTATGGGTTAAATACAAGAGTTTTCCGACAAGTTGACGGTATAAGGTAGCATCAACTTCAGGAGAAGTACAAGAGACTGAAAGTTTGACTCCAGACTGAAAGGGAGAAGGGGCTGGCTTACAGTCTTCCATGTGAAAATGACGAAGAATATCACAAGCATACTTGGACTGGGAAAGGAAAATACCCTCTTGGGATTGCAAGACTTGAAGACCGAGAAAATAGTGTAAGTGTCCTAAGTCTGTCATTTCAAATTTCTTTTTAAGGCTGGACTTCACATGGTTTATAAGGTTGGGATCACTACCAGTAAGAATAAGATCATCAACATAAAGAACAAGGATGATGAGAGAGTTGCCCACTTTCTTGGTGTAGACAGTATTGTCAGAATGACACCTAGAAAAGCCAGATTCTAAAAGAAAGCTATCCATTTTGGCATACCAAGCTCGAGGAGCTTGCTTGAGGCCATAAAGGGATTTCTTAAGGCGACAAACGAGGCTGGAGTCTGTTTGTATGAAGCCAATGGGTTGTTCCATATAGATTTCTTCCTGCAAGTCCCCATGCAAGAAGGCAGATTTAACATCCATTTGATGTACTTCCCATTTTAAAGAGGCAGCAAGGGAAAGAACAAGGCGGATAGAGTTCATTTTGGCAACTGGAGAGAAGGTTTCAGTGTAGTCAATGCCTTCAACCTGTGAAAAGCCCTTAGCAACTAGACGAGCTTTATGTTTGTCAACTTTCCCATCTGGTCCATACTTGGTTCTGTAAACCCATTTGCATCTAACAAGTTTGCGTCCCTTTGGTAGAGGAACAAGATCCCATGTATCATTTGTCATCAATGAATGATATTCTTCATTCATAGCTGTTTCCCAATGTGGATGGCCTGAAGCTTCTGCAAAAGTGTCAGGATCATGATTCACTGGAGCTTGAGCCAGTAAAGAAGAGGCTCTTTCAAACTGAGAACGTGTACGTCGCTGATCTGTAGGATCACCGGCAAGATCACCTGCTGCATCCCGAGTAGCACGGACCCATCTTGGAAGTTGAGGATCCTGAGAAGGTGGGGAAGGATTATCATCCTCGCTTTCATCATCAGAAGAAGAAATGTTCTCAAAGATAGAAGAGATGGGAAGAGGTGGCACATCCGCCGGACTAGGCTCGCAGGCCGATTTATTTTCATCAAATTTTACATCTCTTCTAATGATAACATTTTTGGACTTAAATGGAATAAGTCTATAGCCTTTTACATCTTCAGAATATCCAACAAAAGTACATTTCTCACTCTTAGGTTCTAAGGCTTTATGCTTTTCATCTGGAATATGGGCCCATGCTTCACTTCCAAACACACGAAAGTGACTTACATCTGGTTTAATGGAACTCCAAGCTTCTTCTGGAGTGATATTCTCTAGAACCTTAGTAGGAGTGCGATTGATTATATAATTTGCACAATTAATTGCTTCGGCCCAAAAACTAAGACTGAGTCCTTTAGATTGCAGCATACAATTAGCCATTTCCTTTAAAGTGCGATTTTTCCTTTCAGCTACACCATTTTGTTGTGGAGTGTATGGAACAGTATGTTGCATTTGAATTCCATTTTCGGTGCAAAAGGTGATGAATGCATTTTTAACATATTCTCCACCATTATCAGTTCTTAGCTTAAGAATTTGATGTCCAGATTGTTTTTCAACGAATGCTTTGAAGGCCAAAAAGGTGGTAAATACTTCGCTCTTGAGTTTTAAGAAGTATACCCAAGTGCGTCTAGAGAAATCATCAATGAAAGTTAAGAAGTACTTGCAGCCAGAGAATGAAGCAACAGGAAGAGGACCACATAAATCACTGTGCACAAGCTGTAAAGGGGCTGAGGCGTGCCAAGAGGCACGTTTGTCAAAACTGTCCCGATGATGTTTTCCGAGTACACATCCGGAACAAACACCATCTTTGCAAGATACCATAGGAAGACCTGTCACCATGTTTTCTTTACATAGATGCTGAAGGGAGCGATAGTTTAAGTGACCATACCGCTCATGCCAAAGTTTGCTCACTTCATCATTATGAGCAACAAATACTGAGGGAAGATGGGATGACCCAAAGTTGTGAAACTTATACAACCTTTTGGAATCATCAGCAAGACCAGTAGCTAGAATCTGTTTAGGATCTTTTAGATCCTTGATTACAACATCATGAGGTGAAAATTCAACGATTTTACCTTCACCTGAATGAGTTATCTGATAGACAGATAGAAGGTTGCAGGATAAGTTTGGAACACATAATACATCATTGAACTGACCATTGTCTAGATGAACAGTTCCAGTCCCTACAACATTAAGAGATCTATCATCACCAACATATATATTTTTGGTGTTACAATCATTTAAAGAAGAAAACATGGCTTGGTTTTTGGCCATGTGACAAGAGGCTCCAGAATCAATGAGCCACTCATGAGAATGAGAAGAAGAAGAAGATACATTTAATGCATAACTAGACTGAGATGATTGACGATGACATGCAGAAAATGCCGTTCCGGAAGTTGAAGTTGAAGTAGGCTCCAGATGGATGTTATGTTTCTTCATTGCGGCTTCCAAGGCTTCCATCTTCTTAAAGCATTTAGATTCTAAGTGGCCATCTCGATTACAAAAGTTACAATGTCTTTCAGTCTTCTTCCATTTGTTTTTATTGGGCTTATCATATTGCTGAAATGATCTTTCATCTTGAGGCTGAGTTGGTTTAGGACCATTCCTTTGAGGATAAGACTTCTTAGGATTCTTTGAATTTGGATACTGCTGGGCGGCTAACGCTTTTGTGGAAGAGTTTCCAAGATTAAGAAGACCAAGGTGTAAGAGTTTTTCTTGTTCTCTTATTAAGGAATCACAAAAGGAGTCAAAGGAAGGGGGCTTGTAGTCTTTGCCTTGACAAATGAAAGCTTCCCTGGTAGAATGGAAAGTGGAAACAAATACAGAGTAGGCTGGTCCTAACTTAGTGAGGATGGAATAAATAAGGTTACCATCATCTTTCTTAACTTTAACACCTTCCAAGAGATATCTAAGGTTCTTGAATTTTGACAAGAAATCTTCAATGCAAGAAAAATTATTAGGATCCAAAGTAAGCAGCTCATTTTCAAGTTGATGGGATCTAATTTCATTTTTAATCCCAAAAACTTTAGCAAGTTTTTCTAATGCTTCATGAGGAGTTTCAATTTCTGCAATGTGGAATCTAAGATCAGGAGAAACAGACATCCTATCAAGCCACGTGCTTGATCTTGTCGATTTTCCCATTTTTCGGCCTTGTCTTCATCTTTGGGTTTCTTCTCTTGGTCTGTGGCTATTCTGAAGAGACCTTTACTTCTAAGTAAATCTCCCATGTAGGCGACCCATTGGAAGTAGTTAGTGCTGTCAAGAATGACTTGGCATGGACTTTCCATTTTTGAAAAACAACTGAAGCTGAAGATGCTGAAAGTGAGTGGTCCAATGGATAGATCTCGAAAAAATAGGCGGTTTTAAAAAAAACGACGCTGAAAAAGGCTTCCGGATGAAGAAGTTATGGCTTTTTGAAAAAAAATTGTTGACGTTGCCGGCAAAGTGCGCGAATGTGCGGGAATGAAAAAATCCGCCCCCACAAAATGGAGACTTGAACCCAAGACCTCTACTCTCTTAAAAGGTCTTTGAACCAATTGATCTATACAAAAGATTTGAGAGAGAGAGAGAGAGAGAGAGAGAGAGAGAGAGAGAGAGAGGGGGGGGGGGGGGCCTCGATTTGCGTGCTTGCCTTGGGAAGACTCTTTTCCCCTACAAAACACAAAACACAAAACCCAACACGAATATCCAAAGAAAAACGAACCTTACGGCTCGAAGTTAGCTTTAGCCAAAAAACTAGAAATTTTAAAAAAAATCTCAAAGTTAGCTTTTAGCCGAAAAACTAAATATTTTCCTCAATGTTTCTGATTTTCCGAGATCACACTAAGGTGCAGGGAAAAGAGCATACGCATGAGAAAAATCCTTTCTTTCTGTTTCTGATTTGCCCAGATCGCACAGAGTCGCAGGGCAAAGAGCATACGCAGAAATGAAAGGTATAGATCCGGGAAAAAAAAGGCTAAATAAACCGAAACCGAAATAAGCAGAGAGAAAATGACAGTAAACTGCAAAAAAACACTGTATACCTCCCGATCTGAAAAATGACGCAGCTAGGGCTACCGGAAACCTTTTCGCGTGAAACGAAAGGGGTTCCTCACTGAAACAGATGCTCCGAATGCAACAGAGCAGTCCTCTCGGCCCGAAAGCAGTCAGAAACAGCAGATCTAGGAAACGACAGCCGCATGCAGTTCTACCGGCTTCAGATTTGGATCACCAACGGACGCGGCCCTCAAATAGCTCTGATACCATGTAGGAATTTACAGGGTAAGTTCCACAGAAGAATACCAAAAGGACACCGCTCACAACCAGATCTCAAATCAATACACCAGTATTTTTGACGTGGTTAAAACCCTCAGAGTGCAAGGAGGGAAACAGTCCACGGCCTGTCCCAACGTGAGTACAGACAATTTATTAATCAAAGAATGAAAATTTACATAAGCTTCTCTCATGCACGGATTACCCGAACAATGACCCTCCATGCGCTTTAAATAGAACTCATGGACCAATCGGGTGTCAAGCCACGGATCAAGTGTCGGTAATACCGAGGTGAGAGTGAACCGTCGGATCACTACATATCGTGACCGTCGGATTGTAAGTTACAAAATGTACAACGGTAAAGAAACACACTTTACCTAACTCTAACCTAACTCTATACTAGACCAAGTTGAACTTAACTATATCCTATGTGTCGGAATATCCTAACAAGGAATTCTGGGTAGAGGCGGTGGACACTGCACGTTACCTGATCAACAGATCACCCTCATCAGCATTGGAGGATAAGACTCCACAAGAAGTATGGACTGGTAAGAAACCCTCTCTTTCACATCTGAGGGTATTTGGATGTGATGCATATGTACATGTTCCAAAGGAGAAACGAACCAAGTTGGATAGTAAATCTGAAAAGTGCATCTTTATTGGGTATAAGGATGGTTTAAAGGGTTATAAGCTTTGGAACCCAGTCACATGGAAGGTTGTGTACAGCCGAGATGTGGTGTTCAGAGAGGTAAAAGATGTTATTCAATCTGAAGTCCAACCAAAGGAACCTGAGAAGATAGAGTTTGAGCCAAAGGAGGAAGAATCAGACTCTGCAGCAGAGGAGGAATCAGAAGATGAAGAGCCACAAACTCCGGCTGTGAGAAGATCAGGTCGAGAAAGAAGGCAACCAGAAAGGTATAGTCCATCTGCTTTCAGTTCAAATTTTTCTTTGTCTGTTACTGATGATGATCCCAGAACTGTGAAGGAAGCAGTGGATTCAGAGGATGGAAAACTCTGGAAAGAGGCCATGGTTGATGAAATGGCATCTTTGCACAAAAATGAGGCTTGGGATCTAGTAGAGTTGCCGGCTGGAAGGAAACCCATTGGCAGCAAATGGGTGTTCAAGAAGAAGACTAATGCAGAAGGAAAGGTGGAGAAATACAAAGCTCGGTTGGTAGCAAAAGGTTATTCCCAAGTGCCGGGAATTGATTTTGGTGATATTTTTTCTCCTGTTGCCAAGGTAGCTTCTATTAGATTACTTCTATCTGTTGCTGCTGCTTTTGATTTTGAGGTAGAACAGATGGATGTGAAGACATCATTTCTTCACGGGGATTTGGAAGAGGAAATCTACATGAGGCAACCTAAAGGCTTTGCGGTGAAGGGTAAGAAAGAACTGGTATGCAAGTTAAAGAAGTCTCTGTATGGGTTAAAACAGTCACCAAGGATGTGGTATCAGAAATTTGATACATTTATATGGGGACTTGGCTTCACCAGAAGCAAAGCAGATCATTGTGTGTATTTTAAATTAATTGGTGACCGTGTTATTTATTTGGTCTTGTATGTGGATGATATGTTGCTGGTTGGAAATGACAAAGAAATTATCCAGGATTTGAAGACCCAATTGTCCTCCAAATTTGACATGAAAGATCTTGGTGCTGCAAACTATATTTTGGGCATGGAAATTAAAAGAGATCGAGCAAAGAGGAAGCTCTGGTTAAACCAGAGGAAGTATGTCGAGACAATACTGCAGAGGTTTAATATGCAGGATAGTAAACCAGTGAAGGTTCCTATTCCTGTAGGTGTGAGGTTATCTGCTGAACAGTGTCCCAAGACACAAGAAGAGGAAGAGGACATGTCCCGTGTTCCATATGCAAGTGCAGTCGGTAGCTTGATGTATGCAATGGTCTGTACTAGACCAGACATTGCACATGCAGTGGGAGTATTGAGCAGGTTTATGTCAAAACCAGGGAAGGAGCACTGGACAACAGTGAAGCGGGTTTTCAGGTATTTGCGTGGCACTTGTGATTATGGTTTGTGCTACCAAGGAAGACCAGGATTGGACAGAGTGTTGGATATTCATGGTTTTGTTGATGCAGACTGGGCTGGAGATCTGGATCAGAAAAGATCTACAAGTGGGTATGTGTTTAACCTATTTGGAGGTGCAGTCAGTTGGATGAGTAAGAAACAATCTGTAGTGGCACTATCAACTACAGAGGCAGAATACATGGCAGCCACTCATGCAAGCAAGGAAGCAGTTTGGTTGCAGAGATTGTGTTCAAGTATGTGGTTAGTACAGGGAGCTATAAGAATAGACTGTGACAGCCAAAGTGCAATTTTCTTGGTAAAGAACCCTGCTTATCATTCAAAGACAAAGCACATAGATGTTCAGTATCACTTTGTGAGGGATATGATAGAAGACAAAAAGGTGTTGCTGGTAAAGGTGGACACTTTGAAGAATACTGCAGATGCATTGACAAAATCTGTGAGCTCTGAGAAGTTCTCTTGGTGTAGAGAAACAATGGGTGTTTCAGGGCTGGAAAAATGACTAAGCTCTCCTGTGGCCCCTTGTGGAAAGAAAACAACAAGTGGGAGATTGTTGGGTTGTGTTATATTCTTTCCACGACTAACCTACGTAGTGAAACGGGGGGTTAGAGGGGGGCGGGAGCCCCCCCTGTCCGGGGGGTTTGAGGGGGGCGGTAGCCCCCCTGTACGGGGTCCGGGGCAGCGCCCCGGGAAATTTTTTTTTTTGGACCCTATATTAGGTTGGGCGAACCTACCTATGGTTTTGTGCATGGTTTTGGCACATGGTATTGGACGCGATGGTTTTTCGGTCCATGGTATTGGATGCTTCGGCATGTATAAATATGTATTGTAACATTGAAAGGAACATAATGAAAAATCAAGCTGGTAGTCCCGGTTTTGGGATCCAGGGAAAAATCTCTGTGCATATGTGTTTTATGGGTTTTGCTCTCGCATTGTTTATTTTCTTTGTTTAAGAATTCGTATGCAGGTAATTTCTGTATAGGGTTAAAACCTACAAAGGTATGGTAGAAGGCATGAGTAATAGCTCTCTAGATTTTGATTTCTGTGAAAATTGTGTATATGGGAAGCAAAATTGGGTTTGTTTCCCCTCTGGTGGTAAGAGGGTGAAACATATATTAGAGCTTGTGCACAGTGATGTGTTTGGACCTGTGAAGGTTCCATCACTGGATAAGTTTGTGTACTATGTATCATTCATAGATGACTTCTCAAGTAATACATGGATATATTTCCTTAAGAATAAATCTAAAGTCTTTGACAAGTTTAAAGAATTTAAGGTTTTGGTGGAAAACTAGACAGAGAAGAAAATAAAGGTGTTGAGGTCAAATAACAGTGGAGAGTTTTGTAGCAAGGAATTTGAAGAATTATGTAAGAAGCGTGGCATAGCACGACAGAATACTACTCCATTCACAACTGAGAAAAATGGATTTGCAAAAAGAATGAACAAGACGTTGATGGAAAGGGCAAGAAGCATGCTCAGTGGTCTCAGGTTAGGATAGGAATTCTGGGAAGAGGCGGTGGAGACAACATATTACTTGGTCAACAAATCACCTTCATCAGTGTTGGAGGATAAGACTCCACAAGAGGTATGGACTGGTAAGAAACCCTCTCTTTCACATCTGAGGGTATTTGGATTTGATGCATATGTACATGTTCCAAAGGAGAAAAGAACCAAGTTGGATAGTAAATCTAAAAAGTGCATCTTTATTGGGTATAAGGATGGTTTAAAGGGTTATAAACTTTGGAACCCATTAACATGGAAGGTTGTGTACAACTGAGATGTGGTGTTCAAAGAGGTGAAAAATGATATTAAACATGAAGTCCCATCAAAGGAACTTGAGAAGATAGAGTCTGAGCTAAAGGAGGAAGAATCAGACTCTACAACATAAGAGGAATCAAAATATGAAGAGCCACAAACTTCGGTTGTGAGAAGATCAATTCGAGAAAGAAGGTAGACAGAAAGGTATAGTCCATCTGCTTTCTATTCAAATTTTTCTTTATCTATTACTGATGATGATCCCAGAACTGTGAAGGAGGCAGTAGATTCAAAGGATGGAAAACATTGGAAAGAGGCCATGGTTGATGAAATGGCATCTTTTCACAAAAAATAGGCTTGGGATCTAGTGGAGTTATCGGCTAGAAGGAAACCCATTAGCAGTAAATGGGTGTTCAAGAAGAAGACAAATGCAGAAGGAAAGGTGGAGAAATACAAAGCTCGGTCGGTAGAAAAAGGTTATTCCGAGGTGCCAGGAATTGATTTTGGTGATATTTTTTCCCCTGTTTCCAAGGTAGCTTCTATTATATTACTTTTATCTGTTGTTGCTACTTTTGATTTTGAGGTAGAACAGATGGATGTGAAGACAACATTTCTCCACGGGGATCTAGAAGAGGAGATCCACATGAAGCAACCTAAAGGTTTTGCGGTGAAGGGTAACAAAGAACTGCTATTCAAGTTAAAGAAGTCTTTGTATGGGTTAAAATAGTCACCAAGGATGCGGTATTAAAAATTTGTTACATTTATATGGGGACTTGGCTTCACCAGAAGCAAAGCAGATCACTGTGTGTATTTTAAATTAATTGGTGACCGTGTTATTTATCTGGTCTTGTATGTGGATGATATGTTGCTGGTTGGAAATGATAAAGAAATTACCTAGGATTTGAAGACCCAGTTGTCCTCCAAATTCGACATGAATGATCTTAGTGTTGCAAACTATATTTTGGGCATGGAAATTAAAATAGACCAGGCAAAGGGGAAGCTCTGGTTAAACGAGAGGAAGTATGTCGAGACAATACTACAGAGGTTTAATATGCAGGATAGTAAACCGGTGAAGGTTACTATTCCTATGGGTGTAAAGTTATCTACCGAATAGTGTCCCAAGACACAAGAAGAGGAAGAGGACATGTCCTGTGTTCCATATGCAAGTGCAGTCGGTAGCTTGATGTATGCAATGGTCTATACTAGATTAGACATTACACATGCAGTGAGAGTATTGAGTAGGTTTATGTCAAAACCAGGGAAGGAGCACTGGACAGCAGTGAAGTAGGTTTTCAAGTATTTGTGTGGCACTAGTGATTATGGTTTTTGCTACCAAGGAAGACCAGGATTGGACAAAGTGTTTGATATTTGTGGCTTCATTGATACAGACTAGGCTGGAGATCTGGATTAGAGAAGATCTACAAGTGGGTATGTGTTTAACCTATTTGGAGGTGCAATCAATTGGATGAGTAAGAAATAATCTATAGTGGCACTATCAACTACATAGGCAAAATACATGGCAACCACTCATGCAAGCAAGGAAGTAGTTTGGTTGCAGAGATTGTGTTCAAGTATGGGGTTAGTACAAGGAGCTATAAGGATAGACTATGACAGCCAAAGTGCAATTTTCTTGGAAAATAACCCTGCTTACCATTCAAAGACAAAGCACATTGATGTTCAGTATCACTTTGTGAGGGATATGATAGAAGAAAAAAAGGTGTTCCTGGTAAAGGTGGACTATATATATGTGTTTTATGTGTTATGCTCTCGCATTTTTTATTTTTTGTGTTTTAGAATTCGTATGCAGGTAATTTCTTTACGGGGTTAAAACCTACATAAATGTGGGGTACCAATCGAAAAACTTGCAAAATCCTAATTTTGTGATAATGGTGTAAGCGTTAAAAAGGCTGAGAAAAGCATTAACTACCAAAACCATTGGAAAACCAAGGTTGGGCAAGCCTTTTTCTCTCTCTTCCTAGGGGCCATGTGGCAGAATATCATTGGTCCTTATAAATCCACATGGTAGTATAGAAGACACGTGTCACATAGATTCGGCAATTTCAAGGTCCTAAGGGGGGCATTTCTGGGTGACATGTGTCACCACTCATAGGGTGACACGTGGCAGTGATGACGTCACCCATCGCAATCGCATATTGGTGATATAAAAAGTCAATTCCATCCTCCGCCATAGTCTATCCAGGCTTGCAATTGCGATACGCGGGGGATCCTCCTGGATGTGATATTTCATGTGTTCTGTCTTATAAGGTTTTCGCATCCAGACAATTCAGACAATGTAAGGAAAGAAGGTAAAGAGGTTTTTTCTCCTGATTGTGATATTCGATGATTTAGGTGGGCTTGACTCCACATATCGATGATCAGAGGAGTTTAGAGGAAATATAAAGAGCAAGCATCAAAAATCATCGATATGCGGGATTTCGTATAACAAAGGAAAAAACCCCCCGACAGGTAATTCAATGGCTCTAACATTGTTAAAATTGGCAACCAGGGCAAAACTTCATGTGGGTCATCTTATTCATGGCTAATAATATTTTTATTATATTCCTCTCGTCGAGAGGTGTAGGATTGATATAAAGATCATCCGATTCCGATAAGTATTCATGGAGATATGAATTTATTTTGATTATGGAATTATTATCAAGCCGACCTACAACTCATGTAGGCTCAGAAGCCCAACAGTCACATCTATTCACCCACCAACATTGTGTATAAATATAAGAGGACTTTTCCTCATTTGGACTCACTCATCTCATCACATCTCTCTCTCTCTACTGCGCAGATATGAGTCTCTTCTCTACTGCGCTGAAATGGGTCTCTCTCTCTCACACATGTGAAGCCGGAAGCTGTTGAATTTGAAGCTGCAATTCAGAAGTAAAGATTGAATTGCGTGGCCTAGAAGATATTTTATTTGGAACTTTGCTGTAGGTTCATCTGAACCTCCTCTGAAAGCCGCAACTTTTGGTGGTGGAATGAAGTCAATCCGACGAACGGTTTGCAAGATATCGACTACCCTAGTTTGAAGCCGGAAATTGCTGAAACTGAAGATGCAACTGCAGAAGTAAAGATTGACTTGCGTGGCATAGAAGATCTCCTCATCTGAACTGTGCTGTAGGTTCATCTGAACCTCCTCTGAAATCCACAACTTTTGTTGGTGGAATGAAGTCAATCCGACGAACAGTTTGCAAGATATTGACTGCCCTAGTTTGAAGCCGAAAACTGCTGAAACTGAAGCTGCAACTGCAGAAGTAAAGATTGACTTGCGTGGCCTAGAAGATCTCCTCATCTGAATTGCACTGTAGGTTCATTTGAACCTCCTCTGGAAGCCGAAACTTTTGGTGGTGGAATTAAGTTAATCCGACGGTCGGTTTGTGAGATATGGTCTGCCCTAGTTTGATAATGAAGCTGCTAATGCTGATGCTGCTGATCTAGGGTTTGCTACTGCTGATTTGAATCAGATTTATTGTACTATTTCTCTCTGCTGAATTATTGAAGATAAAAGAAGATTTGATCAAAGGGTTTCCCCACACATTGTGGGGTTTGTCCCTGGCTAGCCGCCACGTCTTGTGTCTCTTGTCTTGGCTTGTTTTCTGTCGATCGTTTAATGTTCTATCTGCGCTTTACTTTATGTACATGTGATTGCTAATCGGTGGAATATAATAAGAAAAAGAAGTAAACTGTTATAAGCATAGAACATACCATAACTTAACAAACACCCTCGGGTTAAGCACCTGGTTCCAAACCCCAGTCATATGAAGAAAATCATGGAAAGGGGACAAAAGTGAAAGAGGCTAAAATTGAAAGGGGCTAAGGAGGATCATGACTCATCTTTTTCACAACACTTCTTTAGCGAAAGGTAGGCATTGGAAATTCCTCCATATTTCCACCAAGAGAGTATCACCACGTAGATTAGGGCGCTGATGTATAAGGCAGGGCCTTGAAGGCGTGATGGGTTTGCAGTTGTGGCTTTAAGAAAAACAGGTGGTGCATTTAAAATTTACATGGTCTTATTCAAAAAAGCCTATTTTGACATAGAATCGGGGTCGGTGCTGAGAGGAGTGAAAAGAGACTCAATAGCTCAATAGCTCAGGATGATTCAATTTTTAGGCATGGTGTCCCGTAATAGAGAGAGAGAGATATGAAGTACCGCCCAAGGAATCTATGCTTCACTATTACGACATGAAGTTGATGGTGCCCAATCCCATCTTTAAATAATGAATGGTTCAAGCAGTAAAGGCAGAAATGAAGGGAGCCAACTAAGCAGCATAAGAGACCATACGATGAGCCCATTGTAACCTAAAGTAGAAGTAATTATAGGGATGGGAACCGAGATATTTTACTAATGCTTCTTTCTAAATGTTTAATTATTTGATGTCTGGAAATTTGCCGCCTTTGAATGAGGTCATTAATTTTGTAATATTTTTGGGCCACAGAGCCATCCCAGCCGAGACAACTAGTCAACCTGACAGCTGATACTAGGCCAAATATATTTTTTCTCTAATGAATGTCCATGCTCCCCTCTCTAGATAAATAGGGGAAAGCAGCACTTAACACATTTTTAGAAATTCTAAAGAAAACACTACATGTTATTTTCAGACTGTATGGCTCTAAAATATAGATTTTCCAGAATATGAAGAAAATGGTGGTGATTCACCCTTCAAGTATTACAGTATGTTATCCCTCTGTTAAAACCCATTATGTTCATGTTTCTTCTCTGAATTCATGCAATCACAACTGTTAGAAATATTTCAAATCTTCCTCATAGATTCACTAGTATCAATATGTTATGCATGTGCCTGTAAGTCCCTATGCATTAGTCAAGGCTTGGAGAAACAATCCTATGGCTAGTCAAGGATCTGAAGGAATTTCGTATGTATATGCTACAATCGGAAATCATAGCATTTGTCCCAATGATAGTAGTCAAGGACATCCCGGTGCAAGGAGACAACGAAGGAAACAGGGGTAGGTGGATATTAAAAATACAAGAATATGAACTATAAATAAAGCCTACCAAGATCATTAAAGTCCAGGGGTTTGCCAAGGTTTTATCTGAATCCAATTGCTAATATCTAGAGATAAACCTAATCACAAAGGAGGAAAGACTCGAGAATCATCAGAGCAGGATTAGAACATCTGAGCAAAAAATCTATGCCAAATATGAGGGATCTCCCTAGTATAAGAACATTGTTCATTATCTCTTATTCCTGAGGTTCCTGTTAGGGGTAGATAAATCCAAATACCGAGCCTTGAGGTTGCAAGCATAGAAATATATCATATCCAATGGCCTACTCTACTAGAAGGACCCGATGGGGGTATTGTTGTTATGTTTGGTGGAGGGTGAAACACATGAGGTGATAGAAGAGTTTCATGGAGGAATTTGTGGAGGACACTTCAACTAGAATAATGTGTTCTGCCATTGAACCCTTTTGTTTGAGATCTATCAATTGGCTAAAGAAGGTGTTTCTCTTTGTATCCTCATAATGTGCTATCATTTCCTTCGTGAAAATTGACCACATGAAAAGTGGTTTATGAGAACAAAACCCTTTATACCATAAAAATTGATTCAGTTCTAAATAATTATATGCAATACGTACCTTTTGTAACATTGGTACACCATGTAAATCAAAATATTTCTCCATCTGTAGTATCTAATTTACCGGATCCTTGCCATTAAACTTCCTCATCTCACTTTTTCTTGATTTTAGGAGATCGATCTTGAAACGACAGTAACTCTTTATTTTCAAAATTTTAAGTTCTGAAATTTCATTCTGTAATAGGCCTCTGAGTCCTCTTTCTAACCCGCAAGTCTGATCACAATTGGATTCCTTCAGAAAGATTTATTCCCAATATCCGCGATGACCTAATTACAGACTATTTCCGTAGAGTGAAATTTTACGGCATTCCACGATTCACTATTTCAACCTTAGGTTCTGAAAATTATACCCAAACAAAACAAAGTTCGTCCTCTTTCTGTAACTTCTTACGAAATGTCAATCTGATGCTCAGAGAGAAAGTTACGACGATTTTCCCAAGGTCACATGTTTAGGATGTAATTCGGGAGTCTGCAAAAACCCTAAATTCCTCAGATCATATATCCGAATATATAGCAAGACAAGATCTGAAATTTGGACCTGTGGTTCAGAACGATTTCTTCTCAAATGGGTTTTTTTTTAGGTTATAAAATTTTGTAGCGAAACAGTTATAGTGAAAATTCCATGATGGCATGTTTTATATGAAATTCTGGAGATTGCAAAAACTCTAACTTCCTAAGATCATATATCCTAAAATATAGCGAGACAAGATCTGAAATTTGGATCCGAGGTTCAACACGATTTTTTCTCAAATGGGTTTTATTTTTTGCTTTTGAAACGTCACAAAAAAATAGTTATAGCGAAAATTCCACGATGACCTGTTTGGAGCAGGGAAACCCTAGAATCCAAAGCTCTAATACCAAATGTTATGAAACCAGCTCACAAAAAGAAAGAAAACATAGATCAACGCCTTATAAATAAGCCTCTTCGAGGGGGAAACCTCCTTTACATTACACAAATGAACAATTCTTCGATGATACAAATGAAAATACCTCCTTTCTATATATAGGAGTCTAAGGGGTCATAATAGAATCAGAGCCGACGTAACAATAATAATGTAACTGCGCAATAATAACAATAGTGGGCTTCTATGGGGCATAATAATAACAATATGAGGACTACATGGACACAAAAATATAATAAGGGGTTGCACTAATAACAATAAGGGGTTACACTAGTAGTATAGGGACCTAACAGAGCTTCATGAGAATAGAGAACAGGTGGGGGCCAAATTGTCAAATTACCAACAAAAGATGAAATCCATGTTTGACAAGAAGGCTAAGGATCAACCACTTCAATCAAGAGATTTAGTTCTCCGCTAGGACATCCGACGGGAAGACAAAGGAAAACATGGAAAATTCGAACCACTATGGTTCGACCCTTTCAATATTGCATAAGAAAGAGGAAATAACACATACATGCTTGACAATATATATGGTGAATCTCTGGAACTACTGGAAAATTGTCAGTTCCTCAAACTTTATTTCCAAAACTAGGGGTACATGTCTCACATCCATTGTAAATACCAGTGTGTGCATTGTAATTGTTATACGTAATTTTCAGTTATGTTGAAAATTCCATTCGCACAGAATCGTTGTTTGTTTAAAAATGACTCCATGCCCAATGAAAGGAAAGCTACTAATCAGTAGGTTCTCAGCACCTTTACAGCAAGGCACTGTCCCCAGTTGGATCCAATGTTGTCACTCACTGGATTATGAGTTTTTAGTTGATCAAATTCACCAAAGGGAAGTGAATTTTGAATCCATCTTCCAGGCCACAAGAGTACTTAAATCAAAATTGGGACCTCCCCATTGCATAGTGTCCAGAATGAACTTTCCAATAGTATAAGGAAGTCAGAAAATGGATCTTTGGAACAAAAGGTAAGGTCGTTTGAAATTACCCTTTCAAAGTCAGAAAACAGAGAGGAAAGTACCATAGGCAAGGGCTCATCCTTGATCGCACATCGGTGTGATCCGGATTTAAACAGGAACGCAACAAATTACAGAGATAACCATATACACAAAGATGCAGCGGAAATAATACTTCATTTAATTAATGGAAAATACTGAAATATGCTTACAGACAGAAATGGAAATAAACTAGCTAGGGCGATGGTAGCTTATCTCTGAGAAGAGATGTGATGGCTACATGCCTCTGAACTGTGTTACAATGAGGCTCGAAGGCCTATTTTTTGTTGAGAAACAATGGAAAAACCCTTAAAATTCCAAAACCTAACCCTAGGAGATGAAACGCCAAACTGTGGGCCCCATTTGGGGGTAAGTTGGTACATCAACTTCCCGGGGTCGTAACTTTGGCATATGATCTCCGTTTGACGCGTACAATAGCTCATTAGAAAGATCTATCCGAGCACTATCATTGTTGGAACGGGCAACACCAGTCCATTCCATGGTCTCCTGTTGCCCCCGGATTCCCCAAAAAACGTCGTTTAGGGCCTCAAAACGGCTCCGGAAGTTCAAGACCCGAAAAAACTGCTAAAAATAGTAAGTTGTGCTACAATTAAGGAAACTGAAAATGCTGAGAAAGACAATGGTGGGGGTCCAGGTGGACTTGGCAGGTGGCCACCAATATCCACCTGGATCATTCCTTCCCCCTTAGGAAGCAATGGTCCCCATTGCGTTGAGCTCCTCCATGAGATGAGGAAACTTCTGCTGAACTTGTTCCCTGGTGAGCCACTTGCCCTGCTGAAGGAGTTGGCCCGCTTTGACAACTCGATACAGTTGGATATTCTGTTGGCGAGTGTTCTTGATCTGTGTGTCCATGATCCGATCAGTTGCAGCTTGTTCCATGCAATCTGGATTTAATTCTGTGGGTTTGAGCTGTTCTGCAATGTCGGATGTGTCTAGCAATGGTGGAAAGTATGGCCGAAGGCGGTCCACATTGAATACTGGGTGCAGGCCAAGGAATGGGGGAATGCTGAGCTCAAATGCATTGTCTCCCATAGCCTTAGTAATGGTGTAAGGACCATATCGGAGTGGTCTCAATTTCCGATAGGCTCCAGTAAGGCGTTCCTTTTGCAAATGCAACCAGACTTTGTCGCCCACCTGAAACTTGTGTGGCACCCGATGTTGATCATGTCGCTGCTTGTACTTGGCATTTGATTTCTCAAGAATGTCATGGACCTGCTGGCGAATATGTTGGATGCGCTCAATGAAGCTGGTGGCCTTATCTGTTTCGGACTGGACATGAGCTGAATTCATGTGAGTAGCTGCAAGTGGCATGGCCACATCAATGGGGCATAGTGGCTGGAATCCCAAACCCACCTGAAAAGGGCTATGGCCAGTGGAGCTGTGAAGAGCTCGGTTGTAGCTGTGCTGAACGTAGGGGAGGCTCTCGTCCCATGTGCGTGGATGCTTTGAGTTATACATGCGCAGAATGTGCACAATCATCCTATTGACAACCTCTGTCTGGCCATCAGTTTGAGGATGGAAGGCTGTGGACTTCGTGAGTTTGGTGTCCAGCATTGACCAGAGACTGGACCAAAAGGTGCTGAGAAACCGACTGTCCCGATCTGAGATGATAGACTGTGGGATCCCAAAGTGCACCCACACTCGTTCAAAGAAGAGTTTAGCAGTGGCTTCTGCTGTGATATTCTTCTTGCAGGCCATCATAATGGCCATCTTTGAGAACCTGTCGACGACCACAAAAACACAGTCATTTCCATGCTTAGTGGAAGGAAGGCCTGACATGTAATCCATGGAGATGGATTCCCAAGGTCGACTAGGGGTAGGCAACGGGGTATAGAGGCCTTGCTTCTTAATGGTCGGTTTGGCAATGGCACAGGCAGTACATGATCGGATGTACTTCCCAACATCCTGTCGAAGATTCGGCCAATAGAAATAGTTTTGCAGTACTGCCACTGTTTTCTCGACCCCAAAATGCCCAGCAGCCCGACTGTAGTGTGCTTCCCAAATCATCTTGGCACGCTCGCTTGAAGGAACACAAAGGTGACCGAGGTGGCATAATAGGGCATCCTGGAGGTGAAAATCTGCAACCTGCCGACCCTCCAAGAGTGTCTGGTATGTGTGGCCGAATTCTGGGTCGCTTTTGTAGAGAAGTGGCCAATCAGAAGTCTCGTGCCCGCAAGAGTTGAGCACGGTGGTTAGCGCCATGATCGGTGGTCGACTGAGGCAATCTGCAACATTATTGGTGCTGCCCTTTTTATACTTGATATTCAAGTGAAACTGTTGCAGGTATGTAGACCACTTCTGATGGCGATCATTCTGCAATTTCCCTTGGGTCTGTATGAACTGCAGAGGTCGGTGGTCTGTGTGGATGACCGTTTCCTTCCCCAAAATGTAATGCTTCCATTGTCGGCAGGCCTGTACAATGGAATACATCTCTTTATCATAAGTGGGGTACTTCCGGACTGTGTCTGAAAGTGTTTCACTGTGATATGCCACTGGATGTCCATGTTGAGTAAGGACTGCCCCAATAGCATAGTCAGAGGCATCTGTCTCGACCTCAAATGGTTGTTGTAAATCTGGTAACGCGAGCACTGGTGCCGTGCAGAGGCGATCCTTCAACTCCCTGAATGCCTTCTGTTGAGATTCAGACCAAAAGAATTTTGCTTTCGCCCCGCCCTTGGTGACTTGACTCAAGGGCCAAGAAATATGAGAAAATCCCAACACAAACCTGCGGTAGAAGTTGGCAAGACCTAGAAAGCTGCGGAGCTCTGTTAGAGTGGTTGGAGAGGGCCAATCCCGAATGACTTGGACCTTGGCTGGATCGACATGCACCCCCTGTTCATCAATGATGTATCCCAGATACTGAACCTCGGTCATGCCAAAAGTGCATTTCTCCAAATTGGCACATAGCTTGTGTTGCCGCAGTGTTTGGAGAACCTGTCGGATGTGGTGGAGGTGCTCTTCCCAACTCTGGCTGAAGATCAGAATGTCATCCAAGTATACTACTACAAAGGAGTTGGTGAATGGCCGCAAGATGTCATCCATTAGCCTCATAAAGGTTGCAGGAGCATTCGTCAATCCGAAAGGCATGACCAACCATTCGAAGAGGCCCTCCTTGGATTTGAAGGCAGTCTTCCACACATCTGAGGGTTCAATTGGTACCTGGTGATATCCTGACTTCAGATCGATCTTGCTGAAATATTTCGCCCCCTTTAGTTGGTCTAGGAGGTCATCAATCCGCGGGATCGGGTACCTATTACGGACAGTGATCTTGTTCAGCGCCCGATAGTCAATACAGAGTCTCCACGTCCCATCCTTCTTCTGTACCAACACTATCGGGCTCCCACAGGGCGAAGAACTCGGACGGATGTGACCTTTCTGCAGGAGCTCCTGAATCTGCCTCTTGATTTCATTGTTCTCCAGAACGGAGCGCCGATAAATTGGTCCATTGGGTAGCGGCGCACCTGGGGTCAGATCGATGGAGTGCTTGACTTGACAGTGCAGAGGAACCCCTGCCGGGGAGGTGAAGATGTCTTCGTACTCCTCCACAATCTTGTCCATCTGTAGCTGCCGTGCAGAGGGACCCCGTTTGGAGGCCGCGGCCACTGTCTTCTTCTTCCCTTGAGGGCGTATCATCAGGAAAACAAATTTCCTGGTTTTGGAAATGATCTTACTGCATTGTTTTGCAGTAATCAAAGAGATGGCGGCAGGTGGTGCTACCTCTGGTATCCTGAACAACTTATTTCCCAATGTAATAATAACAGCACGGGGCCTTGATTCATACACAGCATGTCGCTTCCACAAGTATGGTTGTCCTAGTAATACATCACAAACTTCAAGGGGAGCAATGTCACACAATACCTCATCCGTGAAGGGCTTGATGTTGTATGGAAGGCGACACTGCTGGCTCACGCGAAGATCTCGCCCTTGGTGAAGCCACCCAATGGTGTATGGTTGTGGATGTGCTGTGGTCGGTAAGCCCAACCGCTTCACGACCTCTGCCGAAATGAGGTTCTTTTGACTCCCGCTATCAACAATGAACTGTATCGGGGAGCCCTTTACCCACATCTGGGAGTGGAAGAGACGCTCCTCCTCCTCTGGATCTTCGGGTTCATTTTTCTGGATCTTTGCGGTAGCAACAGTGGCGCTGGGATCCGCATCAATGATCTGCTTCCCTTTTCCATACCCCTTATCGGGTTCTGACTCAGAGTCGGAACATGCATCTGATTCTGAAACCTTTAGCTCAGCCACCAGTGACTGCTTGGCCCGACACTCACTTGTGTTGTGAGTGGAGCTCTTATGGAACTCGCACCATTTTCCAGTGTCCTTTCTCGGCTTCGCGGCGTTGTTCTTTGCTTGCAGCTTTGGCTGGTTGTCTTGGGCTGTCCCGCCTTGGCTTTGTCCTTTGTTCTGTGGTTTAGGGGCACCTTTCCCCTGCTTTGGATTCGCAGATCCAAAGTCTCGCTTCTTTTGTTTAAACTTCTGCTCGACCTTGACGGCATACCGGTATGCTGCGCCGAGCGAGGGGATGTTTAGGAACTGTATTTCTTCCTGGATGTACTTGTGCAGGCAGCCACGGTATTTGAGTATCAAATGTTGCTCCGAATCCTTGATACCCAACTTTGTGCGAAGGGTATGGAAAAGATTGGTGAACTCCGGCACGTCTTGGTCCCTTCCCTGCCGCAGCGTGGTCCACTTTATGTATTCATCCTCATAGCTTCCGACAGGGTAGTACTGCTCCTTGATGGCATCCCGAAACGAATCCCAGGTGGGTGCGGCTGAAAATAGTGAGCCAGTACTTTCATCCTTCTGCTCGCAGTAGGTTTCCCACCAGTCCTTGACGTGGGGGGCTGCTTTGAGAAGAGCAAAAACAATCTTTTCCCGACTCGAAAATTCATGAACAGAAAAATAACCCTCTAGCAGATTTAACCATTTATCTACGGCATCGGCGTCTATCTGACCCTCGAATATGGGGATTTCAAAATTAACTTTACCTTAAAGGGTGTGGCGTTTCCAGAGGAGCTGCTGGAAGCCGATGCGCCGCTTCTGGGTAGCCGCTGAAGGATCTGCGCAAAGCTGTCCATCATCGCGTTCCGTTGTCGCTCGAGCGCTTCTTCGAGCAAGATTTTGATGGGATCTCCTGCCCCCTCGTCTTTCTTCTCGTCCGCCATGGGAGGCTGTCGGGATTTGCGAGGCTGGTCTTGCAAAGGTTCAACCAGTTCAAGCCCTAACTCCTTATATCCCGACCTTGTTGGGGACATGCAAAGAAAAACAGAGAAAAAGCAGACCGCTCTGATACCACTGATCCGGATTTAAACAGGAACACAACAAATTACAGAGATAACCATATACACAAAGATGCAGCGGAAATAATACTTCATTTCATTAATGGAAAATATTGAAATATGCTTACAGACAGAAATGGAAATAAACTAGCTAGGGCGATGGTAGCTTATCTCTGAGAAGAGATGTGATGGCTACATGCCTCTAAACTGTGTTACAATGAGGCTCGAAGGCCTATTTATTGTTGAGAAACAATGGAAAAACCCTTAACATTCCAAAACCTAACCCTAGGAGATGAAACGCCAAACTGTGGGCCCCGTTTGGGGGTAAGTTGGTACATCAACTTCCCGGGGTCGTAACTTTGGCATATGATCTCCGTTTGACACGTACAATAGCTCATTAGAAAGATCTATCCGAGCACTATCATTGTTGGAACGGGCAACACCAGTCCATTCCATGGACTCGTGTTGCCCTCGGATTCCCCAAAAAACACCGTTTAGGGCCTCAAAATGGCTCCGGAAGTTCAGGACCCGAAAAAACTGCTAAAAATAGTAAGTTGTGCTACAATTAAGGAAACTGAAAATGCTGAGAAAGACAATGGTGGGGGTCCAGGTGGACTTGGCAGGTGGCCACCAATATCCACCTGGATCACGGTGGGTCTAAATTTCATCGAAATTGATGGATCAGCGTGGGGTACCACTCAGAAAACTTTCAAAATCATAATTTTGTGATAATGGTGTAAAGCACTGAAAAATGTCGAGAAAAGGATTAACTAAGAAAATCACTGGAAAACCAAGGTTGGGAAGGCCTTTTTCTCTCTCTTCTTGGGGGCCACATGGCGGAATATCATTGGTCCTTATGAATCCACATGGTAGCTGACGTGATAGTAGGGAGGACACATGTCACGTGGATTCAAGAATTTCAAGGTCCTAAGGGGGGCATTTCTAGGTGACACGTGTCACCACTCATAGGGTGACACGTGGCAGTGATGATTTCACCCATCGCAATCACATATTGATGATCGCACAAGTCAAGTCCCTCCTTCGCCATAGTCCATCCAGGCTTGCGATTACAATATGTGGGGCATCCTCCCAGATGCAATATTTCATGTGCTTTGTCTTATAAGGTTTTTGCATCCAAACAAGTCGACTAGTGCTATGAAAGAAGGTAAAGAGGTTTCTTCTCCTTATTTCAATATGTTATTCTTTAGGTTGGCCCGACGATGCAAATCAGCGATCGGAGGAGTCTAGAGGAAATATAAAGAGAAAGCATTGGAAATCACAGATATGTGGGATTTCATATAACAAAAGAAAAATCCCCCTGACAGGTAGTTCAATGGCTCTAGCACCCTCGAGTTAAGCACTTGGTTCCAGCCCCTGGTCATATGAAGAAAATCATGGAAAGGGGCTAAAAGTGAAAGGAGCTAAGGAGGATTGGGACTTGTCTATTTCGCAACTCTTCTTTAGTGAAAGGTAGGCATTGGAAAGTCCTTAATATTTCCACCAAGAGAGTATCACCAGGCAAGGGCGCTGATAGTATAAGGCACGACCTTGAAGGCATGATGGGCCAGAAGCTATGGCTTCAAGGGAAACAGGTGGTGCATTTAAAACTGACATGGGATGATTCAAAAAATCCCATTGTGACACAAAATCAGGGTCGGCGCTGAGAGGAGTGAAAAGAGACTAGGTAGCTTGAGGTGATTCAATTTTCAAGCATGGTGTTGTGTAACAGAGAGAGAGATGAAGTACTGCTCAAGGACCCTCTGTTTTAGTATTGCAACATGAAGTTGATGGTGCCCACTCCCAGCTTTAAATAATGAATGCATCGAGTAGTAAAGGAAGAAATGACAGGAGTCAGCTGAGCATCACAAGAGACCATACGATGAGCTCATTATAACCTGAAGCAGAAGTAATTACAGGGATGGTTACCAAGATAGTTTATTAATTCTTATTTCTGATTGTTTAATTTTTTATGTTTTGCAATTTTCCACCTTTGAATGAGGTCATTAATTCTATAATATTTTGGGCCATAGAGCCATCCCGGCCGAGATAGCTAGTCAACCTAGCAGCTGATTCTCAGCTAAAGATATTTTTGCTGTAATGAATGTCCATTCTCCCCTCTCTAGATAAATAGTGGAAAGCAGCACTTAACACAGGTTCAAAAATTATAAAGAAAACAATACATGTTATTTTCAAACTGTATGGCTTTAAAATACAGATTTTCCATAATATGAAGAAAATGGTGGTGATTCCCACTTCAAGTATTATAGTATGTTATCCCTCTGTTAAAACCCATTATGTTCATGTTTCTTCTCTAATTTCATGCAATCATACTGTTAGAAATATTCAAATCTTCCTCACAGATTCGCTGGTATCAATATGTTATGCATGTGCCTGTAAGTTCCTCATAGATTCATTTGTATAGACATTGTTAATGCTAGTGCCTGTATGGATTATTGAAATTATATTTTTAAAAGTTTCTCTTCATGAATCATAGCACCCATCCTCCTTTCTGTCCATTATATCTACTTGTAACTCAGATAAGTATAGAAATTATTGAGGTTCCAAGCTCTATGTGTTAAGCATAGAATTATTGATGCTTTAAGCTCTATGTGATGAGTTTCCCTTTCTCCTTATCCCCTCTCATTTTCTCTACAAAATCTTATTAAGTTGTAAGTCCTTGAACTACTCGGCCTCCACTATTCTATGCATATTTCTGAGATTTGCACATGTGAAGAAATACTAGAAATCCATGTCTTACTCATTTAGATGAATGAATTAGCCCATTATATATACATATAGAATATAAGTGAGGTCTCCCTTTACTGTGAATCCTTTGAGACACTCTAAATTCAGATGTGCCCAAGCATTGGTCTTGTAAGAAATCCAAGGTTGTCTCTGGGAGCTACAACACCCCCCATGTCAAGGACTTATGGTAAACCTACTGTGAATAAGGGGACGAGAGATAACCCTCATTGTTTTTAGATACACCCACTTGGAAGTCTTTCTTAGACACCATCAAGGAATAATATTATCCTGTGGCGAGCTATGAGTGTTGAAAATGTAGCAAGAAGTTCCTAATTTAATTTTTTCCTTAATTAAATTAGGAGACATTCAAAATTCCACATCAACAAACAACTTGAATGAGTTAACTGAGTTATTATCACTCAGTTAGCTTATTTAATTCGAATTGGAGGGAGAACTTGAGTTTTGTATAATGATTCCTAAATTCTAGGAGCCTAGGTTGAGTTAATTTTAGTTGTAGCAATTTAATTCAGTTAAATTTAGCTATTGTCAGTTAAACTAGTTCCAACTATTGGAGGAACTAGTTGGCGGTCTAGGAGTAGGGTGTAGCTTCAATGTTTAACTAGTTAACTAATCAGTCAGCCTAAATTAACTCATGCATGCACAAAGTTCGATTCACCCAGTTGAGATTAGATTTCAAGGGAACTATATTATCAGTTGTACAATATTTCAAATTATACAAGTCATGCATGCAGTCAAAGGAAGGACTAAATATATAGCGCAATTCTCATTGAGGAATTTCCCATTTAATAGGGGGCTAATTCCTTAGAATAGCACAAGGAAATAGGATCTTGGAGGCTTGAAAATTTGGGTAATTATTGGCAAAAGGCAGTCACTCAAGCAGAGGGTAGAAAATACTTGTGCAGTTTGAGCTCAAGGTTGAGTAGAGCATATTGTATTCATCTAGATTCTTTGATTAATGCAATACAAATGGCAAGGGGTTTATAGAAGTTTCTTTCCCCTAGATATATCTATGTGTATGTGTGTTGAATCTTGATGCATGTTATTGATTTGTGTTCTTGATTATGGATTTACTTCCGCAAATTGGTAGAGTAGATTTGAGTCTTATGTTATGGTACACTTCATGAGAAACTTGAATCTACAATTAAAACATGCCACATAATATCAAAGCTAGATTCATAGTAGAGAAGAGAATTTGATGTTTTCATTGTAGGAGGTTCGAGGTTACAAATCAGTCTTGCAGGTTTTCTACAAGACTGAGAATATGGCTTTCTATGGACTAAGACTCGAGTATGCCCTTGAGGGAAGCTCGAATTATGTTGCATGGAAGGACCAATGAAGGCAGTACTGGAAGATAATGAGTTGAAGGAATTCATTGATAATGATGTTCTGAAACTAACAACAGGTGATTCTCAGGACCTAACAGAATGGAAAGAGTGTGTTGGTAGGGTAAGGAGAATCATATTGGAGGGAGTACAAGACCATATTGTCTATAATATCCATGGGAAGGAGAATTTTTATGAAATGGGGTAAGCACTAATAGATTTGTTCTAGAATAATAGTGACCACTGGAAGCTATAATTAAAGGACAAGGTTTGAAACATCAATATGTAAAAGAATGTTAGAATTCCACAGTACCTGAGCAATTTTACACAGTGTCATGATGAACTTGCCATGGTCAGTGTTATTGTCCCTAAAGAATATTTGGTAGCTCCATATTTGTTGGTTCTTCCCGTGATCTAGCACAATTATCAACATTCAGTAAATGGTAGAGAGAAACTACCACAATGGGAGCGGTTATGGTCTGAAGGAAGAAATAAGGCGAAACAATAGAGACAGGACCTCATCCAAAGAAGAGGAAGAGGACTTTGCATTAGTCAGCATGTTATGCTCTACAATGTCCCAGGTTGAGGAGAAGATTGAAAGAGGTAACTTTAACCACTTGCAGTTCAACAGCTACCCCTGCTAAACCAGAGAGGGATCTCTCTAAGGATTTCACAGTCAATGACTGGAAGAGAAATCGATTTTAGGCTAGATATAATAGTTTTAGTTGAGTTTTTGAAAATTTAGGGTTTTTAGGTTGCTGGACCAAGGATGAGAAAAGGAAATTAGGTTACAATCTCAAAGGTTTGCAGTAGCAGGCATAAAGAGGAGCAAGATATGTTATATGGAATTTGTATCTACAGACAAACACATTTTCCCTAAGTGGGTAGCTACACTTATAACAATAGAAAGAAAGCAGTTTAACCTTTTCATATAGTAGATAGATGAGATGAAGGAACTTACTTGTAATCTTTCTCTTCCTTGATCTCCTTTGAATTTCTCACGTCACTCCCACTTGAACTGAACCCACTCAATTGGTATCTGTGTCAATAGAAAGAAAAACAACAAAGATCAAAACATACATGATCTATCTACTATAAACCAATGGAATCAAAAACATTGAAACACATAATCATCATAGATATGAACAAGAATATGATAAAATGGATAAACAACTTTATTAATGTAGAAGGAAGAGTTTCACCGAATAAAGTTCAATCCCATGCCACTCATCCAGCTTAATTCCAACCCTCATCACACTAAAAGAACACCAATCCAATAGCATAACATTGCTTGACATGAACTCAAATCTCAAACCAACAGAATTTCTCTACCATCTTCAATTTCTAGCCCCTTGATCACTATGATGAGTGCTCAATTTATAGGGAAATGGAGGTGGTTTTGTCATAAATGAGGGAATTGAATGATTTTCCAGAATTGGAGTAAGTTTTAATGGAGAAAGGGATGCGAGGATATGTTGATTTATATCAGCTTGACCCAGGTTCGAAAGAATTATTTAGCCAAACAAATCCCGTAGCTACCGACCCTTTTGGAAACAGCCCGCGAAGCGTGGACTGGGGTCTCACCCGAGGTAGCAGGGGAGGGTGCTGGAACCAGGTTTTCCGCACCCTGGGGATGTCTTAGATGTGGTTTGGGACTCACGTGTTGTTCTGCAACCTCACGCTACGCCAAATCCGCGCAGATCAGAATACCCTTATCACACTTATTACAGCTTGAATTACTTATTACTGGTTTGATCAAGTTAAAATGGTCTTTAAGCAAACATTTATTACTTTTGGTTACTTCGTGCATCAAGATTAACCCAGTTCACATGTATTCAACCGTAGCAAATGCATAAATCATAATAGTTCAATTATCATAAAAGAGTAAAGTCACAATCAACATAGAATTCAGAAGAAACTTATCTTTATTATCAATCTTCAACAATACATCCAGATCCACCCTGTGCATTTAGCTGTAGGGGTCTGGGCACATAGCTGTGGACTTTCCAAGCCTCTACACACACAGCTATAGAGCCTCTACCTTCTACCCTACTCCCTCGACTCAGACTTACAGACGCTTTCAAGCTATTCCCTTTAAGGACCCATTACATTCCATCTTTTTAAAAGAAATCCTTTCCCTCATAGAGCCTTTCTCTATTTATACTTTCCCTTGGCCCACGATCCCTCCGCGGGCCGACTCTATTACTGTTTATTTACATTATTTTTGGGCAGACTACCCTTTGACTCAACCTACTATAGTTCACACTCCGTGCTTTCCGCAGAGTCTTTTACCCTAATATTACCCACAATTCCGGGCTTCACACCCCATACTCGTTCAGCAAAGCTTGCGCTCCCCAACAGTCCCCCAACACAATCATCGTGAGTCATCCCGAGTCACTTGTTGGCATGGCTAGATGCTTTGCCTTGGCATCGCAGTTCGCCTCCCACTGAGTGGCATTCGTCATCCGGCTGCTCCTGATTTGTCTCTTACAATGCTTCATACGTCTCCTGCTTCAGTGTTTCTACCACATCTCGCAACCGATGATACTCATTTTGATCTACTCAGTTAACACAGAACACCCCCTTCGAGGATTTTAGCGTGAGTGGGGGAGCCACATACGAGACCTCCTGGTACCACCATAGCCCTTTCTGACCATTGTATCTTCTCTTCGCACCATCCGCTACAACCTGTGTTGCAATTTTTCAAGACCCTGGGTGCTGTCCGCATGATCCCAATCATCAAGAACCATCAGAGGTGACTTATTGACTGCATCTCCACCCATGGTCATTGTCTGTCCATCCTTTTGTTGTTTAGTTGTAGTGCGCCATCCTGCCCCTAGGCGAGGCGACGACATCCGAACTAATTCTACTTCACATTCCATTTTTTCCAGTACATCCCCTACTAGCGATGTTATAGCCCATGGGATACCAGCAGCTGTCAATATCGGAGTCCTTAGAGAGTCCTGCTCCTCCCTCGACCAGATTACTACCTTCGGATGCATGCTTGGTGCAGAGATGATGAACAGCTCCATCTGTATTTCTGAAGTGTAGGCTACCCATAAGATTTGCCATGGTGATTTATAAGCCATGCGAACTTCAACGACCCGGATAGCTGCTCGTTCTAACTCGTGTAACCTTCCCGTGTGAAATCTGTGGCTGATTATTTCATATCTGGGTCATACTATTGCTCTTAATTGCCTACCACCTGCTCCCTTTTGCCATAATGCAACCATATTGTCATGAACAATGGTATTAACGGTCATCATTCCTTGGAACAGTGCACCTGCGTGGATTTGTCTGCGGAACCACGCCCCTGATTGTTGGCCAAAAGTACGCACACCCTAATACCTGCACCTCTATCCCCCAGACTGCTTTATTGTCCCTCACTCTCTTTCAACTGGGCGGAGTGGTGAGACTCTCCTTGGAACAGTTAGTCAGGTGGTCAGCTTGCCCGTATAGAGCTTCAGGTGACTACCATTCACTCTTCCAAGGAAGGGGTCTCCGTTGAGCTTAGCCAGCTGAACTGCACCCCCATCAATTACTTCTTTGACGACATAATGTCCCAACCAATGCATCCGGAGCTTACCTGGGAATTTCTTGAACTTACTGTCATATAATAATACAAGATCATCCTTCTTGAGCGTGCGCACCTTAATATGGCGATCATGCCATTCTTTCTCGCATTGTTTTTGTACCTACTGATGAAATCCCACCAGAAATTGTTCTTCATCAAGTTTGTTGAGTTGTGCGAGCCTTTCCTCCAAGGCCCCACGATCTGCCATTCCTGTAGCTGCTGTAATCTACAAACTAGGCACGATATATTCCATAGGCATCACGGCCTCCTTACCATAGACTAGTCGAAAAGGTGTCTAGCCTGTTAACTTTTTGCACGTGGTTCAGTATGCCCATAGCACAGCAAGGATGCGCAAGTCCCAATCATTATGTTGTGCATTGCATATCTTAGTTAGCGTGGTTTCCAAAATTTGTTGAATGCCTCAACGGTCCCATTTTCTTGCGAATTGTATGGCGTGTTCTGTTGGTGATATATCTGGAATTCCTCAGTGAGCGCGCTGATGGTTTTGTTCAAAAAATGCATTCCTTGATCACTCATGAGAATCTTAGGACACCCAAACCTGGTTAACACATTCTCGAACAAGAAATTTGCCACTGTCATGGTTGTGCAATCCTTAACTGGCTGTGCTTCTACCCATCGGGTCAAGTATTCGATCGTAGTGATAATATAGCGCGTGCCCATCTTCCCTCGCGGTTCAATAGGCTCGACGAAGTCGATCACCCATTTCTCAAATGGCTGTAGCGTTACCTATGGCTGAAGTGGCATTTCATCCCTTCATGACAGCTTGCCCGTTCGTTGGCAAACATCGCAGGCCTGGTAGTATCCTTTTGAATCTTGATGGAGGGTGGTCCACCATAATCTGGCGTGAAGAAACTTCTGCCCTGTGGCACGGCCCGCATAATGTCTGCCAGCAACCCCTCCATTTGCTTTGGCAAGGATCTATTCTTGCTCAAACTCTAGTATATATCTGCATAATATCTCATCATGGCCCATCTTGTACAGATGGCCAGCAATCACAGTGAAACCTGTTGCTCGTGTCACCAATTCCTTTTTTTTTGCATAGAATACCCTTACGGCGCAGTGCCAGTAGTCAAAAAATAGATTGTATCTTCAAAGTGACCATCCGCAATGCGCACTGCATACAACTGGGCAGCCGGGAGTCCTTCTAGATTCGTGGGTTCCTCTCCTGTCTCAATCAAAGATAAGTGGTTTGGACCCACATTTAGACATCCCGGCTTTACGAAAACCTCAAAATCATATTCCTAAAACAACAGCAACCATCGACAGATGTGCCCCCCCAACACAGGCTTATTCACTAGGTATTTTAGCGTAGAGTGATCAGTATACATCTTAAAATGTCCTCCAAGAAAATAGTGATGATACTTCTGGAGTGCGTACACCATCACCAATCCCTCTCGCTCAGTAGTAGAGTAATTCTTCTCAGCTTTCGACAACCTTCGACTTGCAAATGCAATCGGGTGGTCAACTCCCTCCACTCCTTCCTGAGTAAGTACTGCTCCTAACGTGATACATGACACATCAACATGCACATGGAACTCCACATCCCATTTTGGAAAGGTCAAGATAGGGGCAGATGCCATTTTCTCCTTTGGCAATTCTAGGCTTTTGTTACATTCCTCTTTCTAGCAATACGTGGCATCCTTTTTTAACAATTGTTCCATTGGAGCCGTGATCTGGGCGTAACCTTTTATGAACTTTCGATAGTACCCCATGTGTCCTAGTGTAGCATGGAGCTGTTTGACACTGCGTAGTTGTTATAGACATTTTTGGGCACTGAAACCCCAATCAAACATGTCCATAAACCAAGGGCTCCTAAGTCCCTAAAAGTGTTATTCCATCCCCTAAAAGAACAAGGTTAGCTGATTACATCATCTCCCAAAAGTTCTCCATGAAAAACCACTCAGAATTAGTCAAAACTAGACCATCTCACTTGCTCCATGGTCAAAGTGCGATGCATCCCACCTAATGCACACGGGAGGTGCGATGCATACTGAAAATCCCTTCTATGGGGTGCAATGGGTGAGAGTGGACAAATGGCAGAGACAGTTTGCGAGGTGGATGATCATGGAATCTTCCAGAAACTTCTCTTGTGACACTTGCCTCTCTGAATTCGCCCAGGGATGAGTAAGAGATCGTCAATCTCCAAGTGGAATCAAGAACTATCAAAGAGAAGACACTAATCAAATCCCAAAAGCTGACTCACCCCCCTGCAATCATCTATATATGGATCCCTCATCCTAGAGATCCAGAAGCTGGAATTTTGTATCTTGTAAGGAAGTGTTGTTGGTTTCTTGTTGGAACATCATAGTGTTCGGTGATCTAAGCTTTTCATGAGGTGAAAGAAGGGCTTTCATGCTGGAGGATGACGCTGGGTCAGAACAATTGGTTGTAATCCTCTTTGCTATTCTTGATTATTAATAAATCTATTCAAGTTTTCCTCTACATTCTTGTATGTTTGATGATATATGCATTTGTGTGGTCAATATATATCTGGTCCTATATTGTTTATGATTGTAGATCTCTATTCTTCGATAGTATTATGCTACTTTGATTCCACAAGTGCTCTTTGAAGCTGGTTAGACGAAGGAGAAGCGGCAAGGATCTGTTAGAAAGGATAGGAATCAAGAAAGGAACCAAGCACAAGACTGAGGTTGGTGTCCTTCATTCCACTCTTATGTACTTCTCATAAAGGAAAACGAAAGTGGTTTTACTTTGTTTGTTTCTAAGATAGCTACAAGTCTTAGTGGGACTAGCAGATCCGAGTGGACACTAGATTTTCTGATAAAAAAATGGCGACTCCACTGGGGAGCGAATAGATTGTATGTTTGTCTATATTTGTTCATTTTATAAACTTACAGACGGAGCCTGAAGTCAAGCCAGCTAACCTTCGAACTGCATTTGCTAATGCAAGTGCAAAGTAGATCAATGCTACTTCAGTCTATCTCCGGGTTTTGTTTATAAACTGAACAATCGATTTGCAAGCTTTCTAATTGCCCTAGTGGTGGCTCTAGTAACCTCATTAGATTAGCCCCTGTGATTTCTATTTACTGTATATCATTTTCTCGGCCTAAATTGTTGTAGGGAAAAGTATCCGATTCGGATGACCCTATCCCACTCTAAGGGTGATAGTACCTCAGCAACAACTGTAAAGAAAACTACTTAAGGTTTACTTCTTTATGAAAGCAAAAGAGAATGAAAGAATGCACTAACCGTTGCCTTGCGCTTAATGTCGAATCCAAACTCTTATCTTCGCTGCTTGTTTCCAGCTCCTTGCTCTTTTGCTGGCCCAGCTACAATGAGATCTTGCAAAATGACAAAGAAGGAAACAACAAGAAGCATGCAATCATAACTGATTCACGGATTAGCATAAACCAAATATACAATTATCACAATACATAATTGATACAAGTGCATATAGAAGAACCTCAATAGCTTTTATTAATGAAGAAGTAAAGTTCTGAGAAGGTTACAACCATTGAAGGCTCCAATCCAGCAACACCTCCCAGCAGAAAGAATTTCTCCTCTTCACCTCCTTCAAGCAATCACCCAATAGCTCTATAGTGAAACCAACAGCATATCATTACTTTGCACAAAATTCCAGCCTCCTGAGCTCATAGGAGAGAGCTCAATATATAGATGAATTGAGAAAGGATGAGTCATCTTGCAACTGATGTGTAGCTGCCTTGTGTCCTCTCTCTCTTTAGTTGATCTTCAGTTCTTGAGTCCACTTGGAGAACCTTTCTTCCACATGGAGAAACAGAGCCTCTGACTCATCACAAGGCGAAATCCCTGATCCAAGTGTCATTTTTGGAAGATTCCAGAGAAATGACTCAGTGTGCCACTTGTCCCATCTCGCTCAGCGCAGGTGGCCTTTGTTCCACTTGCTTTGCAACACAGGTACACCATGGAGGAGTTGAGTTTCAGCGCAGAAGTCTAGTGGAGCACCTGCTTTGATTTCAGGATTGCTTGTTTTTTAGTGTTTTCAGGTGGAGAACTGATCTCAGAGCTGTTGGTTTGCTGAACTTGTTCCTCTAGGGGTAGGAACATCATGTTTAGGGACTTTGGATCCCTTGGATTATTGACAATTCATGCCTGATGCTGTAAGGCACAAAATTGTCTATAACAGATGCCCCCTAAAGTATGAGGTCGTTTATCGGGTGAAATGCTTTATTAGGAGGATCCGAAGTTCATTCAATCTGCTGAGAAGTGTCCTGTAATAAGATACAATACAATACATTCTTTTTCATTCTTTTTCATGATCTAGCTGAGGCGGGCATTCCCATGCTCAGCTTTATAAATACATTTTGGTACATAGAACAGACGATCGTCTGATGATAGACTGATAATTCTCTGCTGAAATTATCATCCTTTGAGAAGGATGATCATCTGCTGCAATGATGTACATATCAAATGTCTTTATATCCTGAATATATATCGCAGCCCGGATGGATGAAACTAGATCCGGGGTCTTCAATCTCTTCCGATCTTCACTCGATGTACAAGTCGATCCATGTGAGAATTTCTTGAAGTCGAACATGGAAAGACATCGCTTGATTACCGGTCAATGATGTAAACCGTTAAGAAGCGCGAGAGGAATCACCGATAAGGATGATGACCCTCAAGGTACGACAGTACAATTCACATGGTGGGAATAAAGGACTTGACGTCGACCGCCATGCAAAATCTTCTGGTCGAAGGTCATTGATGTATACCTGTCACCGGAAGTGAGAAACTTGCCATTGAGGCATGCAAGCTTCAAAGTACTGAAGGGGGTGTTCCTAGATCAACTCCTTGGATAATGAGCTGATGTCGACAAGGAGCGATCCGTCAAAGGAGGGCCTTAATGAATCCCACATCAGTGACACGGAACGGAGCTAGTGATTGTGATGAGGTGAAAACAAACTGTGATGTATGATTCAGGGTGGCGGTCATGAAATGGATGAAGGACAATGTATGGCAGTGGATGGGACACGGTTGACTCTCTGCAGAACAACATCTCTTGAACATATAATGACACTGATGTGATGGATCGGTAGCATTACCCCAAATGTGGATGGTGTGGTGAGGACCATGGTGATGAGACCGGTGAATGAAACAACCCAACCCGATGTGATACGGAGAACAAAGTGTCATGTTCAAGAGCGACTTGCTACCATTAAAGCTGTGAGGTTCTCCCAATTTTTCCCCAGTCATTGCTGACCAGTACCTCTTTATTTTTATCAAGCTTGAGGAGGATAACATATGCTTGTTCTATAACCTGCCCTTCGGGCAAGCCCATCGCTATGTTTTAACGAGCCTAGCGATAGGGAAACTCGTTCTCGTCTAAAGACAAGTTTGTCGCTATTTAATAAATTTAACGAGTCTAACGACAAGGATAACTCGGTCCTTTTCATTTTTAGAGAGTCTGAAAAGGTACATAAAGTCAACTCCAGAATTCCTTTTTCGTCATCTAATCCCTTAAGTCCGAAAAAGTATAAAACAATACAGAAGGGATGAATTTTCGATTGCTTTAACGAGCCGAACAAAACAAGCGCTCGATCTTTTTGTGCAATAATACCTCAGGTCCAAAAAGATTAAAAACTAGAGGAGGGATAGCTCTTCCGGTCCTTTAACGAGCTGGAAGGCCAAAACTCGGCAAACTTTTCATATTTTACGAGTCAGTGAAAAGAGCTCAAAGAAGACTCGTCTTTTGAGGAACGAGTGATGAACAGGGAAGCAGCAGATTCCAGGTACAGGTTGGAATATTCCAATCACGACAGTGTCACAAGGATGGCTAAGTGAAATCACTCTTCGCAGCTGTTCCTCAAAATGGGTAAACAAACATATGGAGATGAACGATTGGCCAAATGAACGGATGGAGGTGAGACTGCAAGAACACGACCAAAGGCTTTAATATGGCTGTCAAAGGTTACATTTACCAAGGTTATTTACCGGTTCATTTTTTTTGGGTGAGCTTGAACTCTAGGGGAAGATTGCTCACAATCTTATGTTTATTTTTTAACGAGCATGAACTATGTGCTAAAACTGCTCGGATCTTGCGTTTATTTTTTAACGAGCATGAACATTGCTAAAACTGCTCGATCTTGATGCCCCCAGCATAAAAATGCAGACGAGGCATATGTCCTCTAAAACTTAAGGGGACATTTCATTTTTTAATGAGGTTGACATCGTAAAGAACTATCCTCTTTACTCTTTATTTCATTCTTTAAACGAGGTTGAGTTGAGATAGGAACTATCCTCGAAACTTTTAGATCCATTTAAAAATAGAAGGCTTCATATTCCGTTGCACCCATCTCCGTAAGATTACTTGGTGGTGGTGGGGCAAAAGTGCCCATTAAAGAAGGGCCTTTTAGGAAAATTACTCCGATATATTGGAGAGGATGATTGCCTCCATGGATCGTCGGAATGCTTCTTGTATTGGATGGCAGCACAACTTCTGTCGAAGTTGTTGTCGAACTACCTAATCGACCTTTTCTCTCGCCATTCCACAACTGCGGGTTCCCATAATTTTTGTTCATTGTCGAAGTTAAAGCATTGTTTGGTCGCTTAGCACTTGACAACATTAGAACTTGGCACCCGGAAGTGTTTCCACTATCAACCAGATTTTGACTTGGGTCGGGAAAAGGATCAGTCAACACAGTCGGAGTATGCGGATTCTTAACGAATCTTTTAAACTCAGCTTTGTATGGGCAATCTGCCATCCAATGATCATCGTCACATATGTGACACCCCCCAGGTGGTTTCTCCTCTCTATAAGGAGTTTTTCGGGGAGATGACTTTCTTTTATCTTTCTTCCCTTTGTTTTGTTTCTTCTTGCTTCCTGGTTGATTGGTTTCTTTGCCTTTATCTGTCGATACGACATTTACTTCCGAAGCAAGAACTTCTTTATGTGCATTTTGATTCGAATCCTTACGGGCCTTCTTTTGATTGGTCCTTTTTGGATTCGTGTTTGCCGTGCTAATCACGCCATCGCCGGCATGAGAGTCACTATTTGATTTAGGAGGAGGAGGGATTGAAAACTCTGGTCTAGGGGCGTCTGGTATTTTGTCATAGAGCGTGCCGGACTGAGTATATACTAAGTCCAAGTATTGTGCAAGAGCGATAACCTGCTCTTCTGTTACGACTCCCCCCTTTGCCACATCTTCCGTTATGGCCGGAAGTAAAGACTTTATAAACCACTCAGCTAAAAGTTGATCAGGAACGTATGTTTTAACCATTCTTCGTCGACGTCGCCACTCATGTATAGGATCTGATATATGAGTTGCGGTTTTCTGTTTAAAGTTAGTCAATATCTCTGTTCCAGTTTCATACCTTATTGGTAATTGAAAGTGGGTTAAGAACGTCGTGGCAAGGGAGCTAAAATTGTCGAACGAAGCTCTTGGCAATTCTATATACCATTTCGCCGCTGGACCTGTCAATGTCCTCTGAAAGAGGTGAAGCCTTATCGAATCATCATTTGAAGTGTTCGACGAACACCACAGATGAAATGTCATCACATGATTCGACGGGTCTTCACCTGGATTTCCATTGAATTTAGGAATGTCGGATGGAAGTTTGTGCGGGATCACTCGCCACCATGGGGCGTAAGCAATTGGATCATTGGTTAACCGATGTAAATCAAGCAACTCTAAAGTCGCCACGAATGGTAACTGTTGATTCAAGTTAGGTGAAGCGTAACTAGGGTACGATGGAATCGCTGAACAGTTGGTCTTTGCATACCAGCATAATGGAGTTGATGTTGGTATGACTGATACGGTTGATGGACTTGACCACTATAAAGTGGTTGATTTTGACCATTTTGGATATATGGTTGTCCCGTATTCGCAAAGATTTGTTGTTCAGAACCCTGGTACACTTGTTGGAATTGTGGTTGTTGGTATTGCACTATCCACGGTTGCGACACCATGGGTTGTTGCGCTATACTAACCATTGGACCAAGATGTGGGGTAGTTGTACCCGATTGTACTTGTGTTGCCCCACCAGTAGGCGATTGTGGTTGGGTCGCAGGGTCAAGGGGTTGTTGCATGAGAACCTGAGAAATCTGAGGTTAGACATACGACATGCATCGTTTGAACTTGCGACACGGTTACAATAGCTGGTGTAGTTGGGATGTTCGTCACAGGTACACACTGTTGCATAGAATATACAACTCTTGGTGGCTGGGATAGCATAGGTACCCAACTACTCGTTGCAATTCCACCATAACTTGAATAAGGTTGAGAACTCCCGTATGGGTACCCTCCCGGAGGGGGTAATGAAAGGGCATACTGCCCCCCATACGGTGGTAATCCAGAACTCAAGGCAATTGATTGTCCTGGAGGACTGGATGGCCTAATTAGATTCCCAAAAGGATCAATTTGATGAGTCTCACCATAAGAGTTACCAGACATTACTCCGGAACAAACAGGAACAGACCATATTATCGAGATATTCCCTTGGTGGACTCCTTCTAGCGATTGAGAGCTAGTTGGGACAGATGGTATGCCGGCGAACATTGTTGGATTTGCAGCAGGTAATTCTGCCGTCGCCGTGTCATTAGACACAGTCCTAGATGTCGACGGTTGTTCAGACATTTTGAGTCTATCCAATTGATTGCCTAGTGATTCTACAGGAACTTCCACTAGTGATGGACAAACTTCTGTTGTAGCAGGAAATAGAGTGACCCTTACTCCAAAATGAGTTGGAGTGGATACTTGCGGTTCCTCTATAATTTCCTCTATCGCAATCAGACCAGGTGGAAGAGGAAGACCGTCAGGTCCGTAAAAGATTTCCGGTGCCGAAGAAGGGGTTGTATCGACAGCGACAGATGTTTGAGGAACAAAACTCTCTGGACCGGTTACAGATGGAACTGGTTCAGTTATACAAGTATTTGCCCCCAGACTAGGATCAGTATTACTGTCCTTCTGCGGCGGTTGAACTTCTTCTATAGAGGCAGGGTTTCCGGAAATGTTTGGAGTAACCAGAATCTCAGATGTTGTTGGAACACTTGTTCTAACTTTTAAAGGATATTTTGAACTGGTTCGACGAGCTCGCTTTGTCCGGATTGTTTTCGATTCCGGAGACAAAGACGGTTGACTCGCAAGCCTCCGAGAACGGCGGATATTCAATTGACTTTCTTCCACGATTGAGGATTACTCGATCAACTAAAATATAAAGGGGAAAATTTGTGTTTCCGTTTTGAATGAATTTTATTAGATGCTTTTAAACATAACTTTGCTTTTTCATGTTTTAAGAGTCGAGAAAAAGCTAAAGATGACTCTAGTCTCCTTCGATGTATTAACGAGCCCGAAGTGACAAATGCTCGGTTGGACCTTTTCAGCTATAGAGTTTGAAAAGGGACAAAAGAAACTGCTCTGGAGATTTAGGCAGAGGGTGTGCCAAACCTTTCGCGAAACCACAGAATACGTTTTACGGTACGGGTGGTCAATCTTCGTGAATGCTGTGTTCACTGCATCACGATCAGTATGGCGGTCGACACGGCTTCCTAAGGATAAAGGATAAATGCCTATAGGGGTCTCCCAATATATACGCGACGGTACGTGGGAGCACAAGTCTGTATTAGTGCCACCGACTCTCAGGAGGAATCACCCACCTTCGTAGAGATCGACAGTCACTATGTTTAACGACGCCGGAACACGTCTCTACCTAGACCTCTATGTGTTTGCGTTATGTTTCAAATGCATTTTTAGGTTCATTCAGTATATTTTAAGTTGATCTTTTTAAAGTTTGCCTTTCAAGGTTCACCACGAGATGTATATAAACAATTCCTAAATGCAGCCTAAGATGAGAAGCAAGCTTTTTCAAATCTTTTTGACTGATGAAAATCTTAACTACTGAGGGAGAAGAAAGGCAAATCTTTTCACACAGTTCATACAGCACAAACTAATGCACTTTCTCCTAAGTCATCATGCAAACTTTTTCAAATGCAAAATGCACAATGCATGTATTTTCTTTTCCCTTTCTTAATGTTAATGTATTACAAAAAGAAAGTTGTTATATAACTTTGATTTCGATTTAAAGCGAAAACAAACAAGTTCATCCAAAATCAAAAGACACCTTAAGATTTACTTGTTCAATCACTGGAAATACATGAAATCAAACCATAATGACGAAAGTAAAAAGACTAATCAGCTATGGACAGCAAACAAGCTAACTCTTTAGACCAGCAAAATGCCTAACACAGGTTTAGATCTAAGAGGCCAAAGAAAGACTAGTTTACTCTTCGTTATGGGAAATTGTAAATGAAGTAAGAAATACAAAAGAACAAGTACAATTTCATTATATATCAGAGGCGGAATGATGGCAAGTAAGGTTGGTTTCAGAACAGGTACAAGAAAGACAACTTGCTGCAAAAACTATAGTGAAAACAGGCAAGAAAAAGGGAGGAAACCCCAACTGCACAAGGCTAAATTGGGCCAACACAGGTGCTGCTCAGCCAGTCTGGCTCTCAGCGCAGGTAGCCCCTTTGGGACCTGCGTTGCAAAGCAGGTAGCCTGTGTACTACCTGCTTTGGAAAACGAAAGTTGCGTTTTCTCAGTTTCCGGGTCACAATTTTCTCAAAAATTCACGGTTTTTGCTCAAATCAGAAGCAATCAGTCAAGCACACTCAAAGGGATGATTAGGAGGATGAAAAGCTATCACTAAGAGCTTACAAGGATCCTTGTAGATCAGCTCTTAAAATCATGAACATGCTCAGAAATGAGCTAGAGTAGCTGCCCTCTACTTCGCTTTTGATATAGTCAAAAGCTTTTCGATTTGGTACTCTTTTGTTTAGGAAATGAATAGCAAAATACTACAAACAATCAAACAGATACGATCCCCAGTGGAGTCGCCAGTTTGTTGTAGGGAAAAGTATCCGATTCGGATGACCCTATCCCACTCTAAGGGTGATAGTACCTCAGCAACAACTGTAAAGAAAAATACTTAAGGTTTACTTCTTTATGAAAGCAAAAGAGAATGAAAGAATGCACTAACCGTTGCCTTGCGCTTAATGTCGAATCCAAACTCTTCTCTTCGCTGCTTGTTTCCAGCTCCTTGCTCTTTTGCTGGCCCAGCTACAATGAGATCCTGCAAAATGACAAAGAAGGAAACTACAAGAAGCATGCAATCATAACTGATTCACGGATTAGCATAAACCAAATATACAATTATCACAATACATAATTGAAACAAGTGCATATAGAAGAACCTCAATAGCTTTTATTAATGAAGAAGTAAAGTTCTGAGAAGGTTACAACCATTGAAGGCTCCAATCCAGCAACACCTCCCAGCAGAAATAATTTCTCCTCTTCACCTCCTTCAAGCAATCACCCAATAGCTCTATAGTGAAACCAACAACATATCATTACTTTGCACAAAATTCCAGCCTCCTGAGCTCATAGGAGAGAGCTCAATATATAGATGAATTGAGAAAGGATGAGTCAGCTTGCAACTGATGTGTAGCTGCCTTGTGTCCTCTCTCTCTTCAGTTGATCTTCAGTTCTTGAGTCCACTTGGAGAACCTTGCTTCCACTTGGAGAAACAGAGCCTCTGACTCATCACAAGGCGAAATCCCTGATCCAAGTGTCATTTTTGGAAGATTCCAGAGAAATGACTCAGTGTGCCACTTGTCCCATCTCGCTCAGCGCAGGTGGCCTTTGTTCCACTTGCTTTGCAACGCAGGTACACCATGGAGGAGTTGAGTTTCAGCGTAGAAGCCTAGTGGAGCACCTGCTTTGATTTCAGGATTGCTTGTTTTTGAGTGTTTTCAGGTGGAGAACTGATCTCAGAGCTGTTGGTTTGCTGACCTTGTTCCTCTAGGGGTAGGAACATCATGTTTAGGGACTTTGGATCCCTTGGATTATTGATAATTCATGCCTGATGTTGTAAGGCACAAAATTGTCTATAACATAAATCCCTGAACTGAGTTGCAAACTATGACCAATATCCAAGTAAAGTCTCGTCCTGGTACCATCGCACCCTCTCTTCAAGGAAATATATATGCATCGCACTTCCCGTGTGCAGTAGGTGGGATGCATCCCTGTTTCCATGTGTTGCAGGTGTGATGATCAAAAAAGGTTAATTTTGCCTCCAGGTCATGGTTTTTCTTCACTCTTTTTAGCTCTATTCTCGAGTTTTGTTGTCTGTGATCAGTATACCACTGTGGAAACCCCCTTCCTTTCCATTATTCTGCCTCCATTGTGCAAATAACTATGAATGTTTTTATGTATTTTCCGCAATTTTCAGTTCTCTTTTACAAAGTAGTAGATAGTCGAACTGTCGTCTTTTGATTTGAAAGTGTCGCAAGTGTCATTTTCAGTCAAAGAAAAGAATCCTATTGTTCTTGATGGTCGATTGTATAGTTACTCTTGTATTTGATTTGAATTAGTAGTTTTTCAAGTGTCGAAAGCAGTTTTCAATTCAAAATAGTAAAGTGTCGTCATTATCTTCCTTTCATTTTTGAAGAGAAATTTGTTAGTACTGTTGCTTAGAAAAGATAATTCAGATTTGTACTTGGCATTCTTCTTGTTATTCACACAATAAGAAAGCTGAAAAAAAATACATGCATGTGCATTTGCATTTAGACTGCTTGTTGGTTTGATTTAGGACATTGCATCTAGTGTGTGCTCTCTGCTCTATGTTGAAATAATACCGTCTCTCTTTCTTTAGTAGCTAGGATTTTCATTGCAAAAAGAAGATTAAATGATTGTTTATCATCTTAGATTGCATTTTAGGAATTGTACATCTACATCACGTGGTGAACCTGAAAGGCAAATTTCTTAAGAAATATCAACTGTAAAATAAATTTAATGAACCTAAAAATGCTTTGGAACCTAATGCACAACATCTAGAAGTCTAGGCTAGAGACGTATTCCGGCGTCGTAAAGCCTGGTAACTGTCACTTTCACTGTTGGTTGGGTGATTCCTCCTCTTTGAGACGACAAGTGCCAGTACGGACTTGTGCTCCCACATACCATCGATTATATATTGGGAGACCACAATAGGCTATATCATTTATCCATAGGAAGCCGTGTCTGTCGCCCTATCAATCGCAATGCACTGAACACAGCATTCGGGAAGATTGACTGTCGTACCGTAAAAAGTATTCTGTAGTTTTGCGATTGGTTTGGTAATCCCTCTGTCTAGATTTCCAGAGTAGTCTCTTTCATTCCTTTTCAAACTCCTTAAAAGAAAAGGTCCATCTGAGCACTTGTCACTTCAGGCTCATTAAAAATTGAAGGCGACTAGAGTCATATTTTGTTTTTTCTCGACTCTTAAAAATTGAAAAAACAAGTTGTGTCAAAGCGTCTAAAATTCATTTAATTTGAAAACACTTTCCCCTTTATTTTTAGTTGATCGAGTAATCAACAATCGTCGAAGAAATTCAATTCAAACCCCGTCATTCGCGGAGGCTTACGAGTCAACCGTCTTTGTCCCCAGAATCAAAACTATTCTGGACAGAGCAAACTCGTCTAACTGGCTCAAAGTCCCCTGGTCGGATTGGAACAAGTGTTCCAACACCGTCGGAGACTCCAGTTACTCCAAAAATTTCTGGTACCCCTGCCTTTACAGAAGAATCCGCAGCCACATGAGGACAACATAACTGATCCTAGTGTGAAGGTAAACACTTCTATACCTGAACCGGCTACATCCATAGCTAATTCGGAAGGTGTTGTTCCCCAAACATTAGTCACTGCAGAATCTATACCTTCTTCGACACCAGAAATATTTTACAGGCCTGACGGTCTACCTCTTCCACCCGGTTTGATTGCTATAGAAGATATTGTAGAGGTTCCACCATCTAGTACTCCATCGCAATTTGGAGTCGGGATCACTCTATATCCTTCTTTCTTATAAATTAGTCCACCGTTATCGGAAGTTCCTGTAGAATCGCTAGGAAACCTTTTGGATAGACTAGATATGTCTAAACGACCGTCAACATCTAGGACTGTGGCATCTGACACAGCAACGGCAGAACTTCCTGCTGCTACTCCAACAATGTTCGCCGGCATACCGTCTGTTGCAACTAGCTCTCAATCACTGGATGGAATCCATCCAGGGGCTGTTTCAATGGTATGGTCTATTCCCATTTGTTCGTTTGGAATAATATTTGGAATCTCTTATGTTGAGTCTCAACAAATTGATCCTTCGCAATGTCAATTTGAGCAGTCCGGTACTCAAAGGAAAATAATTCCCTTAAGCACCGGATTATCGCCATATGGGGGGCAATATGCCCTTTCATTGTCTCCTCCAAGAGGTCAAACATACGTGAGTTCCCAAAAGAATTTAGGTTATGCTGGAATTACATCCAGTGGTTGGATGCCAATACTGCCTCAACAACCAGGAGTTTATACTCGATGCAACAAAGTTTTCCTATGTCAAATATCCCCACTACACCAGCTATTGTGATGGTGTCCCAAGTATAAGCGTTACCTGTTGTATGCCAACCTCAAGTCTCTCAGGTCGCAATCCAACAGCCCTTTGTCCCTGCGATGCCACCACAATCATCAGTTAGTGGCTCCTTAATTAGAGTGACCCAGGCTCAAAAGGGTACCCTTACCCCTCATCTCGGTCAAACAGCTAGTATTGGGTAACAGCACATGGTCTCACAACCATGGCTGGTGTAATATCAACAACCACAATTCCAACAAGTTTACCAAGGACCTGAGCACCAAGTCTTTGCAAGTAATGGGCATCCGTATATTCAAAACGGTCAACATCAACCTTATCAAAATTATCAGCATCAAATGCACTATGCTGGTATGCAAAGACCCACTACTCAGGCAATCCTATCTTATCATGGGTATGCTTTGCCGAACCTGAATCAACTGTTGCCCTTCGTGGCGACTTTAGAAATACCAGATCTAAATTGGCTAACAAACGATCTAATCGCTTACGCCCCTTTTGGCCAGCGATTCCTCATAAACTTCCGTCAGATATTCCTAAATTTAACGGAAATCTGGGTGAATACCCGTCGAATCATGTGATGACCTTTCACTTGTGGTGTTCGTCTAACACTCTAAATGATGATTCAATCAGGCTTCGCCTCTTTCAGAGGACGTTAACTGGTCCGGCAGAAAAATGGTATATCGAATTGCCTAGAGCTTCATTTGATAACTTCAGTGCCCTAGCCACAACCTTTTTAACCCATTTTCAGTTACCCATAAGGTACAAAACGGGAACAGATCTTCTTACCAATTTCAAGTAAACGACGGCCACTCACATATCTGATCATATTCATGAGTGGCAACGTCGTCGTAGAATGGTAAAAACATATGTTCCTGATCAGCTATTGGCTGAATTTTTATTAATTCATTGTTACCTTCTATTACAGAAGATGTGGCAAAAGGGGGAGTCATCACTAAAGAGCAAGTAATTGCTCGTGCGCAATATCTAGACCTGATCTATACTCAGTCTGGCATGCTCTACGATAAAATGCCTTATTCTCCTAGACTTGAATTTTCTGTTCCTCCTTCTCCTAAATCAAACAAAGACTCTCATGCCGGGGACGACGTGATAGGAACGACCAGCACAAAAACTACAAACGCTAAGCCGAAGAAAGCCCGTATGTTTTCAAGTCAAAATGCAAATGAAGAACTTCTCGCCTCGGAAGTAAATGTCGTGTCGACTGACAAAGGCAAAGAAACCAAGCAACCAGGACGCAAGAAGAAAAATAAAGGGAAGAAGAAAAAGTAGGATGAGTCGTCCCCTGAAAAAGCTTCTGCAAACCCTTCTGGAGATAGGAAACCAAAAATTCCATGCCTAATATGTGATGAGGATCATTGGAAAAGAGAGTGTCTGTATAAAGCTGAGCTTAGAAAATTCTTCAAGAATTTAAAAACCTTGTCAGTATTCACTGATCTGTTTCCAAATCCAAGAACAAATCTGGTTGCTAGTGACAATGCTTCCCCATCCCAAGTGTTAATGTTGTCGGTTTTGGAGCAACAAAACGATGCTTTGATATCGATAAGGAATAAAGATTACGGGAATCCACAGCTGTCGGAAAACAAGGCCAGTGATCAACCTAGTAGTTCGACAACAACTTCGATCGAGGTTGTGCCACCCATCATTCCTAAACTAATAATAAATCCACCAAAGGGGGTAGTACACAAATCAAAATTTAATCCTCGTGCCAGAGCAGCACAGCATTATAATATAGTGGAGGATATGGCCCAATTTCCATCCGCTATGTCGACACTTGAAGTACTACAAAATTTCCCATCGCAAAAGCAAGCTTTATTATCAGCAATAGGTGGGATTGACCCAACGGATATGACCCTCAGTTACCAGCTCAACTAGCTTTCCTCATTCAAGTGAAAGCCCACAACAAAACTGTTCATCAAAAAATTATTGATGAGGGGGCATCTACATGTATTATGTCGATGAGTTTCTGGAAAGCTTTAGGATCTCCACCCTTGTCGTGATCTTTGACAACATTAAAATCATTTGATGGACGAACATATACCCATATGGGATTTTAAGTAACTTGCAAGTTGAATTGGGGGGGAAAATAGTAGAAATAGATGTTGAAGTAATTGACGGAAACCTCAATTACAACATCCTACTGGGAAGCCCCTGGATATATGCTATGGCAGCTACTGTGTCAACCTACTTCAGGAAGATTTCATTTCCCTTTCAAGGAGGAATTACAATCGTCGACCAACAAACATTTCTCCCCAACAGTTCACAAGTTACCGGAAGCATTCCGATGATCCATGGAAGCCCTCATTTGCTTCAAAATATCGGAGTAGGCCTACTAAAAGACCCTATATTAATGGGGACTTTTTCCCTACCACCTCCAATAAATCTGGCGGAAGTGGCAATGGTGGGAACCTGCAATATGATATCTTCTATTCAAAAGATCTCTGAAAATGATATTAACATGGATCATCTGCAGGTATTGCCTCCAAGCCCAATAGAAATCTTGTAGCAATCAATGTTTCTGGCATGGGAGGCAAACCCAAATCAACGCTCATCAAGCATTTGGATAGATAGGTCTAAGGAATATGGTACCCCTTCAGATCCTTGGTCGCAAGTACATAATACAGACGAAGGAATTGTTCAGTCAATGATGATTGACGAGGCACCATGGGAAGATTACCACCATCGCTCCCATCTTCTCAATTACAAAGAAGATACTCCAACTGACCTTAATCATCCCTCAGTTTTTGATTTTCTATCAAATACTGTAAGCACAGTGGATTCTGAGCGAAACCTGTCTAATATTGAAGAGACTATCACCATAAATATCTCGACCAAAACAGATGTTGTAGAGAATATTCATGTCGGCAAATCTTGTTCTCCTTCAGAACTGGAAATATATGATGCTCTTTTTCGCGAATTCAGAGGTGTCTTTGCTTGGTCATGTGATGAAATGCCAAGCATTGACTCGAGCATAGTTTAACATGAAATTAAGATGTATCCAGATGTCAAACTGGTATGACAACGGCTATGGTTGGTGCACCCCAAGAAAGCCACTGCCATCAAGGTAGAAGTTGAAAAACTTCTCCATGCTGGTTTATTTACCCGGTTCCTCTAACCGATTGGGTATCGAATATTGTTCCTGTAATGAAAAAACAAGGAATGATTAGAGTGTGCGTCGATTATAGGGATGTAAATCAAGCTTGTCCGAAAGACAACTACCCTACACCCTTTATTGACCAGATAATTGATGAATGTGCCGGATGTGAAATATTCTCATTTATGGATGGATTTTTTGGGTATAATCAAATAAATATCCGCCCACAGGACCAGTCAAAGACTGCATTTATTTGTCTGTGGGGCACATTTGCATATCGCAAGCTACCCTTTGGTTTAAAGAACGCAGGGGCAACATTTCATAGGGCAATGAATTATTCCTTCCATGACATCAAAAACATCGTTCAAACATATCTTGATGATCTTCTGGCTCATTCGCGAAAGCGGACCGATCATCCGCAGCATTTGAGAGCGATATTTCTACGTTGCCGACACTACAAGATACGACTCAATCCACACAAATGTGTGTTTTGCGTCAGTTCTGGTCATTTACTTGGCTTTGTAGTCTCAAAGGACAGGATTCGTCTCGACCCATGTAAGGTTGAGGCAATCATCAATTTGCCTCCACCTTCAAATTTGCTTCAGATTCAGAAACTCCAAGGGAAAGCGGACTTTCTGAAGAGGTTCATTCCAAATTACGCCGAACTTGCTAAAGGTTATACTCGTCTATTGAAAAAATAAGTACCCTTCATCTGGGATCAAGTCGTGCAAGCTTCCTTTGATGCTTTAAAGGAATCCCTGATAAAAGCATCATTAATGTACGCTCCTGATTATCAAAAAGACTTTAACATGTATCTAGCTGCAGCGGATAAACCATCGCAATGGTTTTAGTTCAAGAAGACAATGGAATTGAAAATCATATATATTATTTAAGTAGAAACTTAAATGATACAAAAAGCAAGTACTCCTATGTTGAAAAGCTAGCTCTCGCAGCTGTTCAGGCGATACAAAGATTTCGACACTATATCCTCTTTCGAAAAACTACCATTCTGTTAGATTGCAACCCCATGACTTATATATTGTCACGACAGTTGCTAGGGGGAAAATATTCAAAATGGATAGAAATTCTACAAGAGTTTGATCTGGAATTTATAAAATCCAAATCGAAGAAATCCCTAATTTTCGCAGAGCTACTATGTGATCTCCCATCGTCGTCCAACGATGTAACATCAGAAGAAGCAATCGTGGAAGAATCTTTGTTTTTGATATCTTCAAGCAATCTGTGGTATGGAGACATAATAATTTATCTCCAAACCCAAACATATAGGTCTAATAACTCCCGCTTGGAACAACGACGCATTTGATACCAAGCAAAAGACTACATGATCATCGGTGATAAACTTTACCATCGTGGTGTCGATATGTTGTCAGGAGGTGCCTCACCCATGAGGAGGCTGAAAAAGTCCTGAACGATTGCCATTCAGGCACGTGTGGGGGGCTTCAATCTGGTTATGCTACGACGCAAAATATTTTACGATCAGGATACTTCTGGCCAACAATGTTTAAATATTGCATAACCGCAGTCAGAAGTTGCCATGCATGTCAAATAATTGTCGGAAAACCAGAATACCGCCCGCACCACTGCAACTAGTAGTTTTTGGGCCATTTGCAAAATGGGGCATAGATTTCATGACATGTAACCCCACCTCGGCTGGGGGGCATGGGTATATCATATTCGCGGTAGACTATTTTACCAAATGGACCGAGGCGATGCCTACATTAAACAATAGTGGCGAAATGGCTGTCCTCTTCTTTTTCAATCATGTAGTCTCTAGATTCAGCGTTCCACAGGCCATAGTCACAGATCATGGATCACATTTTCGCAATCACATGATGGTTGAGTTGGTTGCCAAATTTGGGTTGTCCCACGATAGCTCTACTCCGTATTATCCGCAGGCTAACGGACAAGTTGAGGCGATCAACAAGGTCCTGAAGCGGATGCTGCAAAGGATGATTGGAGTCCACAAAAGGAGTTGGCACATGATCCTGTACTCAGCCTTGTGGGCATACTGGACATCGGTAAGAAATGCAACCAATTTTACACATTTTCAATTGGTGTATGGCCTGGAAGCAATCTTACCAATTCAGTGTGAAATCTCGTCCCTCAAACTCACAGTCGACCTTCTCCCCGGAACTTCTGAAGAAGAGGCTCGTTTCTTGGAACTAATCCAATTGGATGAAACCTGTCATGATGCTGCTTTGGCTAATGAAGCCCATAAGAAATGAGTCAAGGTGCAGTTTGACAAGAATGTCAAACCCCGTGTCTTCTCAGAAGGTGACTTGGTCTTACTTTACGACCAGGAATCCGACAAATTGGGAGCAGGTAAGTTCAAATCCTTATGGATGGGCCCCTATATTGTTAAATGTGTATTAGCAAAAGGAGCCTACAAGTTAGTAGATTATGATGGGATTCCATTGGCGCAACCTCGCAACGGGTTGTACCTTAAGCGTTACTATGCTTGACTCAAGATAGTAACCCCTATGCTTTTATTACGTTTTTGTTTTCGCTAAGGGTAATTTTTTTGGTTTAGTGATCCACTTTTACATTTGTTGTAGATTTCGGACCTATTGGAATCATTTGTTGGATATGCCAACAGAGCAAGTCGTAGTTCATGGAACCTATCTTCTGTGGCCTGGGCCATCTTCGATCCAAGCAGCGAGTTAGTGAGTTTCAGAGGGGTATGTATTGGTCGGTCAACAAATAATATTGATGAATACAACACGTTGATAGAACTCCTCTCTAATGCCATTACGCATGGCATACGCCGACTGGTAGTCAGGATAGACTCGCAACTTGCCATCCTACAGCTCAATGGTATCTACTCCGTACGGAATCCAACTATCTATCGCATGTTCCTAAGGGTAAAGATTTTGGAAAGTCAGTTTGATTCTATTCAATATCAGCATATTTCCAAAAACTTAAACACATTAACAGACTCATTGGAAAATTATGTGTTAGATAGACATTTGTAACATTTATAAAAGAAGCATTTCATCAAATATTTGCATCAAGATCACGTAACTCAACCGAAATAAAGCTCCGAAAATAAAAAATATATATAATTGTTTATGGTTCATACATAATGTTCTGTAACCAGGACAAAATCGGTCAAATGACCCAAAACTCAAAATGCTATGGGGCACCCTAGTCTAATGATGCTGGTGATAACAGGTCACCGCCTGTGCAATCATGTGTAAAAGCCTAGTCCATCGACTCGGCATGCCAATAGTATGTCGTTGCAACCTCAGGGGCAACTCATTAGTCCTCACATCTGGAATACCAAGAGTGAGGCCCTCGACCTGATCCTGCAATGCTGAAAGAGTCTCGGCCACATCAAGGTCGCGAAGGATAGCTCTCCCCACAGCCTCTCCTGTTGGAGCGGCAGCTGGTACTCTCAGATGTACTACTAGCCAAACTGGTCCAACATCTACATGAGCACATGAGTTTTGATTAGTCCTGATAGAAAAAGTACAAGAACATTATAAGAAGAAACAATGAACAGAGATATGGTCGGAGAATTTACCGATAACACCCCACTGCTCACCAGCCGGCAACACCAAATCCGGGTCACCCCGGAAATCCATACCAGCATATGGATACTCGGAAAAAACCATCTCCTGACGGTTGAACCACTCGAAAAACGTATCAGAAAAGGAAACCTGGGACCGACCAGCATGTCAGGCCATAAGGTCGACCCATCTCTCCATCCGTGGCTCAGGCGGTGGAGGCAAAAGAGGTCAAAATAGAACCATAACCGAAGTTCTTAAATTTTCTGTTCTTTACCTTGGTCCGTTTTTCTTTCATCACAGGGAGTACTGCATCACACCAGTTGAACACCTTTGGTTCAAGGCATTCTAAGGCGTACTGCATAAAGGACCTGTTAGCTACGTGAGGAGCCGCACTACTAGCTAGTCTAGTAAAAGTGAACGAAATGGTCCTCAAGGCCCGGTCATTGATGTCTCGGATGTTGATCTTGCCATCCTACTTGGCTAAGATCCCTCTCTACAATACCGGCGAATATAATTTCTCACGGATTCGCCCCCACGGGCGGAACCTGATAATGAAAGATTGGCACCACGCCTCGATAAACCGGTCAAGAAATAGATGTCTATAACAGTCAAGGGGATAGATTTGCCTCTGATCTGAAACACCTGGTTGGTAGGATCCCATGCATCGAGAAGATATTGCGACAAGTTGATTTGTTTCCTCATGCTAGAGATGCGGAAAAACTTGAACAGGCCGCAGTTCCGCAGTGCAGTTACTGTAACTGGATCATGTAGAGCAAGCATGTCCTCTTCTTCATGCTCGTGTTCTCGCCATGTAACAACCATTTTGCTCCGATAAATCTCTGCAAAACAAGCAAGAGAAGAGTCAAGATTCTGATTTGGCAAAAAATAAGCAAAAATTCCATGAGCAAACAGTGCAAAAACTTCCCTTCTTGCGCCCATTGCACCCCAGTAGTGTACTGGGTGGGATACATCCTTACTGGCTAGTAGCCAAGCTGGGATGCATCACACCTTTTGATATAGAAAGGGTGTGATGGAGCCAGGGTGAATTTTTCAAACCCCAGAGGCTTAGAAAAACAAAGATACATGCACAGAATTCAAAAAGGAAGGAATGCAGCTGAAGAGCTCAGGTTTAGCTCCTACCTGGTCCAGAAGGCACCGAAAATTGTCCGCCGAATCTCCCGAAATTAGCCTGTAAAAGTCAAGGGGGAAAAGCACCTCCAGAGCTCCAACAAGCTAAGTTCAAATGAAATGGTAAAATGAGGGGCAGTACGACCTTTGAAGGGAAAAAGTGATTAACGGTGAAATTAAATCAATGACCATTATCACAAGTAGTTTTTAAAAGGAATTCAAGCTCGTTAAAAAATAAACATAAGCAATGAGCAAACGTTCCCCTAGAGTTTAAGCTCATTAAAAAATAAACCAATCTCCGGTAAATAACCATTGTGAATGCATTATCATCAGATTTTGAGCCTTGGTCGTGTTCTCATCATCACCTCCACTCTGTTTTAGCCGATCATTCACCTCCATTTGATTGTTTACCCATTTTGAGGAGCAGATGTGAAGAGTGATCCTGTTAGCCATCCTTGTGACACTGCCATGATTGGGAAATTCCAAACCTTACCTGGAATTAGCGGCTACCCGAAATGATCACTCGTTCCTCAAAAAACGAGTCTCCTTTAAGCTCTTTTCAACTGACTCGTAAAATATGAAAATATTTCCGAGCGATTGGCCTCTCCAGCTCGTTAAAGTGACCGGAAGTACTATCCCTCCTCTAGATTTTAATCTTTTTGGACTCTAGGGATTATTACACAAAAAGATCGAGCGCTTGTCTTGTTCAGCTCGTTAAAATTACCGAAAATTCATCCCTTTTGTATTATTGTATACTTTTCTGACTTAAGGGATTATATGACGAAAAAGGATCATTGGAGTTTCCTTTACGTCCCTTTTCAAACTCTCTAAAATTGAAAAGGACTGAGTTATCTTTGTAGTTAAACTTGTTAAAACCGAATAGCGAAAAACTTGTCCATACAAACAAGAACAAGTTTCACTGTCACTAGGCTCGTTAAAATATAGCGACGGGTTTGCCCGAAGGGAAAATTATAGAACAAGCATATGTTATCCTCCTCAAGCTTGAAAAAAATAAAGAGGTACTGGTCAGCAATGACTGGGGAAAAATTGGGAAGAAAACTTGAAGAAACTTTAGTAGCAAGTCGCTCTTGAACATGACACTTTCACTCCACGTCTGAGTCGAGCTGGGTTGTTCCGTTCACTAGTCATATCACCATTGGTCCATCACACCATCCACATTTGGGGTTAACGCTACCAATCCATCATGTCAGTGTCACCGGTATGTTCAAGAGAAGTTGCTCAAAGAATTCACCTCTGTCTCATCCGCTGCAATACATTCACACTCCATTCTTTCATGACCGCCACCCTGAACTCTGTATCATGAGATCATTTTCACCTCCAAAATCATTTGCTCCATTCTGTGTCGTAGATGTGGGATTCATTAAGGTCCTCCTACGGTGGGTCTCTTCTTGTCGACATCAGCTCATTATCTAAGAAGTTGACTTAGGGACAACCCTTTCAGTACTTTGAAGCTTGCATGCCCCAATGGCATATGGCAAGTTTCTCACTTCCAGTGATAGGTCCACGTCAATGGCCTTCGACCGAAAGATTTTTGCGTGGTTTTTTATGCCAAGTCCCTTATTCACACCATGTGAATTATATTGTAGTACCTTGAGGGTCATCATCATTATCGGTGATTCCTCTCGTGCCTATTAACAACTTACATCATTGGCTGGTAATCAGGCAATGTCTTTCCATGTTCGACTCCAGAACATCTTTCACATGGATCAACTTGTACTCTGAGTGAAAATTGAACGAGTTTGAAGACCCCGGATCTAGTTTCATCCATCCGGGCTGCGATATATTCAGGAAAATAAAGACATCAAATGTACATTTTTTCTGCACAGATGATAATCCGAATCAAAGGATGATGGCTCTATCAGAATCATCAGTCTCCCGCACAAACGGTTATCTGTCTTATGTACATGAAAATGAATTTATAAAGATGAGCATGGGAATGCCCGACTCAGCTAGATCATGAAAAATATTATGAAGATAATGTATTGTATTGTATCTTATTACAGGTCGCTTCCCAGCTCGAAAAAACTTCAGATCCTCACAATAAAGCATTTCACCCGACATCAAAAGATTAACGACCTCATGCTTTAGGGGGCAACTGTTATAGACATTTTTGGGCACTACAACCCCAATCAAACATGTCCATAAACCAAGGGCTCATAAGTCCCTAAAAGTGTTGTTCCATCCCCTAAAAGAACAAGGTAAACTGATTACATCATCTCCCAGAAGTTCTCCATGAAAAACCACTCAGAATTGGTCAAAAGTGGACCATCTCACTTGCTCCATGGTAAAAGTGCAATGCATCCCACCTAATGCACACGGGAGGTGTGATGCATACTGAAAAGCCCTTCTATGGGGTGCGATGGGCGAGAGTGGACAAATGGCAGAGACAGTTTGCGAGGTGGATGATCATGGAATCTTCCAGAAACTTCTCCTGTGACACTTGCATCTCTGAATTCACCCAGGGATGAGTAAGAGATCATCAATCTCCAAGTGGAATCAAGAAATATTAGAGAGAGGACACTAATCAAATCCTAGAAGCTGACTCACCCCCCTGCAATCATCTATATATGGATCCCGCATCCTAGAGATCCAGAGGCTGGAATTCTGTATCTTGTAAAGAAGTGATGTTGGTTTCTTGTTGGAACATCATAGTGTTGGGTTATCTAAGCTTTTCATGAGGTGAAAGAAGGGTTTTCATGCTAGAGGATGACACTGGGTCAGAACAATTGGTTGTAATCCTCTTTTCTATTCTTGATTATTAATAAAGCTATTCAAGTTTTCCTCTACATTCTTGTATGTTTGATGATATATGCATTTGTGTGGTCAATATATATCTGGTCCTATATTGTTTATGGTTGTAGATCTCTGTTATTCGATAGTATTATGCTACTTTGATTCCACAGGTGCTCTTTGAAGCTGGGTAGATGAAGGAGAAGTGACAAGGATCTGTCAAAAAGGAGAGGAATCAAGAAAGGAACCAAGTGCAAGACTGAGGTTGGTGTCCTTCATTCCACTCTTATCTACTTCTCATAAAGGAAAACAAAAGTGGTTTTAGTTTGTTTGTTTCTAAGATAGCTACCAGTCTTAGTGGGACTAGCAGATCCGAGTGGACACTATATTTCCCAATAACATTGGTGCTTACAGACCTAATATGATAGCGATCGTTGCCGGATCCACCATTAGGCCTTGCCTACAAACTACGTGATCCAGCAAGTTCCTGAAAGGAACAAGGAACGTACACTTCTTTAGATTGAGTGCAATATGGGGTTAATGTCAGGTATCCAGCATTGATCCTAAGCTCTCAGTATGTTTCTTAACCAGGCCAAAGACAATCCAATCATCAAGATAGACTTCCAATAATTTATGTATAAATTCCTTGAATGCAACTACCACAATGTGAGAAAATATTGTCAGTGTGTTCTTCAGCCCAAATGGCATCACTGTATACTGAAAGAAACCCAATTCCATAACAAACATTTTCTTGCTTAAATCCTCCGATGCGATCTTGATCTAATGGTATCCAGAGAACCCATCCGTAAAGGAATACGCTTCCTGCCCGCCCACATTTTCTAAGACTTCATCGGTAAAAGGTGTGGGAAATGGATCGTTAACACAAGCATCATTGAGTTTTCATAGATCCACACAGATGCAGATCTCACCCTTCTGTTTCTTCTCCTATACCACCATCGGACTTACCCAATTGTACTCCTCGACTGGTTCAATGATCTCGGCTGTCGGGATCTTGTCTAGTTCTTCTCGTACTTTTGTTTTATATTTTGGATTCAATAGTTAAGGTTGCTACTATACAGGTTTCGTATTAAGCTTCAAAGTTATCTTCATCATTCCTAGTTCGCCTCGAATCCCTTTCAGCTCCATAATCTTGGTAGGGAAGAGGTCTCGATACTCCCGGAGCAGCTCGACGACCTTTTCCACTGTAGCATCATCCCAGTAATCTCCAAGCGTAGCATACTTCGGCTTTTCCTTTGTTCTGATATTCACTTGCTTCGTTTTTAATGGCGCTTCGACGTCTGGATCTTCTATTTTGGGGTCGTGCACTTCTCGACTTCCTTCAGATTCTAGTATATTGATGTCGCATGGATCATCTTCGTCACCTTCTGCTTTTACATTGTAACATTCCAGGGCCTAGCTTAGCTGTCACGACCAGTCTGGTTGCACAAGTTCTTCTGGTTCTAGCGGCATCATGAAAATTGTAGTCTTTACTAGCTTTAGTGTGTCGTCCACTGTATCCGTCCATTGATCTTCAAAAATAAATGTTGAGAGAAACCTTTTGCACAAGATGCCCCACTCCCCTGTGCCATGTCGGAGCTCTGTTTCAGTATACCAATTCCTTGGGATGACATCCAATGTATGGTAAAATAGGTGCACCCATTCTAGTTGCAGCTCCTCGCCATAGGCTTTGGTCCATTTGCTCAGGTGTATGTGCAGATTCTCTCGTACATCATATTTCTCCGTTAGTTGGAGCACAGGCTTCCCAAATCATATCTACATCATGTGCTTACATCTTTGCCAATCTGTGAAGGTTCCTTCATGTGTACCCCACCATCGCACCGGTGTCACGCGCAATGCCCATTTGAGCACATCAAATTGTTGGTATTCTGGTACTGCACTCTCAAACTTCTCTAGGAATTCATTTACTATTGTGAGCCCGTCATACACCGGCAGCTCGCAGTCCTGAGCTTTAACGCAGTACACGGATTTTGTCAGCATATTGCAGTTTAAAGTAGTTGCCCTGTTCATTCTGTTCTGCCATTGCTTGTCTTCTTCCTCTGACTCATCGGTGTATGGTTCCGCGTAACCCTATGAAATTCTCCGTTCCTCCATTGCCTTACCCTTTATTGGCCTTTGTGCAGCAATTTGGTAGATGTAATCCAATGCTTCATCCTTCTCATCATCACGCACAGGTTCCGTGTAGCGAGGTCCCTCGGTTGGATCTAGCGGAACAACTATGCGGCGCAAATTTTTCTCAAATATCATCTTCCTCGTCTTGAGGTTAATAATCCTATTCATGTCGGTGGCCCAGTCTATTTCCAACAATGCGAGGTACAAGCTTTTTTCGTCTACTATCTCAATAAATTCAAAGTCCATTCTAGTGCTCACACCATCCAGGTCTACGATGATTCCTTGCAGCCTGCCCATGGGCAAGATCTTCTACTAATTTTCCATCCATAATTGGATTGGAGACCATTGGAGTGGGGGCTTGCCGATACGCTCCCACATCTGCTTAGGCAAGACTTTTACATCTGAGCCGAGGTCCAAAATGACTTGATCCATCTCATAGTAATTAATCCACGCTGGTAATCACATTTCTTGTCCAGTTCGCGATGTATGGCTCCCCATTCGTCGGACTATGCGAGGTTCTCCCCACCTTGCGTATCTGTTAATTACCTCCTATAGTCCTTTCACTGCCCTATTATCGCGAAGTAACTTCATGCAGGTTTCTAAAAAAATTGTCAACATCGAGGGATCTTTGTACGGCTCAGACTGATCCCCTTCTAAGGTTGCATTTCCCCTTAGTACCATATTTACTTTAGATTCTTCATCGCACGTTTCGGCCCTTATCATCTGCACATTCTGTGTCGTCGTAGGAGGTGTTGTTTTTTTCACGAATCTATGCTAGCGGCGTAGGGAAATCTAGCAGTTCATGATCGAATTTCTCACAATAGGGACATGATATTCGAGTTGGATTTGTGCAATCCCGCGGGTAATGTCATGGTCCTCCACAATTGTAACAAATTAGTTGTCCTTTACCCCCTTCTAGTCCCATTCCACCCCGTCCTCAACCTCGTCCTTGGAATCCACTGTGTGCAAACGTTGAACTTGGGTTTTGACCTTGCCCCTCAATCTGCATTCGATAGGAAGATTCCTAATCTACCAACATCAGGCAATCCCTTTCCTCATGACCACAGATCTACAAAAGTTGAAAAAGAGTTGTTGGGGGGTCTGATTATATTTCGGCAACAGGTGGAAATTATCCGTTTTGTGTTTTCCTCCTACTTGATAGATTGCACACTAGAGCGGGGCGATCACATCCGACCCTACCTGTGCCTCTCGTCGCAACGGTGCTAGTCCCCCCATGACCACAAGATTCATCATGGCTGGACAATGGTCTTTATCATGTCCCTGGCTCCTACACTTGATGCACCAAACTTCTTCCTAAACTTCCAGCGCTTAACTTCTGTATTTCCAAACACAAATTTTGGACTTGTGCTTGGATTTGCTAAACTCCCAACCCTGGGTCCTGTACCGGGGTTTCGTGCAGTCGCATTGCTACCTCCAACGCTTCTACTTGGGTTGAGATCTTCTGTTGTGACAAAGCCTATTTCAAATATGGCATTAGTGATGCGATGAACCAAGCGAGGTGTTGTGCATCCGTCGGGGTCTTGTTGACCTCACGAATAGTGATTTTTATCCTTTGATCCAGATCCCACGGGGTCTCACCAGGCATCATTATGATCTCTTTGAATCCCACGACCGACTATGATTCTAATTTTAGCCAGCTGAACTCCTTTTTCAATTCCGTGTGGATGTTCGCTATCCCTGCCGTTGGGTTGATGCCTGAATACTTCACATACCATGTTAGCGCTCGGTCTTGCAGTGTGCTGACTAAGACGACTTTCTTGATATTATCATCGGTGATCTGTTGCGCGTTCCATACTGAATTCAATACAAACCAAAACGTTTCTGAATCTTCACTACCTACCCCTTTGAATAATAGTAACTGGATGGCGCTCGCCATTACTGTCGTCCCGATCTTTCGTTGCTCTTTTCTCTAGCGTCCTCGCCTTTCACACCAGAAACCCCTTAGGCAGATCCCAGTCCTGGCAACGGAACCATTTGTTGGCTTATATGGGCTTGACCCAGGTTCAAAAGAATTATTTAGCCAAACAAATCCCGCAACTACCGACCCTTTCGGCAATAGCCCGCAAAGCGTGGACTGAGGTCTCACCCGAGGTAGCAGGGGAGGGTGCTGGAACCAGGCTTTTGCACCTTGGGGATGCCTTGGATGTGGGTTAAGGCTCTCGTTCTATTCTGCAGCACGGAATACCCTTATCGCGCTTATTACAGATTGAATCACTTATTACTAGTTTGATCTAGTTAAAACGGTCTTTAATCAAACATTTATTACTTTTGGTTACTTCACGCATCAATATTAACCCAATTCACATGTATTCAACCGTAGAAAATGCAGAAATCATAATAGTTCAATTATCATAAAAGAGTAAAGTCACAATCAACACAGAATTCAAAATAAACTTATCTTTATTATCAATCTTCAATAATACATCCAGATCCACCCTGTGCACTTAGCTGCAGGGGTTCGCGCACATAGCTGCGGACTTTCCAAGCCTCTGCGCACATAGCTACAGAGCCTCTACCTTCTACCCTACTCCCTCGACTCAGAATTATAGACGCTTTCAAGCTATTCCCTTTAAGGACCCATTACATTCCATGTTTTTAAAAGAACTCATTTCCCTCATAGAGCCCTGCTCTATTTATACTTTCCCTTGGTCCGCGATCCCTCCGCAGGCCGACTCTATTACTATTTCTTTACATTATTTTTTGGCAGACTACCCTTTGACTCATCCTATTATAGTTCGCACTTCGCGCTTTCCGCGGAGTCTTTTACCCTAATATTACCCACAATTCTGGGCTTCGCACCCCATACTCGTTCCACGGGGCTTGCACTACCCAATAGGATAGGAGGTTAATTGATCCATAGCCTATCCAAATTGGAGCTCATATGATGAGATAAGAGATCGGATCCTTCTAGAATGATCTAGAATCAAGGAATATTCCCAAAACTATATGCAAATTTCGCTCATTCTCGCCCAGCGCAGCTGTAAGTGGGCCTAAGTGCACTGAAGTGCAAACCTGAATGGGCCTACCTGCAATGCATTGCATTTACCCCTAACCAAGGCTGCGTTGGTGTCCCAAGGAGGCATTTTAGCAAGGCTTCAGGCTAGGAACCTTTCATGGATGGAAGCATTCAAGGAGATGACTTGTCTAGGGTATGTAGCAATTGAATTAGGGTTTTATGAACCATAATTGTACTAATCTGAATTTCGGGAGTGATGTGCCCAAATAGACCTATAAAAATTCCCCCCTAAAGCATGAAGTCAAAAATGATAATGTCGAGTGATATGCTTTATGATGTGTTGAGGAGGATCTGAAGCAGATGGTGACCTGCATCAATTACAATACAAAATATCATGATATCTTGAATTTTTTCATGAATTGTTGAGGGAAGGCATACCTATACTCAGCATATAAAATTTTCATTACATGTACATAAATTAGATAGTCATCTACAGATATAGGCCCTTGATAGGATGACCATCTGTGTAAATCCATTGTACAAATGATTTAGTACTCTCCTAAAATCGAAGCCCAGATTGATGAAACTAGATCTGGGGTATTCTATATCATCCAATCGTTCACTCGAGTACGATTCTAACCATGTGAAAATGTGATCTAAGGTCGAACATGGGAAGACACCTTTTGGTTACCAGCCAATGATGTAAGTTGTTAACAGACACGAGAGAAATCACCGATAATGATAATGATCCTTAAGGTACTACAGTACATTCTACATGGTGTGAATAGATGTTTTGATGTCAAACACCATACAAAGTCTTTCGGGTGAAGGCCAGTGATGTCAACCTATCATTGGAAGTGAGAAACTTGCAATTGATGTATGCAAGCCCCAAGGTACTGGAATGGTGTTTCTAAGTCAACTTCCTAGATAATGTGCTGATGTCGACAAGAAGTGACTCATCATAGGAGGGCCTTGATGTATCCCCCATCAATGACACAAAATGAGTGTAATGATTTTAAAGACAGAATTTGACTGATGACACAAGGTTCAGGAATGGTAGTCATGAAAATGAAGGTTTATGGGTATTGAAAAGGATGAAAATTACTAAGTGACTTCTCTTGAACATGTCGGCAACACTAAATGAATTGGCAGCATTGACCCAAAATCGAAGTGATGGATGGTGTGATAGACCATAGGTATGATACCATCAAGCAGATAACCCAATACAAATAGTCACAGAGATGAAGTGAAAGTGTCATGTTCAAAAGCGACTTGCTACCATAAAGTGATTTATCCCTTTTCCCATTTTCTCAAGACATTGCTAACCAGTACCTCTTTATTTTTTAACAAGCTTGAGGAGGATAACATATGCTTGTAGTATAATTCCACCCTTTGGGTGAATCCATCGCTATGTGATGTTTTAACGAGCCTAGAGAAGGCGAAACTTTTTCTTGTCATGATGGAAAAGTTTGTCGCTATTTGATGTTCTAACGAGTTTAACGACAATGAGAACTCGGTCCTTTTCATGTTTAGAGAGTTTGAAAATAGACAAAAATAAAACTCCACAAGGCCTTTTTTGTAAATTTGTCTCTCAAGTCTAAAAAAGCATAAAATAATACAAGAGAGAACCTATTGACCATGTTCGATCATTGTATTCCTTTTTCGTAAGTAATCTATCTCAGTCCGGAAAAGGGTTAAACTTATATTGAGTAGATGTTGTTTCCAGTTCATGTACGAGTTGAAAAGGACAAGTTCCCAACAATATTTTCGTGTTTAAAGAGTTGGAAAAGTGCTTGAAAGTAGACCCCCCGTTTTTATTTTCTTTTAACAAATCAAAAAGTAAAATACTCTGCGATCTTTTCATTTTTTACAAGTTAGAAAAGAGCTTAAAGAGGACTCCACTTAGAGGAACGAGTGGTGTCTAGGATAGTAATTGGTTCCAATGATGTTGGAACTTCTCAAAACATGTTGATTTATGTGAAGAGGCTGGCTAATAATACCACTCATTGCAATTGTTCCTCAATAAGGGTAAAACAACCAAGTGAAAGCGTATGATCGGCCAAGCAGATAGTGATGATGTAAGGAGAAAAACCAAGGCTCATCTGATGGAAGAGACTGGTAGAATGGAAATCACGAGGGTTAAAACAGATATGAGTTCATTTTTACACAAGCTTGAACCATAGGGAACTATTCTTGGATTTAGTTTCATGTTTACACAAGCTTGAAATGAAAAAAAACTATGCTTGGATTTAGTTTCATTTTTACACAAAGATTGAAACAAAAAACTATGCTTGAATTCAGTTTCATTTTTACACAAGATTGAAATGAAAAAAAATATGCTTGAGATTGGTTTACATTGCCCCCAACATGATGAATCGAATCTAGGTGCATGCCCCCCAAGCTTCATTACATTCACCTAAGTAGACTACTCGTGGCTATTAGGTGGATGGATTGAAGGTTCATTTACGAGATCAAGTGAAAGACTCGACTGGGATTTTACGATATCTAATCAAAGACTCGAATTGGAACTTTGCTCCAGGGGATCTTGTTTCATTTTTTAATGAGTTTGACACAAGACAAGGAACTCTACTCAGATTCCTTGTTTTATTTTTTAATGAGCTTGACACAAGACAAGGAACTATGCTCTGGGACCTGTTTCATTTTTTAATGAGTTTGACACAATAAAAGAACTATCCTCATATTCCTTGTTTCATTTTTTAATGAGCTTGACACAAGACAAGGAACTCTGCTCATAGCCTTTGTTTTCATTTTTTAATGAGGTTGACACAAGACCAAGAACTATCCTCATATTCCTTGTTCACAACCCATAAGAGCTCATGACTTCCAAGTGCTTCTCATCAGATGGGAGAACAATGCTTTGGAAGGGATACATAGAAAGGAATCCATTAGAGAGATATGGTTCCAATTCCCCCAGTACATAATGCACAACATCACGACATTGATCGTCAGTTGATTTAGGCATGGAACAGGTTGCCACATAACTGACCCGTGGTGGGGAAGATACCATTGGGACAAAAGGACCATTTAGGGAAAATGGTTGACCGGAAGCCATATTTGGACCAGGAATTGAAAGCTGGTCAACGGTGACAATTTTTTCTTCATGCAAGAAACACATTACCCGAAAGAGTGTTGAAACAATAGCTCCCATGTCGTAAACATAGTCACGCCCAAGAAGTAAATTGTATTCTAAAGGGCCTGGGACTACCATCACATTGAGATAAACATTTTTTCCTCCCAAAGTAATAGGAAACTGAGGAAGGATCCCTAATGGTTGACTGGTTGCTCTATTAAAAACCAACAAATTATGGGTAACATGCACAAGTGGCAGTGAACCGAGAGCTTGCCAAGCAGCGGAGGAAAGGATACTCATAGATGCACCTTCATCTATAATAGTGCTAGATACAATCATATTATAAACATGTACCATGATCTAGAAAGGCACATAAGAAGGAAGATGACATCCTGCCAGTCGATTCCAATCAAAGGAAGTGACCAAAATACTTGGAGGGGGTACCGTAAGAACGAGAGAATTACCCCGTTGAGTTATGAGAACGGGAGGATTTTCCTCCAGTCTTAATGGAATCGGAGGATTGCCTCAAAGCTCATTGGAATCTAAAGAAACAAAAAGAACCTTAGTGGTATAATACTCACTCTCTATAGGAAAGGTACGATTAACTGAAGGTGAAATCAGGTCGACTGATTGGTCAAGTATAGACTCATTGGATTCACATTTAGAGAAAGTGGGTTTGATCGACGGTTGATTTGGGTCAGTTACTTCATCAACTAGTGAAGGATTAAGGGAGAGTCTCCTGTAACTAGATGGAAGTTGTTGCGAAGAAGTAGGATTGTTATCCAACACTTTTGGGCTTCATCCATATAGGGACAAAGGTGAATGGGATGATTCCCTTCACATAACCTACAGGGAAACATAAGTTTACCCTTCGTTCCATGAACTTTACTACCACTAGTTGATGGTGTGTCACCAGCATGATCTCCAGAAGTTGATGACACAGGATGATGTGAACGAGAAGACCATTCTTCTAAGGCCTGAGGAATACTATAACAATTTTGAAGAATATGGTCTCTCGTGCAAAGTTTTCAAGGATATTGAAGTTTGTGAGGCTTATCAGACGATTTCTCATCAGAAGTTGCATTCGAAGCAATGGTTGCTTGGTTGCCCCCCTGTTGAATTTTCTTCTTCTTCTTCTTCTTCCCTTTCTTCTTCTTCTTATCCACCTGGTTACTAGTGTCAATACTTTCACCAGGCGAAGAGGAAGAAGGGGAGGAAGAAACAACTGATGAAGAAGGTAAAGGGTCAACTTTAGGATCAACTGGAGGTTGATTTTGTCCAGGTGGAGGAGTACTCGATTGTAGAGAAATCACGACATTTTGAACCAAGGAGGTTGAAAACAACCATACTGGAAAGCCAATGGTAAATCCCGAAAGGGATAATGTAGCCATATATGGAGCACCAATATTTCTGAAAGGAGGAAAAGGACTAGGATTCCCATCAAAAGGAATTCCTTGATCAGTGGACTTTGGAGTTGTTTCCATATGTCTCAACCTAAGATCAACTAAGGAGTGACGTGGAGGATGTTATCCATAGTCAATTAATTTTATTTTAATAAAAATAACATAACAAAACAAAAGAGGGATAATCTAGGGAAAAGGATTACCAAGTAATTGTGAACTACAATATACTGCCTCAATAAACCAAGGACTTAACATACGTGTAGGAAATCTCCCTGAATGTTGTTTTTGGTGTATCACAGTGTACAAGGTGGCCGACTCAGTTACCTAAGGATGGATAAAAACCTAATGTAGTCCTCCCATATAAACCCAAAAGTACGTGGAGGCCCAATCCGTGTTAGCGTTGTCTAATGCAAAACCGCACAGTGAAAGCATTCCTTTATACTTTTCATACTATAACACCGCCTGATATACCCGAAAGTACATGTACGAGCTACAATATACTTATGTACTTGGAATGAGATATCACACTCAGAATGTATCACAGACCATTAGCAACAGCTACTATGTTTAACGATGCTGGAACACATCTCTAGCCTAGACCTCTAAATGTTATGCGTTAAGTTACAATGCTCCATTAGGTTAATTGAGATAAAGTTTAGTTAATATTGTTTCTGAAACTCCTAGAATGCAACTAAACTTAGAAACATTATTTTCATTTGATTTAAACAATTAAAAGCGTAACTAGTAAGGGATAGAGAAATCAAATCTTTGACAAAGAGCAAAGGGCAAACCTAATGCAATTTCCCTAGCTATTCTTATCAAGCATTCACAAAATACAATATGCACAATGCAAGTTTTTCTTTTTAGTCCCTTTAATGTTTATATTAACAAAAGGAACTAGATGCACAAACAATCAATCAATGCTTTTCACAAGAAACAAAGACTTTACCACAGTTTATTTTTTCAAAGAAATGAAGACTTTGCGACAACTCTTTTTCAGAAAAGTAAAGACTAATCAATGTAAGCTAACTTTGACAATGAATTGATAATGATAAAGAAATATCTTAAGAAACACTAAACAATCAAGGTCAAAGTAGGGGTAGGAAAGGAAATGAAAACTGATTTCAAAGGCATAAAAAACTTTGATCTTTCAGTAAACAACATCAGAAGCAACTTTGGAAAAATCAAGCAAAAGATGGTCTTTTTAGCTTGAGAGGGACCAGCGTGGGTCTGAGTGGGGGACAGTGTGTTGCATAGCACTGTCTCTGAGCCAAGGGTGCACTATCCCCTGACCAAGGGTGCATTGGTACCAAAACATTCCTAGAATAGGCATTCTAGTGAAAATTTCAACCAAAAAAGCTTCAAAATGGCTGAAAAGAGATCAATGAAGTCAAGTAAAGTTTACTAGGATGCAATATGATAAGGATAAACTCCCAAGAACGATGTTCGATTCCAAATGGAGTCACCAATTTGTTATATCGAATTATTATCTATGGATAAACACATTTCCCTAAGTGGGTAGCTACACCTAGAACAACATAAAGAAAGAAGTTTAACCCTTTCCTATAGTAGATAGATGAGATGAAGCAAATTAATTGTATTATTTTACTTCCTTGATCTCCTTTGAATTGCTCATGTCACTCCCACTTGAACTGAATCCGCTCAATTGGTACCTGTGTCAACAGAAACAGAAAAAACAATGATCAAAGCATACATGATCTATCTACTATAAACCAATGGAATCAACAACATTGAAACACATAATCATCATATATATGAACAAGAATAAGAGAAAAGGGATAAACAACTTTATTAATGTAGAAGGAAGAGTTTCACCCATTACGATTTGATCTCATGCCACTCATCTAGCTTCAACCCAACCCTCATCACACCAAAAGCACACCAATCCAACAGCATAACATTGCTTGACATGAACTCAAATCTCAAACCAACAGAATTTCTCTACAATCCTCAATTTATAGCCCCTTGATCACTATGATGAGTGCTCAATTTATAGGGAAATGGAGGTGGTTTTGTCATAAATGAGGGTATTGAATGACTTTCTAGAATTGGAGTTAGTTTCCATGGAGTAAGGGATGAGAGGATAGGAGGTTAATTGATCCATAGCCTATCCAAATTCGAGCTCATAGGATGAGATAAGATATGGGATCCTTCTAGAATGATCTAGAATTGAGGAATCTTCCTAGAACCCTATGCAAATTTTGCTCATTCTCACCCAGCGCAGGTGTGAGTGGGCCTAAGTGCACTGAAGTGCAGGCCTGAATGAGCCTACCTGCAATGCAGTGCAGTTACCCCTAACCAAGGTTGCACCGGTGTCCCAAGGAGGAATTTTAGCAATTTTTCAGTCTAGGAAACTTTCATGGATGGAAGAATTCAATGAGATGACTTGTCTATGGCATGTAGCAACTAAATTAGGGTTTGATGAGCCCTAATTGTATTGATTTTCGGGAGTGATGTGCCCAAATAGACCTGTAACAAGATAGAAATGTCTTGTGATGGATTTAAGAGTTTGTTCAATGTAGTTTAGGGTCTGAAAAGTTTATAAATTCATAATGAGCATGTATTACCATGAATTCATTAATCTAGAAGAAGAAATACACAGACATGATTCTCCACATAAACAGAGATTTGAATATAAAGAATTATTCCTATATAACTGTAAGGAAAATCACTAAGGAAATAAAATCATGTTAAGAGAGATGGATTCATTCATAAGAAATTGATATAGAAATAAAACAACATCACAAACTCACTGCACATGTATTCCTAAAAAATAGTTGCAACTGCTCCTTGATTAACTGTGTGAAAGCATAAGATACAAGTCCTCTCCTCTGAAGTCCAACCCTTCTCTCTGAATGAGAAATGATACATATAGACTCAAACAAACAACTTCCCCACCTTCAGGGGTGTTGCGCAATTTATTGGACTTAAATTGCTCATAAATTATCGACCAGGGAAACTCGTAAGCTTGTGATGATGCCAGCACAATATATGCAGGAGTAGGCAACTAACCTATGTCTAACTTAATTATTTACGATTCAATATAATATGCAAGGGAAGAGGCTCCTAACTAAGGAGGTCCTGGTTGTCCTTCCCTACAGTATCATAGAGAAATCATTCATAAACCAGAAACTTGAAATAAAGACAAGAGAATGAACTTAATTGTTGTTTAGATTCAAGTAGAGAGAGACTAACTTAGTCTCTTGATCGTCCTCTCATGTACTAGTCCAAACTAAACTAAGATTCATTCACAAGCATAAGAAATGAAATGACTTGAAACATAAACACAAAAGAATGAATTTCAATTATCATACAAATCAAATAGAGAGAGAGAGAGAGTCTAACTTAGACCCTTGGTTGTTCTCTCACATGCTGATAAGATTTTAATTCAAAACTCATTCACCAATCAAATCCTTAAACATCTAAACAATGAAATGAAAAAAGATCTAATATGAAATAACACATTTCTCTCATCCTTTTAGAGTGAGCTCAATTCTCTTAAGAACAAGACAAATTATTCCATATACTACATTAAGAAAACTTATATCTAAAAACTACATAATGGAAATAAAACTACATAATGGAAATGTATGAAAAATGAAGCTTTATTCTATGCCATCATAAGTTGGATACAATGCTCCAAGAGTCCTCTCTTTGGAATGGAGGAGGTGCTCCTATTTATACAAAAACTAAGATAACAACCTCATAAATGATGATCCATTAATCTCTCCTTTAGTTCCATACATTTCTCAACCATCTAGACACATAACCCTATCCTCCATGATTTCCTCCATGAGGTCCATGATATTCTCCATGATCTTTTCCATGAGGTTTATCTTATCAAATTCGAATTTGATCATTCAAGGCCACATAAAGGTGTCTTGGAAGCTTCCTTGCAACCTACACATGTCACCAAAACAACCCACTTTCCATATATAAAGTAAAATATATTATTTTCTAATATTTAATCAAGAATTTCTCTCAAAAATGCTTAAAAATAAACAATATTTGGAAAATATGAATGAGACCCATTAATGGTGAATAGTAGGAAAAATGGAGTGACAAGGTGATGAATAGTGAGCGAAATAATGGAAGCATAGGTGAAAAATGTATGGTAATGAGTGCCATTTTTGGAGCCCAACATACTCCCCAACTGAAGTTCTTGCATGTCCTCATGCAAGCTACTACAATGACTTATTTGATTTGATTCTTAAATGAGCTTCCTTTTAACTTTGCACATCTTTGGATAACTTTTATTTGTTTGCAAAGCATTGACATATTTTAATGATTGGTTCTTGTGTTACAATCATTATTTACCTTGATCTCTTTTTAATGATTGGTTCTTGTGTTTACAATCATTATTTACTTTGTTGAGATCAATCATATGCTCATCATTTTGTAGTAGTTTTTATTGTGAGAAGACTATGTGGGTTAAGATGTAATATGAATGAGGAAAAAGAATGAAGTGTGAAATTCCCCCCTCCCAACTGATGGTTTTTGGCAATTTTAAATGAGAAAGGAAATAGTGAAATAGTGTAATATTTTCCAAATATCATCATTTTAGCATCTAAAAAGAATTTCAAGATTAAAGGTTAGAAAACATCATACCTTACTTACCTAGGGAAGTGGATGAATCATGCATGTTCAGCTGCCACAATTCTGATCTAAAGCTTCTTCTTCAAGTTGTGGATGAAAGATGGATCTGTATTGTCATATCGGCTGCTGGATTCTCTGCTACTAAATGATGAATCCGAGGAGTCTGTTGAACATGGTTGAAAGTCATATCTGCTACTGGATCTTCTGCTACTGGATGATGAATCTGATGAGTCTGCTAAATATGGCTGAAAATCTATAAGGCTTGGAAGGTATACAAAATATATATAAGTTACATGTCCCTCCCAGCCTTATTGATTGGCTTGTCCTCAAGTGATGGAAAACTGAAAAACAATGAAAAGAAATTGGCTTCATCCACTACAAAATATGGGTCTTCAAGTCTTCAACGCTCGATGGCACAAATCTTACTATGTGATTAAATGTGTCGATGTCGAACATAGCAAGAAGTTGTTGACTTAGTGGCCGTTAATGAATGCCCCTAGCCAACACAAGAGCTCCCACCATTGATTCCAATGGGAGTCAGGATGCCTAACACATCTTTGTAGGTACGAATAAATTTGTCGTGGTCGAGTCACCTACAAGATCCAACGAACAAGAGATATTAATGTACTCCCATTGCTCATTGGCAAGAGTACTTGCCATTAAGGCATGCAAGCCTCTAGGTGTTTTTTCAATGATACTTAGACTCTAGGACTTTGACTCAGGCAGAGTTTTATTGCGGAAATGAAGGGAAATGGTAATGACATGGAAAATGACAATAAGGAAATGCATGGTGTATGAATAAGAACTCTTGCTGTGAAAAATGGATATGGAAATGGTATGCTTTATGGATTGACAATTGGTGGAAAATGTTTTGCAAAAAGGGAGCTGCAAAGGAGTGGTTGTAGAGTTGGATTTGTCTGTAGAATTTTTCATGAAAGTAGTCGTTTGAAGACCAATTGTGCGCACAATGTAATCTCCTTAATGAATACTTGATTGTCTTGTAACCTGTAAAAAAACTTGGTACAAAGAAAACATAAGTGTGCTCTAGAAGAAATGGCCAGTTTCTTCATGATTCTTACGCAAAAATTTCATACCAAATAAAACAAATTAAGGATAAACAAAGTGTTAAAATTGACCTAATCATGATATTAATATCAATCCATGTGTGAAAATAACCATGAAGAGTAATACTCATTGTTTGTGTCAGCTGACTTCTGTGCATGGCGAAACGTTTGGCATCATAGATTTGTTGTGTCCTGTAGATTAGTACGTTATAAAAGCAGACAACAATATCAATTTGCCAACTCTTAAACAAGATAGTCAGCATTTAAATAATCCACCAAATTTTCTTTTAAATTATGCTTTGAAATGTTACATTCTTTATTTTTAAGCATGCGTGAATTTTGTAAAAAGTTTTTGTTTATGTGTTTGTTTTTTTTTTTTTTTTTTTGCCCTTGTACCAACTGTTGCACTTTCAATCAATTCCTGTAATTTTCATGATTCTCTCAATTTTCATGGCCCCAAATTTTTGTTTATGCCAGTGCCTTTCACATGCCAATGGTTTTTTTTTTTTTTGAAAAAAAATAAAAAAATCCTTCTAAACAACAATACAACAATTGTTAACTATTTTTTTTAATTATTATTTTTTTATTGTTTTTTTTAAACTTGATAACAAAAAATAATATATTATTATAATATATTAATATAATTAATACAATCATATTAATATAATAATATATTAAATTAATTATACAATCATATTAATATAATTAATATATTAAAACAAAAGATAATATATTAATATAATGAATTTTTAATACAATCATAATATTTATATTAATATAAATCAAGTATTATTTAAATCAAAACATATCTATCATAACTAAATATACAATCAAAACAAATCCATCATTAAAAAAAATTATAACTACAAATCAAAAGAAATCGAAAATAGATAAATATAAAACAAATAAAAATGTAAGCTTGTGATGATGCCAGCAAAATATATGCAGGAGTAGGCAACTAACCTATGTCTAACTTAATTATTTACGATTCAATATAATATGCAAGGGAAGAGGCTCCTAACTAAGGAGGTCCTGGTTGTCCTTCCCTGCAGTATCATAGAGAAATCATTCATAAACCAGAAACTTGAAATAAAGACAAGATAATGAACTTAATTGTTGTTTAGATTCAAGTAGAGAGAGAGACTAACTTAGTCTCTTGATTGTCCTCTCATGTACTAGTCCAAACTAAACTAAGATTCATTCACAAGCATAAGAAATGAAATGACTTGAAACATAAACACAAAAGAATGAATTTCAATTATCATACAAATCAAATAGAGAGAGAGAGAGAGTCTAACTTAGACCCTTGGTTGTTCTCTCACATGCTGATAAGATTTTAATTCAAAACTCATTCACCAATCAAATCCTTAAACATCTAAACAATGAAATGAAACAAGATCTAATATGAAATAACATGTTTCTCTCATCCTTTTAGAGTGAGCTCAATTCTCTTAAGAACAAGACAAATTATTCCATATACTACATTAAGAAAACTTATATCTAAAAACTACATAATGGAAATGTATGAAAAATGAAGCTTTATTCTATGCCATCATAAGTTGGATACAATGCTCCAAGAGTCCTCTCTTTGGAATGGAGGAGGTGCTCCTATTTATACAAAAACTAAGATAACAACCTCATAAATGATGATCCATTAATCTCTCATTTAGTTCCATACATTTCTCAACCATCTAGACACATAAACCTATCCTCCATGATTTCCTCCATGAGGTCCATGATCTTTTCCATGAGGTTTATCTTATCAAATTCGAATTTGATCATTCAAGGCCACATAAAGGTGTCTTGGAAGCTTCCTTGCAACCTACACATGTCACCAAAACAACCCACTTTCCATATATAAAGTAAAATATATTATTTTCTATATTTAATCAAGAATTTCTCTCAAAAATGCTTAAAAATAAACAATATTTGGAAAATATGAATGAGACCCATTAATGGTGAATAGTAGGAAAAATGGAGTGACAAGGTGATGAATAGTGAGCGAAATAATGGAAGCATAGGTGAAAAATGTATGGTAATGAGTGCCATTTTTGGAGCCCAACAAGGGGTCAAATCCCTAAGTGGTGGAACAGTTTCCAAGAATATCTCAACCAACAAGTGAGAGTGAGAAGGTCAAAAACAAACTCTTCTCTTAGACTTTGATTTGAGTATTTCTTTATTTATGAGGCCTAATTAACCATAAAAACAACTTATCATGCCTATTTATTCATGATTACATCATCTATACTTCGAACTACTGAATTTACATCATGAAATTAACTTTGACCAAGTCAAACTAAAAACCTGAGAAATTAGATAGTGGAATTTTTAATTAAAAGCTCAAAAATTGTAGAAGCGCGGCGCCAACTTTGATGCCCCTTTTGTGTGCTTTTATGAAGTTAAATTTGAAATCTGAGAGAAGGGTCAACTAGTATTTCCTGTCTAGCTTCTAAAACATCTTTAATTTTTTAAAATGACCCATGGGAAGGCCTTTAAAAATTGATTCTCCCAAGGTGTCTCCAAAAGCGTAACGCCTATTTTTGACCCCTTTTTCTCATATTTCTCAAAATGTGAGCCCTGTTTGAGAAATCCGATGAAATGGGTTTTGAGAGGATGCCATAATATTTCTAGAAATGCAAGCCACTTGTCATTTGGAGATCTAATATGTAACTAGTGTATTTTCTGAATTTGCACCAAATTTCACCAAAAACCAAAAATGCTCAAAAAGCTCCCAAAATTGGTCCAGAAGTGACAAATTCGATGTACTATGCTATCATGGATGCTTCATCAAGCATATCCAACTTTTCTTTCTCATCTTTTCTTTTTAGGGTTTTCTTTGAGTTTGGCCTTCAACTGCTTGATTCTGACCTTGGCAACCTGATTCCTTGTGTAATAATGGATGGCCATCTTCCTTTGCAACTTTTTATCCTTGTTAACCTTGTCAAGGAGCTTCTCAAGGTGGAAATTTATCTTGTCAAGACAAAATTCCCTATCTTCATTTATTTCCATGGAAATCCTCTCCTCAAAGGTCAATTCTTCCATTGGTGGCTTTTGTTCTCTTCTAGGTCTAGTTTCATTCCTTTGAACCAATACTCCCCATGATTTGGTATCGCTATGGCAAGGGAGATGGGATCAACTGAGCATTTGAAATCAATCCCTACAATGGTGGCCTTTTCTCCTTTCTGATTGATGGCAATCAAATCAGTGAGATACTAATGAAACCTACCTCTCCCACTCTTTGACAAAACCCTAGGCAGTTGACATCTTCAAAGAATTGTCTTATGAATGGTGAAGATTTGATCTCATTGTAATTTGTGGGCTCATACCTCAGAATATCCCACCCTTTATGATGTTTTCTTTTCTATGATGGTGAAGAGTGTCCTTCCATTTTGAAACTGTAGATGATAGGAAAAGGGAAAAAACAGTGAAAAGTGATTGAAGTGGTGAAATGAGGGAGTTAGGGAAGAGAGATGCGAATAAGGAAATTTTGGGAGATGGAAAGGTTTTTATAATGTTGGGTTGCGTTATATTCCTTCCACGACTAGCCCACGTAGTTAACCGGGGGGTTAGAGGGGGGGGAGCCCCCCCTCGTTGTGCCAATTGTGTCGCAGGGGGGGTCACAGGGGGTTTGAGGTGTACCTGTAACACCACTTTATGGGGTCCGGGGCAGCACCCCAGAAAATTTTGGTTTTGGACCCTATGTTAGGATGGGCAGACCCACCTATGGTTTTGTGCATGATTTTCGCACATGTTTTTGGACGCGATGGTTTTCGGTCCATGGTATTGGATGCTTTGGCATGTATAATTGTGTATTATAACATTAAAAGGAATATAATGAAAAATCAAGCTGGTAGTCTTGGTTTTGGGATCCAGGGGAAAATCTCTGTGTATATGTGTTTTATGTGTTCTTCTCTCGCATTATTTATTTTCTGTGTTTTAGAATTCGTATGCAGGTAATTTCTGTATGGGGTTAAAACCTACATATAAATCCTTAGGAAGTTAAATTGATGGAAATTAATGAGGGAGATAAGCTAGAAAATTTAAACACATTTCTAGCTAGGGAAACTACCCAATTTGATAGATTAGGTCTAGGGTTTGTTGGGAGGTGAAGTGAACTAAAGGGAAATGGTTTGTTGGTGGATGGGATGATGATTTGCATGAAAACAGAGGTATAGGGATAGTGATTTTAGGGCTTCAAAGCTCCAACTGATCATTTGCAAGATTTAAAACATGAAACTCATACAAACCCTAGAGGACTAAACTCACCATCATTTTGTTTGTTTTGCCAAAGGAAAAGAGGGAGTGAAATGAGTGTACTTACTTCTTATGAGGCTTAGAGCATGAAGAAACTGGAATGCAAGCTTAAATTTTGAATTTGGTTGATTTTGTGTGAGTTTTGGGATACTCTGCCCTATGTGCAACATAGTTCACAGAAGCGCAACGTAGTTCACAGAAGCACAACGCCTCTCCTAGAAACGCAGCGCCACCTCCAGAAATGTAGTGCTAGCTTGAAACCCACTTTTGGAGGCCTTAAACTACTCCAAATTGTGAACTTGATATCTTGTTGGAAAGATCTTGCAATCTGCTACAATATGGAATCATGAAGAATGTAATTTGGACAACAGGGAGAAAAAATTATTTTCCCAAGGTCACTCCAAAAATGTAGGGTATCTCTGACAAAAGTGCAGTGCCAACTTGTAGAGAAATTGTGGATCCCTTCCACTAATATAAATCATGATCTGAAGGTACCATTGGAAATCTTAGGATTTCTAGTTGTCCATAAATTATTTAACAATGTAAAATGGCCTCTCCAAGGCTGAGAAAAATGAGTTTTCCCAAGGTCACTCCAAAAACACAACGTGCTTCTGACAAAAGCGCAGCGCCAACTTGCAGAGAACTTTTGATTGCCTTCCTGGAGGATTTTTAGGCTGAAAGTGGTATGGTTGGAAATATTATGACGTCTGCTACAAAATAGAGTCCTTACATACTCCCAACACCTGCTCCAAATCCCTCTAAAACTATCTTGAAGTCAAATTGTCCATAAGTGCAGCAACTCTCCTGTAGAAAGTGTAGTTTGGGGATTTCTTTCAAATCATAACACCTGTGCATAAACTAAAGGATTTTTTTGTTCCTTGGACTACAATTGACAAAAATCTCTTTTACTTTTGTAAACTTATTCTCCATTTGGTCATAAACATATTTTGAAGCTCAAAATGTCCCTATGAGAAATGATGAGATGAGGTAGTGTACTACAGCATTGTCTTATTTGAAATAAAACATTACCTTTACCTTTATTTTTCTTTCCCCACTAATTCAAATGATGGACATGTTTTTGTTTTGACATATGGTATCATGATGACACATGGAGTGAAACCCTATACCATGACCTAAAATGAGGAATTTAACCATTTTAATGACCCAAGACATGTTATATACCTAGGAGGGATAATATGGGGTACAAAGGGAGGTACCGAAGGTAATAATGTAATAATGGGAGGGGCCATAGTAATAAATAAGGTGGTTAACCCATATCATGTAAGGGACCACAAGTAGTTAGTAATAATGTAAGGGGCCCATGGTATTAGTTAGATGGTATGAGGGAACCATGGTAATAATCCATGGTATTGTATGTATGAGGCCTATATATAGGCTAGAGACTCCACGTCAAGGAAGATAGTGAAGGATTATTGTATGAACAGGCATATGGTTTGTGGAGTGTTCTCCTTCCTTAAGGAGTGAATGTATGGTGTTGCCCTACCTTAAGGGTTTGATATCAATAAATAAGAATTTCTATCTATTTTGATATTGTTATTCTTGGTTTTATTTGTATTCTCTTATATTTTTGGATCAGATCTATAACAAGTGGTATCATAGCACTTTCTTGGGCAAAAGTGGAGAAATTTATTTTTTTTTGCAAGATTTCAGGGGCGATGAGGCTGCAGATCAGATTTGTATGTTTTGGTGCAAGATTTGCTAAATCTAATTGCATATCTGGATTATTTATGAAAAAATAGCCGATTTCAAAGAAAAATTAGTTGAATCGGAGTCTGGATGAAAGAGATATCGTTGATTTAAAAATCAGTGGAGTTGCAGACAATTTTTCGGGGCAGCGAATTTGCGGAACAGATCTGGACGTCTTGGTGCAAGATCTGCAAAATATAATTGTAGATATGGATTCTATATGAAAAAAAACTCAATTTCAAAAAACAATCAGTCGAATTGAAGTCCAGATGAGGGAGATATCGCTGATTTAAAATCAGCTCTTTTTTGCAGAAATTTTGGTGACGGCAGAGAGTTGCAGCACAGATCTGAAATTCCAAGTGCCTGGATCAAGATTTCTATCACACGAGCAGATGCAGAATGGTTGTTCCATTTCCTAAAATAGGTCATAATAGGGATTCTGAGCAATATTGACTAAACTGTGACAATTTCAAATTTTCACCAAGTAAGTGAATTTTTTCCAAACCTTCATGGCTTCTAGCAAGGAATTTTTTACAGGGAATGATAAGGGTCCTACTATTGAAGAATACATAAATGAATACAAGAGGTTATTTAGACACAATTGGAAATGGGTGGCATTGGCTAATTTTAAAGATGAGGCAGCCACATGGTGGGGATTACTTAACCAAAAGAAGTGTTTCAACCTGCCCGATGAAGAATTTGAAAAATTACTTTTAGACCGATGGTCTCATGCCAAAAAACAAGATAAGGAGAAACATGTGGGGCTATTTCATACTGGTCTATCCTTATTGTAGGTTCATGGATTGATTCAGAGCGAGAAGATCATTGTTTCTATAAATCCTAGTGGCAAGCATAATTTCATCAATGTTAATTTGGCAAAAAAATTGCAAATTCCAGCAAAACACATTGAAAACACATAAGTGGATAATGAGGATGTTCTAGTGTATAAGGATTTGAAGATTTCTATGGATAAGTATGTGTTGCATAGTGATTTCTATAGATCTTATATGAAAATATAAGACAATGCAAATAAGCCCAGAAATAATATGAAATGATTCTTTATTAATCAAACCCTTAAGGTATGGCAACACCATACATTCACTCCTTAAGGAAGGAGAACACTCCACAAGCTATATGCTTGTTCATACAATAATCCTTGACATTTTTCCTTGATGTGGAGTCTCTAGCCTCTATATAGGTCTCATACATACAATACCATGGGCCCATTACATTATTACTAACTACTTGTGGTCCCTTACATGATATGGGTTAACCACATTATTTATTACTATGGCCCATCCCATTATTACATTATTACCTTAGGTACCTCCCTTGGTACCCCATATTATCCCCCCTAGGTATATAACAAGACATTTAAATGAAGATATGACACCTCGACGAAGACAATGACCATGATGAGTGATGAAGACAATGAGTAAGTGAAGGGAGTAGCAGTGACCTAGACAAAATAGCTAGTGACCAAATGTTTATTTGAAGATTCACTAAAATGACAAAAAGTTGACTTGACACCCTAACAACACCTTGTAAGAGCATATTTGATCATTGGTGACAGGCTGAACTGACTGACACTAACATAGCAAAGGAAGGAAGGCCAAAGGGAAGAAATCCCAAGGTGAGGCTAATTCCATCCTAGAGGGAAAGCAGAAAGATTTGTCCAAAATCAAGTTATTTCATTGTCATGAATTCGGGCACTATGCTATGAAATGTCCATAGAAGAAGGAAAGAAAGAAGGAGCCTGTAGTAACAGCAGCAGGTGAATCTCTAGCTTCACAATTTGAGATTGATTTTACTCTCATTGCATGCATGGAAAGAACAGTTTTGGGAAGCATGTGGTATCTGGATAGTGGTGCCTCGTTCCACATAACGGGGAATATAGATTTCTTAAATAACTTTGAGGAGAATGACCTCAATCAGAACATTGATTTTGGAGACGACGGAAACTATAGCGCGATCAATATTGGTGAAATTATGTTTAAGAGGGAGTCAGGCTCCCCTCTCAGACTCAAGGATGTGATATTTGTTCTGGGTTTAAAGAAGAATCTTGTTGCCATCGTGGTGTTGGAAGATCGTCACTACGATGTGATATGCAACAAAGCAAAGGCATTCCTGAGACACATCGCCATGATACAATTGAAGCAAATCGGTGTGTGAATCAAGAACCTATATGCACTTGAGGTAGAAGATGCATGAAAATCCTTGAGGAGCAAGGCAAAAGTTAGAGACCTAGTGGTTGATAGGGAGCATGATTTACCTCTCAAATTGGAACCTTAGAATAATCCTCACCAAGTTATGGACCATCCACAAATGGAGAAGCAGAGAGGAGACAAAGTGGAAACGTCTACTCAAGTAGAGAACTCCAGTAGGGGGATATTTTGAGCTAAGTGGGCAAAGGGAGCCCATGCAGCCATACCTCCAAGTGTGATGTGGGGCGATGTGAAGCAATAGTCCCAAGAGTGCATAAATTTTGGCAGGGTCTTGTTGATTGGATTTTATGTCCTCATCAACATATAAGGTAGACCACCAGGTCGGGAACTTAAATTAACTCCATTTTCGTTTGGAATGGTGGTTTTGATTGGTTCAATTGGGTCCAATTACCCTCTCTCTATATCTCTGCTAGCTTAAAGTATGTCTTTAACTCACCAACAAAGAAAGAGCAATTGGATTAGCCTTCCTGTTGTGCATGAGCAAGGAAGCAAATCCTTAAGCTGATTTAAGGCTCAGCCAAACCACAACTATGGTTTTTCCTCTTTTAGAAGAGGACTTCTAGAATGCAAGATTTAATCTAAATGCAAATTTACTCTATAATGCAAGCAAAAGGAAAACTATGCTAAGCCTATCTTGATGGAAAGAAGGATTAGTCCTTCTTTCTACCAAGAGCAAGATATTAACATAATTGGGATTTTAACATGTCTGGCTTAAGATGAATATGTAGCTAATGAAGTAGTTCAATTAACTAATATTATAATTACCAAACATGTTGTTCAGAGATCTATTAACAATGAATGATGAACCAATAACATTAGGAAGTAGTTCACATAATGTCAATGGAAATTAAATCATAATTAGATGGCAGATTTCTGAGTAAATAGTTACTCAAAAATATGGTTTTAATATATCATAGCAAAAGATACAATTGACAACAGATTCATGAGACAAACATATTATATAGCTAATCTGTAAGACAGGTATTCATATCAACAGTAGTGCACAATATAAATCCAATTAACATAATTCTTCCATCAAAAATGAAATTCACATTAAAAATAATAGTATTTATAATACAAAATTATTTGAACCTATTCTCCTACTTTGTTCTTTAAATCCAATCTCCTACAATCTCCTCCAAATCATAAACTACACCACTAAAAGCAAGAGCTACAATAATGTAAGATCTACCTATCATACACAATTCAGATCGAAAAAAGATAAATCCCAATAATTCCTAGATCTGAGATCACTCATCTCTACCTACAACATGAAACCCCTATTACAATAGTGCTTTAAGAATTATAGAATTGTAGAAGAGAGGAGCCCTAAGCACATTTCCCAAAAGCCATCTTTATAATTACAAATGAAAATCAAAATGAGAGAACATTTTGGAGAATGAATTTTCTCCCACAAATTCGATTACCCTCAATTATTTTTCCTCCCTTGTTGGAGCAATTCCTTATTCCAAATATTCTCTTCCTCATCTCCTCAACTGTTTTCCTGCCAAAAACCAATGAAAATTAAATTAAAATGTAAATCAAAATCAGAAATACTAAATCTGGAAAACAAACATTTCCAATCAAAATTTAATTACATAAATAAATAAATAAAAAGAAATTTTTGCTTCCCATTGATCCATGTATAGATATTGTTGATTAAAAGAACGTAATCTAATGGAGCTGCAATCAAAAAAGGCTTTGAGCCAATGAAAATGCAAAAATTAAACTCAAAAATTTAGTTTTGGTTACAAATTTAGAGCTTAATTTTATGCTAAATTTTAGACTTGTTTAATGACCAAATCTGGTCATGCAACCACTTCATAAATATTCTCCATGATTTGATCTACCTAACAAGCTAACCTAGGCCTCATTTGGCCAACTGAAATTCAACTTATGAGCCTCCAGATTTGAAGTATCAAAATTGCCAAAATTGTGGAAAAATTGTTGTCTGGACCAAAAATAGGAAATTTTAATTAAAATCTAATCCTAAATTAAATTAATAGTTATTACTTAACTAGATAGTTAAAACTAATTAATTACAATTATTACATTAATTAATATTAATTAAATTACAATTACAAAATTAAATTAAATTAATTAAATTACAAACTAATTATATACCATTAAAACAAAATTTAATTAGAAATTTAAATAAACTAAAAATTAGATCTTAGGCTTTTGTGATCCATATTGTAAACAATAATCTCTTTCAAATTAATCACATCATTATTATTTGGTCGACGTATTGAACCAACTAATGTGGTTCATCCTCAGGACAAAGGTGAAAAAATCCATTGATCTTAAAGAATAAATAGCAAGGATGCATCAGAGTCCAGAATTAGCCGTTAGAAACTAGTCATTAAGAATTAGTTATTTAATTAATAAAATAATATTTATTAATTTTTAATTAAAGACTAACTGTTATAAATTAGACATTATTTGTTTATATAAAAATGAAATTATTTATTAATAATATTGAATGATTATTTATATATTATCTGTGAAATTATAATAACAAATTTATTTATAAAAGGATCAGAATTAATAAAATCATAAACATATTCTTATTAATTAATAAATTAACATTTTTCCTATATCATAAATAAATAAATCATTAAATAATAATAATATATAAATATAATATTTATTAATTTTTAGTTATAGACTAGTTGCACAAAATTAGTCGTTTAATTGTATATACATATATGAAATTATTCATTAATAATATTAAATTATTATTTATATATTATTTATTATTTTATATATATGAAATTATAATAACATATTTATAAATAAAAACATAAAGGGTCAAAACTTCTTCTAAAAAAAAAAGAGGAAGGGGGAAATAACGAGGGAAAACAGGACGAAAGAGTTTGAATCCAACTCTTACTCAATTTCCACCCATCATCCCTATTGAGATTGATTGCATGTTTCTCAATCTCAATAGCCTTTCTTATCTTCCTATGGTGGAAGTGATCAACCCTGGAAATATCCTTCGCATCCTCAATGCATACATGGTGCTTATATTTCTCTACATGCTCCACAAGAGCTGATGAGCGTGATTGGTTATGCATCATGTCTGTTGCATGCTCTTGGATTCTCTGTATAATAGAGCGGTTGATTTCCCCAATGTAGGGAATCCCATAGGAACATGAGATAAAGTAGACCCATTTCATGTCTTTAGGGTCTATAGGGTCTTTAATGGATTTGAGAGAATATTATTAGGTTGGATCTTGGTGATCTGTTGGCGAGTTTTGATGTTGTTTCCCTTTATACCAATATTCTTATTCAAGAGGCCATTGATGTCATAAATCAGATCACTGAAACTGATACTGCCAAATTACTTGGCCTCTGCCTCACCTCTATCTTTTTCAATTTCCAAGATGATTTCTTTGAACAAACCTGTGGGGTAGCGATTGTTCTCCTCTTTCCCCTATAGTTTCTAACTTATTCATGGAATATTTTGAGACTAAGGGATTAGCCTCCGCTCAATTTCGCCCTAAGAAATGGAAGAGGTGTTTTTATGATACTTGTGTTATTTGGCCTCATGGCTGCGAGAAAATGGATTTGTTTCTTAACCATCTTAATTCTCAATCAGACTCCATCAAATTCACAATGGAGGTTGAGGTGAACAGGTGTCTTCTTTTCCTTGACATCCTTCTCTCTAGAATGAATGATGGTTCCATTTCTCACTGAGTCTTTTGCAAAAAAACTCACACAGATCAATATCTTAATTCCAATTCTCATCATTTTCTGGCGCAAAAATTTGGGGCTCTTAGTACTCTAGCCACCCATGCTTTAATAATTTCGGATGGGAAATACCTAAACGAGGAAAAATCTCATCTTCTTAAAAAAATTTAAAATAATGGCTATAGCAGATCTCAAGGCCTCAAAGTTTTTCAAAGGGCCCATAAATAATCGATGGTTAAGCCTCATCGTGACGACACAATCTCTAAGGTGCAGCTCGTTTATCCAGGGGACCACTGGTAGGATTGCCCTTATTCTTAAGAAGAATATGTTGGATGTGGAGCCTGATTATCTTCTATATTCAAAGGTATCGTCGCATTGGACCCCAGTTCGTAATGGAGCGACAATGCCTCTTGTAATATTTGCACTGCAAGGCAGGTCCAGGGGGGGTGGCTGCAGCGGGGGGATCGGGGGAAGTGCCCCTAAAGCTAAAAGTAGATGTAAAATTACCTTGTAAAATGTTGTAATTTCCTAGTCAATATGGGTCATTCATTAGGCAGAGATCTGACAGTAGATGTTATGTTTAATTTAGGGTCTTTTGCCCTAGAAGGCACCCCCTCACTATATATGAGGGAATTGTATTGCGTCTATGTATATCTATATTTTGAGTGAGGAAGAGAGAGAAGATTGAGAGCGAAGAGGGAATTACAGTGGATCTGTTGTAGGTTGTATCTCTTCAGTTTGTTGGATAATATAAAAGGAACGACTGGATGTTTCTCTGTGGACGTAGCCCAAACTGGGTGAATCACATATATATGTGTCTCTCTTGTTTTATGCATTTTTTTTGTTTGTATTTCTGCAATATATTTTATGTGTTATGTTGCTCTGTAATATATAATTTTCTAACAACTGGTATCAGAGCCGAAGGTCTATTTGGTTGATAAATTCATAGGAGAGAAGGGTTCCTGGTTCAAGTGAAAGCAATGGCATAAGAAGGTAGGTTTAGGGTCAAACAATTTAACGACCAAAACTACCAGCTGTGCAAGATGCAGATGGAATATTATCTATGCAAGACACAGAATGGGATATTCTCAACATAAAGGCTATTGGAACAATACGGTTGTGCCTAGTGGCGTCGATAACTTTTAATATTTCAAAGGAAACGAAAATAGAGGGTTTAATGTCGACATTGGCCAAACTATATGAAAAACCCTTGACCTCAAATAAGGTATTTCTTATGAACCATTTATTTAATATGAAAATGTCAGAAGGTGGATTTGTTGTCGATCATTTAAATGAATTTAGTACAGTTACCATTCAGTTAAGTTCTGTATGGGTAACTTTTGATGATGAAGTTAGGGCTCTATTATTTCTGTGCTCATTGCCAGAAAGTTGGAATGGTTTAGTTATGGCCATTAGTAACTCTGTCTCTGGATCTAGTACTTTAAAGTTTGATGATGTTGTCGGTGCAATCCTTAGCGAGGAAATGCGACAGAAAAGCTCCAGTGAGACATCAGGTAATGCTTTGACTGCAGAGACTAGGGGAAGAAAAATGGAAAGAGGAAAGAGCCCAGGATATCGCAGTAAGTCAAGGAAAGGTAGATCCAAGTCTAGGTCAGGGATAGTGTGCTGGAAATGTGGGAAGAAAGGACACCTGAAGAAAGATTTCAAGTGTCAGAAAGGAAAAGAAGGAGATGCGCAGCAAGAAAACAATCATGAAGCGAATGTGATAGGTGATGTGTTGCAAGATTCTTTTATTCTTTCTTTAGAAAATATTATTGATGCCTAGGTGGTAGATTCAGGGGCCTCATTCCATGCCACACCTGATACGAAACATTTTCATGATTATGTTCAAGGAGATTTTGGATAGGTTCGATTGGGTGATGATAAACCCTGTAAAATCATTGGAATGGGTAAGTTTTCATAAACAATGGAATGGAAAACAATGGCTATTGAAGGAGGTAAGGCATGTTCCAAATCTGAAGAAAATCTTATTTCAACAAGGCAATTGGCAGGTGAAGGTTGTGTGACTACTTTTACATATAAACCCTAGAAGGTCACTAAAGGATCCCTAGTAATACCAATAGGAGAAAAGATTGGTACATTGTATTTATGCAATGGTATTTCTAATTTTGTTAATTCTTTAACCTCTACAAGAGAAGATACAACATTGTGGCATCATAGGCTCAGGCACATGAGTGAGAAGGGGATGCAGATTCTTCACTCGAGAAATTTGTTGCTAGGTTTGAAGCATGTTGAATGAAAATTCTGTGAGAATTATGTTTATGGAAAATAGAAGAGAGTCAGATTCCTCAGAGTTGGGAAAGAAAAGAAGAGTGAAAAATTAGAGCTTGTGCATACATATGTATGGGGACCTACTCAGATATCATCTCTTGGTTGCTCTCGTTATTGTGTTACTTTTATTGATGATGCAACCACAAAAACCTGGATTTATTGTATTCAAAATAAATCTAAAGTATTTGATACTTTCAAGAAATGGAAAGCTTTGGTTGAAAATGACACAAAAAAAGGTTGAAGTGTCTCAAATCAGACAATGGAGGTGAATATTGCAGCAAAGAGTTTGATAGGTACTATTTAGAGACTAGAATTTGTAGAGAGAAGACAATTCCAAGAACACCACAAGAAAATGGTGTGTCAGAAAGGATGAACATGACAATCATGGAGCGTGCAAGGTGCATGAGATTGCATGCAGGATTGCCTTACAATTTTGGGAAGATGTAGTAGATATTGTTGTTTATCTAATACACAAAGGGCCTTCAAGTTCCTTGGATGGTGGTATTCCAAAGGAAGCATGGACAGGTAAAAAGGTAAACTACTCATTTTTAAAAACTTTTGGTTGTGAAGCCTTTGTCCACATTAATAAAGAAAATAGAACAAATATTGAGGCAAAATCAAAGAAATGTACCTTTATTGGATATGGTGTTAATGATTTTGGTTATCACTTTTATGATTATGAAAAACACAAAATCATTAGGAGCAGAGATGGCATATTCAATGAAAAGGTTTTGTATAAGGATCGGCTTCAAGAAAAGAAACAGGAAAAAGAAAACAAAGAATACACAGTGCTTGAAGAGATCACAGAAAAAGTGATGGTGCCTACAAATCATAATGATCAATAGCCAGAACAACAACCACAACAGCAACAAGCACCTCAAACACCTGAAAGTGGTGTTAGAATATCTACCAGGATAAGTAGACCCCCTGAACGATACTCTCCTTCATTATATTATGTATTTTTGATTGATTCTAGTGAACCAAAATGTTATGAACAAGCAGTATAGGTAGAAACCAGGAAGAAGTGGGAACAAGCCATGAAAGAAGAGATGGACTCCTTAGCACATAACCAGACTTGGGACTTAGTTAGGTTGCCTACAGGTAAAACAACATTGCAGGAAAAATGGGTTTACAGGTTGAAGGAAGAAGATGGAGGTAGACAAAGGTATAAAGCTAGACTTGTGGTGAAGGGGTTTGCATAGAAAAAAGGGTATAGACTTTGATGAGATATTTTCTCATGTTTTTAAAATGACTTCAATCAGAACTATTTTAAGTTTAGTAGCAACTGAAGATTTTCATCTTGAGCAATTAGATGTAAATACATCTTTTCTCCATGGATATTTGGAGGAAGAGATATGTATGCAGTAGCCACAATGATATGAGGTAAAAGGGAAGGAGAAACTAGTGTGCAAGTTGAAGAAGAGCTTGTATGGCTTAAAAGAGGATCCAAGGCAATGGTATCTAAAATCTAACAGGTTTATGTCTAAACAAGGTTATACTAGATGTCACTCTGATCATTGTGTTTATCTCAAAAGACAAAATGATGGCAGCTATATTATATTGTTATTGTATGTAGATGACATGCTTGTTGCAGGTTCTAACATGCAGGAAATAAATGTGCTCAAAAGAAAATTGGCAAACTCATTTTCAATCAAGGATTTGGGTGCTGCAAAACAAATCCTTGGTATGAGAATAACTAGAGACATGAAGAATCTCAAATTAGCATTGTCTCGGAGTGAGTACATACAAAAGGTGTTGAAAAGTTTTAATATGCAGAATGCAAAACTAGTTAGTATACCTTTGGCTAGCCATTTCAAACTAAGTAAGGAAATGTGTCCCAAGACTCAAGAAGAAATGGTTGATATGTCTAAAGTTCCATATGCATCAGCATTTGGAAGCTTAATGTATGAAATGGTCTGCATAAGGCCTGATATTGCACATGTAGTGGGAGTTGTAAGCAGGTACATGAACAATCCAGGAAAAAAACATTAGATGGCAATAAAGTGGATTCTCAGGTATTTGAGAGGTACCACAAATAAAGCATTATGCTTTGGTGGTTCAAACATTTCTCTATAGGGATATGTTGATGCAGATATGGCAGGTGATATAGATAATAGGAGGAGCACCACAGGGTATGTGTTTACTGTAGGTGGAACAGTTGTCAGTTGGGTCTTAAAACTGCAGAGTGTTGTTTCACTCTCAACAACGGAATCCGAGTTTGTTGCTGCTACAGAGGCTACTAAATAAATGATTTGGTTACAAAGCTTTCTGGATGAATTGGGTAAGAAGCAGGAGTTGGGCAGGTTATACAGTGATAGCCAAAGTGCCATACATCTTGCAAAGAACTTTGCATTTCATTCCAAGACAAACATATATAGCTCAAGTACCATTTCATACAGTCAGCATTGGAAGATGGGCAGTTGAAGATGGAAAAGATACACACTAGCTAGAATCCTGCAGATATGTTAACAAAAGTTGTAACCAGGAAGAAACTGAGAGTTTCCTCAGTTTCAATTGGTCTTCAAGTATGATGAAGAAGATGAGAAACAACCAGGTCCAAAGTGGAGTCATTTTCCAACAAATGAAGTAGCGGTTGAGTTGCTATAATCAGTCTCCAAGTGGGATATTGTTGGGTGTGGAGCCTGATTATCTTCTGTATTCAAAGGTATCGTCGCATTGGACCCCAGTTCATTATGGGGCAGCAAAGCTGCGCATAATATTTGCACTGCAGGGGATTCCGTGGGGGGGCGACTGCAGCGGGGGGATTGGGGGCAGCGCCCACGAAGCTAAAAATAGATGTAAAATTCCCTTGTAAAATGTTTTAATTTCGTAGTCAATCTGAGCCGCTCATTAGGCGGAGATCTGACGGTAGATGTTATGTTTAATTTAGGTTTTTTTGCCCTAGAAGGTACCCCCTCACTATATATGAGGAAATTGTATTGTGTCTATGTATATCTATATTCTGAGTGAGGAAGAGAGAGGAGATTGAGAGCCAAGAGGGAATTACAACGGATCAGTTGTAGGTTGAATCTCTTCAGTTTGATGGATAATATAAAAGGAAGGATTGGTTTTTCTCCGTGGACGTAGCCCAAACTGGGTGAACCACTTCTATCTGTGTCTCTCTTGTTTTATGTTTTTTCTGTGTTTGTATTTTTGCAATATATTTTATGTGTTCAGTTGCTCTGTAATATATAATTTTATAACAAAATAATGTTTCTTCTACTTTCAAACCCCTTAATACCATTAGAAATTCTTGCAGATCCGTTAAAGACCCTAAAGACATGAAAGGGGTCTACTCAATCTCACATTCCCATGGGATTCCCTACATTGGGGAAAACGGTCACTCTATTAAACACAAAATCCAAGGTCATGCAGCAGACATTAGGCATAACCGATCATGCTCATCAATTCTTGTGGAGTATGCAGAGAAATATAAGAACCATGTATGCAATGAGGATGTGAAGGTCATTGCCAGGGTTGATCACTTCCACCATAGCAAGCTAAGAGAGGCTATTGAGATTGAGAAACATGTAATCAATCTCAATAGAGATGATGGGTGGAAATTGAGTAAGAGTTCGATTTCGGCTCTTTCGTCCTGATTTCCCCCCATCCCCCCGTTATTTCCCCTTTCCTTTTTTTTAAAAGAAGTTTTGACCCCTTATGTTTTTATTTATAAATATATTATTATAATTTCATATATATATAATAATAATAATAATAATATATAAATAATTGTTTAATATTATTAATGAATAATTTCATATATCTATAGACAATTAAACGATTAATTTTGAGCAACTAGTCTATAACTAAAAATTAATAAATATTATATTTATATATTATTATTATTGATTTGTTTATTTATTTATTTATGATATAGAAAAAAGTTTAATATATTAATTAATAAGAATGTGTTTATGATTTTATTAACTCTGATACTTTTATAAATAGATTTGTTATTATAATTTCATAGATAGTATATAAATAATAATTTCATATTATTAATAAATAATTTCATATTTATATAAACAAATAACAGCTAGTCTTTAATTAAAAATAAATACATATTATTTTTATTAATTAAATAACTAATTCCTAACGGCTAGTTCCTAACAGCTAATTCTGGACTCTGATGCATCCTTGTTATTTATTCTTTAGGATCAATGGATCTTTACCTTTTTCCTAAAGATGAGCCGCATTAGTTGGTTCGAAACGTCGACCAAATAATAATAATGCGATTAATCTGAAAATCATTCTTATTTTAAATTAAAAATTAATTAAAATTGTAATTAAAATATATTAAAATTATTTAATATATTAAAATATTATTAAAACAAAACATGTTGTTTGGGATCTCTTCTTTAAGAGTCCTAAAATGTTATTAAAGGAGCGATAAGGAGGGATTAATGAGGAGGGAGGCATAATGTGGAATAGTAATCGAAGTATCAGGGAACTGCCATATCGCAGGTTCAATAAGAAGAGCCCTGAGGAAATAAGAACTCTGAGGTCTGATATGGGGAGATGATCAGAGGGTTTTTCAAATATCAGAACCTCAGAGTGTTTAATATATTGGAAGTTGTTACGAGAAGCTTGAGTTCCAAGATGATTTGGGAGGAGAGGTGAGTGAGGGAAGTGAGGTGGAACCTTTTAAACATAAACTACAACTACAAAAGTATTATGCTTGGAATTCTTGGTCTCAGTGTCTATTTTAATAAAACTAAAATTTAATTAATAAAAATCAATTAATTAATATTTACAATTTATTTACAAAAATTAAAATATTACACATTTTATACATTGTTTAGCCTTGGCGGTAAAAACATCAAACTTCGGCAAAGCACCATCTGCAAATTGGGTAACCAAATGAGATAAAATGAGAACCAATGGAAATCTTGCAAAATGTTGAACTTAATGAAGCAATCAAAATAGAAATTTGGCAAAAATGGAAATTTGGAAAAATTGTAGGATATTTCACTAAAAGAAAATATTAAAAAAGTGATTTAGCCAAAAAAATAAGGAAAGGGTCCCCACTAAATAGGTTAAAAATGGGAGTGTTGACTTTTCACTTCAACGGGTCCATTGAGGTGTTTTTTGTCTCATGGATCATTACCTTGCTACAAGGGGCCCACAGTATTCAGGAGTAGGAGGATCAGTGTCAATTAGATACTAAGGAGTGCATATGAGTGTTGATAATAGACCAGGAGGCTCAGTAGCAAAGTCAGCAGCAACACAGTTTTCCCAGTAGACAATTGCAGACACAGTTAATTCAATTTGTTTTTTTATTATTTTCAGTCGCAGACGTTGCAATGGCAACAACAACAGTGAGAAGTGTTGCATGCAATACATTCCAAAGGTGCTAGATCGAGGTAGTTGCGAATCCATTTCTTGCTGAGAGGGAGTGTTGAAAATGCAGCAATAAATTCCTAATTTAAATTTTTCCTTAATTAAATTAGGAAAAAATCAAAATTCTACATCAACAGACAACTTGAATGAGTTAACTGAGTTATTATCACTTAGTTATCTCATTTAATTCAAGTTGGAGGGATAACTTGACTTCTGTACAATTATTCCTAAATTTCAGGAGTCTACGTTGAGTTCATTTCAGTTGTAGCAATTTAATTCATTTAAATTGAGTTATGGTCAGTTAAATTAGTTCCAATTGTTGGAGGAACTAGTTGTAGGTCTAGAAGTGGGGTGTAGCTTCAGTGTTTAACCAGTTAACTGATCAATCAGCCTAAATTAACTCACGCATGCACAAAATTTGAGTTACCAAGTTGAGATTGTAGTTCAAGGGTAGTGTAATATCAGTTGTAGAATATTTCAAATTGTACAAGTCATGCATGCAGTCAAAGTAAGGCCTGAAGGTATTGCGCAATTATCATTGAGGAATTTCCTAATTAATAGGGGGCTAATTCCTAATTGAACAACGCAAGGAAATAGGATATTGGAGGCTTGGAAATTTGGCTAAGTATTATCCAAACGCATTCAGTCAAGCAGAGGATAGAAAATACTTGTGCAAGTTGAGCTCAAGGTTGAGCAGATCCTATTGTATTCATCTAGATTCTTTGAATAATTCAATATATATAACAAGGGGTTTTGAGGAGCTTCTTTCCCCTAGATATATCTCTGTGTATGTGTGTTGAATCTTGATGCATGTTATTGATTTTTGTTCTCGATAATGAATTTACTTCCTCAGATTGGTAGAATAGATTTGAGTCTTATGTTTTGGTGAATTTCGTGAGCAGTTTGAATCTAAAATTAAAATTCTACAAGGAGGACAGGTACATATGATGGACTACGTTGCGACAACAAAGGGATTAAGATGTGCATGAGCTGGAGAATCTCTTCCATACCTTGTGCACAAAGTTGAGTATAAAATATTCTAAGAAACATCTTGTGCTCAAATACCACAGTTGTTTTCACAAATACATTGAGGAGGAAATGGGGTTCTTTGACATCTCCTCACTTGGTGGAACATACCAATATGTTTCCAATATTGAGCTGAAATTCAATCAAAAGAATCGGCTTTGGATCTGTGAACCTGAAGCAGAGAAAAGGCACCCCTAAGCCACAAATAAAAGTGCAGAGTCACGTCGCGGCCTCCCTAGAAAACTCCTCGAAGCCACAAGCCAATAATAATGGGAAGATGAAGAAAAACACTAACAAGTGGTGTGAGTTCCATAAAACTCCCACTCACAACACGAACAAATTTCACGCAAAGCAGGTGCTAGTGGCCAAGCTAAAAGACTTAAAGACAGATGCATGCTCTGATTTTAAGTTAGAACCCAACATGGGAAAGAAAATCGTTGACATTGAACCCACTGGGACAGTAGAAACCACCAAGCTCCAAAAGGAGAAACCTGAGGTTCCATAGGATGGGGAGCGCCTCTTCCACTCACATATGTGGGTAAATGGTTGACCAGTATAGTTCATCATTTATAGCGGGAGATAGAAGAACCTGATCTCAACCGATGTCATTAAGAGAATGAAGCCACAAACAATGTCACACCCACAGTCGTACACCATCAAGTGGCTCCACCAAGGGTGAGATCTCTGTGTTAACCAACAGTGTTTCCGAATTGGGAGGGGGGACTTGTTGCATGTTGTGAGAAATTCATAGCTACCCATATTAAAGTTACCAACACTCTAGCTTACCAACTCACCCACATGTGCTATCAAAATTTATGAGATGTGATTGGGTGGTGGGAAGAGGATTGTGCCCATCCTGATCCCCCTCTTGGATTGACGCTAAAGGATAACACCCCTCACTCATGAAAATGGAGGAAGTGGAACAAATAACCAAACCTCCACCTGAAAGAATGCAATGATCACATGAGAGAGAGGAGAAGTGGAGGACGATGGCCTCACCCTTAAAGATGGAAGAAGTGTCATAAATGACCAAACTATTTCCTAATATATAGAAAGAGATGAGATAGGAAAAACCGACACTCTATCAAGTACATGAAGAGATGTAAGGCAGGGAAAATGGAAGAAAATAAATAAAAAGAGGGAGAGAAAATCAAATAAAAGAATGAGGGGGATCGTTTTCTTAGATTACTAGTGACAACCAAAGAGAAGCCAGGGAGATAATAACCTAGAGGTTGAGCATGGATTGCATGGATCTGAATTGGAGTTTTTGATTGAACCCTATGCTCAAAGATTGAGGTAATAACTCAAGTATTTTTGTGTTGAGGCAACTTGGCTATGATTCTAATCCTATATGGTCAGTGGGAAGCTAATTGGATGACATAATCACACAGTACTTAATATATGGTTTTTAAACCATTTGGACAGGGAAATATAAGCCATTTCGGTGCTTGATAGAAGATATTTTAAACCACCTATACAATGGACTACAGACCTCTGTAATGCTTGCTACAAAAAGAAAATTTTGAAACCAACTAAATAGTGGATTCGGTCTCCTAGAACTAAGCAATAGCCCATTTGGACCTTGGGTGAATCCCTAGATCAAACTTAGAGAAGTAAGAGATTCATTATGGTATTTACTGCCAAAGATTATTTTTTAAACCACCAAGACAATGAACTCCATTTTGTGGGTGTCTACCAAGCTTCAGTGTGAAGTCCTTGAGCAAGTAAACCCTCAATTGTGGATCTAGCTCGAGGGTGGTCAACTGTAAGAATTTATAGTGTAGCTATCCTATGGTTGGGTGGAGAGTCGAAATGCCACCTTTAGTTTCCAACCACCTTAACATACTCATTTAAGTATAAATGATTATTTAAATATTATGTGTGGAAAGTGGTATTCCATGTTGTGGGTAGCTAATGCAAATTTGTATGTTCATGACTAAATGTTTAAGGGTCATTGTTATAGTCATACTTGAAAACCTACTTTAACTGTCGATGGTTGAAATGAATGGTTTAACTTTGTGGATCGATACCATATTCATAATATGTAGGTTTTCTAACATACTATGAATTGATTATGTACTTGGACTGTATTGGGGAGTATTCAATTCATGAATAATGTGATTAATTATGTGCTATTATCACTCTCTTCTTGATAGTACTATCCTATGAATTAAATAACTCGACCTAGTTAGTGGAGTTGTGGTGGATAAAGATAATCTCTAACTTTCCTTGTAATTAATAGAGAATTTATATTTTGAGGAGGAGTTTAATCATCATGGAGTAGGGAAATATAGATAGATTGTTTTATATGATTCTCTTTTGATATAGATTGTGTGAAATTATATTTGTAGCTATGAATTTTCTCATATTATGTCTATGGTGTATTTGGGCCTTTGTTGTGCCCCTTGTTCTCATTGTAGGTCAATAATTTAAATTTCAAGGCCTCAGGCCCTTGGGCCATAGCTTGCAGGAATTTGGCATTCTGGGGTTTCCCTTTTCATATACATATAACTCCCTAAAATTTAAGTTTCAGGATCCTAGGACTATGTGCTTGAATACATAGGGTATTGGGCATGGGATAGTTTCCTTTTCTATTTTATAAACCCCAACTCAGTGTTTCTTCTAGTTTCCTAGACCAGCATGGAATAATGGTTTTCGATGTGTACATAAAGTGCTTGGGCACAAGCTTGACACCAAGGTCTTACGAAATAACATTGCACTAATGGATCCATGCCAAATAATCCTCATGATGGTCATGACCATTTCCCTATTAGCTAGATTGCAGCTCATAAAACATGTGTGAAGGGAACAATAGGGTTAGTCCAATGGTGGAACCTAGCCAATGGAATCTTTCCATCAAACCATCGTACCCTTTAAAGGGTTTAAGTGGAGAGGTAAAGTGGGGGGGCGGGGGGGGGGGGGGGGTGTTGACTTGACATGACATTAGCAACTGGGCTATGGGCCCTATCAGGGTCTTCAGTCTTCGAGCTTTTGGGTCCCCATAAGAGCAAGTGTATGGGAAGGCCAAGAACTTGATGTTGAGATGAACTGGCTTAGTGATGTGGATTGGTGACATGGATTCAAGAGACTCAATGCTAAGGTGGCATTCATCTAGGTGGGTATTGGTGGCCATCCACCTATTCCACCTACACCTCTTGTTGGTTTCATCAATTTCCTTGATTATAGCACAATTTACTATTTTTAGCAATTGTTCAGGTCTGAACTTCTGGAGCTATTTTGACTCCCTAAATGATTGTTTTTCATGTTTGCAATAATTTGATAGTATGTTGCAAATCTTGTAGTATTCGAAGAGAGCTTTCTAATGAGGTATCATACGCACCAAACAGAGATAATATGGCCAAGTTACGACCCCGGGAATTTGGCTACCCAACTAACCCCTATGGGGCCCAAAAACTCTTAGAATTCCATATCCTAGGGTTATGGTCTGTTTATGGTTTTCCCTTTGTTGTTCAATAATTAAAATTCCCTCAAGCCTCATTGTAACACAATTAAAAATAGAATCCAGAAATTCCAATTTAAGTTGTTCTTGAATTAAATTGTAATTCTTTTCGCATAGCAACTTGTAATAGTTAACTAAGTTAAGTTGACTTAGTTAACTTAGGAATTTCGAGTTGGAAGTCTTTTGGAAGTCATGTATATGTTCTCCCTAAGTTTTAGGGGTCCAGTATGACTTTAATTGTGACTTGTAATTAGATAACTCAGTTTACTAAGTTAAGTTCAGTCAAATTGGTTCTAATTGTTTGTGGAAATAATAGAGGATTAACAATCAATTGGTGCACTCATGCATTCACTAGTGCTACTCTAGTTAACTGAACATTCCTTCATCAGAAACTCATGAATGTTGATTATGAGAAAGACCCAGTTGAGACTAGAGTGCAGGGACTGTGTACTATTAGTTGTATAATTTTCCGAGTTGTACAGATGGTGCATGAAATCAGGAACTGGACCTAGTTTGGATTGCGCGGTTTTGGATGCATTGCATTCCCATTAATATGGGCTATTCATCCATAGGAATTGCATAAGGAAATAGGGGTTTGGAGAGAAGCAGAAGAGGCTAAGGTTTGGTTTGATTTTTCCTGTGAGCTAGGAGATTGATTATACTGAGTGTTGGGATTGGTCTTGTGAGAACAAGAATTGTATTATCATCTTGGATTTTTTATTTAATGCAATACATATAGTTGGTTTTTGAGCTATAGATTTCCCCAGATACTTATTGTGTTATGTAGCATTGATTTAGCTTTTTCTTATTCTTATTGTTTTCATCGATCTATTGGCTTCCACTGGTTGAAAGTAGAAGTAGATTCTTGTCCTGTGTTTTAGTAAATTGCGTGAGCTTGTGAATCTATAAGATTTTCTACATGGTATCAGAACTGAGAAAAATATACTAGAGGAGATTTAGAAGTTTTTGAGTTCAAGGTTACAGGTAAAATTTGAATTTTCATTTCATACTTTAGGATCGGCAGATGGCGTTCTACGGTTTGCGGCTCGAGTATGCCTAGGATGGAAACTCAAATTATATGGCCTGGAAGGACAGGATGGAGGCTGTGTTGGAGGATAATGGCTTGAAGGAATTCATTTATCAAGACATTCCTAAGCCATCAACATCGGATGCTCAGAATCTAGTCGAATGGAAGAAGTGTGTGGCAAGAGTGAGGCGGATAATCCTTGAAGGAGTTTGAGACCACATTGTCTAGAGTCTCCATGGGAAGTAAACTCCACATACTATGTGGAAAGAATTGAAGGACCTTTTCTAGAACGACAGTGATGATATGAAGCTGGCACTGAAAGATAAACTTCAAAACATCAATATGGAGGCAGGCGACTCAATTCCAAATTACTTGACCAAGTTCACTCATTATCGGGATGTATTTAGAAGTGTTGGAATCACAGTTACCAAGGATGATATGGTGAGTCTTTATCTTCTAGGACTCTTCTATAAGTATTAATGCATGGGTGATTGTGGTGGAAATACCCTCAAGAATCTTCTTGGGATCCTTGGCAGATAGATCGATTAACTGTAGATGGCACAAATACAAAGGCACATATCCATATCAATGAAATTATAATCAAAGCAAAATCTTTACCTAGGATCTTGGTACGATGTTATTGGAGAACCCAAAGTAGTATAGCGGAAGACCTCTCAACTAGCTCCTAGATCAATACTTGCACATAGATAAGACGAGAAGTAATATGATAGCATATGACTTTGATAATCAAAACAAGAATACATAAGGATATCTAACTACACATATCTAAGCTACTCATAATCAATGGTATTTCATAAACATGTAAATAAATCACAATATCAATGCCATGCAGTAGAAAACACAAATGCATGTCTATATTAATGATAGGAAATAGTGATTACAACCATCAGTTGCATCAAGATTCTCTTACTCCTCGAACTCCTCTCTCTCTCTCTCTCTCTCTCTCTCTCTCTCTCTCTTCTTAACCTCTTGGTGAACCAGTGTCTAATGCAAATCTTCAACAGTCAATAGGAAATCCCTTCAATACTTTGTACCTCTTTCACAATGCCCCAAGCCTCAAATCTATAGCATGAGAGGCTAAACCTTGCCAACTCTTTCATGAGTTCCTTTTGTTCAAAAGTGTGCAACAAGAAATGCTAAATTTAGGAAGTGCTAAAAATAGAACTGCTAAAAATAACACTTCTAAAAATAGCAGTTTGGCCAATGAGCATTTTGGCCACCTTGGGTGAGAGGTGAAACTGCTAAAAATAGCATTTCTAGGTCCCTTCCTATTTATAGCAGTCCCTGGTCTATCTATAGGAAGTAAATTCAAATTTGGTCTTACCAGCAGTTTTGAATATCAATAAATTAATTCTCCAAGAGTTAATTAGTTAAGGAAAAGAAAACTTGAAGTCTTTGTGAGAACATGCAATTATTTCTCCACTAATTGGGAAATGTGTCCTTGATTTGCTACACTGATTGAGGAATTAAGGATGAGTTATATAATGGGAGGATCAGTTGACTTATTTTAACTTAGTCAAGTCCAGTTAGATTAATTTAACAAGTTGTTAAATTAATGAGATATATTTTGTTGATGCTTGCATGCATGTGACAACTATTATTTTCAGATAACTAAGTATTCTCTCATGGATAACTGATGCATGGCAGTTCAGACAGAGACCCAGTTGAGATCAGATGGTGGGACAGTGTTCTATCAGTTGCTAGGATATTTCTAGTAAGTATTCCTTGCATGCAGGAGGAACTTGAGTCCTCAAGTATTGCGTAGTTGGACTTGAGGTTGACAACAGGTATGATCAAGCCAATTTACATGTGTTTTGTAATTGGACCCCAATCAAAACTATGCAAGGAAATAGGAGCTTGGACCTAAGGTGCAGCCTTTATATATAGGGCTAGGTAGTCCATGAGCTTCATCATTAGAGTACAGAGAAAGAAGGATAGCTTTTGAGCTGATTCTTTTTATATGTTGTTGAGGATTTCCACTTGATTGATAATACAGTGTTGGGGTTTTACGTTGGTGCTTTCCCCAGTGATATATTCTGTGTTATGTGTGATTGATTCCTTCTTATCAGTTATATGTGTTCATGCTTGATGTTGCTCATGTTCAATTAAGCTTCCGCTAAGTTTATGGTAGATGTAGATCTAGTACTATGCTTTAGTATGTGAGCTATCTGATTTGTAGAGAAAATTCTACATGGTATCGGAGCACAAGTGATCAAGGAAGAAAAATATACAAGAAGAGGAGATTTCAAAGTTTTGAGTTTTGGGTCGAGAGTTTGCAGAGAAGATATGAAAATTTTTGTACAAAATTTTCAAAAAAAAAAAATTAAAAATAAAATAAAAAAACAAAAATAAAATAAAAAAATTAAATAATTAAAAAAAATAGCCGATTTGGATTCCTTGGGGAAAAAGACCCAAATTCAAAAAAAAAATCAGCTGAAGTTCGGATGAGGGAGATATCGCTGATTTAAAATCAGCTCTTTTTCCAGAAAATTTCATGACAGCGAAAAAGTAGAAACAGATTGGTGTGCTAGCCAAGAACCTGTATGCACTTGAGGTACAAGATGCATGCAAAGCCTTGAGGAGTAAGGAAAAGTTTAGATACTTGGTGGTTGAGAGGGAGAGTAAATTACCTCTCAACATGCAGCACCAGAAGAAGTCTCAGACAATTGTGGAGGAGCCATGATTGGTGCAACAACTTCAGGAGGTTGTGGAGCTGCCACAACTAAAGAAGGTGAGAGGAGATCAAGTGGAGGCGTCCACTCATGCAGAGACCTCCAGTAGGGGGAAATTTTGAGCCAAGTGGGAAGAAGGATCACATGCATCCACACCTCCAGGTCGGAGGTGGGGCGATATAGAGTGATCGTCCCAAGGAGGAGGGGCAGGATCCTTGAGGTAACCATCCTCTTGGATGAGACCTTGCTACGGGAGCCCTAATGTGGAATAGCAAGAACTGACTGATTTGGTAGAGACAGATGTGTATGGAGCGGCAGAGAGAGCTACACTGCAGCGAATCCCAGGACAGCGCAGAGCATGTAGGCTGCAGCAATGCGAGAGGCACAAGTGTGTTGCACAGTGCAAGGTAGCACAGAGAAGGGTGCAATAGTGCGAGATGCATGGAGATGTTGCAGTAGCGCAGAGGTCAGAGAGGGAGCACTTGTCAGCAGCAGGTAGAGCTTCAGCATCAGAGTATGTTTCTAGCCCAACAGAGAGGTCAGTTAGGAGTTTTTTTTGTTCCAAGTGTTGCTGGAGCAACCACACTTAGTAGATGTGTTGCATGTAGAACATTCCAGAGTTACAAGATCGGGTTCAAGAGGAAGCCTTTCTTGTTGAGAGGGAGTGTTGAAAAGTGTGCAACAAGAAATGCTAAATTTAGGAAGTGCTAAAAATAGAACTGCTAAAAATAGCACTTCTAAAAATAGCAGTTTGGCCAATGAGCATTTTGGCCACCTTTGGTGAGAAGTGAAACTGCTAAAAACAACATCTTCTAAAAATAGCATTTCTGGGTCCCTTCCTATTTATAGCAGCCCCTGGTCTATCTATAGGAAGTAAATTCGAATTTGGTCTTACCAGCAGTTTGGAATATCAATTAATCAATTCTTGATGATTTAATTAGTTAAGGAAAAGCAAACTTGAAGTCTTTGTGAGAACATGCAATTATTTCTCCACTAATTGGGGAATGTGTCCTTGATTTTCTCCACTGATTGAGGAATTAAGGATGAGTTCTATAATGGGACGATCAGTTGACTTAGTTTGACTTAGTCAAGTCCAATTAGATTAATTTAACAAGTTGTTAAATTAATGAGATATAGTTTGTTGATGCTTGCATGCATGTGACAACTATTATTTTCATATAACTGAGTATTCTCTCATGGATAACTGATGCATGGTAGTTCAGACAGAGACACATTTGAGATCAGATGGTGGGTCAGTGTTCTGTCAGTTTCTAGGATATTTCTAGTAAGTATTCCTTGAATGCAGGAGGAACTTGAGTCCTCAAGTATTGTGTAGTTGGACCTGAGGTTGACAACAGGTATGATCAGGCTAATTTACATGTGTTTTGTAATTGGACCCCAATCAAAACTGCGCAAGTAAATAGGAGCTTGGACCTGAGGTGCAGCCTTTATATACAGGGCTAGGTAGTCCATGAGCTTCATCATCAGAGTACAGAGGGAGCAGGATAGCTTTTGAGCTGATTCTTTTTATATGTTGTTGAGGATTTCCACTTGATTGATAATACAGTATTAGGGTTTTATGCTGGTGCTTTCCCCAGTGATATATTCTATGTTATGTGTGATTGATTCCTTCTTATTAGTTATATGTGTTCATGCTTCATGTTGCTCATGTTCCATTAAGCTTCCGCTAAGTTTATGGTAGATGTAGATCTAGTATTATGCTTTAGTACATTGCATATATCAGTTGGATCTGCAGGGGAAATTTCTACATGATATTAGTGCGCTAGCTTATTTGTAGAGAAAATTCTACACCTTTTGGAAAAATTTGGGATGTTTCCATGTTTTATTTCTCTTTCCCTGTTTGTTAGACTCCGTTAGAAATAGTAATATCCTCAAGTATGTCGAAATCTGAATGTTTCCTGCTTTTCGGGCTAACATATGAGTAAATAGTGGGATATTATTCGGTCAACCCGCTCCTTTGACCTCTAGAAACTCATCAAAGCTTACTAACACTACCCCTAAGGAAACACAGAGAGTTACCCTAGGGACTAACGCACCTGGTTCATGGCTAGGGAGCATTATAAAGCTCCTTGCTAGTTCCTGGAGAGTGTTAGCTTGGAAAACAGGACTATGAACTTGGTCAATCTTTCAGTCAAACTGCCTTTCTCCTCTGAGTTGATGAGGAGGTCATTTTCCTGTATAACAGATGCCCCCTAAAGTGTGAGATCAGAGGCAAAGACGATGCCTGAAATACTTTATAACTGCTATTTGGAAAAAAGAGAGAGAGAATCAGAGCTTCGAGACTATGAGAAACTTGATATAACCATATATATATAATCTAAAATCATGTCCTCAGTCGGGAATACCCACGCTCAGTAGCTATTGCAGAGTGATTTATCAACAAAGAGATGTGATGATCATGTCCACCGATAAGCACAATATGTAACTTGTGTCATAATAGGATCATCCTCACGATCTATCTCAAAAAAATAATATACGCATCTTGGGAGAGGAAACAAGGTTGAATGATGTAAGCCTCTACCCAAGGTCTTGATTGTTGCTTCATCTTAACAACATATTTTCACACATGTGAATAGAGGCGTTGACGTTGAACATGTACGAAATCGTCTAATTAGTGGTCAATAATGAAAATTGTTAACAGATGTGAGGAGGGCCACCGATAATGATGATGGTCTCTAAGATACGCAATACAATCTAGTGAGTGCGAATAATATTTTTGTCATAGAACACTCGTAGAATCATTCAACTAGGATCCAATAATGAAAACCCATGATTAAACATAAGGTAAGCTGCCATTGATGCCTGCAAGTTCTAAGGTACTGATATGTTTATGGATCTACTTCCTATATAGAGTGTTGAAGTCGATAGGAAGAGACCTATTGAAAGGCATGAAATAATGTGTCCGACATCAGTTGACATGAAACGAGACAAGAATGATTGATTTTTGAAGATAAATTTTGAGCAATGGGTCAAATCGACAGAGGGCATGATGGAAGTATATGATTGACGGTTGGTATAGGACATAGAGGATAAAGGGATCCCCTGAACAATAGAAGGCACGACACAAAGTTCTAACTAGACATCTATAAACTCATGAACACCAAAGAGTGTTAGGATACAGGGGTGCAGGAACATCGAAGTATATATGCTAAACTCATAGGATGGTAAGGTTCATTTGAGATGCCGACAAGTGAGGTTTTTTGAGGGAGTGCCATGTTCAAGGGAATGATTGCTGCTAAAAAATTATTTCCAAAATACTAACATAAAGCAATTTTGTTGTCCAATTTTCCCCATCTGATTAAATTTAACGAGTCTAGATGGGTAAACTCGGGTCTTTTCATATTTAGAGAGTCTAAAAAGATCGTAAAGAGCAACTCCAAGGGTTCCATTTGTCATAGTTGTTAACCAGGTGCAAAAAAGCTTTAATAGTATACCCAACATAGTTCCTTTTTCGTAAGTTAGTCTATTGGGTCTAGATAAAGTGATAAACCTATGCTCAATAAACGTTTGCCTCATTTTGTTACGAGTACGAGGGAATGAATTAAACTCAATATTCATCATGAAATTTTAATGAGTCACGCGATGAGAAACTCAATATATCTTCATCAAAGTTTAACAAGTCAAATGAAGAAAACTCGAGGTATATTTTTCAGTTTAATGAGCGAGGAAAAAGAGGTAAAATAGCTACTCATGCCTTCTTCGTATATTTAATGAGCCCAAAGAAGGAAAAACTCGGGGATTTTTCAGTTTAAGAGGAAGAAAGAGTCCCAAAAAGAAAGAACTCATATTGTCATCGTAGGAGTTTTACGAGACTGATGAAGAAAACTCAGGGATTTTTCAATTCAAGAGGGAGAAAAGATCCCATAAAAGAAAGTGCTCGTAGTGAATCGAACATGGTCTTTTCTGCAATTCAACACTGAAACCTCTTCATCAAAGCATCAGTAATATTGACAATATATCGAAATAGCGTATGATAAATAGCATAGGGAAAGAAAAACTTTTATTTCAATGACTAACTAAGGTGATTCATACCTCCAAAGTGACTATAAGAAGGTTTTGGAGCCTTCATTTTCACCATTTAAGTGTTGTGAGAGTGCTCTGGAGTGAAAGAGGAGAAGATCTTCTCAGGGTGATTGGGAGAAATCCATGCGACCATTTGACGTGTCATTTGTTCCAGGTAGATGGTGAAACCCTTATCTTACATTATTTAACCTTTTTCAGTTGCATTAGGGGTGAAATTTTTAAGTTTGGGGAAGCTCTAGTTGATTACATGCGCATAACACTCCCAACTAGGTCTGGAGGAGCATTAAACGTCCTTCATGACTTGCAGGGGTGCGTTAGAATGCCCTCTAGGCCCTAAGGGGGACGTTAGGTAGCATGGACACATTTTCAAACCCCAGCATATGATTCTTTGTCATTTATCCATCATTTTGATTGATTTTTGGGTGATTTTGTGTAGGTTTGGAGCCATCATCATGAGTCTGTGGAGAGAAAGAGCTCATGATAGTGAGAAACAACATATGCTAAATGATCCAACATGCATACCTACCTTGCGAAGATGTGGCTTGATGAATTATGCAAGGCTTGTCCTGATGAAGGGTCAAAAAGAACTTCTGAGTTGGATAATCCAACGATGGGATGAACACTAAGGGCGCTCCAGGTTGGGTATCACAAGCTCTCGATCGATATAGATGATATATACTTTTTGACAGGTTTTCCATGAAGAAGTGCACAAACAAACTTTACTGGGGGCAGGATAGATCCACGAACCACCCTCAAGTTGGTCCAAACACACTATAGACCTGACAGTGGCTTAGTGAGAAACAGGGTCCCTAGTGAGCGGATCAAGACAAGGCCTATGAGGGCCATTTTTTGGATGATCACCACTTGGTGGGGTCCAAGAGTCCTAGAGTAGCGATGAAGGCTCAACTGTTACTTGCTATTGACTACTTACAACCTCAAATGTTCAACTAGTGTGAGGTAGTTCTTCGCTAGTTGAAGGCAGAGTTGACAACCTGTAAGACTCGTACCCAAAGGGAATTTGGGTATGGTACTCTCATTGTGTCCTTCTTACTTGAGAGAGTGCCTGTGATGAGGCCACAGATGAGCTTGGGTCAGGTTGATCCCAGGGATCCCAAGCAAGGGTGATGGGCTTCACTAGATCCTCGTACTAGAGGGGGACCAATCTGACACTTCTTTGAAGATGACTTCTTCGAGTGGCTTAGCGGCCAAATTCTAATGATTGATGACTATGCCTATGAAGGCATGGACTTTATAGGAGATCCAGATTTGATGCTGCCACCTGGCACACATTGGGGGCCTCAAGGTAAGAAGGTTTTTTAGAGTACTTTAAAGTATTTTTTAACTTTTGAATATTTATGTAATGTTTTTGATTTGATGGATGAACAAGTACTTACGTGAAGCGTTTTCCTGACATAAATGTGGCACTAGTGAGACCTGTGGGAATGTCCCACCATGCGAGGCAGGGGGACCGGCTACTTGGAGCTCGCGTGGGAGCAGAAACTACTAAAGATGGAGATGATGCGCAGAGTCTCCATGAGGTACTGAGGAACCTTGAAGGCCTGAGCATGTGCATGCCTCGTGCCTCCTCTTCCCATGAGGGAGATTCCCACTCATATGTAGGGACACACCATCAGTGTTCCTGTGCGGTTTCTGGTTCCTCTTAGGAGGATAGATAGAGTTGTTCTCAATTTTCATGAGAAGTAGACTCTTAGCAGTAGCATGGTGTATCCAGCAAGTGTCATAGTGAGGCTTAGTAGAGCCATTTTGTACTTAAAACACCCAAGTTTTTGGAATTTTCTGATGTAAAAGACTAGACTTTATAGATATATATATATATATATATATATATATATATATATATATATATATAGATATAGATATATATATATATATATATATATATATATATATATATATATATATATATATATATATATATATATATATATATATCGGTTTTTTTATGATGTAAATGATTTTTAATGTTTTTGTACATTTTTAAGTATGTAAATATTTACTCTCATGCATGTATCTATAATAAATGAGACAGATTCCAATCTAATACATAATTTTCTAATGGATCAGCAACTGCATTAAATTCTCGAGGAATGTGTTCATATGTAATAAACCCAAATTGATGTTCCAAGAGTCGTACCCTTAAAAAATGGGGTAACAAGATTGGATTGAGAATGTGATAATGATTTGTCAATTGCATAACGACAAGTTGAGAGTCTAACCTGACCACCAGATTGGAGATGTCCCAAGATGATGCTTCAGTGAGAAGTGAAATAATAGAAATATACTCTGCAATATTGTTGGTGGCAGTGCCAAGAAATACTCCCCCATAACAAAGTAGTTTGGACTCAAGTGTGTAAACGACCCAAGCAGATGATGCAAAGTGCCATGTGTGACGATTGGCACCATCTACATATCTAATGTATGTTAAGGGTGATGAAGACATTTGCGCATCAAGAAACTTGTATGAGACAAAAAATCAAAAAATGCAAAAAATCCAGTCATATAAAAAAGAATAAAAAAATATAAATACATAAAATTACAAATAACATGCCTAGTGCAATACTAGGTATAAAACTTTTTCAAATAGAGCCCGTTTTGTGGCTTCGCGAACAGGACTCCTTCATAGTCTTGAAGTTCATAGACACTTTTTGAGAGGGCCTTGGTGACAACATATGGACCAATCCATAATATTTGAAGCATTCCTGTCCCCAAGAGGTCGTATTTTTTTATCATAGAGTAAAACAAGATCGCCTTGTTGGTAAGAACAAGGCTTGACATTTTTTTCATATTGGGCTTTGACACGATGTTTATGGGCTTTGAGTGCTAGTGCGGCATCTCAACAAGTTTAGTCCAGCTGATTGAGATATAGCAAGCATTATTCTTTAGAAGTGGTGTCGGGAAAGAGTTCAACAACAAGTTCTAATGAAGGAATCTGGCACTCAATATGTAGTACCGCTTCCAGGCCATAAGCAAGTTTGATGTATAGAATGTAGCAATTTTGATTGAAGTTCATTATACCCACAATGCAGGATATAACATACGGTGCCAGTGGGTTTTATGGTTACCTACTAACCGACGGATCATGGTTTTTAGGATGCCATTAACAGCTTCCACTTGGCCATTAGCCTAGGGGTAGTAGGAGGAAGATTGTTCCTGCTGAAAACCAAGAAACAATGTTAAGTCCGACATCATCTGATTTTGAAAGTGCGAACCATGGTCTGTAACGATCGTGCGGAGCACACAAAAATGACAGATCACTTGATTGAACGGGAATAACGTCGTGGTTTCTCCATCAACCCGAAAAGTGGGAATGGCTTTGGCCCATTTTGTAAAGTAGTCCACGGTGACAATAATGTAGTTGTGTCCATCAGAGGAAGTGGGGTTTCATGTGACGAAGTCAATACCCCATTTGGCAAAGGGGGCCATTTGGAAAGTGGTATTCCATGTTGTGGTTAGCTAATGCAAATCTTGTATGTTCATGACTAAATGCTTAAGGGTCATTGTTATAGTCATACTTGAAAACCTACTTTAATTGTCAATGGTTGAAATGAATGGTTTAACTTTGTGGATCGATTCCATATTCATAATATGTAGGTTTTCTAACATACTATGAATTGATTATGTACTTGGACTGTATTGGGGAGTATTCAATTCATGAATAATGTGATTAATTGTGTGTTATTATCACTCTCTTCTTGATAGTACTATCCTATGAATTAAATAACTCGACCTAGTTAGTGGAGTTGACGTGTATAAAGATAATCGCTAACTTTCCTTGTAATTAATAGAGAATTTGTATTTTTAGGAGTTTAATCATCGTGGAGTAGAGAAATATAGATAGATTGTTTTATATGCTTCTCTTTTGATATAGATTATGTGAAATTATATTTGTATCCAAGACTTTTCCAATATTATGTCTATGGTTTGTTTTGGGCCTTTGTTGTGCCCCTTGTTTTCATTGTAGGTCAATAATTTAAATTTCAAGGCCTCGGACCCTTGGGCCATAGCTTGCAGGAATTTGGCATTTTGGGGTTTCCCTTTGGTATACATATAACTCCTTGAAATTTAAGTTTCAGGATCCTAGGACTATGTGCTTGAATACATAGGGTATTGGGAATGGGACAGTTTCCCTTTCTATTTTGTAAACCCCAACTCGGTGTTTCTTCTAGTTTCCTAGACCAGCATGGAATAATGGTTTTCGGTGTGTACATAAAGTGCTTGGGCACAAGCCTAATACCAAGGCTTTACAAAATAACATTGCACTAATGGAACCATGCCAAATAATCCTCATGATGGTCGTGACCATTTCCTTATTAGCCAGATTGCAGCTCATAAAACATGTGTGAAGGGAACAAGAGGGTTAGTCCAATGGCAGAACCTAACCAATGGAATCTTTACATCAAACCATTGTACCCTTGAAAGGGTTTAAGTGGAGAGGTAAAGTGGGGGGGATTGACTTGGCATGACATCAGCAACTGGGTGGTGGGCCCTGTCAGGGTCTTGGGTCTTCGAGCTTTTGGGTCCCCATAAGAGAAAGTGTGTGGGAAGGGCAAGAACTTGATGTTGAGATGAATTGGCTTAGTGATGTGGATTGGTGACATGGATTCAAGTGACTCAATGCTAAAGTGGCATTCATCTAGGTGGATATTGGTGGCCACCCACCTATTCCACCTGCACCTCTTGTTGGTTCATCAATTTCCTTGACTATAGCACAATTTACAACCCCGGGAAGTTGGCTACCCAACTAACCCAAATGGGGCCCACAAACTCTTAGAATTCCATCTCCTAGCATTATGGTTGTTTATGGTTTTCCCTTTGTTGTTCAATAATTAAAATTCCCTCGAGCCTCATTGTAAAACAGTTAAAAATAGAATCCAGAGATCCCAGTTTAAGTTGTTCTTGAATTAAATTGTAATTATTTTCTCATAGCAACTTGTAATAGTTAACTAAGTTAAGTTGACTTAGTTAGCTTAGGAATTTCGAGTTAGAAGTCTTTTGGAAGTCATGTATATGTTCTCCCTAAGGTTTAGGGGTCCAGTATGAGTTTAATTGTGAGTTGTAATTAGATAACTCAGTTTACTAAGTTAAGTTTAGTCAAATTAGTTCTAATTTTTTGTGGAAATAATAGAGGATTAAATTTCAGTTGATGCACTCATGCATTCACTAGTGCTACTCCAATTAACTAAACATTCCCTCATCAGAAACTCATGCATGTCGATTATGAGAAAGACCCAGTTGAGACTAGAGTGCAGGGACTGTGTACTATTAGTTGTATAATTTTCTGAGTTGTATAGATGGTGCATGAAATCAAGAACTGGACCTAGTTTGGATTGTGTGGTTTTGGATGCACTCCATTCCCATTAATATGGGCTATTCAGTGATAGGAATTGCGCAAGGAAATAGGGGTTTGGAGAGCAGTAGAAGAGGTTGAGGTTTGGCTTGAGCTTTCTTGTGAGTTAGGAGATTGATTATACTGAGTGTTGGGATTGGTCTTGTGAGAACAATAATTGTATTATCATCTTGGATTTATGATTTAATGCAATACACATAGTTGGTTTTTGAGCTACTGATTTCCCCAGATACTTATTGTGTTATGTGTCAATGATTTAGCTTCTTCTTTTTCTTATTGTTTTCATCGATCTATTGGCTTCTGCTGGTTGAAAGTAGAAGTAGATTCTTGTCCTATGTTTTAGTAAATTGTGTGAGCTTGTGAATCTATAAGATTTTCTACATAGTATCAGAACTGATAATAATATACTAGAGGAGATTTTGAAGTTTTTGAGTTTAGGGTTACAGGTGAAATTAGATTTTTCATTTCATACTTCAGGATCGGCAGATGGCATTCTACAATTTGTGGCTCGAGTATGCCTAGGATGGAAACTCAAATTATATAGCCTGGAAGGACATGATGGAGGCCATGTTGGAGGATAATGGCTTGAAGGAATTCATTTATCAAGACATTCCTAATCCATCAACATCAGATGCTCAAAATTTGGTTGAATGGAAGAAGTGTGTGGCAAGGGTGAGGCGGATAATCCTTGAAGGAGTTTGATACCACATTGTCTAAAGTCTCCATGGGAAGTAAACTTCGCATACTATGTGGAAAGAATTGAAGGACCTTTTCCATAACAGCAGTGGTGATAGGAAGTTGGCATTGAAAGATAAAATTTGAAACATCAAGATGGAGGCGAGCGACTCAATTCCAAATTACTTGACCAAGTTCACTCATTATCGGGATGAACTTGGAAGTGTTGGAATCATGGTTACCAAGGATGATATGGTGAGTCTTTCTCTTCTAGGACTCGTCTATAGATAATAATGCACGGGTGATTGTGGTGGAAATACCCTCAAGGATCTTCTTGGGATCCTTGGCAAAAAGATCGATTAGCTGTAGATGGCACAAATATACATGCACATATCCATATGAATGAAATGATAATCAAAGCAAAATCTTTACCTAGGATCTTGGTACAATGTTGTTGGAGAACCCAAAGTAGCAGAGCGGAAGACCTCTCAACTAGCTCCTAGATCAATACCTACACATAGAAAAGACGAGAAGTAATATGACAGCATATAACTTTGATAATCAAAACAAGAATACATAAGGATATCTAACTACACATATCTAAGCTACTCATAATCAATGGTATTGCATAAACATGTAAATAAATCACAATATCAACGCCATGGAGTAGACAACACAACTGCAGGTCTATATTAATGATAGGAAAGAGTGATTACAACCATCAGTTGCATCAAGCTTCCCTTACTCCTTGAACTCCTCTCTCTCTCTCTCTCTTCTTAACCTCTTGGTGAACCAATGTCTAATGCAAAGCTTCGACAGCCAATAGGCACTCCTTTCAATAGTTTGGACCTCTTTCACAATTCTCCAAGCCTTAAATATATAGCATGAGAGGCTAAACCTCGCCAACTCTTTCATGAGTTCCTTTTGGCAAAAGTTGGGATGTTTCCATGTTTTATTTCTCTTTAACTATTTGTTAGAATCCTTTAGAAATATTAATATCCTCAAATAGGTTGAAATCTGAATGTTTCCTGCTTTTCGAGCTAATATATGAGTAAATAGTGGGATATTATTCGGTCAACCCACTCCTTTGACCTCTAGAAACTCACCAAAGCTGACTAACACTACCCCTAAGGAAACACAGAGAGTTACCCTAGGGACTAACACACCTGGTTCATGGCTAGGGAGAATTATAAAGCTCCTTGCTAGTTCCTAGAGAGTGTTATCTTGGCAAACAGGACTGTGAACTTGGTCAATCTTTCAGTCAAACTGCCTTTCTCCTCTGAGCTGATGAGGAGGTCATTTTCCTGTATAACAGATGCCCCCTAAAGTGTGAGGTCAGAGGTGAATACGATGGCTGAAATACTTTATAACTATTGTTTGGAAAAAAAAGAGAGAGAATCGGAGCTTCAGGACTATATATATATATATATATATATATATATATATATATATATATATATATATATATATATATATATATATATAGAGAGAGAGAGAGAGAGAGAGAGAGAGATATAATCTAAAAGAGTCGGGAATTCCCACGCTTAGTAGCTATGTCAGAGTGATTTCTCAACAAAGAGATATGACGATCGTGTCCACCGATAAGCACAATGTGTAATTTGTGTCATAATAGGATCATCTTGACGAGCAATCTCCAAAACATAATATATGCATCTTGGGAGAGGAAACAAGGCTGAATGATGTAAGCCTCTACCCAAGGTCTTGATTGTTGCTTCATCTTAACAACATATTTTGACACATGTGAATAGAGGCATTGACATCAAACATGTATGAAATCGTCTGATTAGTGGTCAATAATGAAAATTGTTAACAGATGTGAGGATGGCCACCAATAATGATGATGGTCTCTAAGATCCACAATACAATCTAGTGAGTGCAAATAATATTTTTGTCATAGAACACTCGTAGAATCATTCAACCAGGATCCAATAATGAAAACACGTGATTAAACACAAGGTAACCTGCCATTGTTGCCTGCAAGTTCCAAGGTACTGATATGTTTCTGGATCTACTTCCTATATAGAGTGTTGAAGTCGATAGGAAGAGACATATTGAAAGGTAGGAAATAATTTGTCCTACATCAGTCGACACGAAATGGGACAAGAATGATTCTTTTTGAAGATTAATTTGAGCAATGGGTTAAATCGACAGAGGGCATGATGGAGGTATATGATTGATGGTTGGTATAGGAAACAGAGGATAAAGGGATCCCCTGAACAATAGAAGGCACGACACAAAGTTCTAACCAGACAGGTATAGACTCATGAACACCAAAGAGTGTTAGGATACAGGGATGCAAGAACATCGAAGTATATACGCTAAACTCATACGATGGTAAGATTCTTTTGAGAGGCTGACAAGAGAGGTTTTTCTTGAGGGAGTGCCATGTCTAAGGGAATGATTGCTACCAAAAAATTGTTTCCAAAATACTGACATAAATAAATTTTGTTGTCCAATTTTCCCCATCTAATTAAATTTAACGAGTCTATATGGGTAAGCTCAGTGGTCTTTTCATATTTAGAGAGTCTGAAAAGATTGTAAAGAGAAACTCTAAGGGGGTCAATTTGTCACAGTTGTTAACTGGGTGCGAAAAAGGTTTAATAGTATACCCGACATAGTTCGTAAGTTAGTCTATTGACTCCGGATAAAGTGATAAACCTATGCTCAATAAAAGTTTGCCTCATTTTGTTACAAGTACGAGGGAACGAAGTAAACTCGATATTCGTCGTGAAATTTTAATGATCCATTCATCGAGAAACTCAATATATCTTCTTCAAATTTTAACGAGTCAAATGAAGAAAACTCGAAGTATATTTTTTATTTTAATGAGCGAGGAAAAAGAGGTAAAAGAGCTGCTCATTCCTTCTTCGTAGATTTAACGAGCCCGAAGAAGGGAAAAACTCGGGGATTTTTCAATTTAAGAGGAAGAAAGATTCCCAAAAAAGAAAGCGCTCATACTGTCATCGTAGGATTTTTACGAGACCGATGAAGAAAACTCAGGGATTTTTCAATTCAAGAGCGAGAAAAGATCCCATAAAAGAAAGTGCTCGTAGTGAATCGAACATGGTCATTTCTGCAATTCAGCATTGAAACCTCTTCATCAAAGCATGAGTAATATTGACAATATATCAAAATGGCGTATGATAAATAGCATAGGAAATGAAAAACTTCTATTTCAATGACTAACTAAGGTGATCCATACCTCCAAAGTGACTATAAGAAGGTTTTGGAGCCTTCATTTTCACCATTTGATTATTGTGAGAGTGTTCTGGATTGAAAGAGGAGAAGATCTTCTCGAGGTGATTAGGAGAAATCCATGCGACCATTTGACGTGTCGTTTGTTCCAGGTAGATGGCCAAACCCTTATCTTACATTATTTAACCTTTTTCAGCTGCATTAGGGGTGAAATTTTTAAGTTTGGGGAAGCCCTAGTTGATTACATGTGCATAACACTCCCCACTAGGTCTGGAGGAGCATTAAACACCCTTCATGACCTGCAGGGGTACGTTAGCATGCCCTGTGGGCCCTAAGGGGGACGTTAGGCAGCATGGACACATTTTCAAACCCCAACATATGATTATTTGTCATTTATCCATCATTTTGATTGATTTTTGGGTGATTTTGTGTAGGTTTGGAGCCATCATCATGAGTCTGTGGAGAGAAAGAGCTCATGATAGTGAGGAACTACATATGCTAAATGATCCAACATCCATACTTGCCTTTCAAAGATGTGGCTTGATGAATTATACAAGGCTTGTCTTGATGAAGGGTCAGAAAGAACTTCTGAGTTGGATAATCCAACGATGGGATGAACACCAAGGGGTGTTCCAAATCGGGGATCACAAGCTCTCGATCGATATACATGATATATACTTTCTAACAGGTTTTTCATGAAGACATGCACAAATGAACTTAATTGGGGCTAGGATAGATCCACGGACCACCCTCAAGTTGGTCCGAACTCACTGTAGACCTAACAGTGGCTTACTAAGCAATAGGGTTCCTAGTGAGCTTATCAAGACAAGGCCCATGATGTCCATTTTTTAGATGATCGCCACTTGGTGGTGTCACACGGAATGAGTCGTTCTTGCGGACAAGACCGACCTCCCTAGTATCTAATGATATCTAGTGACAAGCAAGCCAATCAAATTCTATCTTTCTCTAAATATGCAATTTATAAACAAAGGCAAACAAGTGTTTTAGGCCTACCTTAGGTCCAATGCAAGTTTGTGGAAGCCTCGCTCCTTTGATCCAAATGAGTTCCCTTGTAGTGAATCTGCAAACACAAACAAGCACGCAAATTAAATAGCACCTGAAAAGCCAATATAATAAAGCATACTTATCATGATGATCAAGGAATTCATGAAACAAATCACATAAGACAATTTGTTGAGAAAAATGAATATGATTGTATTAATTCAAATCAAAGAAGAACTTTACAACCTGTGCCTTGATGTTGTACAAGCTCCTCCCAGGGTCCAACAAGAAGTCTCCTCTACTTTGACAAGTTTCACTCTCTTCCCAATGAAGCCAAAAGGTATGTGATCTCTCCTCTCAAGCTTAACTAGGAAGTCTCAATTCAACCAGCATTTACCCTCAAAAATGTTCAGCTTCTAACCTCCCTAGCAACCAGCCGAATGCCTTAATTTATAGTGCAATGGAAGGAAGTTACTAGGTCCACCTTCAAAGGGATAAAGCCCTCCTTCAAAGGGATAGCTCCTCTCATCAAGGGATTAGCTCCTTCACTTTTGGGATGCATGAACCACCTAGGAGTGAACCATCCACGTCAAAATTCCTTCTTGAAGCATCTAGAATTAACCCAAAGTGAGTTTTTAAGAATAAACTTGCGCATTTTTTACTTTCACAGGGGTCCGCACCCACTCCTTTAGAGACAGAGCAAGAAGGTCCGCAGCTAACACGAAAAAAGGGTGCGGGACCCCAGGAAATAGTGAGAGAAAGTGAAGAACCAGAGCTTTATTGATTTTTAAGGTATTTCTCTCATTTTCAAAGCTTGACATGAAGAGCTGAGGTTTGAGACTTGCTCAGGAGGACAGTATGAATGATGATAGACCCATATTGACTGCAAATAGTCATGGTAACAATATTTTGTGTAACAGATTGCCTCCTAAAGTGCGAAGTCTGTAGTAGATGAGGATTTCATTTATCATCTAGGAAGAGTGAAGTAATTTATCATTTCAGGGATTATCTTGTGGAGAGCCCGGTTGGAACCTGTAAAAACATTCAATGCAAAATATATATATGAGATCATATCATCGCTAAGGTAGGCATTCCCATAATCAGATCAAAACAGACTAGAAAACTAACTACTGGTCTGATATAGGAATGATCTTGTAATACATCACAAGTATAGACACATGTAGACACAGTACGGATGCAGCCATCTGTTTATGAATAGTCCACAGTATAATGAATACAAAATTCCTCGTAGCCTGGATGGTGGAAACTAGATCCAGGGTCTTCATTTCTACTTCCCAAAATAGTACGATTCTATCCATGCGAATGAATGTGTTGAAGTCAAACATGGTAGAAACCACTTGATTACCAGTCAATGATGTAAATTGTTAACAAGTATGAGAGAAACCACTAGTAATTTCAATGGCTCTCAAAGTACTCAGTACAATCCATGAGATGTGAATAGATGTGTTGATGTCGAACATGCCACGGAATAATTTGATCAAAGGTCAATGATGCAACCTATCGTCGAAGGCGAGAAACCTGCCATTGAGGCATGCAAATAAAAAAGGTACTGACAATTTCTATATCATCTTTCTAGATAATGAACTGAACTCGATAGAAAGCGATCTGTCATAGGCAAGCCCATGACACGAAATCATAGATCAAGTTTGAAGAAATTTAGTTGCAAGGACTGACTCAGGGATGGTCAAAATGGATGACAGATATTTTGCAGATGAATGGCTTATTTTCACTGACCTCTTGAACACATAACAACACAGCAGATGGTTTGGTGACAATTGGCCCAAAGTTAATACCCAGAAACTGGTTGAAGACTTTCAATATGGTTTGATCAACTGTTAGGCAAAGGATTTCCCTGTTGGGTGTGGATCCTGATTATCTTCTAAATTCAAAGGTATAGACACATTGGACCCAGTTCGAAATGGGGGCAGCAACGCCACCCGTAAAATATTCGTTGCAGGGGGGGTCCAGGGGGGTTTCGGGGGCAGCGTCCCCGAAGCTAAAAACAGGTGTAAAATTGCCTTGTAAAAGTATAGTAATTTCTAGTCAATCTGGGCCGTTCATTAGGCGGATGATCTGACGGTAGAACTTATGTTTAGTTTAGGGATTTTTGCCCTAGAAGGAAACCCCTCTCTTTGTATGAGGGCATTGTATTTGAGGCTGTGTGATAGATGTGTATTCGGTGAGCGGGAAATAGAGAGGTGAGACTATGAGAGAAAACAGAGGATATTACAGCGGATCTCCTGTAGGTTGTGTCTCTTCATTTTGTTGGATAATAGAAAGGAAGGACTGGCTGTTCAGGGTGGACATAGCCCAAACTGGGTGAACCACGTATATCTGTGTCTCTCTTGTTTTATGCGCTTTCTGTGTTTATATTTCTGCAATATTTTATGTGTTCCATTGCTCCATAATATATAATTTTCTAACAATTGGTATCAGAGCCAAAGGTCTATTTGGATGATAAACTCGAAGGAAAGAAGGGTTCCTGGTTCGAGTGGGAGCAATGGCAGAAGATGGTAAGTTTAGGGTCGAGAAATTTAACGGCCAAAACTTCTCGTTGTGGAAGATGCAGATGGAATATTATCTATATCAGAAAGATCTATACCTACCATTGGGCGGAAAATCAAAGATGCCGACGGGTATGACAAATGAAGAATGGAACCTTTTCGATAGAAAGGCACTCAGAACAATACGGTTGTGCCTTGCTGCGTTAGTCACCTTCAACATTTCGAAGGAAACCATGACAGAGGGTTTGATTCAGATGTTGTCGAAACTATATGAAAAACCCTCGGCCTCAAGCAAGGTATTTCTTATGAAACAGTTATTTAATATGAAGATATTGGAAGGTGGATCTGTTGCAGACCATTTAAATGATTTTAATAGAGTTACAAGTCAGTTAAGTTCTGTAGGGGTAAACTTTGATGATGAAGTTAGAGCTTTGTTATTCTTGTGCTCATTACCAAAAAGTTGGAATGGTTTGGTAATGGCCATTAGTAACTCCGTTTCTGGATCTAGTACTTTAAAGTTTGATGATGTTGTCGGTGTTATCCTTAGCGAGGAAATGCGACGGAAAAGCTCCGGTGAGACATCGGGAAATGCTTTGAGTGCAGAGTCTAGAGGAAGAAAAATGGAAAGAGGAAAGAGCTCAGGATATCGCAGTAAATCAAGGAAAGGCAGATCCAAGTCCAGATCGGGGATAGTGTGCTAGAAATGTGGAAAGAAAGGACACCTAAAGAAAGACTGTAGATCTCGGAAGGGAAAAGAAGGAGATGAACAACAAGAAAACAATCATGAAGCAAATGTGACAGGTGAGGTGTTACAAGATGCTTTGATTCTTTCTTTCGAAAATATTACTAATTCTTGGGTGGTAGATTCAGGGGCTTCATTCCATGCCACACCTCATAAGAAATACTTTCATGACTATGTTCAAGGAGATTTTGGACAAGTTCGTCTGGGTGATGATAAACCCTGTAAAATTGTTGGAATGGGTATGGTTCTTGTAAAACAGCAGAATGGAAACCAATGGCTATTAAAGGAGGCAAGGCATGTTCCAGATCTAAAGAAAAATCTGATTTCAACAGGGCAGTTAGGCAGTGAAGGTTGTGTGACAACTTTCACAGATAAAGCTTGGAAGGTCACCAAAGGAGCTTTGGTAATAGGCAAAGGCGAAAAGGTTGGTACATTGTATTTAGGCAATGGTATTTCTAACTCTGTAAATGCTTTAACTTCCAAAGGAGCAGATGTAGCATTATGGCATCATAGGCTCAGACACATGAGTGAAAAGGGGATGAATATTCTTCACTCAAGGAATTTGTTTCCGGGTTTGAAGAATGTTGATTTGGACTTCTGTGAGAATTGCATTTATGGAAAACAGAAGAGAGTCAGATTTCTCAGAGTTGGGAAAGAAAAGAAGAATAAAAAATTAGAGCTTGTGCATACAAATGTATGGGGACCTGCTCAGGTATCATCTCTCGGTGGCTCTCGTTATTATGTTACTTTTATTGATGATGCAACTAGAAAAACTTGGATTTATTGTATTAAGAATAAATCTGATGTATTTGATACTTTCAAGAAATGGAAAGCTTTGGTTGAGATTGAGACGAGAAAGAAATTGAAGTGTCTTAGATCAGACAATGGAGGTGAATATTGCAGCAAAGAGTTTGATAGGTATTGTTCAGAGCATGGAATTCGCAGAGAGAAGAAAGTTCCAAGAACACCACAAGAAAATGGTGTGTCAGAAAGGATGAACAGAACAATCATGGAGCGTGCAAGGTGCATGAGATTGCATGCAGGATTGCCTTTACAGTTTTGGGCAGATACTGTAGATATTGTTGTTTATCTAATAAATAGAGGGCCTTCAAGTTCCTTGGATGGTGGTGTTCCAGAGGAAGCATGGACAGGTAAAAAGGTAAACTACTCTATTTTAAAGTCTTTTGGTTGTGAGGCCTTTGTCCATATTGATAAAGAAAATAGAACAAAGGTTGAGGCAAAGTCAAAGAAATGTACCTTTATTGGATATGGTGTTAATGATTTTGGTTATCGCTTATATGATTACGAAAATCACAAAATCATTAGGAGCAGAGATATAATATTCAATGAAAAGGTCGTGTATAAGAATCAGTTGCAGGAAAAGAAGCAGGAAAAGGAAAACAAGGAATATGCAGTTCTTGATGAAATCACTAAAAAAGTAAAGGTGCCTGAAAATAATAATAATCAACAACCACAACAACAGCAACCACCACAACAACAACAACAGGCACCCCAAACACCTGAAAGTGGTGTTAGAATATCTACCAGGATAAGTAGACCCCCTGAACGATACTCTCCTTCATTATATTATTTATTGTTGACTGATTCCGGTGAACCCGAATGTTATGAAGAAGCAATGCAGGTTGAAAGCAAGAAGAAGTGGAAGGTAGCCATGGAAGAAGAGATGGACTCCTTAATGCATAACCAGACTTGGGATTTAGTCAGGTTGCCTGTAGAAAAAACTACATTGAAGAATAAATGGGTTTACAGGCTGAAGGAAGAAGATGGAGGAAAACATAGGTATAAAGCTAGACTTGTGGTGAAGGGGTTTGCACAGAAGAAAGGTATTGATTTTGATAAAATATTTTCTCCTATTGTTAAAATGACTTCAAACAGAACTATTTTAAGTCTTGTAGGAGCTGAAGATTTGCATCTTGAGCAATTAGATGTAAAGACAGCCTTTCTCCATGGGGATTTGGAGGAAGAGATATATATGCAGCAGCCACAAGGATATGAGGTGAAAGGGAAGGAGAAACTAGTGTGCAGGTTGAAGAAGAGCTTTTATGGCTTAAAACAGGCTCCAAGGCAGTGGTATCTAAAATTTGACAAGTTTATGTCTGAACAAGGTTATACTAGATGTCACTCTGATCATTTTGTTTATTTGAAAAAACAAAATGATGGCAGCTATATTATATTGTTATTGTATGTAGATGACATGCTTGTTGCAGGATCTAACATGCAGGAAATAAATGTGCTCAAAATAAAATTGGCAAATTCATTTGCAATGAAAGATTTGGGAGCTGCAAAACAAATCCTTGGTATGAGAATAACTAGAGACAGGAAAAATCGTAAATTAACATTGTCTCAGAATGAGTACATATAAAAGGTGTTGAAAAGATTTAACATGCACAATGCAAAACCAGTTAGTACACCTTTTGCTAGCCATTTCAAACTTAGCAAGGAAATGTGCCCAAAGACCCAAGAAGACATGGATTATATGTCTAAAGTTCCATATGCATCAGCAGTTGGAAGCTTAATGTATGCAATGGTCTGCACAAGGCCCGATATTGCACATGCAGTGGGAGTTGTAAGCAGGTACATGAACAATCCAGGAAAGGAACATTGGATGGCAGTGAAATGGAATCTCAAATATTTGAAAGGTACCACAAATCAAGCATTATGCTTTGGTGGTTCAAACATCTTCCTACAAGGATATGTTGATGCAGATATGGCAGGTGACAGAGATAGCAGGAGGAGCACTACAGGATATGTATTTACTATTGGAGGAACAGCTGTCAGTTGGGTTTCAAAAATCCAAAGTGTTGTTGCACTTTCAACAACAGAAGCAGAGTATGTTGCTACTACAGAGGCTAGTAAAGAAATGATTTGGTTACAAAGGTTTATGGGTGAATTGGGTAAGGAGCATGATATGGGCACGTTATACAGTGATATCCAAAGTGCCATATATCTTGCAAAGAACTCAGCATTTCATTCCAGGACTAAACACATACAGCTCAAGTACCATTTCATACGATCAGTGTTGGAAGATGGAGAGTTGAAGTTGGAAAAGATACACACTAGCCACAATCCTGCAGATATGCTAACAAAAGTTGTAACCAGGGAGAAACTGAGAATATGCTCAGTTTCAATTGGTCTTCAAGGATGATGATGAAGATGAGAAACAGCCAGGTCCAAAGAGGAGTCATTGTCTAGCAAATGGAGCAGCAGTGAAGTTGCTACAATCAGTCTCCAAGTGGGAGATTGTTGGGTGTGGAGCCTGATTATCTTCTATATTCAAAGGTATCGCCACATTGGACCCTAGTTCGAAATGGGGGCAGCAACGCCGCCCGTAAAATATTCGCTGTAGGGGGGGTCCAGGGGGGTTTCGGGGGCAGCGCCCCCGAAGCTAAAAACAGCTGTAAAATTGCCTTGTAAAAGTATAGTAATTTCTAGTCAATCTGGGCCGTTCATTAGCCGGATGATCTGACGGTAGAACTTATGTTTAGTTTAGGGTTTTTTGCCCTAGAAGGCAACCCCTCTCTTTGTATGAGGGCATTGTATTTGAGGCTGTGTGATAGATGTGTATTCAGTGAGCGGGAAATAGAGAGGTGAGACTGTGAGAGAAAACAGAGGATATTACAGCGGATCTGTTGTAGGTTGTGTCTCTTCATTTTGCTTGATAATAGAAAGGAAGGACTGGCTGTTAGGGGTGGAAGTAGCCCAAACTGGGTGAACCACATATATCTGTGTCTCTCTTGTTTTATGTGCTTTCTGTGTTTATATTTCTGCAATATTTTATGTGTTCCATTGCTCCATAATACATAATTTTCTAACATTCCCAACCCAGGTGAATAAAAGTGTCGTGTTCAAGAGTGGTTACAAAGTATAACAAACAGGCTCATTTTTCTCTCTTTTCCCCCACCATTTCTGGCAAGTACCTCTTTATTTTTTACAAGCTTGAGGAGGATAACATTTGCTTGATTATAAGCTCATCCTTCGGATGAGTCCAAATTAGTTTAAATTCGAACCCTAAGAAGGAGTGGTCCACTCGTGTTTGTAATTGAACAGGTCCTTTACTGTTAAATTTTAACGAGTCCAGTATAGGAGAAACTCGACGTTTTTCAATTTTAGAGAGTCTGAAAAAACTTAAGAAAACTCCATGGTTGTCCTTTTTCGTAAATTTGTGTCTCCCAAGCCCGAAAAAATATAAAATAATACTTGAGAGAACCGCTTGATCATTACGACCAAGGAGTACTTTTCGCAATTAGTGCCTCTGATCCGAAAAAGTAAAAAAGCGATCAATGACACGTCGTTTTATAACCAATATCGAATTTGAAACGACAAAAATCCAACAATCTTTGCATGTTTTTACGGTCAGAAAAGGGCTATAAGTGGACCGTCTTTTTAGTGTCGTTTTAACGAGTTTAAAAAGAAAAACTTGGCAATCTTTTCATGTTTTAGGAGTCAGAAAAGAGCTTAAAGGTGACTCTAATGTTTTTCCGTCGAAAATGATCGATTTCGCCTGAAAAATCCGTTATCCTGAACAAAAACTCAAACATTACTCATACCTGTTTAAAATGGATAAAAATGCTGCAAAAGTTACCTTTTTAAAGTGAAACATAAACAAATTAAAAACTCATTTATTCAAAAAAATTATAAAAAGGGATTTTGTAAATTCATTTTTACCATTTGAGTTCTGGGTGAGAAAATAGAGCTTTTGGTCAGAAACTTCCGGTGAAGATTGTGGAAAATCCGTCTGTTGGAATCGAACGTCGTCTCCTCTAGGTAATATACATCATCCTACTCTTTAATTTCATCCATTTCAAATTTGTTTTTAGGCTTTAATTTCATTTTTTAAGGGATTCTTAGGTTAGAAACCTGCGCGCGGGGGCCCGCAGGCACAACACAGGTAACCTGCGGACCCCGACTTTTTCGTAACGGGAAAAAAGTCAGGGGTCCACACCTACTATGAAGGCAAGGTACAGACCCACGCACTGTCTCTAACAGGGAGGGTGCGATCCCCGCAGCAAGGGTTTTTAAACCTAAATTTCTCAAAATTCACCCAAAAACTTTGCTTTTAGATATTCTAATTCGCCTTTTTGTTGAATGTAGAGTATACATCATGCTTGATTGGCGAGAATGGGAGCATGAGGATGTAGATCTCGCCGCGATAAATCATCAACCTTCGATTGATGCATTGAAGGCATGCGGCTTATACAAATTCTGGGCCATACCTGGCATGAGGGCCCAGGTGGACTTTTTGCAATGGCTGGTAGACAGGTGGAGCATACAAGACCAGTGTTTCTTCATTGGTGGTCACCAGCTCGAAATGGAGCCGGAAGACATTTACTTTTCGACTGGTTTTCCTAAGAGAGGTGAACACTTGACTCTATTCGGGACTAGGCTAGGTGGCCATTCTGTCGATAGCCTCCGGCTAGAGTTTTGTAACAACCAGACTAGAGACAAAGGGATAGATATCAAAAACATATCCCTTCCTGAACTCAAGGTAATTGCGTTTGCTATTACCAGGCTCTGCGGGAGCGCAGCACTACATGTAGCCACTGGATCCCAGATGCGGATGGCAATAGACTGCTTTCGAGGCACCATCTTCAACTGGTGTGATGCTTTGTTGGCTAATATAAAAGGCCAACTGACTAGAGCAAAGAACAGACAATTGAAGACCTTTGGATATGGTGCTTTAGTCATGAGCTTTGGTCTAGAGAGGGTCCCAATGTTGGTCATACAGCACCTCACTGTTTGAGCTGGACTTCCTCGAGAGACCAAACTGATGTGATGGGTTGCAGTTATGGCCCGTCATCCTGAGGAGGGGACAGAGGTCGTTCGATTCACTCCTGAGTATTTCCATTGGTTGGAGAACCAGGTTTTTGCTATTTAGGACTTTCCTTACGCTGGGGTAGATTTTCGAGGTGACCCAGACATGGCTCTTCCACCAGGAGAGCAATGGGATGACTCAAGTAAAATTATTTTCAACATTTTATAATTTATTATTATTTTTATTTTTATTTTTTATCTCGTCCCAAAATTGATAGTAAAAGTTTCAAATGCAAATGTAGGTCCATGATGACCAGCCACTCTCTGGCCCTATGATAGGAAACAACCAGTTGTAGCAGCACCAGTCCCACAGGACGAATCAGCAGAGACCTTGGCCGAATTGGAGAGTCATCTAGAGAGTTTGACAGCAGACATTCCGGAGACCAGCATAGATGACATTCCTCTTAGGCTACAGCACTATGTGATTGGGGTCCCAGGACCTTTCAGGAGGTTCCTTTGCAGGGTGGCCTGTACAGTGGTTTCTTATCGAGATCATCACCAGTGATAGGATGATCGCCTATTGTAGACACATATGACATTTTTTGCTTTTTGTACTATCATTTTTGCCAATCATAAGGTGTTTTTCAACCTATGATCGAAGACGATGTATATTTTGACACACTCCTATATTATACTATATCACTATTACCGGCTTATCTTGTAAAACATGTTATGGAATGTTTTTAGATTTACTTGTATGATTATTGCAAATGTCTACTTAACATTCGAGAAGCAATTGCATCTGCTAATGTATTTAAATATCTTGGAATATGCTGATATTCAATATAGTCAAATTCACGTTCCAAGAGACGAACTCTCAAAAATAATCTTAATAACACTGGATTTCTAATGGCATATACTCTATTAAGCTGTAATACAACGAGTTTAGAATCTAACCTCACTATCAAACTCTGAATCCCAAATGAAATAGATTCAGATAATAACTCAATCACTGCACTATACTCGGCAATGTTGTTCGTTGTTTGACCAAGGCTTACCCCATGCATAGATACCAACTCGTCAGAAGGTGAATAGATAACCCAAGCTGTGGAAGAAATGTTCCTTGTATTACGACAAGCACCATCAGCAAAACCAATGTATGTTTGGAGAGGCGTCAACATCTGTAATATCAAGAGTAAAACCAAGATAAGCAGGAATAATGACGAAAAACACTCTCTAAGCTAAGCACACCTTTTAAACTAAAACACACCAACTAGAAAGAAAACTAACCTAACTAAAAATCTCCACACCCAGATTTAAGCATAATACCTCCTTAGGTAAAGACCATTTCTGGGTTTACCTAAAGAGACCGAGTCAAAGTCTACCAATTCATAGGACCCTTTTGCTAGATTTCGCTTAACAACATAAGGACCATGCCACATGGGTACGAATTTCCCAGCGCCTAATTTATCATTTGCTTGATCGTATAATAAGACTAGGTCTCCTTCCGAAAAATTTCGAGGGGTAACATTTCGATCATACTGAGCTTTAATACGTTTGGCATGAGTTTCGATTGCTAATGCAACATCACGTCAATTCTCATCTAGCTGAGCCAAGTATAACAAACGTTTTTCCTCTTCGGAAGTGGCTGGAAGTAACTCGATGGCCATTTGCAATGACGATATTTCGCATTCAATGGGTAACACAGCTTCCAGACCATAAACTAGTTGGAAAGGAGTGAACCCGGTTGACGTTTTTACTGAGGTTTGATACGCCCAAAGCGCTGAAAATAGCATGTTATGCCAATTCGACCTATGAATCCCAATGATTCGTCGGATCATGATGACTAGAACTTTGTTGATGGCTTCAACCAGACCATTAGCCTGTGGATAATATGGAGTTGAACTGTCATGATGCAAGCCAAGTTGGTCGTTGGTCTGTAAGTTCAATCATCATAATGTTTCGAAAATGATGCCCATGATCAGTGATAATCACTTGTGGAACACCGAACCTAGCAATTATATGATTGAAAACGAAAATTGCAGTAGTTTTGCCATCTGCCTCAAATATAGGCATCGCCTCGGCCCACTTGGTAAAATAATCTACCGCAAGGATAATATATGCATGCCCCCCGGCCGAGTGAGGGTTACATGTAATAAAATCGATACCCCATTTCTCGAAAGGACCGACGGCAATTATAGGGTGGAGAGGAGCAGGAGGAGTGCGCATCTTTCGATCATAAATTTGGTAGTTGTGGCATTTTCAGACTGCGTTAATACAATCTTTAAACAAAGACGGCCAGAAGTAGCCAACGTGCAATATCTTTTGGGTTGTGGCAAACCCAGACATATGACCACCACATGCTCTAGAGTGACAATCATTCAGAACCCTTTCAGCTTCCTCATGATTTAAACAACGTCAAAAAACAGAGTCCGCCCCACGGCGATAAAGAGTATCTCCAATAATTTTGAATTGTTGGGACTGGAATCGTATTTTTCGACGTTTTGACCTTGAAATTTCTGTCCAAAAGGATTGGGTCTGGAGATAAACTATGATATCCCCATACCATGGATCTAAAGTGCTGATTAGAAACAAGGATTTGTCCACGATGGGCTCCTCCACCACAGTTTCCGTGTCAGCACGCGGGAAGTCACACATTAACTCCGCAAATACTAAAGATTTCTTCAACTTAGACTTTTCAAATTCCAGATCGAACTCCTGCAGGATCACAATCCATTTGGATTACTTGACCCCTAGCAATTTTTTGGTCAAAATATAGATCATAGGGTTGCATTCAGAAATTAGTGTAGTTTTACGTAGTAAAATGTAATAACGAAAACGTTGGATAGCTTGAACAGCTGCCAATGCCAATTTCTCCACATGGGAGTATTTTAGCTCAGTTGGATTTAAAGTTCGACTAAGGTAATATATCACATGTTCAATACCAAATTCATCTTCTTGAACTAACACCATTTCGATGGTGGAATGGGAGGTGGCGAGATACAAGAAGTAGTCCTGGTTGTAGTTGGGAGGATGCAATAACAGTGCATGGGTCAACACATGTTTTAGTGCATCAAAATATTTATCAGCTATCTCATCCCAAAAGAATGGAGTATTCTGTTTCAACAACCGGGTAAAACCCTTTGTGATCTCGGTGTAGTTAGGAATGAATCGACGTAAAAAGTTTGCTTTCCCTTGCAAACTTTGGAGTTGGCGAATACTCGAAGGAGGAGGCAATTTGACAATAGCTTCAACCTTCGAGGGATCGACGCGAATGCCGGCTTTCGAAACAACAAACCCCAGTAACCGACCCGTTTCTATACAGAAAACACACTTTTGTGGATTCAACCTAATTCGATAATGCCTACACCTCATAAAGATTGCTCGTAAATAGATGATATGATCAGCTCGATGTAACGAATGAGTAGGTAAATCATCGAGATAGGGTTGCACAATTTGCTTGATGTCATGAAACACGTAAGACATGGCTCTTTGAAAAGTTGCCCTGGCGTTCTTAAGCCCAAAAGATAATTTGCAATAAGAAAATGTCCCCCATGGAAAAATGAAAGCCATTTTTGGTTGATCAGCAGGTAGCATATTGATTTGATTGTATCCAGAAAAACCATCCATGAAGGAGAATATTTCACTGCCGGCACAATCATCAATGATTTGATCGATATAAGGAGTTGGGTAATTATCTTTTGGACAGGCTCGATTAATGTCCCTATAATCGATACATATTCTTATTGTCCCTTACTTTTTATTAACAGGAACAATATTCGATACCCAATCTGTTAACGGAATCGGATAAATGAAACCTGCTTTAAGTAATTTTTCAACTTCTGCTTTAATAGTAGCAGCTTTTCTCGGGTGGATCTGACGCAAACGTTGCCGGACGGGTTTAACATCTGGGTAAGTTTTGATTTCATGAACAACAATTGCTGGGTAAATTCCTGGCATTTCCTCATATGACCAGGCGAACACGTCGCGGAATTCTTGAAATAGGGCCTTATATGTTTGAATTTCATCTTCCATACACGAGGCACCTATATGAATGTTTTCAACAATTCCAGGCTTAACCAAAATATCAATAGGAATATTTCGAGAAATTTTTCCCAAATTTAACTCTGAATCAGGATTTTTCATTGGATTCTGAGGTTCCTTGACATATTCAGTCGTAAAAATAGATGAAAAATCATTTTCAAAACGATCAATATCAGGTAAAAACGAAGATCTATGATGAAGATTTTCCCATGGTAAATCATCGACACATAGGATTTCACGAATTTTCTCATCAGTGTGAACAAGTTTGAAAAACGTTGTTGAATCCGAGTTTGATGTTGAAATTGATTCCTCATGGACCACATTCATTAAGTCAATTTTGGTTGAAGATGGGTCGGAAAACGATTGCACAGCCTGATACGCAATTTCATATGGACTCAAAGGCATAACATCACCAAATGAGTCTATCTCAGATTCGGAAGGTACGATCCAAGGATCATCATAAATGATAGTGTCTGACGAAATCATATGAATGGTTGCAGTAGAAGACGATGCGTTGATAGGAGGAAAAGGAAAAGTTCCTAGTAAACCAGAATCTTTAACTAGTCCTACTCCAACATCCTTATACGGGATAGTTGTTTTGCCGACATGTTGAATACTTTCAGAAGAGGCTGGGTCGGATGAAAAGTAAGTCAGCTGGTCTATAGTTACGATCTTTCCATTATGAGGGAACTTTATAAGCTGAAAGACTGATGAAACGACAGTTGTCATAGCGTAAGACCAACTACGACCCAAGAGAAGGTTGTAATCTAGAGGGGTATCAACCACCTCCACATCTAGATTAACAGTTTTGCCTTCCACCCTATAGGTAAATCCTGTAGAATACAAAAAGGATGAAACCCATAGCCATCAAAGGCCTTTAGAATCGTCGGGGATTGATTTAGCGTAGGAGAACCAAGCGATCTCCAACACTGTATCGACATAATACATGTTGAGGCTCCCTCATCAATCACAGTCCTATAACAAGGTATTTTTTTTACTAACACTGGGATCTGGAAAGCCATTTGATGAGGTACGCACAATGTGCTATTTTATAGATCAAAAATTATAAGGTCAGAGTCCTGAACGTCAATAGCTCCTATAGCCGACAATAGTAATTTACGTTGTGTTGGACATGATTGCAGCACTTCCAAAGCCGACATTGCTGAAGGTAAAATAGCCAAATCTTCAACAATGTTATAGTTCTGAGCCGCTCTCGCATGTGGATTGAAAGCTGACTTTCGAAGTATACACTTGGCGGGCGGTTTGATTACTAAGTATGAGTTAGGTTTCTCGATCTGTAGTGGATCGGAACCAGGAGTTGAAGTTGATGGGTTCGAATGAGAAGATTCTTCTTCTTTACCATCAACAGGACTTTTACTTCCATAATCATGCGATCGAGTCGCAATCCTAACATGGGACATCATCATTATGGGTTCTTCAGAGGCATTTGCGAAAGAACCTATCATCTTACTGTCTTGACTAGGAAAAGGATCCTTCAAAACAGCTGGCATTTGGGAACCTTTGACAATTTTTGCAACCTCTGCATGATGATGGTAGTCTCTTGTAAAATGCTCTTCATCACAAATCAGACAAGGATAACGAGGTTTGCGTTTCTCATCAGTTGATTCCTCTTTTTCTGGTTTCTCTTTCGAATTTTTATCTGTTTTATTTTTCTTCTTCCCTTTCTTCTTACCACCGGATTTTGATTTGGCTATAGATGACTCTACAACATGAATATTGGCAGAAATTTCTACGGAAGAATCTCCTGTCGGGGAATCTGGTAAAGTTATGATAGGAGAATAATTCTTAGAAGATTTCTTCTTACTTTTGGTATTAACCGTACCAATCATACCATCAGCAGCATGAGACCCTAAAGGAGCTCCAGTTATTTGATTTTGTTTAGGAAGGTCGGGGATTTTCTCGTGTAATGTACCTGACTGCGTATAAACTAAGTCAAACTACTGAGCTTGAGAAATTACTTGCTCTTTAGTAATGACTTCGGCCTTAGCTACATCCTCAGTGATCTTCGTTAATAAAGATTTTACAAACCATTCAGCTAAGATATGATCCGGAATAAAAACCTTCACTAAACGTCGTCGACGTCTCCATTCATGAATGTGATCTGAAATGTAAGTGGACGTTGACTACTTTAATGAAGTTAATAATTCCGTGCCATTTTCATATCTGACTGGCAACTGAAAATGAGTTAAAAACGAAGTAGCTAGCTGACTAAAGTTATAAAAAGTGGCTCGTGGTAACTCAATGTACCACTTGGCCGCAAGACCAATTAGAGTGCGCTGGAAAAGCCTTAAATGGATTGAATCATCTGAAATGGAATTAGACGCACAACAGAGGTGATAAGTCATCACATGGTTCGACGGGTCCTCTCCTGATTTGCCTTCAAACTTAGGAATATCACTAGGCAACTTATTCAGCATTGGCGGCCAAAACAGAAGATAGTTAATTGGATTGTTCGTAAGGCGCAACAAGTCAGGTAAGTCCAAAGTTGTAATAAACGGTAACTGATGATTAGGGTCCCTGAAACCCTGGGTCATGAGACTAGCCCCAGGAGGAGGATATCCAGGATAACTAGGAATTGGAATTGCGTTTTGGATATTATATCCTCCTGGAAAACCAGGATTAACCAGACCGTACTAGGGTTGTTGAGGTTGTTGATATGTATACCCAGGGTACGGTTGATACCGATAGACTGGATGCTACATAGCAGGACCGAATTGGTACTATCCCTGGTACGGTTGATAAGTAAATTGAGGTTGACTTGTGACAACCGTACTTGGACCAGGTTGTCTTACAGGCATTTGAACTGAAGTCTGAGTTGTGGATCAGACTGACGTAAAGATGTCTGAGGAGTTGATACAGGAACAGTAGAAACTGGGGTTGTCGATACTCTAGAAGTAGGTGGGGTATATTGAACAGATTTTGTAGCAGTTGCAGCAGTCGTTTGAGGCGGAGTACGAGGCATACTAGGCCCAGACTGAGAAACTACAGAAGGTGCAGAAGTTTGAATAGTAGACTGGACCGGTTGCTGGGGTGAACCAGAAACCAAGGGTTGTCTAGTTTGAGATGAAAACTGTACATTCGGTTGCAAGACCTGTTGAGATTGAGATGGATCCCACACTAAGTTCATTCCGGGGTACGGAACCATAACAGGTTGAAAATATTGAGGACCATAACCGGGTTGAGGGTAGGGTTGATAATTTAAAGGTACATTTCCAGCTTCTTGGACATATGGTTGACCGGAAGGTGGTTGGAAACCTTGGGTTGGGTACTGACCTTGAGGTTGATAACCTTGAGGCACGTACTGATACTGGAGTTGACCTTGAGGTACATATTGATACTTGGGTTGACCTTTAGGTACATACTGAGTCTGGGGTTGACCTTCAGGAATGTACTGTCCCGTAGGTATGTATTGTCCTTGAAGTTGCCCCCCAGGTGGAAATTGGGTACCTTGAGGTTGCCCCCCAGGTGATAATTAAGGACTTTGAGGCTGCCCCCCAGGCGGTAACTGGCCACCTTGAGGTTGAGGATTAGGAATAGTACCTGACATCATAAGAATATCTTCTACACTCAACGGCTTAGTTCCATTATTTCCAGTTAATAACCCTTGTTCAATAGGGTGAGGAGATGCTCCCGAAAAGGTACCGGTAAGTGACTGATACCCAGAGGGAACAGAAGGACCACCGTATAAAAAGGTTTCTGGAGATTCAGAAAACATGGACGACTGTCTTGACATATTTAACGGATGATAGTAACCCCTAGGTGTTGGGTGAAAAGGAATGCGAAGTGGTGAAAAACTTAGTCCCAAGTTTTCCAAAAAATTGGTCTATGAAAGATACCAAGCGTTGCTCCTAGGTGGACTGCCAAAGATTGATTCATGCTCCCTAAGTCCTATAACTGGTTGATTTTCAGGGATAGGGATACCTTCTTCTTCCGGAGTAGCAAGTTCTTCAATAGCTATAAGTCCGGAAGGAAGATTTTGGGTAATTATTCTTTCTACCCTGGGTGAACCAGGACCACTAGAAGTTGGAGAGGCAAATCCTGATGTTGGTGTAGCAGCAAATTCAGTTTCAGGTTCAGATATATCAGGTTCCTCACCTAAATCACTAGTAGATGAAAAACTACCAGTAACTTCGGAAACAGAAACAGATTGTGGATTATAATCTGCTACTAGAGCTTGATAATCAGGATGTACCACTAAAGAAGACTCTCCTTCTTCAGGTGACCCAACTCTACTATCTCTAGGAGTTACAAGGGCTCGTAACCCTTTAGGCTGGCTCGGTGAAAACTCAGGAGGTTGGCCCCGAAGTCTACGGGACTTCCTCGGTAATTAAGCCACGATTAAATATTTTAACTACTTCACATGCAAACAAAGAAAAATCTCAATCAAAACCACCTAAAGTCTCTAGAGAACCAAACAATTTTGAATCACACGCCTAAAGAATCTAGGAGATCAAACCACACACAAACAGTAACTTTTTGTACTGAAAAAACTAGCTGGTGATGAAATCCAACGTCGTAGAGTTCAATACAGAAATGGCAGTTGGAACAGTTACACCGGCAACCTGCTTAATGAATAGACTGGCACAAGTTTCTCCACTAAACCGTCTCGAGTGAAGAGAACCCCCCAGAAAATCCAAGTGAGTCTAGCCGACATCTACTCCAGGTACAGTGGGATCTTCCCTCCACCGTCACCTTAGGAAAGAATCCTATAGAATATGGTCACTATGTTACCAATGGAAACAAATATACCTGGGGGAACAGTCTACAATCCGATATGCACGCAAGGGCAGAGTAACAAGCTCAATCCCCTTGAAGGCTCCTTGACATAATCCAAGGTTTACCAACAAGTGACCCCAGGCTCCTTGACAATGATTAATCTGAGGTTTACCATTTTTAATACGTGAATATCTGGCGTCGTTCCCAATGAGGAAGGATTGATTCCCACACTAGTTCGGACAGGATCTCGTGCTTCTCCTTTAAGAGGAGCTTTCCCAGAGCATAAATGTAACAATTGGATTTTTATCCTACCGCAAGATACAACTACTTGTTTTTTTACTATCTTGGAGAGTTAATTACTCCCTACTCCAAGATACTAGCCTAAGCTATGTTGGTGTAATAGAGCCCTAGAAATAAAAAGATTACTAGATAGATTTTACTTTAAGCATTATTTTTATTGGTTTTTCTTTAAGTCAAGAGGTGCGGAGATGAAACTTACGGTGTGAAGACTCGACTCGAAATCACTAAAAAAAATGCACTTAAGATGTTAAGCAATATTTTCCCTTCAATGAATTTCTAGCTAGGAAAGAGTTGAGAATGCAAATGCTTGTAGAAACAAATCTTTTCCTTAACAAACAAATCAAAAGAAGAGATTTTTTGTCTTTTCCAATGCACTCAAAAATGAGACAACTAGTTATGCTCACAAAAATTTCCATTTTCTTTCAAACACTCAAATACTACAAAAACAAACTTTTTCCAAAAGAGATTTTTTTATTTTTATAAAACACTCAAACTATGGAAAAATCTAATCTTGAGATCTATAAATTTTAAAAAACTATTTGAAGTAAAAGCTTAGAAAATTTCTTTTAAAGGATGTTTTACTTAGCTACAAGCAAACTAAGGACTAATTTGCTCAGAATCACAAATCAGTCAAAAAACAACAAATTTTTGTTTTCTTTTCTAAAAATGAAATCCAAAACTTTTAACACAAGTCTTTTCGAAGTTTCGCAAAGAGAAACACAATATGGATTCCTCAACAATGGTAGATTTTGCAAATGGTCAGACTCATAAGAAGGCCAGTAAAAACCAAGGTGATCTGAGGCTTCTAGGGCTTCTAAGCTCTGAGCTACTACAAGACCAAAATGAAAATCAAGCCCGGCAACCAAAACTTCTAGGAATTTCACCTAAAACCCTAATACCGATGGAATTAACCTAAGAAAAGTTCCTGACAAGTCACATGCAGGTCTGGGCAGGGGACAACAACACCTAAACAAAACCTAAGCTGACTGAAAGAGAAAATCTTAAGTTTTTCAAAATTTTGACAGGGTCCACAGTCCACACAAGTGCAGTACCGCTCTTTGTGTAAAGAAAAAGTGCGGATAGGTCCGCACTGTGTTACAAGAAGAGGGTGCGGTCCTCTCCCAAAAGTATGAAAAATAAAAAATAATCCAAGATCTACTAAATCTATCCAATTCCACACACAACAAGCAAAAAACAGAAACAAAAAGACAGTTTCTCAAGTCAAAGTAAAGCAAATCAAACAATCAAGTCCCCAGTGGAGTCGCCATTTTGTCACACGGAATGAGTCGTTCTTGCGGACAAGGCCGACCTCCCTAGTATCTAATGATATCTAGTGACAAGCAAGCCAATCAAATTCTATCTTTCTCTGAATATGCAATTTATAAACAAAGGCAAACAAGTGTTTTAGGCCTACCTTGGGTCCAATGCAAGTTTGTGGAAGCCTCGCTCCTTTGATCCAAATGAGTTCCCTTGTAGCGAATCTGCAAACACAAACAAGCATACAAATTAAATAGCACCTGAAAAGCCAATATAATAAAGCATACTTATCATGATGATCGAGGAATTCATGAAGCAAATCACATAAGACAATTTGTTGAGAAAAATGAATCTGATTGTATTAATTCAAATCAAAGAAGAAATTTACAACCTGTGCCTTGATGTTGTACAAGCTCCTCCCAGGGTCCAACAAGAAGTCTCCTCTACTTTGACAAGTTTCACTCTCTTCCCAATGAAGCCAAAAGGTATGTGATCTCTCCTCTCAAGCTTAACTAGGAAGTCTCAATTCCACCAACATTTACCCTCAAAAATGTCCAGCTTCTAACCTCCCTAGAAACCAGCGCAATGCCTTAATTTATAGTGCAATGGAGGGAAGTTACTAGGTCCACCTTCAAAGAGATAAAGCCCTCCTTCAAAGGGATAGCTCCTCTCATCAAGGGATTAGCTCCTTCACTTTTGGGATCCATGCACCACCTAGGAGTGAACCATCCACGTCAAAATTCCTTCTAGAATCATCTAGAATTAACCCAAAGTGAGTTTTTAAGAATAAACTTGCACCTTTTTTACTTTCACAGGGTCTGCACCCACTCCTTTAGAGACGAAGTGGGCAAGTCCACAGGTAACACGAACAAAGGGTGCAGGACCGCAGGCAACAGTGAGAGAAAGTGCGGAACCAGAGCTTTATTGATTTTTAAGGTATTTCTCTCATTTTCAAAGCTTGACATGAAGAGTTGAGGTTTGAGACTTGCTTAGGAGGACAGTATGAATGATGATATACCCATACTGACTACAAATAGTCATGGTGACAATATTTTGTGTAACAGGTGGGGTCCAAGAGTCCTCAATTAGTGATGAAGGTTCAACTGTTACTTGCTATTGACTACTTACAACCTCATATGTTCAACTAGTTTGAGGCAGTTCTTCTCTAGCTGAAGGGAGAGTTGACAACCTATAAGAATTGCACCCAAAGGGAATTTGGGTATGGTATTCTCATTGTGCCCTTCTTACTTTAGAGGGTTCTTGTGATGAGGCCACAGATGAGCTTGGGTCAGGTTGATCCCAGGGATCCTAGGCAAGGGCGATGGGCTTCACTAGATCCTCTAAAGGGGGACCAATCTGACACTTCTTTGAAGATGACTTCTTCGAGTGGCTTAGCGGCCAGATTATAATGATTGATGACTATGCCTATGAAGGCATGGACTTTATAGGAGATCTGGATTTGATGCTGCCACCTAGCACACATTGGGGGCCTCAAGGTAAGAAGGTTTTTTAGAGTACTTAAAGTATTTTTTAACTTTTGAATATTTATGTAATGTTTTTGATTTTATGGATGAACAAGTACTGACGTGAAGCTTTTGCTTGACATAGATGTGGCACCAATGCGACTAGTGGGAATGTCCCGCCATGCGAGGTGGGGGGGACCGACTACTTGGAGCTGGCGTGGGAGCAACGACTACTAAAGATGGAGATGATGCGCAGACTCTCCATGAGGTTCTGAGGAACCTCGAAGGCCTAACCATGTGCATGCCTCATGCCTCCTCTTCCCATGAGGTAGGTTCCCACTCATATGTAGTGACACACCGTTAGTGTTCCTGAGCGGTTTCTAGTTCCTCTTAGGAGGATAGCTAGAGTTGTTCCCAGTTTTCATGAGAAGTAGACTCTTAGCAGTAGCATGGTGTATCCAGCAGGTGTTATATCGAGGCTTAGTAGAGCCATTTTGTACTCAAAACACCCAAGTTTTGGGAATTTTCTAATTTAAAGACTAGATTTGATATATATATATATATATATATATATATATATTATATATATATATATATATATATATATATATATATATATATATATATATATATATATATATATATATATATATATATATATATATATTGTTGGCATTTTGGCACAGGTGTGGCACTATGATACAGGTGTTGTCCTTGATGGCAACTCTCTTTGATGTCAGATCTTCGTTCAGACTACAGAATGAAGAGAAATCTCATATACGCAGGTTAATCAAGTCAAAGTTGCGTATACACGCTGGTGATATGCATACTAAGTCGCGTATACGTAGGAGAGATATATATGAAGGCGCGTATACATGCAGATGCATGAACAGAAAAGGGCGTATATGTCGGGAAGTTTCCTTTTGGTCCATGGTAGTTAGTCCTCGGTACTTGTGCCCATGTCTTTGGACCAAAGTACCTCGACAGACGTGTAGATCTCTAGTTTTGAAGTTGATGGTTTTGGATTTCTATGGTTTTGGCTCTTGGTATTGAGCAAGGCCTAAGGCTATATAAGGAGAAGAAGATCATTAGGCAATATCATCTTTTGACAAGGCTTGAATATCTGAAAAAGAAAGAGATCTGATATGCAGGTTCTGGGTTGCTTGATCTAAGCTAAGGAGAAATCACATCGGTTGATGGAAGACTAGATCTAAGGATAGATCGGGATCTAATGGTTTGAAATGCACTGTTATGATATGGTTGATTATGCGTATTTCTAGATCTGCATACTGTCGCAATATTATGTTCTGGGTCTAACTGATGTCTGGTACAGTTGCAAGTTGAGAGAATTTATTTTTAGATCTGTACGCAGGTTGGCTTAGGTAAAAGCGCATGTATACACGGGTCTCGCTCATTGAAGTAGCGTATATCTTTTGAAGCTTGATTTTTGGGTTTGCAGTTGGGTTTGACTGTTATTGCAGAATTCTGTAAACTGCTCTGTGTTCTGGTAACTGGTGATTGACAGGGTTCAGTGGTTCAGTGATTCAAAGTTTGATGATGCTAGTATTGGTTGTTTTATGCTTCAATGATCTGTTGTGAAAGTTGAATGAATTGTGGTCTACAGATTGTAATGTTGTGCTTCAGGAATATCCAGTCTGAAAATGTATGAAAGGTGGTACCTGAAAGAAAGAAGATTGTAGGTCAGCACCTACGTAGTAGTATCTTAGCTAGTACAAGAGCAAAGGGGGTTGGAGCTCCCTTCCAAGGATGTTTGGAGAACGAGAGAAGGTTGTAGCCTGCGTACTGGTATAAGGCTGCACCAGTACAAAAATATTCTAAACTGAAGTTTCATATTAAAGAAAGATAGAGACGACTTGCAGCAGGTGGTTTTCACCCACATTGGGTTTCCACCTTATATCTTGGTGTTCATGTGTATGGTTTCTGTGTGATCTGTTCTACTGCATCTGCTTACTCTTAATATGGTAAATAATGTCCTCATGCACTTAACTGAAGATAAACTGACTAAATTATAAGATTTCTAGTTATACGTTGTTTTCTTTATACACAGTTGCGTGTACACGCTGGTTCACTTAACGAAAGTAGCGTATATGTTTCTGAGCATTGAAAAAGTTTTATAGTTCTGATAATACTGATTCACCCCCCCTCTCAGTATTATTTCCAACAATTGGTATCAGAGCAGGTCCTTTAGAGAAGCTTGATCGCTTGAAGGTAGATCGTTCATCATGAGCAACTACGAGAGAGAAGTATCAATCAGGCCACCCGTTTTCGATGGGACAAACTTCAATTATTGGAAGGTAAGAGTTACTACATATCTTCAATCTCTTGGTACAGAAGTTTGGGACATTGTAGAAACAGGCTATGCTTTTCCTTCAGCTACTCGTACAGATCCAGCTGAGAAAAAGAAGTATGAAACAAATGCAAAAGCAGTCAGTACTCTATTAGGAAGTATATCCCAAACGGAATTCATGAAGGCAATGCACTTTAAATCCGCAAAAGAGATATGGGACAAAACGGTCACAAGCTATGAAGGAGATGAACAGGTAAAGCGTGCTAAACTTCAAACTCTCGGGATTCAGTATGAGACTCTCAAGATGTATAATGATGAAAGTGTGGCTAATTATTTTCTTCGGGTAGATGAGATTGTTAATTGTATGAAAAATTTGGGTGAAGAAATAAAAGAGGCTATAGTTGTTGAAAAGGTTCTAAGATCATTGTCTCCCAAGTTTGAGTCTAAAGTATCTGCAATAGAAGAAAAGGAAAATCTCCGAATTCTCACTATGTCTCAGCTTCATGGAATTCTAACCGCTTATGAAATGAGAAAGGGAGGTCCATCAGACAGAAGAGAAGCTGCCTTCAAAGCTTCAGGCAAAGAAGATTATTATGAAGCAAATCATGTGCCAGAAGATGAAGAAGAAGAATCAAATTTTGTCAGAAATCTTCAAAGGGGTTCTGGAAGGTTCATAGGTAAGTTACCTTTTAAATGTTTTGCTTGTGGAAGAGTAGGTCATTATGCTGCCAAATGTCCTCACAAAGATAAGAATGACAAGGGAAAGGAACCTGTTAGATGGAACAAGAAACAGAATGAAAAGAAGAAAAGCTATTACACTCATGAGGATAGTGATGGTCTTTCAAATAGTGATGAAGATGAACAAGGTAATAGATATAAACTTTTAATGGCTTTTGAAGATGATGACTACATGGATGTTATAGATGTAGAAGGCTTTTATGAAGAAATGAAAGACCTCAGAGTTTGTTTAGAAGAGAAGAGTGCTATTATTGATTCTCTACAATGTCAACTAGCTGAAAAGGAAAAACATCTTGAAAAATTGGAATGTGAGATTGTTTGTCTTAGAAAGGAGATTGAGAAAACCAAAGCAATTAATCTTAAGTTTGTTAAAGGATCTGAAACCTTGGATGAGATTATCAATGTGCAGCAATCTCCTCTGATCAAGACAGGTCTTGGATATAATGGAGAAACATCTCAAGCCTCTACCTCTAAAAGTTATCTTGATGCAGCAAGGAGAAGCGAGCAAAGGCCAAATAAAAGTCATCAGGTGAATCAGGGACAATTTATCTCAAGAACAAATAAAGACCATCAAGAAATTCAGGGACAAACAGCCTTAAGGACAAACAGAAGCTACAATCAGCCACAGGTAAAATCTTCCCAATTTGCTCCAAGAATGAATAGAAGCTACAATCGGTTGGATGATAGATCTGATTATCGCAGAAGTTTCTTTAATGGCCAATGCTTTTCTTGCCATAACTTCGGTCACAAAGCAACTCAATGTGTTGCCTACAAAACAATCATGACTAGAGAAGCTCAAAAGCAAGGGAGAATGACTGGAACCATGAAAAGGACTTATAATAATTTTTCGGTTCTTGAAAATGAAGTTGAATGCTCTATTTGTAATAACTTTGGTCATGAAGACTCTGAATGCAGGAGCAGATTCCGGAAGACAACTCAGAAGGAACAAACCTCAAATGTTAGAACATGGAGAATAAAAGAATCACAACCAGAAAGATGTGGGATAGCCTTTTATGCAGAAGGTCAAGAAAGTCTATGGTACATTGACAGCGGATGTTCGAAGCATATGACAGGGGACAAAGAAAAGCTTGAGTCATATACCGCATTAGAAAAAGGGAAGAAATTTTTTTTTGGGAACGATATCTCTGCAGCCATAAAAGGAAAAGGTATTGCTATGTTGAAAGAGAAGGTCAAAGCAGGAAATGTGTTATATGTTGATGGATTGAAGCATAATCTTCTAAGTGTCAGTCAGATGTGCGATCAAGGAACCGAGGTAATATTTAGATTGAATGGATGTTGTGTTCGCGATCTTGATACAGGTAAAACAGTGATCAAAGGAAGAAGGACTCCAAATAATCTATATATCTTTGAGGAAGGACAACAATGCTACTTAAGCAAGGATGATGAACATTGGCTATGGCATTGGAGGTTGGGGCATCTAAGCTTTTCACAAATAAGGAAAGCATGCAAATATCAGGCATTTCGTGGTCTTCCAGATATCAAAATTCCAGACAATACCATATGCAAATCTTGTCAGTTTGGAAAGAAAACCAGAACAAACTTTCCAGAGAAGGAAGGATCAGCTAGCATGCCTCTCGAGCTAGTCCATACAGATGTATGTGGTCCATTTAGGAAGATGACACCTCGAGGAGAAGAATATCTGATATTATTCATTGATGATTTCTCCAGATTTTTTTGGTTAGGGCTCATGAAGCACAAAGATGAAGCATTCGAAAAATTCAAATCCTTCAAAGCCTTGGTTGAAAATGAATCAGGACACAAAATTAAGTGCCTCAGATCTGACAGAGGTGGGGAGTTCACCTCAAATGAATTTTTTGATTTCTGTGACGAACATGGGATAAGAAGAGAATTCTCTACAGCTAGAACTCCTCAGCAAAATGGGGTTGTGGAAAGAATGAACAGAAATATCCAACAAATGGCTCGTGCTATGCTCGATGAATCAGGTACTCCCGCAACCTTCTGGGGTGAAGCCGCACATGCTGCTGTTATTATTCTTAACAAAACAAATGTCCGAGTAAACAGCACTCAAACACCTCATGAGCTCTGGAGTGGTAAGACTCCTTCGGTGAAGCACTTCAAAATCTTTGGAAGCAAATGTTATATCAAGAATACTGATGAGCAACTTGGCAAACTTGAACCAAGAGCAGATGAGGGCATTCTTCTTGGTTATTCTCCACATAGCAAAGCATACAAGTGCTACAATAAAAGACTTGGCAGAATTGTTGACAGCATTGATTTAGTGGTTGATGAGAAGGGATATATTCCTAGGCAAGTTCATCATGAAGACATTGAAGAAGATGAAGGTTACCCCCAAAGGCGGAATGATGAAGAAGAAGAACCTCAAGAAGAAGAAGAACCTCAAGAAGAACCAGAGGAGCAGACAAGAATAGAAGAGAAGACTCCATCCAGATATGTTCAAAAGAATCATCCAGAATCTCAGATTGTGAGGTAGAAAGAAGCAGGAGTACAAACAAGAAGGACACTTGCAGAAGCTCCAAGCTATTTGGCATTACTCTCCTCCACTGAACCACAAAATGTTAAAGAGGCATGCAAAGATGAATGTTGGGTCAAAGCAATGGATGAAGAACTTGAGCAGATCGAAAAGAACAACACTTGGGAATTAGTTCCTAGACCAAAAGATAAGAATGTAATAGGAACAAAATGGGTCTTCAAGAATAAATTAAATGAAAATGGAGAAGTAATTAGAAACAAGGCCAGACTTGTTTGTAAAGGGTATGCGCAGCAAGAAGGAATAGATTTTGAAGAGACCTTTGCTCCTGTGGCAAGACTTGAGGCCATCCGAATGTTCCTTGCTCTCTCAAGCTTTCAAAACTTCAAGGTATTTCAAATGGACGTGAAATCAGCCTTTCTGAATGGAGACTTAGAAGAAGAAGTATATATTGAACAGCCAGATGGTTTCATTCTTGGGAATGATCCAAACCTTGTATGCAGATTGAAAAAGGCTCTCTATGGACTCAAACAAGCTCCAAGGGCTTGGTACTATCGGTTGGACAAATATCTTCACCAACAAGGCTTTTCAAAAGGATCAGCAGATAGCAATCTCTATATAAAAGTTGAAAATAACAAATTACTAATTCTTGTTGTTTATGTAGATGATATTATCTTTGGCAGCAATGAAGAGACTATGAGTCAAAACTTTGCCTTGGTTATGCAGAAAGAATTCGAAATGTCACTACTTGGAGAATTGACATATTTTCTTGGATTGCAAATCCAACAAAATGAAGGAGGTATCTTCTTGTCTCAAACCAAATACCTCAAGCAGATCTTGAAGAAGTATGGCATGGAAGAGTCAAAGCCTGTATGTACACCCATGGTTACAGGATGCAGCCTCAGTGCAAATGATGAATCAGCAGCAGTTCATCAACCCACTTATAGATCCATGATTGGGAGCTTGCTTTATTTGACAGGTACCCGACCAGATATTACACATGCAGTAGGAATTGTTGGAAGATTTCAAGCCAACCCAAAGGAAACTCATCTTCAGGCAGTCAAAAGAATCTTCAAGTATCTTCAAGGGACACAAAACTATGGCTTATGGTATCCTAGAAATACAGATCTCACTCTTCATGCTTACACAGATGCAGATTGGGCTGGAAGTGTGGATGATAGGAAAAGCACAAGTGGTGGTGCTTTCTTCATGGGTTCCAGACTAGTATCTTGGTTCAGCAAGAAACAGAGTTCGATTGCCTTATCTACAGCTAAAGCAGAATATGTACCATTTCAAAGAATCCAGTCATGCACTCAAAGACCAAGCACATACCAATCAAGTACCATTTTCTTTGGGAGCAAGTGCTTGAGCAGAAGGTCAAGTTGGAGTATGTTCCTTCTAAGGAACAAGTTGCTGATATTCTCACAAAACCACTTCCCAGGGAAACTTTTGAATATCTCAGACAAAAGCTGGGAGTAGTTGATGCTTCATCCTGCTGTTAAAGCTTGTCTGTTCTACAGAAAAGTTGGTATACACAAGTTACGTAAGGGATATCCGCGTATATACGCTGATTTATGGGGTGTAAGTTGTGTGTATGTTGTACGCCTGTTGCAGAGAGTATATCTGCGTACATACGATGGTCTATGCAGGAGAAATCGCGTATATGGAGTTCTGAACAGCAAGGGCAAAATCTGGTTTAAAAGGTCTGAGATGGGTATGTCAGAATTCTTCAGACACAATTTCAGGGGGTGCAGCAGGCACAGGTTCAGGGGGAGTAGCTTAAAAGTCTCATAAAGCATTGTTGGCATTTAGATGTTTTGGTTATTAGTTTCTCAGAAAGAAATCCTGGTTGCTGATCTAAAAGATGTTTATCAGATGCTGCTGGTGACTTTCATAAGTCTTGGTCTAGATCTGTTGTCTCTATGTCATGTCTCTCTTTTGTGATATTTCTTTTATGGTGTCAAGGTCATGTAACGGCCTATGTTGGTTTCCCCACTATGCCTGGGATGAATGATGTAATATAATTGGTTGTTTCTGATATGTCCCCTCTTGGTAGGGAGTATGGATGTTTGTATTGAGTCTTTTGGTGATAGGAAGGTCCCTTATGGTGTATAAGTCTTGGTTCTTGTTGAAGAACATCTTTTGCAGATCTGGCCTACTGTCAGGGGGAGCATGATTCAGCACAGCCAAGCAGAGGTATCAGCATGTACTCAGGGGGAGCACTGCCCTTTGCCCTTGATGACAAAGGGGGAGAATGATTCTAAGAATCTTGAGGTTGCCATCAAGTCCAAAGGGGGAGATTGTTGGCATTTTGGCACAGGTGTGGCGCTATGATACAGGTGTTGTCCTTGATGGCAACTCTCTTTGATGTCAGATCTTCGTTCAGACTACAGAATGAAGAGAAATCTCATATACGCAGGTTAATTAAGTCAAAGTTGCGTATACACGCTGGTGATATGCATACTAAGTCACGTATACGCAGGAGAGCTATATACGAAGGCGCGTATACACGCAGATGCATGAACAGAAAAGGGCGTATATGTCGGGAAGTTTCCTTTTGGTCCATGGTAGTTAGTCCTCGATACTTGTGCCCATGTCTTTGGACCAAAGTACCTCGACAGACGTGTAGATCTCTAGTTTTGAAGTTGATGGTTTTGGATTTCTATGGTTTTGGCTCTTGGTATTGAGCAAGGCCTAAGGCTATATAAGGAGAAGAAGATCATTAGGAAATATCATCTTTTGACAAGGCTTGAATATCTGAAAAAGAAAGAGATCTGATATGCAGGTTCTGGGTTGCTTGATCTAAGCTAAGGAGAAATCACATCGGTTGATGGAAGACTAGATCTAAGGATAGATTGGGATCTAATGGTTTGAAATGCACTATTATGATATGGTTGATTATGCGTATTTCTAGATCTGCATACTGTCGCAATATTATGTTCTGGGTCTAACTGATGTCTGGTACAGCTGCAAGTTGAGAGAATTTATTTTTAGATCTGTACGCAGGTTGGCTTAGGTAAAAGTACGTGTATACGCGGGTCTTGCTCATTGAAGTAGCATATATCTTTTGAAGCTTGATTTTTGGGTTTGCAGTTGGGTTTGACTGTTATTGCAGAATTCTGTAGACTGCTCTGTGTTCTGGTAACTGGTGATTGACAGGGTTCAGTGGTTCATTGATTCAAAGTTTGATGATGCTAGTATTGGTTGTTTTATGCTTCAATGATCTGTTGTGAAAGTTGAATGAATCATGGTCTACAGATTGTAATGTTGTGCTTCAGGAATATCCAGTCTGAAAATGTATGAAAGGTGGTACCTGAAAGAAAGAAGATTGTAGGTCAGCACCTACGTACTAGTATCTTAGCTAGTACAAGAGCAAAGGGGGTTGGAGCTCCCTTCCAAGGATGTTTGGAGAACGAGAGAAGGTTGTAGCCTTCTGCAGGTTGTAGCCTGCGTACTGGTATAAGGCTGCACCAGTACAAAAAGATTCTAAACTGAAGTTTCATATTAAAGAAAGATAGAGACGACTTGCAGCAGGTGGTTTTCACCCACATTGGGTTTCCACCTTATATCTTGGTGTTCATGTGTATGGTTTCTGTGTGATCTGTTCTACTACATCTGCTTACTCTTAATATGGTAAATAATGTCCTCATGCACTCAACTGAAGATAAACTGACTAAATTATAAGATTTCTAGTTATACGTTGTTTTCTTTATACACAGTTGCGTGTACATGTTGGTTCACTTAACGAAAGTAGCGTATATGTTTCTGAGCATTGAAAAAGTTTTATAGTTCTGATAATACTGATTCACCCCCCCTCTCACTATTATTTCCAACATATATATATATATATAGATATTGGCGTTTTTATGATGTAAATGATTTGTAATGTTTTTGTAAATTTTTAAGTATGTAGATATTTACTCTCATGCATGTATCTATAATAAATGAGACAGATGCCAATCTAATACATAATTTTCTAATGGATCAGCAACTACATTAAATTCTCGAGGAATTTGTTCATATGTAATAAACCCAAATTGATGTTCCAAGAGTCGTACCCTTAACAAATGACGTAACAAGATTGGATTGAGAAGGTGATAATGATTTGCCAATTGCATAACGACAAGTTAAGAGTCTAAATTGACCACCAGATTGGAGATGTCCCAAGATGATGCTTCAGTGAGAAGTGGAATAATAGAAATATACTCTACAATATTGTTGGTGGCAGTGCCAAGAAAGACTCCCCCAGAACAAAGTAGTTTGGACTCAGGTGTGTAAATGACCCAAGCAGCTGATCAAAGTGCCATGTCTGACGATTGGCACCATCTACATATCCTACGCATGTTAAGGGCGATGAAGACATCTACGCATCAAGAAACATGTATGAGACAAAAACTCAAAAAATGCCAAAAATCCAGTCATAGAAAAAAGAAGCAAAAATTATAAATACATAAAATTACAAAGCACGTGCCCAGTGTAATATTGGGCATAAATCATTTTAAGATAGAGCCCATTTTGGGGCTTCACAAGCAAGACTCCTTCACAGTCCTGAAGTTCATAGACACCTTTTGAGAGGGCCTTGGTGACGAAATATGGACTGATCCATAATGGTTGAAGCATTCATGCCCCCAAGAGGTCGTGTTTTTTATCATAGAGTAAAACAAGATCGCCTTGTTTGTAAGAACAAGGCTTGACATTTTTTTCATATTGGGCTTTGAGTGCCAGTGTTGCATCTCAACGAGTCTCATCCAGCTGATTGAGATATAGCAAGCATTATTCTTCGGGAGTGGTGTCGGGCAAGAGTTCAACAATGAGTTTCAATGAAGGAATCTGGAACTCAATATGTAGTACCGCTTCCTGGCCATAAGTGAGTTTGAATGGTGTACATAATGTAGCAGTTTTGACTGAAGTTCAATATGCCCACAACGTAGGATACGGTGCAGTGGGTTTTATGCTTACCTACTAACCGATGGATCATGGTTTTTAGGATACCATTAACGGCTTCCACTTGGCCATTAGCCTGGGGGTAGTAGGAGGAAGATTGTTCCTGCTGAAAACCAAGAAACGATGTTAAATTAGATATCATGTGATTCTGAAAGTGTGAACCATGGTCTGTAACGATCGTGCGGGGCACACCAAAATGACAGATCACTTGATTGAATAGGAATAATGTCGTGGTTTGTCCATCAGCCCAAAAAGTGGGAATGGCTTTGTTCCATTTTGTAAAGTAGTCCACAGTGACAATAATGTAGTTGTGTCCATAAGAGGAAGTCGGATTGCATGTGACGAAGTCAATACTCCATTTGGCAAAGGGGGCATAGAGATAACTAGGTGTACGGGGGTCAGGGGTGTGCGCATTTTATTTGTAACTAATTGACAAGGGTGACACTGTTGGATTGCCTTGATACAATCTTTGAACAAGGTTGGCCAGTAGTATCCTGCGCGTAGAATTTTTTGGGTAGTAGACATGCCAGAAAGATGATCACCACATGCCCTAGCATGGCAGTCATTTAAAACGTGTTCTGCCTCTTCATGAGTGAGGCAACGTCAAAGAATTGTATCAGAGCCACAAAAATATAAAGTATCATTCATCACTAAATATTATCGTGCTTGGTGGCGGATGCAACGACAGTCACCTGACAATAGCTCAGGGCGGAAACGTTGCACTTGGAGGTAGACTAGAATGTCATCATACCAAGGTTTAGTTGAGTCGATCATATAGACAGATTCATATGGAAGAGGATCATGGGCTATCTCATTTGGATCAACAATGGGAAGATCCGACAATAGTTCTGTGAAGACTACGGATTTTTTTGCCTTGACAATGGTGAAAACCAAATCAAATTTGTGGAGGATAACAATCCATTTGGAATATTTTCCTCCAACAAATTTGTAAGTTTTAACCCCGTACAGAAATTACCTGCATACGGATTCTAAATCACAGAAAAATAAACAATGCGAGAGCATAACACATAAAACATATATGCACAGAGATTTTCCCCTGGATCCCAAAACCGGGGCTACCAGCTTCATTTTTCATTATATTCCTTTCAATGTTGCAATACATATTTATACATGCCGAAGCATCCAATAACATGGACTGAAAAATGATCGCGTCCAAAACCATGGACCGAAAAACCGTAAGTAGGTTCGCCCAACCTAATATAGGGTCCAAAAAAAAAAAAATACGGGGCGCTGCCCCGGACCCCGTAGAGGGGGGCTACCCGTCCCCCTCAAACCCCCCAGACAGGGGGGGCTGCCGTCCCCCTGTGACCCCCCCGCTGCGCAATCGGTGCAACGAAGGCGGGGCTCCGCCCCCCCTCTAACCCCCCAGTTCACTACGTGGGTTAGTCGTGGAAAGAATATAACACAACCCAACAATCTCCCACTTGTTGTTTTCTTTCCATAGGGGGCCATAGGAGAGCTTAGTCATTTTTCCAACCCTAAAATTCCCATTGTTTCTCTATACCAAGAGAACTTCTCAGAGCTCACAGATTTTGTCAATGCATCTGCAGTATTCTTCAAAGTGTCCACCTTTACTAGCAACACCTTTTTGTCTTCTATCATATCCCTCGCAAAGTGATATTGAACATCAATGTGCTTTGTTTTTGAATGATAAGCAGGGTTCTTTGCCAAGGAAATTGCACTTTGGCTGTCACAGTCTCTTATAGCTCCCTGTACTAACCCCATACTTGAACACAATCTCTGCAACCAAACTGCTTCCTTGTTTGCATGAGTTGTCGCCATGTATTCTGCCTCTGTAGTTGATAGTGCCACTACAGATTGTTTCTTACTCATCCAACTGACTACACCTCCAAATAGGTTAAACACATACCCACTTGTAGATCTTCTTTGATCCAAATCTCCAACCCAATTTGCATCAAAAAAGCCACAAATATCCAACACTCTGTCCAATCTTGGTCTTCCTTGGTAGCACAAACCATAATCACTAGTGCCACGCAAATACCTGAAAACCCGCTTCACTGCTGTCCAGTGCTCCTTCCCTGGTTTTGGCATAAACCTGCTCAATACTCCCACTGCATGTGCAATGTCTGGTCTAGTACAGACCATTGCATACATCAGGCTACCGACTGCACTCGCATATGGAACACGGGACATGTCCTCTTCCTCTTCTTGTGTCCTGGGACATTGTTCAACAGATAACCTCACACCTACAAGAATAGGAACCTTCACCAGTTTACTATCCTACATATTAAACCTCTGCAGTATTATCTCGACATACTTCCTTTGGTTTAACCAGAGCTTCCTCTTTGCCCTGTCTCTTTTAATTTCCATGCCCAAAATATAGTTTGCAACACCAAGATCTTTCATGTCGAATTTGGAGGACAATTGGGTCTTCAAATCCTGGATAATTTCTTTGTCATTCCCAACCAGCAACATATCATCCACATACAAGACCAGATAAATAACACAGTCACCAATTAATTTGAATACACACAGTGATATGCTTTGCTTCTGGTGAAGCCAAGTCCCCGTATAAATGTATCAAATTTCTGATACCACATCCTTGGTGATTGTTTTAACCCATACAGAGACTTCTTTAACTTGCATACTAGTTCTTTCTTACCCTTCACCGCAAAGCCTTCAGGTTGCTTCATGTAGATTTCCTCTTCCAAATCCCCGTGAAGAAATGTTGTCTTCACATCCATCTGTTCTACCTCAAAGTCAAAAGCAATAGCAACAGATAAAAGTAACCTAATAGAAGTTACCTTAGAACCAGGAGAAAAAATATCACCAAAATCAATTCCCGGCACCTGGGTATAACCTTTTGCTACCAACTGAGCTTTGTATTTCTCCACCTTCCCTTTTGAATTTGTCTTCTTTTTGAACACCCATTTGTTGCCAATGGGTTTCCTTCCAGTTGGCAACTCCACCAGATCCCAAGCCTCATTTTTGTGCAAAGATGCCATTTCATCAACCATGGCCTCTTTCCAGAGTTTTCCATCTTTTGAATCTATCGCTTCCTTCACAGTTCTGGGATCATCATCAATAACAGACAAAGCAAAATTTGAAAAGAAAGCAGAAGGACTATACCTTTCTGGTTGCCTTCTTTCTCGAACTGATCTTCTCACAGCCGGAGTTTGTGGCTCTTCATCTTCTGATTCCTCCTCTGCTACAGAGTCTGATTCTTCCTCCTTTAGCTCAAACTCTATCTTCTCAGGTTCCTTTGGTTGGACTTCATGTTTAATAACATATTTTACCTCTCTGAACACCACATCTTGGCTGTACACAACCTTCCATGTGACTAGGTTCCAAAGCTTATAACCCTTTAAACCATCCTTATACCCAATAAAGATGCACTTTTCAGATTTACTATCCAACTTGGTTCATTTCTCCTTTCGAACATGTACATATGCATCACATCCAAATACCCTCAGATGTGAAAGAGAGGGTTTCTTACCAGTCCATACTTCTTGTGGAGTCTTATCCTCCAACGCTGATGAAGGTGACCTGTTGACCAAGTAACATGCAGTATCCACCGCCTCTGCCCAGAATTCCTGTCCTAACTCGGCACCACTGAGCATGCTTCTTGCCCTTTCCATCAATGTCTTGTTCATTCTTTCTGCAACTCCATTTTGTTGAGGTGTATATGGAGTAGTATTCTGCCGTGCTATACCACACTTCTTACAGAATTCTTCAAATTCCTTGCTGCAAAACTCTCCACCATTATCTATCCTCAGCACCTTTATCTTCTTCTCTGTCTGATTTTCCACCAGAGCCTTAAATTCTTTAAACCTGTCAAAGACTTCAGATTTCTTCTTAAGAAAATATATCCATGTATTCCTTTAGAAGTCATCTATAAATGATACATAGTACATAGACTTACCGAGTGATGGAACTTTCACAGGTCCAAACACATCACTGTGCACAAGCTCTAATATTTGTTTCGCCCTCTTAGCACCAGAGGGGAAACTCACCCGATTCTGCTTCCCATATACACAATTTTCACATAAATCAAAATCCAGAGAGCTATTACTCATACCTTCTACCATGCCTTTACCATGAAGTATTTGAAGGCCCTTCTCTCCAATATGTCCAAGCCTTTGATGCCATAGCATGGTCTTCTCTCCAGAGACCACTAGATTTTCAGCTCCACTTTCAAAAACCACAGAACTGTTGCACCCATCAACAACAGTGCTACCTTGCAGCTTGTACAGAGTTCCACTCCGAACTCCCCGCATCAATACCAGTGCTCCTCAAACCATCTTGCAGGTATCCTTCTCGAACACTGTTTTTACACCTGCATCATCCAACTTGCTTACAGAAATCAGATTTCTGGCCAATGTAGGAATATGCAGAACACCCGAAAGTGTTCTAACCCTTCCACCTTGCAACTTCAACTTTACTTTTCCGCGACTAATGATTCTAGCCTTCCTCTCATCTCCTAAGAATACATCACGACCATTGTATTTCTCATACTCGCAGAACCACTCTCTATGGGGAGTGAAGTGAAAGGATGCACTTGAGTCAATCAACCATGTCTCATGATCTACATGTGTACTTGAAGAAGCCATGTACACATCCCCACCTTCATCTGAGGTGGTTTTCGCCTCTGCAGAACGAGCATCATCAAATCCCTTTCCTTTATCAGGAGCTTTAGATTTACAGTCCCTTTTGAAGTGCCCTTCCTTTCCGCATTTCCAGCACACCACCTTTACAGGTTTTCCTGGAGATTTAGATCTCCCTCTAGATTTAGATCTACCACTCGATGACTTATTTTTGTTTCTATTCTGGGACCGTCCTCGTACAGACAAGGCATCACCATTCTGGCTCTCCATATTTTTCCGTCTCATCTCCTCCGTCAACAAGGCTGAGACTATTTCATCAAACTGCAAAGCAGTTGCATTGCTACGTATTGCAATAACCAGACTATCCCACGAATCTGGTAGAGAACACAACAAACTGATGCACTTATTTTCATCTGAAATTTTAATATCAACAGACGCTATCTAACTTACCACAGTGTTAAATGCATTCAGATGCTCTGTCACTGAGTCTCCATCTCTCATCCTCAGGTTTTACAGCTTTTTCCGCAGGAACAGTTTATTCACTAGAGACTTATATTGGTACAAAGTCCATAACTTGTCCCACAAAGCCTTCGCCATAGCTTCCCCTGATACATTCAGCAATACTGAATCTGAGACACACAATCGTATTGTGCTCTTTACCTTCTGATCCAACTTCTTCCATTCTTCATTAGTCACTCCCGTTGGTTTAGTACAGGTATCTAACGCGATCCACTGATCTTTATCCACCAACAGATCCTCCATCTTGAGTTTCCACAACTCAAAACTCTGACCATTAAACTTGTCGATCTCTATCTTTCCACTGCTCGCCGTCTTCTTTCACCACGAGAATCGATCTCGCAGATCTCCCACTGAACTGGGTCTACCATAGGCCCGAGCGAAACCCCTCAGCAACAATGGCGTCCCCTTGAAGCCAAAACAGATCTGATACCAAATGTAGGTTTTAACCCCATACAGAAATTACCTGCATACGAATTCTAAATCACAGAAAAATAAACAATGCGAGAGCACAACACATAAAACACATATACACAGAGATTTTCCCCTGGATCCCAAAACCCGAACTACCAGCTTGATTTTTCATTATATTCCTTTCAATGTTACAATACATATATATACATGCCGAAGCATCCAATACCATGGACCGAAAAACCATCGCTTCCAAAACCATGGACCGAAAAACCATAGGTAGGTTTGCCCAACCTAATATAGGGTCCAAAAAATAAAATTCCCGGGGCGCTGCCCCGGACCCCGTAGAGGGGGGCTACCTGCCCCCCTCAAACCCCCCCACTGTGCAATCGATGCAACGAAGGGGGGGCTCCGACCCCTCTAACCCCCCGGTTCACGATGTGGGTTAGTCGTGGAAAGAATATAACACAACCCAACAAACTTGATGAGACAAAATGTGTCTCATGGGATTATACAAAGTGATGATGGTAATCTATCGCAATAGTATATAGTGTCAGAAACGAATGACAGCAAGGACAGCTTTTCCACATATGAATATTGGAGTTCGGTCCCAGCTAGGCCTTTCGAGAGATAATAGATCACATGCTCACTAATATCATCATGAGTTTGAACCAACACCATTCCAATAGAGGATGGCAAGGCTGCGAGATAGAGGAGAAAGTCGCGCAAATAGTTTGTAGCACTAAGAAGTGGGGTAGATATAAGTGTCTGTTTCAAAGCATCAAATGATCATTGGTCTTGATCATCCCACAAATATGGTACTCCTTTCTTCAGTAGGCGCATGAAGCCTTTCTTCAGCTCGGCATAGTTTACAATGAATCATCGTAAGAATTTTTCTTTCCCTTGCAAACGTTGGAGCTGTAAAATGGATTGTGGTTCAGGAAATTGAGTAATTTCCTTTACCTTATCGGGATCAACCCTAATCCTATGTTTGGAGACAATGAAACCAAGTAGGCATTCACACTCAACAAAGAAAATGCATTTGTGTTGATTCATATTTATGTTATAGAACCTGCACCTAAGAAAAATTACTCATAGATGAACTAGGTGCAGAGTTTGCTTCTTGGAATTTGTTGGAAGGTCGTCCAAGTAAGCTTGAACAATGTGCCTAATATCCTGGAATGCATAGTCCATGGCCCATTGAAACGTTTCTCTAGCATTCTTTAAACTGAATGGGATTTTTCTATATGAAAATATTCCCCAAGGGCAAATGAAGGTGGTTTTGTGCTAGTCCGCAAGTTTTATGGCGATCTGGTTATAACCTGATAAACCATACATAAATGAGAAGGATTCGAAACCAGTGTAATCATTGATTATTTGGTTGATGAACGGTGTCGGATAATTATCTTTTGGACACGCAGTGTTCAAATCCCGGTAGTCAACACAGACATGGATGGTACCCTATTTTTTATCTACAGGAACCAGATTGGAAACCCATTCTGTTAAGGGAACGGGGTAAACGAAACTAGCACGTAACAATTTTTCCACCTCAGTCTTGATGGTTGCAGTTTTGCGAGGGTGGACTGGTCGAAGTCTTTGGCGGACAGGCCTGGAATTGTCATAAACCTTGATCTTATGCTTGACAATAGATGGATATATGTCAAGGATTTCCTCATAAGACCAAGTGAATACATCACGAAATTCTTTGAAAAGGTAGGTGAAGCTTGCAATTTCCTCGGGATTGCAATCAGATCCAATCTATATGTTTTCCATGATGCCTGTCTTGACTAAAATGTCGATGAGTAGCGTCTTCGAAAGATTGCCTATTTTCCCTTCTGAATTCAAAGTTTGGACCATTGTATAACTCGAGGGAATGATCTTAGGTGCTTCAAAGGACAGGATTTGTATAAGTGTCGCATCTGAATCAGATATCAAAACACGATGGTAAGAGTTTTCCCAAGGTCTCTCCTCTAAACACATGGTCTCTCAAATAGCTTCGTCCGAAGGTAGGACTTGCTTGAGGAGATCAGTAGATGGAGAAGTTGTGGGAGAGGAGGCAGTATCGTTGGCCATGAACAAAGTGACTGGAGAATCGGATGTAGATTGAATGGCTTGATAGGCAAATTCGGCTAGTGACAATGACATTTGTTCTCCATAAGAGTCAATACTTGAAGGGGCCAGGAGGATCCAAGGATCGATTGGGTCATGAGGAATAGATGAGACCATAGAAACTGTCTGTCGAACTATGGTGGTGGGAGAGGAAAACAACCCATCAGGGAAGAACCCTTCAAAAGACCGGTACCGATACTAACATAAGACTCAGGTATGCCTCCCACTAAAGGTACAGTGCCGCTAGGTAACGTGGAGTAATCTGGGGTGAAAAAGGACACCTGGTCCACCGTGACTATCGTTCAATCCAATGGAAATAGTATGATGCAAAATACAGTAAACACGATGGCATTCATGGCATAAGTCAAACTGTGACCTAACAACATATTATAGTTTAGGTTTTGATCCACAACTTCGATTTCCACCATTACCATTTTCCCACTCAAAGTGATGGGGTAATTGGCAAGGTAACCTTTTGGTATCAAAGTGTGGTCATAGAAATTTGTAAGGGAATTATATGGTGGAGAGCGTTAGATATCCCAAGGTGAGCCAACATGAAGCCGACATGATGCAGGTTGAAACGCCTTTGTCAATGATAGTTCTATGCACCCCTCGCCCTTTCGAAAAAATTTGCAACTAAAATGCAAGCTAGTGTGAAAGGGGAGGTTTACAATTCTCCATGTCGAATATTGCTAGCATGGAATCTTGAGGGTCAACGCACCAATAGCCAAAAGAAAATATTTCCTTTGTGCTAGAAAATTTTGCAATACTTCGAGTGCAGACATAGTTGACGATGCTTGCATCAAATCTTCCACAATATTGTAGTTCTAGGCAGCAAGTGCAGATGTATTATGTGTTGTGCGAGGAAGCACCCTTTTTGTGGGGAAAATTACAAGATCAGAAATTGGCCTTTTGATATGAATATTGTAAGGTTGCAGTGGGTTTGAACTTGAGGTAGCATCCTGAGCATTAGCAATTGGAGCTCCAAAAGTTTTTCCTCACGTTTGAAGATTGACTGTTTCAAAAGTCTAAATGGTGGATGGTCCTTCACCAGCTGAAGGATGATGTGAACCATCGTTGCACCCTTGCAAAGGTTGAGGTGGGTTTGAAATAAGATGTCGTTGCTGATGAGTAGGGAAATGGTTGTTTAGGACCATGGGGGTCCAGTCAGTGTCCTTTTGAGCAAGGAGATCTGTGCATTCTTAGAGGCACGGACAACGATGTGTCATATGGTCTTCCACACAGATCTTGCAAGGGAACTTGATAGCTTTGTCCTTTCCACTATCAGGAGGTGTAGCAGCTTTCTACTTTGGGTTGGATTGCTTGGCTGACTACTCTTCAGAAGGTGTGGTATTGTTCTTATTCTTCTTATTCTTACTGATGGGTTTTTTTGTAGACTGCACAGATTTTATTGCGGCAATATGAAGAGCAGCCGATTGGGTAGTGGGATCAACAGACAACTGGGCAATGTGTCCGCTAAGTTTTTCTACAACATACCCGGAGGTAGCGTCAATAATACCATCAACATGCACGCCATGTTGCTGAGTAGTGGGAGCATTGGAAGTTATGGGTGCATTGGGGATGACTTCGTATAATGGGCTCGACTGCGAATAAATCAAATATAAGTGTTGGGAACGACGAATGGAATGGTCTTCAGTGACCGCACCACCTAAGGCAACTTCCTTGGAAATTTAGGGGAGAAGATATTTGTAGAACCAATCTGCTAAGAGATAATCCTGAAGGGGCGCTTTGACTAGCCTCTGCCTACATCTCCATTCATGAATGTGATCGGAGACGTTGGTGGTGGTGTCTTGGTGTAAAGTAGTAAGGAGATCTGTCCTGGTTTCATAATGGATGGCTAGATGAAAGTGCTTTAAAAATTCCATCAACAAGGTGCCAAAGGAAGAGCTAGAGTCGAATGCTATCAATGACCATGGAGTTGGAAACACACCATAGATGATAGGTCATGATATGTGTACCGGATCCTCCCCTTGTTTCCCTTTGAACTTCAGGATGTTGATAGGAATTTTGTGTGGTATTGGAGGCCAATGTAAGTTATGGTAGATAGGTTGATTGGTGAGTTTGTACAATTCGTGGGTGTCAAGTGTTGCCAAAAAAAGAAAAGCATTTGATGCCCCCAATTCGGACCAAGGTGAAGATAAATGACTTCAAGGTCCTTGCGGTCCTCCCATCATATTGTTCCCAACATTATACATAGGATTTGCAGAATAATAATTTCCTTGGGGAAAATTCATATATTTTGGTTGTCCACAGGGGTTGTTAGGCTGGGGGATATATGCATGATTTCCCCTAGGATAATAAGTGTCCCATTGACTTATTTGAGGTTGAGAATGGGGTGCCCAAATGGATTGAGTGAGACAAGGTTCAGGTATCCCTCCAACGGCATAGTTCTTCGTTGGAACTTGACTGACATATGGAGGATTTATGTCAATCAATGATTGTCCAGTTTGTCCTATAAACATAGGGGGAACAGTAATTCCCCCTACCAGTATGTCCATGTTGGGAACAGTGCCCCCAGACATTTGAACATGGGGGTTTGGAACTAAACAAATGATTCCAACCAAAGGCGTTGCTGAAGGGACCCGTGCTAATAGCTTTATATGGAGCACTTTTTGAAGGCCCCGGAGCTGACACAAAAGGGGCATGAACTAGTGTGTACTAGATTCCGCTCGTGTTTGGTGTAACTAGGTTCCTCGAACCTGGCATAGTTTGGACAGCGGGGTTCGACATCATTGGTGTAGTACTGACTATCAACTAGGGAAGTGAGGGTGGACCAAAATTGTCCACAAAATCCAACGACCTATTAGTCATCAATGGGATGGTGGGTGTAGGTATAGTGGAAGACATAGGAGGTACAAGTGCAACTTGAATCAATAGCGGTCCCAATGGATTAGTGATCGGAGGATTATAAGGAGGTACGAAACCTTCAGTAAAGAAATTCCAACATAATTGAATCGTGGGATGTATAGACTAATTCAGTGTTAGATACTAGAGATTGATTACCTGAAGATGGGTAATCTGGCTCATCGAGGCTCGACGGATCCTCCACAGTTAGCACAGGAAGACCTTGTTGTCGCCACGATTGATAACAAAGGCCATATGTAGCCATGGTGACCGATATATTTTATCAAAATATTTTATAGTGATATTTATTATAGTCTCAGTGATAACAAACTAGCACCTAAAAAATAAAAAATACTCTAAATAAGTCAATCAACAAGCAGGGGGTATGACTCTATCTGATAACCACCGTTTGTTGGAGATGAAACCCAATATCACAATGGATAAAAGAGAGAGCTGACCAAATGTACAGTTACAATTACTCTTGAGCTTCACCCGAACCTCAGATTAAGGGGCCAAGTACTCTCATGAAGATGAGCACCCTCCCAAAAACCGAAGACAGAGTAGGTTCATCTGTTTAGGTACCAGGGCAACCCGCCCCAGTCACCTTGTGTTCATCCCTAAAAAGTATGGCCACTATGGTTACCTCAAATCACAGACACTACCAGGGGGGACATGGTCGTAGACAATATGCTGTGTGGGCAGGATACCTGAGTCCTCGACTCAGCTCCGATATCCCCAAAGGGATCCCCGATACACAAAATACCCAAAGGATATGTAATCAAAGGTAGGCTACCTTCATTCACATTCCAATATTGTCTCACATTTAGCTCCACTTTGACTGGAGTGGTCCCGGATAGTATGAGTGCAGAAGGATTTTCCCTCGTTAATGACACTAGTCTCGATTTATGATCTTGGGCAATTAACTCACAACTGCCTAACCCAAGATCCTAGCCTAGACTAATATGTGTGTTTACTCATAAAATAGTTACTGAGTGATTTTATTACGAGTTAAATTTTAAATGTACTTTGTTAATGTATTTGGAAGGGGTGTTGACATATGGATTTATGTGGGACTCTTACACAAACCATGCAGAAAAATGCTTTAATTTCACTTCGATGAATGAGTTTCTTCTACGGGGAGAGGATCATTTATACATCAATATGTACTATGGATCCAATATAGTAAACTACAAGCACAACATACAGACATGAAATTCTCTCTAACAAATTTTAAAACCAAATAAATGCAGAATCTAACCAAGTAGAAAAATTGTAAAAATTTTGTATTTTCTTTTTCTTGAAAAATATAAGCAACTAAGATATTTTCCTAAAAAGAAAAAAATGTTCAATAAATAGACAACCAAACAAACATGCACAATTGCAGATCCTTGATCAGTCTACAAGCACCTCCCCCAACCCTGGAGTTCATAGAACTGGTTGTTTAACAAGATTTGGATGGCTAACGCACTTCAGAAGAGGACACAAAGAGTTATTGGTTGCACTAACGCTCTGTCTGCATGGCAGCATTGCATTATAAAGCATTGGTTACACTGTTGGGGTTTGTTAGTGAAGTGGTAGCTCTAAAATAGGTCTTTTAGGATCAGGTCAAGAGCTAAGCACAATGAGGAGGGTGTTGAATAGTCCCGAGTGGTCAGGTTGGGAACCAAGAAGTACAAGAGGGCCTGGAAGAAAGAGAGATCTGGGAACTTTGAAGGAGAAAACTTGGAACTAATTATAGTCCCCAGCGGAGTCACCAATTCTTTTATAGGGATTAATGCACGGGTGATTGTGGTGGAAATGCTGTCAAGGATCTTCCCACGGTCCTTGTCAGACAGATCAAATTAGCTGCAACTGGCACAAAGATACATGCACATATCCATATCAATGAAATTATAATCAAATAAAGAAGGAAAATATTTACCTCGGATCTTGGTGCGGTGTTCCTGGAGAACCCAAAGTAGTGGAGCGGAAGACCTATCAACTAGCTCCTAGATCAATACCTGCACATAGACAATACAAGAAGTAATATCACAGCATATGACTTTGATAATCAAAACAAGAATACATAAGGATATCTAATGACACATATCTAAACTACTCATAATCAATGGTATTGCATAAATATGTAAATAAATGACAATATCAACACCATGTAGTAGACAACACAACTGCATGTCTATATTAATGATAGGAAAGAGTGATTACAACCATCAATTTCATCAATTTTCCCTCACTCCTCTAGCTCCTCTCTTTCTCTCTTCCTAACCTCTTGGTGAACCAGTGTAACCAGTGTCTAATGCAAATCTTCGGCAGTCAATAAGAAATCCTTTCAATACTTTGGACCTCTTTCACAATGCCCCAAGCCTCAAATATATAGCATGAGAGGCTAAACCTTGCCAACTCTTTCATGAGTTCCTTTTGGAAAAAGTTGGGATGTTTCCATGCTTTATTTCTCTTTCCCTATTTGTTAGACTCTGTTAGGAATAATAATATCCTCAAATAGGTCAAATCTGGATGTTTCCTTCTTTTCAAGCTGACGTATGAGTAAATAGTGGGATAGTATTCGGTCAACCCGCTCCTTTGACCTCTAGAAACTCATCAAAGCTGACTAACGTTACCCCTAAGGCAACCCAGAGAATCACCCTAGGGACTAACGTGCTTGTTTCATGACTAGGGAGCATTATAAACCTCCTTGCTAGTTCCTGAGAGCGTTAGCTTGGAAAACATGACTGTGAACTTGGTCAATCTTTTAGTCAAACTGCATTTCTCCTCTAAGCTGATGAGGAGGTCATTTTCATGTATAACAGACTCCTAAAGAGTTGGCATAGTTATCAGGACTCTGTTAATGGTCAAGAGAAGCTACTAGATTCGGAACAACTATGGTCAAATTTGATGCAGGGGGAGATTAGGCCGAACACCAGAGATGGGACCTCTTCCAAGGAACTGGAAGAGGATTTTGCCTTAGCGAGTAAGGAAAAGAAGGCCAAGGGAAAGAAGTCCCAATGAAAGGAGGGAAAAAAGAAGATGGACTTGATGAAAGTTAAGTGTTTTCACTATCACAAACATGGGCATTATGCCAAGAACTTCCCACAAAAGAAAGAAAGCAAGAAGGAGTCGGCAATAGCGGCAGTAGGTGAAGCTCTAGCTTCACAATTCGAACTTGATTTCACTCTCATTGCATGCATGGCTAGGACTCTCATGGGAGGCGTGTGGTATCTTGGCAACAGTGCCTCATTCCATATGATGGGGAATATATATCTCTTTAGTGATTTTGAAAAGAAATATCTCAAGCAGAGCATAGAGTTTGGAGATTACGAGAGGTATAGAGCTATCGGGATCGATACGGTTACCTTTCAGAGGGAGTCTAGCTCCCCTCTTAGAATTACAGATGTGATGTATGTTCCAGGACTAAATAAGAATCTTGTTTCAGTCGCGATATTGGAAAACTGTGGCAATGATGTGGTTTTTAGTAAGGGAAAGATTTCCCTTAGACACATCACCACGGGACAAGTGAAATAGATTGGTTCATGGATCAAGAACTTGTATGCTCTTTAGGTTCAAGATGCATGCAAAGCCTTGAGGAGCAAGGAAAAGGTTAGAAACTTGGTGGTTGATAGGGAGAGTAAATTACCTCCCAACATGCATCCCCAGAAGAAGCCTTAGAAGAAAATTCAGGAAGTTGTCAAGCAGCCAAAACTAGAGAAGCTGAGAGGAGACCGAGTGGAGAGATCCACTCAAGCAGAGAAGAAGAAGTCTCAGATAATTACGGAGTAGCTACAATTAGAGAAGCTGAGAGTAGGCTGATTAGAAGTGTCCACTCATACAAAGACCTCCAGTAGGAGGAAATTTCAAGCCAGGTGGGCAGAGGGATCACATGCAGCCATACCTCCAGGTGTGAGGTGGGGCGATGTGAAGTGATAGTCCCAAGAGGGATGAAATTGGGCATAGTACATTGAGAGGTTTTATCTCATGGATCGTACCTTGCTACGAGATCCCAAAGTGCATAATAGCGGGAGGGATCAATGGTGATTGGTGCAGTTAGATATTAGAGTGACAAAGGCTAGAGAAATTAGATACTAAAGAGCAAAGAAGGGTTGACAATAGTACAGAAAGGAAGAGTCAAAAGAAGTGCAGAGTTTTCAATCGATAGAGGCAATAGCATTCAAAGACTTTAATGATAGATGTATCATATTAATTCAAGTTGGATGATTTTTTTGTTTCTGTAGGTGTTGGAGAAACAACAATAGAGAGAAGTGTTGCATGCAAAACATTCCAAAGGTTCAGGATCGGGATCGAGTTGAATTCATTTCTTCTTGAGAGGGAGTGTTGAAAATAGCAACAAGAAATGTTAAAAATAGAATCCAGAAATTCCAATTTAATTTGTTATTGAATTAAATTGTAATTCTTTTCTCATAGCAACTTGTAATAGTTAACTAAGTTAAGTTGACTTAGTTAACTTAGGAATTTCATGTTGGAAGTCATGTACATGTTCTTCCTAAGTTTTAGGGGTCTAGTATGAGTTTAATTGTGAGTTGTAATTAGATAACTCAGTTTACTGAGTTAAGTTAAATCAGTTCTAACTATTTGTGAAACTAATAGAGGATTAACAGTTAGTTGGTGAACTAATGCATTCACTAGTGCTACTCCAGCTAACTAAAGATTCCCTCATCAGAAACTCATGCATGTCGATTCTGAGAAAGACCCAGTTGAGACTAGAGTATAGGGATAGTGTACTATCAATTGTATAATTTTTCGAGTTGTACAAAGGGTGCATGCAATTAGGAACTGGACCAAGTTTAGATTAGGAAGTTTTGGATGCACTGCATTCCCATTAATATGGGTTATTCATCCATAGGAATTGCGCAAGGAAATATGGGCTTGGAGAGCAGCAGAAGAGGTTGAGGTTTGGCTTGAGCTTGCTTGTGAGCTGGGAGATTGATTATACTAAGTGTTGGGATTGGTCTTGTGAGAACAAGCATTGTATTATCATATTGGATTTATGATTTAATGCAATAAATATAGTGGCTTTCCCCGGATACTTATTGTGTTATGTGCCATTGATTTATCTTCTTCTTATTCTTATTATTTTCATCAATATATTAGCTTTCGTTGTTAGAAAGTAGAAGTAGATTCTTGCCCTGTGGTTTAGTAAATTGCATGATCTTATGAATCTACAAGATTTTCTATAGCATGTAGCCGCAACATATCTTCTTAGAGATAAGCTACCATTGCCCAAGCTAGTTTATTTCCATTTTGTATGTAAGCATATTTCAGTCCTTGATATTAAAGGTACAAAGTTTTATTTCTATTGCATATTTGTGTTTATGTTTAAATCTGTATTAAGTTTCATTCCTACATAATTACGGATCAGTGGTATCAGAGCAGTCTGATCTTTCTCTATTTTTCTTTGCATGTTTCCAACGAGGTCGGGGTATAAGGAGTTAGGGCTCGAACTAGTTGAACATTTGCAAGACCGTCCTCGCAAACCCCGATAACTTCCCATGCCGAAAGAAAAGAAATACAAGGGAGCAAGTGATCCTTTCAAAATATTTCTCAAAGAATCCCTCGAGCGACAAAGGAATGTGATGATGGACAAATTTTTCCATATCCTTCGAGGGATACCCAAAGGCGACGCATATTCATCTAGCATCCACTCTAGAGGTGCCACTCCCTTCAAGGTACAAGTCAACTTTGACATTCCCATATTTGAAGGAAAAATAGATGCAAACTTCGTAGATAGATGGTTAAATCTGTTGGAAGGGTATTTTTCGGTTCATGATTTTTCCAACAGGGAAAATATTAATTTTTCACTCCTCAAAGTTTCCCCCCATGTCAAGTACTAGTGAGAAACCTACAATGAACAGAGGGATGAGAGATTCTCTCATATCACTTAGCCTTTGAGTCAAGTCACCAAGGGTAGAGAAAAATCTTTTGGTATGAATTCCAACAGAAGGAGTTTTTCTAGTTGAGGCATTGCCTCTACTCTACACTAGTGCTCACATTTTCAGACCTGCGACAACCATTTGAAATTGAGACAGGTGCCTCGGGCTATGTTGTTGGTCTAGTCCTTACCTGGTAGGGAATCCAATGGAATATTAGAAGTGAGACACTTTCAGGTATAGTCTGAAAGCATCCCACCTATGATAAAGAGGTGTATTCCATTATGCATGCCTGACGATAATGGAAGCATTACATTATGGGGAAGGAAATGTTCATCCACACATACCACCAACCACTGCACTTCATACAGATATGAGGAAAGTTGCAGAATGATCACCATCAGAAATGATCCACGTATCTACAACAGTCCACTTAAACATTAAGTACAAGAATGGAAACACCAATAATGTTGCACACTACCTTAGCCGACCGTCAATTATGGTGTTGACCATTGTGCTCAACTCTTGTGGACACGAGACTTCACGATGGCCGCATGTTTACAAGAGTGATCCAGACTTCAACACCACATACCATATTCTCTTGTAAGGTAAGGAAGTTCCAAACTTTTACCTCTAGGACGCATTGTTATGCCACCTAGGACACCTCTATGTTCCTTCAAGAAATCATGCCAAGATGATTTTGGAGGAGAACTTTAGTCGGGTGTTGGACATTTTGGGGTAGAAAATACAGTAGCAGTGTTCCAGAAGTATTTCTATTAGTCGAACCTTCGACGAGATGTTGAGAATTACATTAGATCCTACACTACTTGCGTCATTTCCAAACCTAAAATCAAGATGCAAGGCCTACATACTCCTTTTCCCACTCCTACACGGCCCTGGGAATCCATCTCCATGGATTACATGTCGGGTCTCCCTTCTACCAAGCATGGCAATGACTATGTTTTCGTGGTCGTCAACAAGTTCTCTAAGATGACCATTCTTGCAACCTACAAGAAGAGCATCACGGCAAAATCCACTGCCAAAATATTTTTTAAACGAGTATGGGTACACTTTGGGATCCCACATTCCATTGTATGATATTGGGACAGCAAGTTCCTAAGTACATTCTGATCAAACCTCTGGTCATTGTTGGATACCAATCTCACTAAGTCCATAGCCTTCCACCCCCAAAATGATGGTCAGACAAAGGTCGTTAATAGGATTATTGTGCACATCCTGCGCATGATCAACTTAAAACATCCATGTACATCGCATGAAATCCTCCCCTATATCTAGCACAACTACAACATAGCTCTTCACAACTCAACTGGACACAGCCCCTTTCAGGTGGGATTGAGATTCCAGCCACTATGTCCCATTGATGTTGACATACCACTTGAAGCTACTCAGGCATATTTGTCTCATGTTCAGTCTGAAGCTGACAAAACTAAGAAATTCATTGAACGCATTTAGCACATCCTCCATCAAGTCCATGACATATTGGACAGAAAAAATCTAAGTTAAACAATGTCATGATAATTTCAAGTGCCACACAAGTTCTAGGTGGGCAACAAAGTTTGGTTACATTTACAAAAGGATCGCCTTGTTGGGGCCCATTGCAAGTTTCACCCACTCGAATATGGGCCTTACACAATCACTAAGGTCATATGGGACAATGATTTCAAGCTCGGCATTCCACCATTCCTTGGCTTGCACCCAGTATTCAATGTGGATCGGTTGCGGCCATATTTTCCCCCATCATTGGACACATCTGACATTGCTAAGCAACTCACACTAACAGAGCTCAACCCGAGTTGTATCAAACAAGAAAAAGAACACTTTCCAACAAAGGATCCATCCATATAGAGTTGTCAAAGTAATCCAACTCCTTCACCGAGCAAGTGGCTCATCAGGGGTCGGGTTCACCAGAAATGTCCTCACCTCATGGAGGCTCTCCACGCAATGGGGACCATTTCTTCCTAAGGGAGGAGGACTAATCTAAGTGGATATTGGTGGCTAACCACATATTCCACCTAGACCTCCAATCAGTTTCATCAGTTTCCTTGATTATAGCATAATTTACTATTTCTAACATTTTTTTGGGTCCTAAACTTCCGAAGTTGTTTTGACCCCCTAAATAGCCTTTTTTTTTAGGTCCACAGTAGGCCCATAGCCATAGGCAAGGGCTTTCCAAAAATATTTGTGTACTCGGAGAGACCTTTCTAACAAGGTATCATACACGCAAAATGGATTTCATATGACCAAGTTACAACCCCTGGAAGTTGGTTTCCCAACAAACCCCAATGGGGCCCACAAACCCTTGGTGTTCCATCTCCTAGAGTTAGGGTTTTGGTTGTTTATGGTTTTCCATTTTTTGTTCAATAATAAAAAGTCCCTTGAGCCTCATCGTAACACAATTCAAAGGCATGTGGCCTTGATATGTATTTGTATGATTAGTTTTTTTGTGCTAATAATAATTAAAGATTTATAAACATGTGCTTGCTTCTTGCTTTTTGTGAACTGATTTCCTTAGTTGTTGGTGCTTACAAACTAGTAAATTTCCTTAAGTTAAACAAGACATTCATGAGAAAAATAGCTTCAAAAATGAATAATTAATAGAAAACATGTATAGTACAGTAAACCATCAAAGAGACACATTAACGCAGTGTTTTTATGAAGGAGTTCACCCCTCTTGGGCCACATCTCCTTGGTCCATCTTCCATGGCTTAGGCCTCTATATTACCTCAATGTGGAAAAAAATCTGTTTACAAAGCTCTATGGCTCTTGATACCTACACCAATGTGTTCAGAAGGTCCAAATTAGCTAAGAACACTTCTTTCTGATCTCAATTTGGTCGAAAATTGAGTAAGTTATGCCTCTTTCAATTTTTCCTAGAAAACCTTCGCTAAATCTGGAGAGACTCCAGTTAAGTCCGCCAAAACTCGCAGTTTCTGCCTAATTGGGCAAGCCACCAAAACTGTCATCATCTTAAACTCGGGTTAATTAATGCTAAACGGGGTTAAATCGCTAATCATGCTTAACAGTTGGTGTTGGCCCTTGGTTTTTAAAATGTGGTCATATGGAGAGGGGGCTGGCCCCGCGGGGCTGGCTCCCTCCTCTCCGTCGTCAGTAAACAAGCATGCATTTAACTATGGTTGCGCTGCCCTTCAATTGTATGTTTGGTGGTCCAACATTTAACACTTTGGTTTCGGGTGGGGTTGGTTATGGGTTCAAAACTCGCCTCCCCCATACATATTTTTCCATTTAATATGCCATGTGAATATTTAACGAATATGCCATGTAGATTTGACCATATAAATGAATTTAAATATGCGCCTTCAAATAATATGCGGACTTTGGTACTAAATTAATATTTAATATATTTAATATAATATATATATATATATATATATATATATATATATATATATATATATATATATATAATATTATAATATGATGATGATGATGATAATATAATATATAGTTAAAAAAATCATATAATATAAAATAAAATTATATATATAATAATATTTAAATAATTAAAAAAAAAAAATCAAATTCCACCTTGGAGCCAACTAGGCAATTTCCCTTGCACACAACCACATTGGAAAATCCAGAGGTAACACGTTTCACAACCCCATTGGGTGAAAACTGAAGAAGGTTCCCCTTGCTCACTAGACTGTTGATTGGACTGCCATGTCATCATTCTGTCCCATTCTGTATTTTTTTTAGTTGTTTAGGAAAATGAACAATAGGCCTTTTCTCCTTCATCCAGACTCTGTTTCTGATGAAACAAATCGCATTGCTATCATATTGACGAGACGGATGCATGCATGTGGTTTTCGAGACAATCTGAGAATTTTGAATTTTGAGCTAAATTCTGAGCACCTGATCAGGCCTCCACATCTCTTCTTAGAGATAAGCTACCATTGCCTGAGCTAGTTTATTTCCATTTTTTATGTAAGCACATTTCATATCTTGATTTTAATGGAATGAATATTTATTTCTACTACATCTCTATGTTTATATTTATATTTGTATTTTGTTTCGTTCTTGCATAAGTCTGGATCATACATGGCTTGTGGTGGACCCTATAGGGATCGTAGGTCTTCGGGCCACTTGGATTTTCAAAGGAACTAAGTGGAGAGTGTCCAAGAGATCAACATTCAAGATCGATTGAGGGGGGCCATGTTTGGTCAATGTTTAACAAGTAGGGGAGGTGCAGTTGGGATTAACAAAAAACCACCTGTCTCTGATTGAAAACTGAGATTAAATGAGGGTCCCTCCTTCCCAAAATTTTAAACTACTATTGAGGGGTCCATGTTAGTAGTTATTTTGGTTAATTCTAAAACATTACAAACATGCACAGAAAGGAAGGGAGTGGGACTAGGGTTGAACCCTAGGTACTAGAACTATGCCTTTAATTTGCCAGACATCAGAAGAGTCATAAGAGCCAACATGTTGATGGACCCAATGTCAGTGGTTGATATCAGTCCTCAATCATTAGCCCTAAAGTGATTGAGCATGAGGAGGTAATGAAACCCCCAATGCCAAGACCCCGAGATGATGTGGACTAGTGGGCTCCACCTTAGATCTTATACCTCGAACCTTGGAATTTTCCAATTAAAGTTAAAGTAGAGAGAGGCAGGGAGGAAACTCTTGATGTTGAGGCATCAATATCATATGGGCCAGCAAGTTCCACCTCAGACACACGGTACAATGAATGGAAGCGTCGTATCATGGCATGGTAACATAGAACCCATCCATATATGGAGTAGTGGTTCCATGTGAGTAGGACAAAGACCATGTGGATGCCACATGGTGTCCTTGTGATGACATAACCTCTATTAATAGGCCAAAAGTTCCAACGAGCATACTAGAAACTCGTATTGAGGTAAATTTTATATCATCGAAAATATCTTGATGAGTTGGTTGTAATGATGGTGTTAGAATTAAATCTCATAGACTTGCAAAAATAAAGTTTTTACTAACCCCATCTCATAACATGCCTTGGGGATTGTGTCAAATACTTAATTGTTTCCTCCACCCGATAAGATTTAAGGGGGAAGAAGGGAGGTGGTTATAGAGTGGTATCAAATCCCTTGTCCAACACTCACATTAGATGCACCTTAAAAATTATTCTGATAGTTTAATTGTTATATATGTTAATTTTAAACTTGTGGATGTCATGGTTGCTAAGCTTGATAAAATGCTTACATGTGATTTTTTTTTATGTAACTACCATGGGTTTTAGATGTGTGAACATCATCATATCAACATTCTTAGTATGGCGTGACAAGGTAATGAATTAATATGCTTATAATTAATTTAAATTATAATTGTGTGTGTGTGTGTTTGATTGTAGACACGAAGACACAATTTGCAGGAAAAATAGAAGAATGACTAGCAGAATGGTGTAGTATAGTATGGAACAAATCCATCATAAGAAAGAAGAAGAATCAATAAGAAAAATGTCAAAAGAAAATTCCCTTTATCAGATGGAATCCCTCAGGAGCTTGAGAGCTGAATTGATGATTTTCAAAGAAAATAATGAAAGACTCATTAGAAAACAAGAAGAACGGGCAAGGCTAAATATCTTGATGCAACAAAACTAATCATACATGCAAGGGTTGTTGCAACATGCACCAACTATTGGAGATATTGAAGGGTGTCATATTGACAAGATCTAGGAAAAAACCCATAAGGTTTGGAAAAAGGAAAAGCCTTTGAAATGTAGGGGTTCTGGAGGAGAACACATGATCTGTGAATTCTCTCACAAAAATCAAAAGAAGAATATCCCTTGTAAACTCTAGACACTTTAAATAGCAACTAGAAATGTATAAGGAAGTAATTGAAAGAGGAAGACCTTGAAATGTTGGGACTACAAAAAGAAACACATGTCATTATTTCCCTTATAAGCAACATGAGGTAAGGGAAAATTTTGATGTCCAAAATACTACCCCAATGAAAGAAGCACAAATTAGTGTGTTAGGGGTAGGTACATTAGCGGAAGGCTTGTCAAGCTCTAGAATTGTCGTATTGTTTTACACCTAATCCTATATTAGCCTCTATTTTACAATCCTTAAGAAGACCTTCATGTACATATTTTGGTTTCTACTATTGTACTCATAAAGAATATGGATTTGAAATTGATTATCTTTAAAAATGTTGGTAGAATTAGTAGTTTTATAATTAACATTGCATTTGATGTTATCCTAAGGGTTTATTTTATCTTTCACTAGCCTCTAATCAATTATGAAGTGCACATGATAAAAACAAGAGACATGTATTTTAGTCACAGATTCCTGCACTAGGGTTCAGAGTGTTGAACAAAGAGTTAGTTGGCAGTCTTGTTAAATTTTTGTTTGGATTCCAAAGAAGGAAAAATGTGTTCATTTCTCTTGATTTTCAGGAACAAACCCTCAGATTATGACCCCTCCCTTTGAAATAAATCAGCTCTATTTGGAAACTAATATTAGTGTTCAATAACAGTTGATTGAAGACCTATTGTTAGGAAGACTGTTAGACTAGTTTTCTATTTTATTTTCTTGTACATGCTAACTATAGCTATGATTTTCATTGTAAATGCCTATATATTCTAGGCTATGTGATGTAATAGTTTTTTGGTACTATTACTACTTTATATATGTTGTTAAGTTGAATTTTGTTTCACTCAGGACCTTCTAAAATGGACCACCGAGTGTAGAATGTATTAAACTAAGTTTTGATTAATAAAGGAAGCTTCAAAGTCATGTTCAATATATATTTATGTTCAATATTGTTAAATGACTTTTAATATTCTATAGTTATTTTGTTTCCTTAAGAGGAAATGAGCTCATTGGCTAGGGCCAAGCCAACCCAACTTGTTATCCTTCAGTTAGAATCATTGTGTCGATGAATCTTTGTGAATAGAACTATGGAGTATGAAATTAGTGCTATATTGTTGACATAAGCTTGTGCAAGTTATTTGTACACTCTGATCATTTGATGTATTTGAATTGAGAGTGGGATAATCCATATCTGGGATGAGTGGTGTGAATTTCTAAAGGGTTTGTTGTATTGTTTCTTGTCTAAGTTTATTAAAGTCTATGGTACTCTTTTAAGAATTATTTCTGATTCCTCTCAATATGATTTTTTCAGTCAATGCCAAACTCAATTTATTTCTCTATGATCGAAATGATTGAATTTGAAATATTGTGAGAGTTGAGGTTTGGTGTTGCATTATAAAGGTCTTTGTGATCTAATAATTGTCATACAGTTGTATATTTTGTCTCTAAACAAACCTTGAAGTGACTTTTGGATCTCTATATATTTTGATATTAATGTTGATGCTTGCAATATTAAGTTTTGATTGGTTTCAGATTCAGGATTCTGAAGGGTTGTATATCTATGTTTGATGTTGTCCTCCCTAGTTTATTGTTGATGATTTAAGCATTCAAGTGAGGGTAACTTAATATAGTTATAAGGTTGAGAGCATAATAATTATGAAGTTTTACCTATTAATGGTTGGTGTTGCTTTCTCGAGATCTTTGTGTCAATTTGAATATATGAAAGAGGGTAACTTAATTCGGTTATAAGACCAAGAGTGTATAGAAATTTTGGACACTTTCAATCCTAAAAATCTCGAAGTAACCAGTTGAAAAGAATTGTAGTGTAGAAACAGAATCTTTATAAACCTCTTTGATTGAATGCTTGACCATTGTATCTTTGATTTAAAAGCAAATCCAATTCACAAGTGAACATTTTAATAACACACGCACACACACACATATATTGGAAAGTGATCATGGTTGCCTGATTCCTTTCATGGTGAGTAAACAGACACAATAGAAACAGAGTATGGTTATGTTAGATTAATGCGTGAATAGGATAGTTTCTCTTGGTTTCCTATGAGTTGGTGTGAGGAGAAGATTTCTTGAAAGGGTTGGTTTGTAATTATTGTTTTCTTGAACTTGATTTCTGGTTTATTAGATCCCTTTATAAATTACTTCTTTTTGAATCACATATCCTAGGGTTTGGAGACTCTTCTTGGTTGGCTTGAACAGAGTGAAGATTCTTGTGTTCTACATTCTTTTTTATTAATTTAACACATCTAGGTGATATGTTTTGAATTCCTACCGTGTGAAAAGAAAGCAGTGAGGAATTACATAGCACAGAGTTCTTATGGTATAGGAATAAGATTTCTTAAAAGGGTTAACTAGTGCAGGAATGTTCTGATTGCCTATGTGATTTCCTAAATATCTTTTTGGATTGGTTATTGAAGCTTGTGTTCATTTTCAATATTTTCATTGATGACCTCGCTTTGTTTAAAGTATTTTTAACTAAGGTGGCTAGTACCCAGATTGGTCTAGGTGATTCCATCGGTGCAAGAATAGCACATTAGATTTTTCATTCTTGTTATTTTCTCTGTATAATTTAGATAGATTGATTGTATGGTTGGAGATAGGATTCTTTTTGCATGGTTTTTCGAACCTTCTTAGCATTGATTGTGTTGTGCCTCGAATTATATGACCCTTGGTTTAATAGGTAAGTGTTGATGGAAATCTTAACGCCCAATAGGACCAGCAAAAGAACCCATGGAAGTGGAAATAGGACCCATTAGGTGTTGTCTAATCCCTAGAGAACTTGGGAAAGATGAGTCACCGATCTCTGTTGGTGAGGTGAAGAGACATGAGAGATAATTCCTACAATATCTCTAGTATACTCAAAGGTTCATGGTAGTATTATAAGATTTACTAACTAAAAGTGTATAGTTAAGCTAATCTACTTTCATAAGAATTCAAGAGGAAGGATTCTTTTTGAACTACTTAACAATATTTTAGGAATTTAAAGGTTGTTATGGACATTATGAAGGACTCTAGAAAAACTTTGTGCATATAATAGTATGTTATGTGCCTTGCTAAAATGAACATAGAATTAGAAAAATCAAGATGTGAACTAAATTACAAATGCTATAAGCCGAAGAAAGATTTAATTTGTTGCAAACGTATAATATATATTTGACATGTTGAACTCAAGATTCAACACAATTGAATTGGTTGTGATATTGATATGTTATGGTGCATGCATAAATTAACTGTATTGATATAATGTGTGTTGAGATAGCTAATATGCATAGGAGTGAAAGGGGCATGGACCCCATAAATTTTGCAAGTAAGAAATTTGGGTTGTGAGCCTGTTAAGAATTTGAGAAATTTTATTTCTTTTTTTAACTAAGTTGTTATGTTTATTCATGTGATGAGATTCCTAATGAAAATGGAAGTCTCCCTTGCAAAACTGTATTAGAGGCACATGTGGATAAAGGATTAATCAAGGAGGAGTTGATTGGTTCCATGTGAACCAGCTAGACAATAATGTTACAACTGTGAAAATGGCCTGCGAAGGGAGTTCCCTTAAATGAAAATTGTGCTATCAATGGTATCAAATGGTATGAAAAAAGAAACTAGTATGTGTCATGTTTTGGGTAAGACAATGAGGTTACCTAATGGCTTCCATGTCACATAGAATATTCATAGGAAAGTGTGCAATAATGATCTCTTGTGTTAACTACCATATGGTATAAAGTAATGTGTTTATGCTTATTCTTATGATATTGGTTGTGTGAATGATTTCAAACAACATATACTAAAAAATTGATCAATGGTATGAAAAAAGGGACTAGTATGTGTTATGTTTTGGGTAATACAATGAGGTTACCTAATGGATCCATGTCACATAGAATCCACAAGAGACATGATCTCTTGTGTTAACTACCATATGAAAGAAAGTAATGTTTTCATGCTTATGATTATGAAATTTTTTGTGTGAATGATTGAAAACAACATATGCTAAAAGTTGGCTCCAAAAATAACAACGCATGGATAGCATGGAATATGTGCAACAAGTATGCTAAAATCTAGTTGGCCTAAAAATAATTTAGATGAGATTTCTTGTAATGGTAGCCAATCAAATAAGGGAAACAATAAGCAAAGGAAATGAGGTAAAGGAAAGGAATTGGGTAAGAGTTCCTTTCAACCGAATTTGGTATCTTTTGTTTCAAAACAAATGTATGTATTACATGAATGCCCGAGTAGGTGTATGGTTAAGGCGGGAAGCCTTCAATGTGAAAATGTTGCTAGGAATTTTGTAATTCCTGCAAAATGAAATGGAGAAATAAATTGCTCATGAATTTAAGACATGCATTTCTCATTTTTTACCCTTTGGGTTGTTGAAATAAATGTTTGATTTCATTGTGAAATACTTGGGATAAATGTGATGCACCTAAATCATGCTTTGATAGTTTAATTTCAGTCTATTTAAATTTAGTGGTTACTAAGAGGAATTTTTATATTTGTAATAATCATGAGATCACTTCAGGAGATGTTGTGAATTTTTGCAATGAAAATATTGTATTTATGAACACTGACAATTGTTTGGCTAATTGGAAGTTCATATTATAGGTTGAGTGCTGGAATGGGGTGTGAGATAGAAGCCACCATGACAAAATATCACTGTGCAAGCTCTTGAGAAACCAAGTGTATGGTAATTTAGCATTGAATTCCTCTTCTTATAATTACTTGTGAAAGTTATATGACTTATTATTACTTATTATGTCTTCTTCATAAATCAACTATACAATTGTTCAATATTTCAAGAAAAATATAAAGATCACAATGAGACAACAGACACTACAAATTAGGCCAGAGGCCAAGGAAAAACCCACACGAGGAAAACCAAAAAATCCTTTCCTTATATAATCAAATCAATGAGAGATATCCAAACCAAGACCAATACCAAATTTCCACCAAGATACAAAGCTAAACCCTCATCCAAGTAATCTCCAAAATTCAAAGTCAATGATGGTCAAATTATGAAATCTAATCAAACATCAAAGTTTTGAACCTACAACTAGGGCCAAATTTTGGCCTATGCTAATCTAAGAAATTTTGGCCTTCTTCCACACAAAAAATTCCTCCACGTGTGTGAGCTGATAAGGGTTAGATATTTGGTCAACAATGCTAGAATTCTTCCTTGTTTTGATTTTTCCTTCTCTCTTATTTCACTTGGCTTCGTTCTCCTTTGTTAGGTACATAAATACATCTTATTTGATGAGTGAGTTAGTTCCCAAGAGGTCAAACTTGTCTCCAATATATAGATGTGTAGGAGGGTTGAACATGTGTATCATGGAAGGCCATGCCAACTTGGTCATCTTGTGGACTTTTAGACTCAAAATAAAAATCAAGTTATTTTTCTTTTAAATACCAAATGGGACGTGACTCAAATAAATAAATAAATTGACTCTGGCATGAAGAACATGCTCAAAAAAAATAAAATAAATACATCAATGATAAATTTACATTATGAAGGCCAAACCTAGTTATAACTTCAACACTCCCTCTTAACTAGGGAGGTATTAATAGTGACTCATCGGGATATTCTCAAGTTGAAATATTTTTATAAGAAAGGATCTAGATCAATAATCATCATTGATGATAACACCATCATAACAAACATTGTCAAAATACCAAGGCCTTGATAAGTAATCTTTATCTCTCCACTAGATTAGAGCATAATGCATTGCCTCTCTAAGGCACATACTCCACCTAGGTTGACCAAAATATGTCCTCCATATGACCATTTCCTAATTTTCATAAGGACATTTCAATCCACCAAACCATTCTTTAACCGAGCCCATGTACTTGACTTAGGGTGTTAATCCTAAGTAGCCAAAGTACATGACTCAAGAATGTAAGTCCAAGATGCTTATCCAGTCCACCATTCTCCCTATCCATGCCCATGTACTCGACTATCGATTGTTAGTCCTAGTCGTAGCACATGGAACATAGATAACTAAATGTCCATCCTCACTCCCTCTCAATCTAAGAGGAGTAATCCCCAAGCCCAAGATTGTCTCGAAAGTACTCATACCTCCCTTACATCAAATACTTGTTCATCCATGGATATCTTGTTGTAGCTTCTTAGCTCCCATTTACATCACATATCAAATCATAATGTTCTTTCGGCCTTCCATGAAAACTCGGGTTCTATGAAAATATTCATATAGTAAAATATCACAATCCAATTCAGTACATCATGAACAAGTCCATCAAACATTTTATGGACCAAAACGGCTTCACAGATAACTGCATAAACTTCCATATCTTCTACCTCCACAATTCTTGGTGTAAGGAAATCCTTCTTGATGCTCTTCCAAGAAACCATACTATATTCCAAGCATAAACAACCACCAATGGTATTTTTTCTTATCATTAGCACTGCCAGCCTAATCGATGTAACAATTCATCATTCCCAACTTCTAGAGGATATTGATCACATGCTCCCTTCGATCAAGGAAGATTACCATTTTTCTGTCAAACATGAAGTCTCAACTAGTAATATATGAATCCAATATTCTACTTGTTAGATTCTTCTTCCAACTCTCTCTAAAGGAAATACGTTATCCTTTAACTCATGAATCCATCTTTTGTTAGAAACAAATTATTGAGATCGTTCTTCAATCGTGAGCCTCCTTTTTTGTGTACTTCATAAGATCTAGGGTAATTCTTCCAACTGAGATAACATTCTTATCATAATTCTCTTATTTCAATGTTGTTATCTGTTGCATGCTTGACTTCTCTTTTAGATTTTTTTCTCCCTCTGAACTTGGTTCTTCTTATAGTACATATCAAGAAAGCCTTCTTTGCTTTATTTTCAGTTCTTTCATTTGTTTTCAATGTCAGATTACCCCTTGTTATCATCCTACAATCGTCACTGGGGGGCCATGGAAGAAAAAATACCATTAATTAAAGTTCATAGATGAGATATTATCCAAAGGAAATAACAATGGCAGTAATCAAAGAGAGAATATATAGAAAATTTATCTTTTGATGAAACTAAACTCCCTATTACTCTTGTACTTCTTACATTCAACTTCATTAGCATTGTCCTTAGCATCAACATGATGTCATTCCTTCATGCAAAAGCTAGGGTCTTTTCTTTATAGCAAAAATTATCATTCCTAGGGTACAAACATTAAATATTTCTTGTTCAAGCCCTCATTAGGGTTTATAAAATACACTAATTGTAGCTTGATAATATTTTTCTCTTCAACCTCTTCTCGTCCTACTAGGGTTTTGTAAACCATATACTCTCAATTTGTAAGTGCCCAAATGCCAAGACCCTAGTTTTGAAAGGAGGGAGACATGATTAAGTTACTATTCATAGAGTCTTAAACAAATTATAGATATATTCATGAGGATCTTTGAATGACAGAGATGGATTCACTCAAATCTCATCACAGAGACACAAGGAACTTCATATCACAATACATATATGTAACTCATATTTCATTCCTTTAAGACTACTCTGCAATTATTTCTAGCTTTGTTACCAAGTTGAGAAACCAAGTGTAATGTAATATAGCACTTAATTCCTCCTCTTGATAATTACTTAATTCCTCCTTTCCTTATAGAATCATATAAAAATGAGAGATATACAATCCAAGATCAATACCAAACCACCACCTAGATACCAAGTTAGGCCCTCCTCCAAGTCATCTCCAAAATTCAAAGTCAATATTGGTCAAATTACTTCAAATATGGTCAAACTTAAGAATTTTGGACCTATAACTAGAGCTAAATTTTGGAATGTGGTTATCTCAGAATTTCATCCTTCTTCCATAGAATGTTGTCCTTTACACGTGCAAGCTGATAGGGGCCCTAGAGGTATTGACCTATAAATACAATAGGATCTATAATTATTGCTACCATTCAATATTAGGTATTACTTAAAAAAAGAATAATTCGATTATATAGAACCTTGAAATAAAGAGATAACTTTTAGATTTAGATAAAGGAGGATTGGCGGTGAAAATAGCAGTTTACGAGAAAGGCGGAATCGGTAAATCAACAACTAGTTGTAATATCTCAGTCGCTCTAGCGAGACGTGGTCAAAAAGTGTTACAGATTGGGTGTGATCCCAAACACGATAGTACTTTTACTCTTACAGGATTTCTAATACCTACAATTATAGATACTTTAGAATCCAAGGATTATCATTATGAGGATATTTGGCTCAAAGATTCAGTCAACGATTCTATAATTATTCCTTGTTTTGATTTGTCATTCTTTCTCCTTTTAATCGGCCTATTTATCCTTTGTTAGGTACAAAATTACTTCTTAAGTGATGAGTGAGTGAGTTCCCAAGAGGTTGGTATTGTCTCCAATATATATCTATCTAGGATAGTTGAACAGATGTCTCATGGAAGACCCAGATGACTTGTCCAAGGAGGGACGACTTGGTCATCTTGTGGACTTTTAGGCTCAAAGGATAATTCAATTTCTTTTTCTTTTAAATGTCCAAACGGGACATGACTCAAATAAATTTTATTTTTGACTCTAGCATGAAGAACATGCTTGACAAAAATAAAATAAATACATCAATGATAAGTTTACATTGTGAAGAATGAACCTAGTTACAACTTAAACACAAGGGAGCCCAATAACATGACTAAAAGTTTCATGTTTCTGAGATCTAATTGTTGAATGAAAGTACATTTAGGCAATAAAAAAATTCTGGTTTGAAATTTTTGAGTATATCTCATGGGGATTGAATGTTGTGACACAAGTGAAACGATGAAGCAAGGAGCTTAGGAAAAGGACTGACGTGGTTACATGGCAGCCCTATGACACTTTGATTACCTCATAGGAGCAAGTTATAATGAACACCTTAACTATAAGACTACATGTGAAAAGCAATGGATAATTCTAGATAGACACTTGGTTATAAGACTCCATGCACAATACAATAGAGCATGTCATACCAGAACCTTGATATAAGACTCTAACAATAACCCCATGCAGGAAAACCTTCAGACATCTAGAATTCCCAGGATGGGGGTTTCTTAGGCTTGGAAGGATGAGTAGTTGATGGGGGGCTATGTAGGAAAAGAATTTTATAGGTAGACTTTTGTTAATGGTGGTTTCCTGGGCTCGGAAGGGAGAGTAACTGATGGGGTCCCATGTAGGAAAACCCTCAGACAGGTAGAATTCTCAAAATGGGGGTTGCTTGAGCTTGGAAGGGTGACTAATTGATGGGAGAATAAATTTTCCACACACTCACTAGGATGTGAACATAAGAGGGCATGTTCAATGCATAAACTAAGCTAAATTTGAAACCTATGGAAACAATGGAGGAAACAAATAATTGTAAAGATAAGTATTGGTTTAAATCATTACCTGTTGAAAGTTTGATTTCATTAAATTTTTATTATGATTAATCTCATGAGAATTGTATGCTTGTGATATAGGTGAGTTGATGAACTATCCAAAAAAGATAGATGATGATGGCTACCAAGTGATATCAAAATATGGAAGAAAAAGAGTAATGGAGCTAAAGACTCCATCAAGACTCTTCCTGTGTGAAGAATCCCTACAAAGGAATGGATCACCCAAGGGGCAAAGGAAGCATAGGAGTGGATTCCTGAACTTGGAGAGTGTGTGACTGCAAGGAAGAGGATACTTGAATGAACTGGTTTTCAAAAATCCATGTACATACTCAATGGGATCATCTATGCGTTGGTTGAGTCCAAGAAATACAATGAGTTGGATTTGTTCCTTGTACATGTCATATGGAGAAATGTACAACAATGTTAGAATGTGTTTGAATGCCAAACATTCTAGAAGTGACTAGACCATGGATAATAAATGACATGGTTTGAAATGGAAATTCAGGACATGGAAAATGTCACTGATGTGGGAGTAATAATTATAAATCTTATTTTTTATTTTTGTTCTCTATTTATACAACGCTAAGGATAGTGTTCCTTTAATGGGTTTGGGTTTGTAACATCCCTCGCTTTTGTTCTTGTAATATTAAATTATAATTGTACTACTACCTTAGAAATCCATGGTTGGTTGATATGTTGACTAAGATTTTAAAATTAATTATTTACAAAGAAAAATAATTAATCATCGACTAAAGAACAGGTTTCCTTACAAATCCACATCCTGAGGGAAAATTGTTTTGTCGCTAATGTGCCATGAAATCCGAGTCACCAATTGAAGGCCAATTAAACTTGTTGTAAGGGGTATGGTTAGATAATATTGGGGGGGAACCTATTGTGTGTCGTGAGGAAGCCATAGCCAGTCGTATTGAATTTCCAAATACTCTAGCAAACCAACTCACCAAACTACACTGACATAAGTTATGAAATGCGATTGGGAGGTGTGGATAGAGGAATGTTCTTGATCGAGGTTGAACAACAACACCCCTCACCCTTGAAGATGGAGGAAGTGGAACAGTCGACCGAACCTCTTCCTAAAATAATGAAATGATTCCATGAGAGAGTGGAGAAGTGGAGGATGGTTCTCTCACCCTTGAGGATGGATCAAGTGGCACAATTGATCGAACCACCACTTGAAATATGGAAAGAGATGTGATTGGATGGCCTATAAGTCTCTCAAGTACATGAAGAGATGTAAGGAAGGTAGAATGAAATAAAATAAATAAAAAGTGGGAGATCATATTGAAGAGAAGAAAAGGAAGAGGAGAAGTATTTTCTCATATTACTAGTGACAACTAAAGAGAAGTGGAGGAGAGAATTGCCTGGAGGCTGGGTATGGAGTTGAGTTGGAGTTTGTGACTAAGCCTTGTACTCAAATATTTGGGTGCTATCGTGTATTGTTGTGTTGAGGCCACTACGAAGTGTGTCTAATCTTATATGGTCAATGGCAATATCACTATGGTGCTTGTTATATGGTTGTTAACCACTTATATAGGGAAATCTAAGCCACTATGGTGCTTGTTGGAAGAGTTGTTAAACCACCTATACAATGAACTACAGATCCCTGTGGTGATTTCTATGAGCATACAGTTGTGAAACCACCTAAATAGTGGATTGAATCTCTTGGAATTGTGAAATAACCTATTTGGACCTTGGGTGAAGCCCTATGACTGAACTCGAAGAAGTAAGAGAGTCATTGTGGTGATTAATACCATAGATAAATTGTTAAACCACAAGGACAATGAACTCCATCTCATCGGTGTTTACGAAGCTTCGTTGTGAGGTGGTTGAGCAAGAGCCCCCTCGGACTATGGATCTAGATTATGGGTGGTTAGCTGCAAGAAAGTGGTAGTGTAGCTAGCCCATGGTTGGGTGGAGATTGGAAGTGCCTCCTTAAGTTTCCAACCACCTTAACACACTTAATCAAGTATAAATTCTTTTGTAAATTTTATGTATGGACTATGGGATTCCATGTTGTGTTTGGCTAATGCAAAGCATAGTATGTTCATGACTAGATGTTTCAGGGTCACAGTTATATTCATATTTGACAAACTTCCTTAACCATGATTGGTTGAACTGTGTGCATCACTTTCATATTCATAATTTGTAGGTTGTCTAACATGTTATGAATTGATTGTGTACCTCGACTATGGTGGGGTGTATTCAGTTCATGAATAATGGGATTAATTATGTTATGCTCACTCTCTTCTTGAGAGTAATAGCTTATGAATTAAATAAATCATCCTACTCAGTGGAGTTGTGGTGTTTAAGGATAATTTATAAATTTCCATGTGTAGTTATGAAATACTAAGTATTCCATGTTTATGTAATTAATAGAGCACATATGTTTTGAGGATGAGTTTAATCAGCTTGCAAAAGGGAAATATAGCTAGATTGTTTTATATGCTTCTCATTTGATATCTACTATGTGAAATATCTTTGGATCCATGCATTTTCTATATTCTATCTTTGATGTATTTTGGGCCTTTGTTGTGCCCCTTGTTCTCATTATGGGTTAGTAATTCAAAGTTCACAACCTCAAACCCTTGGGCCGTAACTTATAGGAACTTGGAATTTTGCAGTTGTCCTTTTATTATACATAAAACTTATTGAAAGTTGAATTTCGAGACCTTGGTATTATGTGCTTCAATACACATGGAATTGGGTGTGGGGAAGTCACCCTTTCTATTTTATAAACCCATCTTGGTGTTTCTTCTAGTCGTTAGGACCAGCAAGGTGGAATGAGCAACGATGTGTACAGAAAAGTGCTTGGGAATGCGCCTGACATCAAGGTCCATGAACGGAAACTTGCCCCAGTCGAATTATGCCAAGCAGTACCCATAATGGTCACAACCATCACCCTATAGACAAGATTACAACTTATAGAATGCACACAAAGGGAACAAGAGGGATACTCCGATGGTGGAACTTGTCGAGTGGAACCTTACCATTAAACCACAAAACCCTTGAAAGAGTTTAAGTGAAGAGTTCAGGTGGGGAGGGTTGACACAAAATGACATCAACAAGTGGGTGGTGGGGCTTATTAGGCTCTCGACCTTTCAGGTCCTCAAAAGAGGAGTTGTGTGGGAAGGCCAAGAACCCAATGTTAAGATAACAAGGCTTGGTGATGTGGCTTGGTTGTAGGTTTTAACCCTATATAGAAATTACCTGCAAATGAATTATTCAAACAAAAAAATAAACAATGAAAAGAACATAAAAATATACATAGAGATTTTCCCTGGATCCCAAACCGAGACTACCATATTGATTTTTCATTATGTTCCTTTCAATGTTACAATACATATATATATATACATGTTGAATCATTCATAAACCCCAATCATTTAACCTTGGAATAGAACATAATCATAGTTCCCTTGACTGAATCTACAAAATAACATGCGAAGAAACCATCATGCCCAAAACCATGTGCAAAACCCATGTAAAAAAATATGGGTAGGTCCGCCCACTAGCTTTGGGTCTGTGCCCCCATCCTTGGGTCTACCCAACTATTATTGGGTCAGCATAAAAAAAATTCTACCGCATTAGCCTAGACCCTATGTAGGGGGGATCCAACCCCCTGCAAACTCCCCAACTAGGGGGGCTCTCGCCCCCCTGTGATCCCCCCACTGTGTCTGACACAATGTATAAACCCTAGTTCTAGTCATGGAAATAATATAACACACACCAAACATTCGCCCACTTGTTGTTTTATTTCCACATAAGGGGTCATAAGAGAGCTTAATCATTGGTCTAGGCCTGCAACACCCATTATTTCTCTACACAAAGAAAAATTCTCAGTGCTCACAAACTCCTTCAAAGCATATGCAACATTATTCAAAGTGTCCACCTTTACCAGCAACACCTTTTTGTTCTCAACCATATCTGTCACAAAGTGATACTGAACATCAATGTACTTTTTCTTTGAATGATAAGCAGGTCTCTTTGCCAAGAAGATTGCACTTTTCCTGTCATAGTCTATCCTTATAGAGTGTTGTACCAACCCCATACTTGAACACAATCTCTGTAACCAAACCGCTTCATTGTTTGCATGAGTGGTTGCCATGTATTCTTCCTCTTGTAGTTGAAAGTGCCATTAAAGGCTGTCCCTTGCTCATCCAATTGATTTCTCCTCCAAATAGGTTAAACACATACCCACTTGTAGATCATCTCTAATCAAATATTCAACCCAATCTGAATCAACAAAGCCATGAATGTCCAAAAATTTGTCCAATCTTGGTCTTCCTTGGTAGCATAAGCCATAATCACTAATGCCATCCAAATACCTGAAAACCCACTTAACTATTGTCTAATGCTCCTTCATTGGTTTTGACATAAACCTACTCAATACTCCCACTTCATGTGAAATGGTTGGTCTAGCACATACCATTGCATACATTAGGCTACCAACTGCACTCGCATATGGAACATGGGACATGCCATCTTCCTCTTCTTGTGTCTTGGGACACTGTTCAACAAATAACTTTACACCTATAGGAATAGGAACCTTCACTGGTTTACTCTCCTACATATTAAACCTCTGCAATATTGTCTCAACATACCTCCTCTAATTTAACCATAACTTCCTCTTTTCCTGATCTCGTTTAATATTCATGCCCAAAATATAGTTTGCAGCACTAAGGTCCTTCAGATCAAATTTGGAGGGCAACTGGGTCTTCAAATCTTGGATAATTTATTTTTCATTTCCAATTAGCAACATATCATCCACATATAAGACCAAATAAATAACACGGTTGCCAATTAATTTAAAATACACATAGTCATATGCTTTTCTCCTTGTGAAGCCAAGTCCATGTATATATGTATCAAATTTCTGATACCACATCCTTGGTGACTATTTTAACCTATAGAGAGACATTTTTAACCTGCATACAAGTTCTTTCTTACCCTTCACGACAAATCCTTCAGGTTGCTTCATAGAGATCTCTTCTTCCAAATCCCGTGAAGAAATTTTGTCTTCACATCCATCTATTCTACCTCAAAATCAAATGCAAGAGCAATAGATAAAAGTAATATAATAGAAGCTAACTTGGCAACAGGAGAAAAGATATCACTAGAATCAATTCCTTGCAGCTATGAATAACCTTTTGCTACCAAGAGAGATTTTTATTTCTACATCTTGACTTCTACATTCATATTCTTCTTAAACACCCATTTGCTTTCAATGGGTTTCCTTCCAGCTGAAAACTCCACCAGATCCCAAGCCTCATTTTTGTCCAAATATTACATTTCATCCACCATGGCCTCTTTCCAGAGTTTTTCATCCTATGAATCTACTTCCTCCCTAACAGTTCTAGGATCATCATCAGTAATAGATGAAGCAAAATTTGAATAGAAAGTAGATGGACTATACCTTTCTGGTTTCCTTCTCTCTCTAACTAATCTTCTCAAAAGTAGAGTTTTTGGCTCTTCCTCTTTTGATTCTTGTTTTGTTGTAGAGTTTGATTCTTCCTCCTTTAGTTCAAATTCTATATTCTCAGGTTCCTTTGGTAGGACCTCACATTTAATAACATATTTGACCTCTCTAAACACCGCATATCAGTTGTACACAACCTTGTTTCTCGGTTCCAAAGCTTATAACCTTTTAAACCATCCTTATATACAATAAAGATGCACCTTTCATATTTACTATCCAACTTGGTTCTTTTCTCCTTTAGAATATGTACATATGTATCACAACCAAATACCCTCAGATGTGAAAGAGAGGGTTTCTTACCAGTGCATACCTCATGTGGAGTTTTATCCTCCAATGTTGATTAAGGTGATATGTTAACCAAGTAATATGCAGTCTCCACTGCCTCTTCCTGGAATTACTGTCCTAGTCTGGCACCACTGAGCATGCTTCTTGTCTTTTCCATCAGTGCCATGTTCATTCTTTGTACAACTCCATTTTTTTGAGGTGTGTATGGATTAGCCTTCTATCATGCTATACCAAACTTCTTACAGAACTCTTCAAATTCCTTCTTGCAGAACTCTCCACCATTATTTTTCCTCACCACCTTGATCTTCTTCTATGTCTGATTTTCCACCAAATTCTTAAATTCTTTAAACCTGTAAAAGACTTCAGATTTATTCCTGAGGAAATATATCCATGTATTCCTGGAGAAGTCATCTATAAATGATACATAGTACACATATTTACCTAGTGATGGAACCAACACAGGTCCAAGCGCATAACTGTGCAAAAACTCTAATATCCCTTTCACCCTCTTAGCAACAGACGGGAAACTCACATGATTTTTCTTCCCAAATACACAATGTTCACAGAAATCGAAATCCAAAGAGAAATTAGATATATGTTCTACCATACCATTACCATGCAGTATTCGAAGGCCCTTCTCTCCAATATGTCCAAGCATTTGATGCCATAGCACGGTATTTTCTCCAAATACCACTAGGTTTTCGGCTCCACTTTCACGAACCACAGAATTGTTGCACCCATCAATAATAGTGCTACCCATAACCTTGTACATAGTTTCAATATGAACTCCCTACGTCAATATCGATTCTACCTGACCCATCTTCCAGGTATCTTTCTCGAATGTTGTTTTTACACCTGCATCATCCATCTTGCTTACAGAAATCAGATTTTGGGCCATTGTAGGAATATGTAGAACACTAAGAAGTGTTCTAATCCTTCCACCTTGCAAATTCATCTTGAATTTTCCATGTCCGATGATTCTGGCCTTCTTGTCATCCCCTAAGAAGACATCACCACCATCATATTTCTCATACTCGTAGAACCAGTCCCTATGGGGAGTGATGCACTTGAGTAAATCAGTCATGCCTCATGATATACATGTGTACTTGAATAGGAAGCCAAGTACACATCCCCACCTTCATCTGAGGTGGTTTTTTCCTCTGTAGAATGAGAATCATCATATCCCTTTTCTTTCTTGGGAGATTTAGATCTACAATCCTTTTTGTAGTTCCCTTCCTTTCCACATTTCTAGTACACCTTTATAGGTTTTCTTGGAGATTTATATCCCCCTCCAGATTTAGATCTCCCACTCGAGGAACTATTTTTGTTTCTATTCTGGGAACATTCTCATACAAACAAGAAATCTCCATTCTGTTTCTCCATATTTTTTTGTCTCATCTCCTCTAAGAACAAGGATGAGACTATTTCATCAAAATTCAAGGTAGTTATATTGCTACCTATAGCAACAATCAGACTATCCCATGAATCTGGTAGAGAACAAAGCAAACTGATGCACTTATCTTCATATTAAATTTTTATATCAACAGATAACAATTGGCTTACCATAGTATTAAATGAATTCAGATGATTTTTTATCGAGTCTCCATCTTTCATCCTTAGGTTATACAGTTTTTTCTGTAGGAATAGTTTGTTCGCCAGAGACTTAGATTGGTACAAAGTACCTAACTTGTCACACAAAGCCTTCGTTGTAGCTTCCTCTGATACATTCAACAATACTTAATCTAAGATACACAACCCTATTGTTCTATTTTCCTTATGATCCAACTTCGCCCAGTCTTCTACTGACATTGATGTTGGCTTAGTACCAAGATGTATCGTGATCCACTAATCTTTATCCACCAACAGATCCTCCATCTTTAGCTTCCACAACTCAAATATATTACCATTAAATTTACCTATCTTTGTCTTTCAATTTTTTTCCATATTATTTCACTGCAAGAATCAATCTCGCAAATCTCCCACTGAATAGGGTCTACCACAGGCCCGAGAAAAACCCCTCAACAGCAAAGGCATCCCCTTGAAGCTGAAACATATCTTATATGAAATGTAGGTTTTAAACCTATACAGAAATTACCTACAAACAAATTCTTCAAACATAAAAATAAACAATGGCGAGAACATAAAATAAATATACACAGATATTTTCCCCTTGATCCCAAAACCAGAACTACCAGATTGATTTTTCATTATGTTCATTTCAATGTTATCATATATATATATATCTATATATATATATATATATATATATATATATATATATATATATATATATCTATATATATATATATATATATATATATATATATATATATATATATATATATATATATATCCCAAAACCAGAACTACCAGATTGATTTTTCATTATGGTCATTTCAATGTTATAATATATATATGTGTGTGTGTGTGTGTGTGTGTGTGTGTGTGTGTGTGTGTGTCAAAGCATTCATAAACCTCAATCCATTAACCTTGGATTAAAACATAACAGTGATTCCCTTGACTAGATCTACAAAATACCATGGAAAGAAAACAATCATGCCCAAAACCATGTGAAAACCCTATAAAAAAACCATGGGTAGGTTCACCCACCATCTTTGGGTTTCCCCCCTATCCTTTGGTTCGCCCAACTATTATTGGGTTCACATAAAAGAAATCCCACGCTAGTGAGGCTATCTAGATGAGGAAGATCCTTGTTGGTTTATTTGGTCAACAGATGGATCCTACAACAATTTAATGTGACAATAAGAGTTGTATCAAACTCTCTAAGAATCCAGTTTTTCATGATCGTTCCAAGCATATCGACATCTGTTATCACCATCTACAAGATTGTGTGCAGAGGAGAACCATGTTGCTAGAGTACATTCCTATAGTGTAACAGGATGGAGATATTTTACCTAAGGCATTGTCAAGATGAAAATTTGAGTCTCATAGAGGTGGGATCGAGGTAGAAGATAATCCATTTCCTGTTGAGAGGATATGTTGAAAATGCAACAAGAAATTCCTAATTTAATTTTGTCCTTGAACAAAATTAGGAATAAAATTGTAATTCCACATCACATGACAACGTGTATTAGTTTACTAAGTTGATTTGACTTAGTTGTCTCATTTAATTTGAGTTGAGGGTCTAACTTGAGTCATGTACAGTGTCTCCTACTTTATATGATCCCTCGTTGAGTTTATTTTGAGTTGTAATTAATTAATTTAGTTTAACTGAGTTAAAGTCAGTTAAACTAGTTCCAACTATTTGAGGAACTAATGGGAGGTCTAGTAGTGTGGTGTTTCCTACAATGATCAACCGATTAACTAATGATTCACTCATAAATAAGTCATGCATGTCAGATCTGAGATTTACCTAGTTGAAATTGGAGTTTAGGGACAATGTACTATCAGTTGTATAATTATCTGAATTCTACAGGTGGTGAATGTAGTGAGATGAAGGCCCATGTGGATTGCACAATTCAAATTGAGTAATTTCCCTAATAAATAGGGACTAATTCCCAAGGAAATAATGCAAGGAAATAGGGACTTGGGAAAGCAAAAAATTGGTTAATTATTGGCCTACACTTGTCTTGGAAGTTGTGAGACAAATAGAGATAGTGCAGAGGTTGCTCGGGCTTGAGAAAGCATTGTAATCTTCTCGTATTTTCTTACTAATGAAATATATAGATAGCAGGGGTTCTTAGATGTGACTTTCCCCAGGAAATCATTGTGTAATGTGTTGTTTAAATTATTTCTCTTGTATGCTTCATGACTTCACGATCATTTAATTGTTTTCTTTGATGAGTAGAGTAGAATCAGCTATATTGTTTTGTAAATTACAATTAGAAGTTTGAATCTATAAGGAATTTCTACATGGTATCAAAGTAGAAATCACTCTAGAAGAGTACAATACGAGTTTTTCTTTTCCAGGTGAAATCGAACTTACAGTATCATACTTCAGAGCCAGCATGATGTTATTCTACAGATTGAGACTCGAATATGCCGTTGAGGGTAGTTCAAACTATATTGCTTGGAAGGAAAGGATGGAGGCAGTGTTGGAAGACAATGGGCTTAAGGAATTCATAGACAAAGATATTATTAAACCTCCAACAATCGATGCTCAACATCTGGTAGAGTGGAGAAAATGTGTTTCAAAGGCAAGCAGGATTATCCTAGAAGGAGTTCGAGATCATATTGTCTCAAAATTGTACGGTAAGGAGAGTCCATATGCAATGTGGAAGGCCTTAAAAGGCTTATTTAAAAACAACAATGACCACAGGAAGTTGGCACTGAAGGACAAGCTCAATAAAATAAAGATGGATAAGGGCGACACAATACCAAAGTACTTAACCAAGTTCACCCAATGTCAAGAAGAGCTTGGAAATGTTGGTTTGACAGTTGTTGAAGATGATATGGCTAGCCTAGCACTTCTAGGCCTTCCCAAGAGCTGGAACAGCTACTAGGATTCGGTAAATGGGAGGGAGAAGCTACCAGAGTGTGAGTGTTTGTGGTCCAACTTGGTGCAAGAAGAGATTTGGCAGAACACCATAAATGGATCCTCATCCAAGCATGATGATGAGGAGAATTGTGCCATAGCTGGAAAGGAGAAGAAAGGGAAAGGGAATTCATCCCATTCTAAATCATTTTTCCAGTAAGGGTGGCAAGAAGAAGGACTTGTTGAAGATTAAATATTTTCACTATAATGAGATGGGATACTATGCCATGAAGTGTCCGCACAAGAATTTAGGTAAGAAGCCATCAGGAGGAGTGGCAGCTGAAGCTCTTTCTATTGAAAATGCAACAAGATGATGGAGCTTAGTGAAAAGAAGTCGCCTTCACTAAGTGGACCCGCAGGCTATTTTTGGCGCAATGTCTATTTTTAGACATATGGATCATGGTCTACGAATTGCAGGATGCTATTTGTAGATGATTGGTCATGTTGGTAAACATATATGGACTTCTATTTTTAGACATATGGGCGGAGTATATTTTTAGACTGCCAGGCTAAAAAAAGAACAGTGGGATATTATTAGCTCTTAATAATATTTGGACTATAAACATTATCTTATCCTCCTGGAGCACTTCAGTTCGAGCTATGGATGTGGCACATGCAACTGTCAGAAGGAAATATGATTTTCTTATGGGTTATTTGAGCTATTGCATGATGGACTTCAGTTAGAACTCAAGTGGTTGAGTTTGGTGGAGTTGATTGAGGAGTTGATGGAGTTGTGTTCAGTTTGACTTGGTTGAACTAGTTGTATTTAGTCTAACTGCAAATACACTAGTGATGAGTGGTGTGAATTAATTATTAATTAATTCACCAATTATTAACTCATAAATCAACTAAATAATACATCAGTTAACTCAGTGCATGGACAGTTCAGTGGAGACAAGTGTTAGAGGTGAGTGAAAGGGCAAGACAACTGTCAGTTGTGACTATAGTTGTGCATGAGATTTGCACAATCAATGGATTGAGTATTGCCAATGAGGATTGCGTGGTTCAGCCAAGTAAAATATGAATTTTCTTCTGCCATTCTCATCTATTCTCATGCAGGATTGCGCATTGGAGGCAGGCAAGCAGTGGAGGAGATTTGAACATGTGATTGATTCAAATCTGAGCTAGTTTCTGTGTAACAGGTGGAGATAGTACTGAGTACTTGTGAGGAGTATTGTACTATGTATTGTTACATGTTCTCAATCATTATAATATAAATATAGTGTGGGGTTTTCAACTGTATGCTTTCCCCGAGTTACATACTGTGTTAATGTGTGCATGCAATTGAAGTTTCATTGTTTTTAATTCCGCAAAATTGATGATCAACGTAGAGGAGGTTATGTATTATGCATGCATTCCAAAATAGTGTATAATCAGGATAATCTCTGTGAATAAGTGTCATATTGTTCAAAATTTATACACTTTCTTCGCAATTCGAGTTGGATTTCACCCTCATCACTTGCATGGTGACATCGGTGATGGGTAGTGTGTGGTATCTGGACAGTGGAGCCTCATTCCATATGACTAGCAACAAAACATTCATCAGTGACTTGGAGGAGAACGACCTCGATATGCACATCAAATGGGAGATGATGGAAGGTATAGCGTGACCAGTATCGATATTGTTACTTTTCAGAGGGACTTTGGTTCTCCTCTCACATTAAAGTATGTCATGTGTGTTCTGGGTCTAAAGAAGAATTTGGTTTCAGTTTCTATGTTGGAGGACCGTGGCTATGATGTGATATTTATAAAAGGAAAGACTTTCCCTTTTCACATAGCCTCGGGAAAAGTGAAGCGGATCAGGGATCGGATGAATATCCTCTACAAATTGGATGTAGATGATTGTGTTGCTTTGAGCACAAAATCAGAGAATGTTTAGCGCCAAGACATCGTTGATTTGTGGCATAGAAGATTAGTTCACTTGCACCACAGATCTTTGAAGCTCATGCAGCAGATTTCTAAAAGACTTCCCAACAATACACTAGAGTAGATAGGCACAATTAAAGGGTGTACATTAGGGAAGTACACCAAAGCCACCTTTCATGATAAGGACAATTAAGCGCAAGTAATCCTTGAAAGAGTTCACTTAGATGTGTGTGGACCGTTCTCGATAGCCTCCATAGAAGCATAAGTATTATGTAATATTTGTATATGATTTCTCATGTAAGTGCTAGATTTTCTTCATGCAGAAGAAATATCAGATGTTCTCTAAATTTTGTGAATTTAAAGCACTTGTTGAGAAAGAGACTACCATGAAAGTGAATACTCTTAAGAGCGATAACGGAGGAGAATATGTGTCGAATGAATTCAAGAAAAAAATTTCATCAGAAGGCATTTTATTAAAACTCGCAACAAGAAATGTTAAAAATAGCATCAAGAAATATCTCTATTTAATTTTTCCTGGAATTAAATTGGGAATAAAATTGTAATTCCACATCTCATGACAACTTGTATTAGTTAACTAAGTTAATTATACTTAGTTAGGTTGCCTAATTCGACTTGAGGGTATAACTAGATTCATGTAGAGTGTATCCTACATTATAGGAGCCATGGTTGAGTTTATTTTAAGTTGTAATTAATTAATTCATTGGGACATCTAGCAGTGTGGTGCTTCTTGAAGTGCAATGTGGTGTTACTTGCATTCAAGTGTGGTTCTTCTTGTAGTGATCAACTAGTAAACTAAAGATTCACTCATAAATCACACAGGAATGTCAGATATTAGTGATACCCAGTTGAGATTGGAGTTCAGGGACAGTGTACTATCAGCTATATAATTATAAAAATTGTACATATGGTGCATGCAGTCATAGGAAGAACCTAAAGGAACTGTGTAATCCAATGGAGGAAAATTCTTATTGAATAGGAGCCTAGTTCCTCATTAAAAAATGCAAGGAAGTAGAAGCTTGGAAGGCCAACAAATTAGCCAAGTATTGGCCAAGGATTTTCTAGGAAGTTGTGAGACAAATAAAGATAGTGCAGAGGTTTCTCGGGCTTGAGAAAATCATTGTAATCTTCTCATATTTTCTTAATAGTGCAATATACAGAGAGCAGGGGTTTTTGTCTGTGGCATTCCCCAGGAAATCATTGTCTAATGTGTTGATTGAATTATTTCTCTTGTATGTTTCGTGATTTCATGATCTTTTAATTGTTTCCACTGAGGAGTAGAGTAGATTCAAGTCTATTGTTTTGGATTATTACAATTAGAAGTTTTAATCTACAAGGAATTTCTACATGGTATCAGAGATGAAATCACTATAGAAGAGGAGAATACAAGTTTTTATTTTGTAGGTGAAATCAAATTTGCAATCTCATACTTCAGAACTAGCAGGATATCGTTCTACAAACTGAGACTCGAATGTGAAAGGGTAGTTCGAACTATATTTCTTGGAAGGATAGGATGGAGGGAGTGTTGGAAGAAAATAGGCTTAATGAATTCACAAACAAAGACATTCCTAAGCCTCCATTAGTTGATGCTTAAGATCTGGTAGAGTGAAGAAAATGTGTTGCAAAGGCGAGAAGGATTATTCTAGAAGGAGCTCGAGACCATATTGTCTCAAACCTCCACAATAAGGAAAATGCATATGCAATGTGGAAGGCCTTGACAAACCTGTTTCAAAATAGTAGTGACCACAGGAAGCTGGCACTGAAGGACAAGCTCAGAAAAATCAAGATGGAGAAGGGCGACACAATACCAAAGTACTTGACCAAGTTCACCCAATGTCTAGATGAGCTTGGAAGTGTTAGTGTTATAGTTGTTGAAGGTGATCTAGTTAGCCTAACACTTCTATCCCTTCCCAATAGCTAGCACAGCTACCAAGACTCAGTAAATGGGAGGGACAAGCTACCAGAGTGGGATTGGACCTCATCCAAAGAAGTGGAAGAGGATTTTTCATTAGTCAATAAAGAAAATAAAGCCAAGGGAAGTAAGTCCCAAGGTGAGGAGGGAAATAATGAAGACTTATCCAACCTCAATTGTTTTCATTGTCACGAGTTCGGGCACTATGCCATGAAATGTCCACAAAAGAAAGAAAGCAAGAAGGAGCCTGCAATACAGGTAGCTAGAGAAGCCCTAGCTTCACAATTCAAACTTTATTTTACTCTCATTGCATGAATGGAAAGCACAGTAATGGGAATCATGTTGTATCTCAACAATGGTGCCTTGTTCCATATGACGAGGAATAGAGATCTCTTCAGTGACTTGGAGGAGAAAGACCTCAAGCAGAACATAGAGTTTGGAGATGACAGGAGGTATAGAGCAATCGGTATTGGTACAGTTACTTTTTAGAGGAATTCTAGTTCCCCTCTTAGACTCACAGATGTGATGTATGTTCCAAGACTAAATAAAAATATTGTTTCCATCTTGATATTGCAAGACCATGGCTACAATGTGATATTTAGAAAAGGAAAGGATTTCTTTAGACACATCGCCACGAGACAGGTGAAACAGATCAAAGTGCGAGTCAAGAACCTGTATGTATGTGAGGTACAAGATACATGCAAAGACTTGAGGAGCAAGGAAAATGTTAGATACTTTTTGGTTGATAGGGACCATGAATTACCTTGCAACATGCAGCCTCATAAGCAACCTCAGCAAGATGTGGAGTAGTCACAATTGGAGAAGCAAAGAGGAGGTCGAGTGGAGACATCCACTCAAGCATAGACTTCTTGTAGGGGGAGATTTCAAGCCAAGTGGGCATAGGGAGCACATGCATCCATATCTCAAAGTGAGAGGTGGGGTGATGTGAAGCAATAGTCCTAGGAGTACAGAAATTTGGGTAGGATCCATTGAGGTGTTTTTTGTCTCATGGATCATTACCTTGTTAGGGGGGCTATTATATTCAGTAGCAGGAGGATTAGTATCATTCAGATAATGAGGAGTTCATAGAAGGAGGCTCTGTAGTAGATTCAGCAACAGTACATGTTTTTCCAGTGGACAGTTGCAAACACATTTGATTCGGTTTATTTATTTTTGGATGTTTTTTAGTTGCACATGTTAGAGTAACAACAACAAAAGTGAGAAGTGTCGCATGCAGAACATTCCAAGCTTGATCGAGATAGATGTGAATCCCCTTCCTTGTTGAGAGGGAATGTTGAAAATAGAAATAAGAAATGTTAAAAATAGCATCAAGAAATATCGTGATATAATTTGTCCTTAAATTAAATTGGGAATAAAATTGTAATTCCACATCTCATGACAACTTGTATTAGTTAACTAAGTTAAATAGACTTAGTTGGCTCAGTTAATTCAATTTGAGGGTCTAACTAGAGTGATGTAGAGTGTCTCTTACGTTATAGGATCCCCGGTTGAGTTTATTTGAGTTGTAATTAGTTAATTCAATCTAACTGAGTTAAATTCAATTAAACTAGTTCCAACAGTTGGAGGAACTAGAGGAATATCTAGTAGTGTGGTGATGCCTGGAGTGCAGTGTGGTGCTTCCTGCAGTCGAGTGTGGTGTTGCCTACAGTGATCAACCTGTAAACTGAATATTCACTCATAAATAACTCATGCATGTCAGATCTCAAAGTTACCCAATTGAGATTGGATTTCAGGGACAATGTACTATCAGTTGTATAATTATCTGAATTGTACATATGGTGCATGCAGTCATAGGAAGAACCTAAAGGAACTGCGCAATCCAATGGAGGAAAATTATTATTAAATAGGGGCCTAATTCCTCATTGAACGATTCAAGGAAGTAGGAGCTTGGAAGGCCTAGAAATTGGCTAAGTATTAGCCAAGGCTTGTCTAGGAAGTTGTGAGACAGATAGAGATAGTGAAGAGGTTGCTCGGGCTTGATCAAAGAATTGTAATCTTCTCATATTTTCTGACTAATGTAATATACAGATAGTAGTGGCTTTTAGCTATGGCTTTCCCCATGAAATCATTGGGTAATGTGTTGATTGAATTATTTCTCTTGTATGCTTCGTGATTTCATGATCGTTTAATTGTTTCTGCTGATGAGTAGAGTAGATTAAAGTCTATTGTTTTAGCATATTACAATTAGCAGTTTGAATCTACAATAGCACCCCATAACCCACAACAGAATGGGGTGGTTGAAAGGAAGAACATAAGTATTATTGGAGTTGCACGGAAATGTTACATGATCAGCGCCTATCGTTGCACTTGTGGGAAGCATGCAACATAGTTGTATATGTGCATAACATAAATCCTCATCTGATTCTCCCAGAAGAATATTTTTCAGGTAAGAAAATAGATGTGGCACACTTCAGGATATTCGGTTCATCATTTTACTCTCATGTTACCAAGGATGCAAGGAAAAATATAGAGCCAACAACTGAGTTGGGCATATTTGTGAGGTACACTCATACACCTCACAACTATTAGGTGTACCTATCATCTCACAAGATGATAGTGGTTCATAGAGATGTGAATTTCGATGAAGAGAATTCCATGAGATATTCCCTTGAGAGGGATATTTAGTTACATGGAGATGAGGAGGTTTTAGCTCCAAAGGAAGAACCTCAAGATGATGTGGAGTAGCCACATGCAGAGGAGCAGAGAGTGAAAGCACCCACTCAAGTAGAGACTTCCAAAGATGAAAGAAGAACACCAGAGAGGATGATAGATTGATGCATGATGCTAGAGAGAATGTGGGAGCACCCACATCACATCACAGGAAGAGGAGGTCACCAAATCTGTACACTGGCTACATGGCTCTAATGAGAGAGAGTGTAGAGATTGCGCCATCCTCATTTGAGGAATCAATGCAGTAGATAGTATGGGTTGATGCCATGGCTGAGGAGTATGACTCCATTATCAGAAACAATGTTTGGGAAGTGGTCCCAAGACCAACTGACAAGTCAGTGGTGAGTTCCAAATGAATTTACAGGATAAATCAAACAGCATATGGGATTTTGGAGAAACACAAGGACAGATTTGTGGCCATAGGGTTCTCTCAGGTGGAGGGAATTGATTACGAGGAGACCTTTGCTCCATTACCAAGGTACTCTTCAATCAAATCTATTCTAGCACTTTTAGCTCAGATTGGATGGAAGATACATCAGATGGATGTGAATACAGCATTCTTCAATGGAGTGATTGAGGAAGAGGTGTACATTAAGCATCCAAAAGGATTTGATTACTTCAACAGAGACTTGCATGTGTGAAAACTCAAGAGAGAACTATATGGGTTGAAACAAGTGAGCACTATAAACTTTTTATTATGCTATTATATTTCTATGATTTAATTCTAACAGGTGATGTGAAGCTGGTTAAATATTGCAAACAGGATCTTGCAAAAGAGTTTGAGATGAAGAACCTGGGGCTCATGCATTATTTCTTTGGCTTGGAAGTATGACAAGGAGATGAGGAATTGTTTGTCTCTCAGGGAAAGCATGCCAACTAGATATTTAAGAAGTTCCATGTGGAGAGTGGAAACCCCATGGAGACTCCTCTAGCAGGGTACTGGAGGAAGGAGGATGTTACTTCAGGTGAAGTAGTGGAGGCTCCTATTTATAGGAAGATTGTGGGTTCACTTATGTATTTGGTGAACACACAACCGGACATGTGTTTTGCAATTAATTAACTTAGTCAAGCAATGGTCAAGCCAACCAAACTCTATTGGAAGGAAGCTAAACATGTGTTGAGATACCTCAGAGGCACCACTCATATTGGTCTTTGGTACAGACGGACAAAGGGAGTGAAGCTACAAGGCTTCATACATGTATATTGGGTAGGGAGTCCATATGACAAGAAGAGCACATCACAGTGTATCTTCAGTATTGGGTCAATAACAATTTCTTGGTACAGAAGGAAGCAGAGATTAGTTCCACTCAATTTGGCAGAAGCAAAGCACGTGGCTGCTATTCAAGAAGCTTGTGAGGCTATATGGGTGAGAAAGATTCTTGTTGGGTTATTTTTTCAATAGATGGATCCTCTAATGATTTACTACGATAATCAGAGTTGTATCAAACTCTCTGAGAATCTAGTTTTTCATGATCGGTGCAAGTATATCGACATTTGGTATCACCATCTACGAGATTATGTGCATAGGAGAATCATGTTGTTGGAGTACAATCCTACAAGGGAACAGGATGCATATATTTTAACAAAGGAATTTTCAAAATGAAAATTCGATTTTCATAGAGGCAGGATCAGGGTAGCAGATAATACCTTTCTTGTTGAGAGGGAGTGTTGAAGATGCAACAAGAAAATCCTAATTTAATTTTTGTTCTTGAATAAAATTAGGAATAAAATTGTAATTCCACATCACATGACCACTTGTATTAGTTAACTAAGTTAATTTGACTTAGTTGGCTCAGTTAATTCAAGTTGAGGGTATAACTTGAGCCATGTAGAGTGTCTCCTACTTTACAGGATCTCTAGCTAAGTTTCCTTTGAGTTGTAATTAATTCATTCAATTTAACTGAGTTAAAGTTTGTGAAACTAGTTCCAACTGTTAGAGGAACTAGTACAAGGTATAGTAGTGTGGTGCTACCTGTAGTGATCAATCAATTAACTGATGATTCAATCATAAATAACTCATGCATGTCAGATATGAGAGTCACCCAGTTGATATTGGAGTTCAGGTACAGTGTACTATCGGATCTATAATCATCTGAATTGTACAAGTGGTGCATGCAGGCAAAGGAAGGCCTATGAGGATTAGACAATTCCAATTAAGGATTTTTCCTAATTAATAGGGGCTAATTCCCAAGGAAACAGCACAAGGAAATAGGGACTTGGGCAATCAAAAATTATGTTAAGTATTTTCCTAGGCTTGTCTAGGAAACTATGAGACAGATAGAGATAGTGGAGAGGTTGCTCAGGCTTGAGTAAAGCATTATAATATTGTCATATTTTTTTATTAATGCAATATACAGATAGTAGGGATTTTTAGTTGTGGCTTTCCCTAGGAAATAATTGTGTAATGTGTTGATTAAATTATTTCTCTTGCATGCTTCATGATTTTGCAATTGTTTAATTGTTTCACTGATGAGTAGAGTACATTCAATTCTAATGTTTTAGTAAATTATAATTAGCAGCTTGAATCTACAAGGAATTTCTACATAAGATTTTCGCACGAGAGAGAAGTGTCAAGCATCCATTAGTAGGACTGATATGGAAGAGAGAGACATGGAGAAAGGAAGCATCGCATGAAGAGGAAAGCAATTTCTAACAAGCAAGGATGTGTGTGAATAAATCTATCAGTTAGGATTTTGGGCATGATGGACGAAGGAGAGGAAGATTGTCATGGTAGAAGAATTTGGAAATATTTGCAAAGGCAAGGAAGTTGGTGGAGTGGTGACGACTTGGTAGAAGATATTCTTAGCAGGTTTGACTAGGCATTTAAATGGCATGGGACAGTTAGAGAGAGGATGCTATAGAATAGACCAATAGTTAATAGACATGGAAGAACCACCAAAGTGGAGAAGAACCAAATTAAGGAGGATCGAGAAGGAGGAGTCCAATAGGAAGAATCATCCAAGATAATTAAGGGTTTTCCCATAAGAGAATTAAGATTTGTTGAGAAAAATCCTTTTGTTACAGTAGTTGAAATTTTAGACATTATATGTGTATGTGTATTTAGTTGTTGTACAACCCATTGTTGACAAGCGGAAAAATTCCTCCTTGAATGAGTGAGTATCTGCCCGATCAGGGTCCCAAATAGACCCTTTTTCATTTATATGGTCATATACTCTCCAAAACAAAGGCTTGGTTGCCTATATTAAATTGAACTAAAATTAAACTAATTTAGAACAATAACTAATCTAGGGAAAATATATGAAATATTCTAATATTTACAATTATCTACAAAATATAAATAAATTGCTAGTAAGATAGGGTCAATTTGAACAACATGAGAGTATAGGATTCATATGAACATAATAAACCACGTGAAATATCATGTTACTTAAATCTTGTCTAAATTTTGGATCCATTTAACCACACAGGTAAGTTTTGAAAGAGTTATTATACATAAAACTCAAAAAACATATTTTTTTAGGTTTTCATCCTATTCAAACTATTTTTTAGTTATTTTCTGAAATATACATGCATGCATCCACAAAAGAAATCTAAGAAAGAGCATTATCTCGAACAAAAAGAACAATTAATATTATATCTTTTGAATATCATATCCCAATGATCAAGAAATAATGAAAAGTTAACAGTTCATAAACCTCTGTTGAAAAATGGATGTAGATTGTAACATGTCATAAGAAATGTTAAACAGAAAAATCAAATATTCATTTAGAATTAAATAGCACAAGTTGAAGAGAATTACCAAATGCATCCATTAAGGAATTAAAAATATGTCCATACATTAATCTCATAGCTCATAACACATTAAAACTAAAATTGGCCTTCAAAAAAGTTGTTACTTCAAAATTGATTCAAAAATACAAGTCTTGAGTCTTCACAATTCCTCGACCCCTTTCACCAACATAAGAGGTTCTATAAATACTTGAAAAAATAGGATATGTTTCAAAAAATAAGATAAGTCTTAAAACAAGAAAATCAAAAGATTTTATGAAAGTAAACATCTACTTCTAAAAATATATATTCTATCATCATTCAACAGATATCTTCCTAAGTAGTTAACTTCTCCTCGTTTTCAGACTCTTCATAGTTTAGGTTGAGCAATAGATGGGGTGCATGAATCTCAATATGTTTCACCCATTACGAATACACCCAAGAAATATATGAGAATTGAATCGAAGGGAACTAATTTATGCTAATTTGGCAGCTAGAAATCAAACCTTGGACCTTTTTCTTTCTTTTATGATATTTGCTTTCAAATTTAGAAATGAGCTTAATTCTCTCAAAAGGCAGTTGTAGAAATTTCTGGAAAGTTTGTTGCATCCAGACCTTAATCCTTTTAATTTCTATATAATATTTGACGATAAGGTCCTTTTTTGGCTTCATTAACTACCCTGGGACAATTTCTTTCAGTAGCTTGGAACCTGGAAGATCAAATTCTTTAATAAAATCCGTCCCCTTCTCCCAGATTGCTAAGCATTTCCCTTGGGCATTTTTGGTCCATTCTCTGATTTCTTTGGTTTCTCCTTCTCTTCTGTTCAAATATGTAAGCATTAATCTTTTATCTTATTTAGAAACTTTTGGAATTTCATCAAATTGAAGTTCCTTCTCCCAATTAAGAATAGAAAAAAAAATTGGTTTTAATGTATTTGTCTTCTTCTACTACATAATCAATCTTTTCATTTAAATCTGTAATTTGTTTATAAAATCTTTATATTTTATCCATCTGTTTATAGAACTTTGATTGATATTTTCTTAAAATCATACAAATTTTAAATGCTTTTCCTTTTAAAATCTCTAGACTCTGTGTGGCTTCATGATTTTGATTGAGTTGGATTTGAAGAGAATCAATTTTCTTTTTCAAAGTCGTAGTCATGACCTCAATATTGCTTTCAGCCTCTTCCTTCAAAATGTGAGTTTGATTTTCATGTGCTTGCCTTAATTCTTGAATATGTTGCTCATGTCTTGAATTTAATTCTTTCAATTCCACTTGAAAATGATTATGTAGATTTTCTCTCTCTACTACAAAGCCTTGGAAAAGAGTTTTGGAGTATTTTTGCCAATTTTCTTCATTAAATAATTCATTCTTCTCTAATTTCTTCTCTAACACTTTAATTTTCTATAGACTATTGTCATATGAGGTTGCTAGCTCATTTAGATGATATTAGTTATAATTTACAAAATCACATAAGTCCTGCAAAGATTCTTTGGCTTCCTCTTTTACTTCTCCTTGAGCTTTCCAACTAAATTTTGAAACACTTTCTAAATAATCAAGATTTCTTTTCTTTTTTCTCCTTACTACTGACTTGGTCTGAGAATTAAAATAATATGTTGAAGAAGGCACTGTATTAGGAACTGTTTCTAATTCAAAAACTAGTTTGACAAAAAATTAATCCCAAGGGATCTTGGTGGAAATAGGTGTCATTGAGGTCTTAGGAGATGTAGTGGAAATAGTATCCATCTTTGTTTGTGATTCGATTGTCTCTTTACTTTTTTGGGTGATAGTATCATCAGCGGTTTTTTCCTTCTCCTTGTCAATTTCCATTTCTTGACTTGTATTTTATGGTTTCTTATGCTCTATCTCTTTAGGGGAATTGATCATAATGATCTCTTTTTTACTTAATTTCTTCTTTTTTGTTGATTTCATTGTTACTAGGTTTTCTTGATTTTCTTTAAGAACTTTTGTACATATAAATTCTATTGAAGCATGTTGATTTTTCTTTATTCCTTCACTGCTTTATGCTTCTTTACGTATAGTAGTGACATCTTCCATTTTCTCAATTTGGATTTCTTTTTCTTTTTGAGATACAATTGAAGGATCTGAAGTGATTTATTTGAAATTAAATTGAAAGAATTCAGAAGTTTTTAATTCCTCAAAAGAAATATTGAGATGAAGACTTTTTTCTCTTAAGAAAATTTCAAAAATATTTTCCCTAAATTCTTTTAATTGGGCTCTTGTTTCAATATTCAAAAGCTTTCCTCTGACAATGTCTTGTTGAAAACCATCAATATCTTTGAAAATATTATCAAAAGAAGGCTCGTGATGAGCAAAACTTTTCATATAGCTAAATATTATATAATGAAAGATAATGATCCCATGAGGGTCATAATCATACTAAGGCATAGAATGTAGCCAAACTTCTTGAAGCTCTTCTAGTTCCTTGAATCCATGTCCCTTGTCTCTGATACTTATTTCTCCAAACTTAATTGGAAACCTAGGCCAACTTTTCTTCTCCAAACTTAACTTCTAAGCCTAGCCATTTAAAGCAGTTTGATTTTCCACTTTCCTTAGGGTGAGTCTTTGAAGAATTAAAAGGGCTAAGAGATGATCACCAAACTCACTCCCACAAAATCTTATAGGAAAACAACTCTTCAACAAACTAGTGACCAATGGACTCTAGGCCTTCTTTCAGATTTTAACTGATTCTTGGAGGGGTTTTACCAAACAATATTTCACAAAAATGAATCGTGACATAGTGGAAAATATCTTTAAAATGAAATTTTAAATTTCTCTCCTAGAGGATTGGGGCATGATTTTGAATAGGGAGTTTTCAGTCAACGAGATAGTTCCATTTCATGATAGGAAATGGGACTGAGGAAATAAAAATATCTATCAAGAAAGAAAACATATAGAAAATATGCTTGTCGCTGAGGGGAGACATTAATGACAACTTTAAAGAATCTGTGATGTTCTGTGACAAAATTTCAACCCAATTGAGATGTTCCACATCATCTAGGATGATTATTGAAATCCATTTGATCTTACAATGTTTAGGGTCCTTATTAGTATGAAAATTCCTGGAAGATGTACCAAAAACCTTCACTTAAGTCACTAGGTGACAAGTGACCCTAACAACAAGTTAATGGTTGCTGTCATTCTAGATCTACAACACAAATGGAAAATCTGTAGTAAAAGGAAACAAGATCTGAAACAAATAGCAGCAGAATGATATATCCATAATAATAACCCAATGGAAAGACAATTTTAAACAAATAAATCTTTATTGATAACACCTGATGAAGGAGATCTATAGATTGGTCTATAAGTCCCCCTCCGTGGGATGGATCCTTTGATATCCTTGATGCTTCATAAATAGATTCTCTCTCTCAATCGTGTGAAAAACCCAAACAAAAGTGAAGAACTCAAATGGGAGCTCAAGAAAATGACAATAATATTGACGATGATAATGATCATGGTGAGGAATGAATGAAAAACCCTCTTTATATAGCAACGCATGGAGTTAATCTTGAAAATGGGGAATAATAAAATATTATTGACCAAATTCAGGTCTAACTACTTGGAATAGTTTATTTTTTTCATTGGAGAGGGAAAAGGAATTTAAAATGGTTAAATTCCTTTATTTAGAAATAATTAACAAATAAAATGATTTATTAAATATTTCGCAAGAAACAAGAAATATGTGAAATAAAAATAATTGTATTTAGTGATTTAATAGTTATTCTAATAACATAATAAGGAAATTTAAATAAATAATGATTTATTTAAATATTCCTAAGGGGTTTAGTCAAATGCGACAAGGAATAATTATTAAATAATGATTTAATAATATTTTCTCGAGAAAATTAAATAAATAATGAATAATCTAATTATTCTCATGGGGTTTTTTTTATTTAAATCAGAAAAATAATTTCATAAAAGTGGTTTACTAAATTATTTTCCACAGTGAAAGTGATTTTACTATGGTAAAACTAAATCCACATGGTGTATTTCGATCCACCTAGTTAGAAATGGCTAGGTGATCATTTTTTGGTGATAAGAGTCATGTTCTCCATATAATCGGGTTAACATTTTGATGATAAATATTATGGGTTTCTTGGAAATAGATATGGGATATTCCTTATTAGACTTAATATTAAACCCTTCAATTTCTTATCTTAGCCAATCTTCAATCGCTCTGTCATAATTTTCCATGCATTTTTGGAAAACAATGTTTCGGAAATTCTTGAGAAAAACAATATTGAGCTGATTTTTTAGGGGACTGAACTTATAGATGGCCAACAGGAATTCTGTTTTTCAGGAGGCTATGACAATTTTGTTATGGTCTTATATTGTTTGGGTTGAGATATTCATATGAGCAAAAATCCATGAAATCATATCTTAGTAAGGGAAAATTCTGATCCTAGCACCTACCTTGTGTAACTATTCTTCTAATACCTTCAAACCAATTATTCTTTGTTTGAGAATTCCTTACATTTTTTAACCATCCTTCATCTTCAAAGAAATTAAAAATATCCTCCCATATAATCGTACCTGCTTTTTTGGTCTTGTAACTGGAGTCGGACGTGAGGAATTGGTTGAGGTTGAACTCCTCTGCCTATGTATTCTCTACTTCTTTGAGTTTCTCCTTTATCCTCCACTTCGTATTTTGTCACTTGTGATTTTCCTTTTTCCCCCTTTTATGGCCTATGAGCAGTAAATAGAAAACATATAAGTTATTTCCAATCAAAATTTGAAATTATGATAAGATTCCTTTGTAATTTCAACCTGCTTACACATAATTTTTGCAACTTTGTATCGTGTCTCTACAATTCAAGCTTCTCAGAACCAGGTTTGAGACAATGAAACAACATGCAAGAAAAAATGTTCTAGGGAGTTATGATTTTATCTTTCGATTAAATCTCGCAGGTAGTGTGAATTAATTCATTCATTAACTTCCCATTACGTGATCCAAGTGTCTTTTTTCATAAATTTGGATAGCATCAGAGAAATTTATTATCGATATCTAAACAAATTAATTAAGCGTGAAACGGTGAAAAATCAAATTTCAAACCAATTCATTTCAATCAAATAAAAATGAAATACACACAAATCAAAAATATATATATATATATATTATTTTATTTGGATAGTCGGAGGGTTAGCGAATTAGGTGGTCAGGCGTCCTTTTATTTATTCAATTTTTTTGTTCTTTCTCAACCCCGATTACACAAGAGTCAATGTTGATCATTAATCGACAATTAGAATAGTCGGGTGGTTGGGTGAAAATCCTTGAGAACATTGGGAGTTGGCCCGACTTCATAGTTAGCTGTCGGGATAGTCAGGGAGTTGGGTTTTAAAAAGTATTTCTTTATAAAACATGACTCTAACCTCCAACTTATAAATTTATTTTTTAATGTTTTTTCTATAATTTTTCAAAGGTTTTTGGTATTTTTAGGGAAAACAATAAAAAAATTGTTTAGGGCTTTTTGTTTTTTCTTATGTACAAAAACAAAAAGAGGGTTGTTGTAATCCTAACAACACCTATGTGTAGAGAAAGTGGTATGTAGTATAGTTAAGGGTGTTTTTTGCGTTGTAATATTTGTTGTATTGTGCCACGAGTAAATATTGTAAGGCTAGTGAGACGGGATTTAATAATTTCCACTGTAGTGTGTTGCACCTATTTATTTATTTTTTTGTTGAAGTAATGGGAAGAACTATGGATTCCCCATGTGAATTGTTCTATAAATGTGCTATATTCCTATTACTACTATCTATTTTATTGGTTGTCTAATGATATAATGCAAAACTCATATTTCTTAATATCTTGTATGGTTGAGAGAGCTAATAGCATACTTATAGCTCTATCACATTAACCTTATGTTTGTTGAATGAGGGTTGCTTTGATGTTGGAGGATGGGCTATTGAGGTAAATAAATTCTTCAATCAAAATATTATTGTGGGTAATGAACACTGCACTAATTAGCTTATGTAATAACCTGTGAAGTCTCGTGCAACACATGGTCTCAGAATGACTATTAAGTGTTTGTTCAATAGGTGTTTGGAACCATGCGTGGTAATACGAAGTCTTAGTGTTTTTGAGCCATAGTAATCCCATATGACTATGGAAACATAGTTCTAGCAGTCCCTCATAGCACCATGGAAGAAACTTCATCCACTTAGTGGTGAAAGGGTCGTTGTTGAGTAGTTTTATTGATCAAACTATGTAACAAATCTCGGGTCTGTCAAATGGCGGACTACCCTTTTTGACACATCACACCTTCGCACTAAGCGACCAAAAAATGTGGAGTCATTACAATTATATAACAAAGATTGAATTAAACATGGTCGGCATAGCTCTGCATGTTAGCATATACCTTGGGTGACAATCGTGGCTTGCGATTGATGGCCATCCTGATATTCATTTCCATCAAGATCCAAAATATCTTATTGTCCCAAACTTGCTCCACATCCTTGGTCGCCCACAGCGAAGCGTACTTTGCTGCTTCAGGAAAGTTTGGCACGACTGAGGGGAACTAGCTCTCCTCTGGTAGCTCCCACTCTACTAGCACAATCGAGAACAAGAGCCATGTGTAGTGGAAGGTCTTGCTTTGCTCTTTCGCTTCGCGGCAGTTCGCCAGGAACTCTCTGTGAAGGTATTCCTACCAGTTAAATTGGACTCCTTCCACGCACTGCTATGCAAGCTCGACATCAGGCACCAGCACCTCGTCAATGTGAAACTTCTACATCACCTTCCCTGCAAGGATCTGTGCTGCTACCTTCAAGTAGGGTCACAAATGCTAGAGATAGAGTACCCGCGTGACTTCTTTACCAACTTGAATTTCTCCTTCATTGATTCTGCGAGCGCCTGCTCGCCACCCTTGCCACCAAAGATCATAGCTAGATTTTCGCTTGTATACGGTAGGTGTGTTATTCGGTGGATTAACATATTCGTGGTGGGTATCGGCTCCTCTAGCCAACGACACCCATCATGCACCAAAAACAGCAGCTGCTTGATGACCAAAACTGTCACCGGGGTGCGGCTATAGCGTGGCACCCAGAGAAGGTTCAGCAATCCTGCCTTCTCTACCCCATTGAGCCACCTCCGCGGCTCAAGCATGGTCATTCCTATATTTTTTTTTATGATGCGGCGCATCAGTTTCTCGGTTTCCAGGTGTGGGAACTTCTCATGGTCTGCCAAGTCCCAGTCTTCAAGCTTCAGTATCGGCACTCATGCCAAGCGCAGACCATCGAAAGTAATTTCATCCGGTAGCAAAGGGGTTTGCAGGGGAGTCTTACTCTCATCAATTTCCTTTGGGACCTTGGACTTAGGCTTGTGTGGAGGGAAATACTCTGGCAACCATGTAATAGGCTTTGCATCTTGGGTTTCAACCTCCTCTACTTCAACCCCGACATCCTCATCATCCATCGGGATGTCTTCGATGTCCTCTTCCTCTGCCTCTAGGTTTATGGCCTTGACCTTCTCCTGTGCAGTGGGCTTTGGTGGGTTTCTCCTTGGTGATGAGTGCACCGATATGGCAGGTTTCTTGCCCTTCTTGTCCTTTGTGATCTCCTTGGTTGGGGTTGGCTTCGGTCTCAGTTTTCTCGATGATTTATGGATCTCCGCCAATACTTTGGCTACTTATGGAGCAGCCACTTCTGCTTCTATGTCCATTTCCTGCACATTCTCCTTGGCTGCCACTTCTTTAGTGTTCATAGATTCTGCGTATGTTGACATGATGTTATTCACTAATTCCTATGTCTCCTTTAACAATTGTTCAAATGCCGGACTCGCTACCAGATCTTGAAAGAATTCACAGTTCATGTGCACCTGAGAGCACAATAATCCAATTCTCAAAATACCAAGTGTTTTTCGTTGGATAGCCACTTGTAATTTATAGGGCATTTCGCATTCAAATCTGACTGTTGCCCCCAAAATTGGTTCATTAATGCTGGATTGGTGGCATATTTTCAAGGATCTAAGCCATAAATTTCGTCTTAAATGTCGGTTGTGTTAGTGTCAGTATCTTCATCCCTCCATTAGAAATCAAATTCTCGTGTTGCATTGCATATTAGGTGTGTCGCTCAGTGAGCTGCATTCCAATATGAGCATGGATCATCTGACGGTAGTGGCTTATTGTACATTTTCCCTCATGTCCTTTACCTGCTGGCCCATTTTCATTCATCAAGATCTTCTGCAGTCACTTTTGTCTTTAAATTTGCAAAAGTCAGTTCTAGGGTTTCAGTTTCATTAGGTCTAGGGTTTCATTAAAAAGGTCCCCAAAATGTCCAATAACGGTTAGCAGGATGAGGAGGTTGAATAAAGTTCCAGTACCAAGAAATTTCATAATCAATTGCTCAGAAATGTATTTTTCCTCAAAACTTTGTTTTGAGGAAAAACAGAGTATTTAGGTTTTTATTGTATAAATTCATGTATTTTCAGTTCTCTTGTATTTAAATCACTCCAGTGGCAACCCTGGTCACCTTGCCAAGCCTCAGTAGCTCCATCCCCTACAAGGCAAACAAAAAATCAAGTCATTCAGTTCATCAAAGGCACAAATAAAGTAAAGTGCCTAAAAAACAGAGTTGAAAAAGTAAGTCACAATGCAAACATTATAAAAGTGGGTTTTATGAATGAAAAATCAAAAGCTCTTGTATATAAATCATTTTTCACAATTCAAAAAGCTCATTGGCATTCAAAGAAGAAATATTGAGCAAAGTGAAGGTCATGTTGGAGAAAGGAAGCAAAATCGCAACAAAGAGTTTCAGTTTCGGGGGCGCGGTGCATTGCGTGGGAGGCGCAGCGCATACAAGTGGCGCGGTGCATTGGGCCACCCTCCATAGTGTTAAATTTATACTGGCGTGGTGCATACAGGAGGCGCGGCTCTTTGGGTTTGTGGCGCAGCGCATAGAGCTGCCAAGCCCGATTTCATCATAAACTACCTCAAATTGCAAAATTTTCTCAATCTTCAGGTGTCCAAGTAAGTCAAGCATTCTTCCACTGCCATTGAATGAGTTTCTCTTAGAGTTTATGGTGATTTAATGAGAAAAACTTGAAACCCTACCTCCTTGCAATTTTGCCAAAAACAGTTGCATAGGGTTTACAATTTGTGTTTTTGCTGCTAATTCCACTCCATCACTTCCTCACTCTTTGATTCCCTTATTCATTTTCCAGTTTCACCAACCCATTCTCTAATCCCCATATCCCTAAATTCATCCACCCCCTATCCCCAATTCCCAATATCCCAAACCCTAGCCACAAATCCCTAAACTTTATTTGTTGTCCCAAGAGCCCAAATACTATTTCCTAAACCCACTATTCCCCAAAAAACTTGTCAGCAACATTCCCAAAAACCCTCATACACATTCCCTCCACAGTCCCTCATACATTCTTATCCTTGGCAGCAAAAATCTAAAAACACCATAAATCTCTTCATACTCATCTAAGAAAACTCAAACATTAGCAAACATGCATTCTAATCCTTCCTATGAGAGGGATGATGAAGCTGTCAGTGATTCTTCCCAAGAGCTTCATGTAACCATTCAGCTGATTTTACCATCATTCAAAGGATTGTCATCATCATGTCAGGTTCCAATGGGTCATTTTACACCTTGTTCATGCTTCAGTTGTGCCTAGGTAAGGTTCGTTTCCCTCTCCTAGGGTTTTGAAGGTAATTTCTCTTGGATGGTCAAATCATCAACAAAAATTGTATCCTGATGTTCATACACCTTCCCCTATCCTTAATGTACCTTATTAAACACTTCCCATCACTGATATCCCTTAAATTCTTCATTTTCCCACAAACCCTAGTTTCTTCCTACAATTTGGCAATTTTCTAGGCTAGGACTGTGTTTTGCCCTTTTTGACCCCTTCCCCTCACTCAATATTTGAAATTACACTTTCCCCTATTTCCTAACATCCCTTCCTACTTCCAAAAATTTCCTCAATAATTTAGAAGCCCCTTATCTCCTTCATTTCCCTTCATTTCGACAAATCCCCTGTTCCACACATCGGGGTAGGTTTTACTCAAATCATTTTTTTTAGCAAGGAAAGATGAATTTGGGAAAACTGAGAGACATTTTTGTCCAAAATAGGCCAATAAAGAAAAACCCCCTTCACTTTTTACATAGGTGTCATGGTTTTAGAGAAATGTCAAAAATACAATTGCCTCGGGAGAATTGATGCACCTCTGAAGTGACTTTGGGAAAATCAAGATTTCTCTTAGCTCGGTTGGCCACATGACTTTCTTGATGAGTCAAATGATAACTAGACATAAATATATTTCCAATGAGCTATCATGAGCTCAATTTGGGGTCGCGGAAGACCTTCAAAAGTTGACTGCGAGAGCACTCTGCCTTTTGGCAGCTTCATTTTGCACATTTTAACCAATCTTGGGAGATTTGACTTTTGACAGGGCATATGAACTCCAAATTGAACAATTCAAGTTGGGTTGGAAATTAAACTCAATAATATTTCCAAAAATATATTGTGCACCCAATTTGGACAACGGGAAGGCCCTCAAAACGGGTCTACAAAAAGGCGCTACGCATAGAAATGTTTAACACAGGTTTTGTTGCCCAATGCGTCGCGCCACCTGGCGCTCACTTTTGATGGAGGCCTCCAAATGATAAAAACTAAAAAATTTTGGATTTTTCTTGGAAAACTGTGCATTCCTACCAATGGACAAGAAATTTTGATAGTCTTTGAGCCCCCAAAAAGGTCAAAAACACCCAAAAAATGACCTTACTGCCCCTATTTTGACACACAGGAAGCAGTGTTGGGAGAACTTAGTTTTGGAGGGGAAAATGGAGGCCAAATTCAAAAATTCCACTTGTTATGGAAATTAGATAGGAATAAATTTCCAACAAGCACACTTGGAGCAAATTTGGACACCTGGAAGGCCTCCAAAAGTGGCTGCAAACAGGCGCTACGCATAGGGAAATCAGCGCAGCGCATTGGGGAAATTTTGCTCAATTTGACCAAGAATACTCTGTTTTTCGCCTGTTTTCCTGACAGTTTGACTTTCCACCTTCTTAATGTCAAAATTATGATGTAATTTAATGTAGATTGATGGATCTTGATGTAATTATGTCAAATTTTTACTCATACAGGTAGATTCATCCATGAAAAGGTAGTTTGCAACTAAATGAATCAGGTCCCTAGTTTTTAGAGGCATGCTATTCCACTGCCTACTTTTTAGTTCTTAGTTTAGAATTTGTTGGAACAGCTCCTAAACTCATGAGCTTCACCCCTAGAAGCTGGTACGAGTTTTTTTTTGCCTATATATTATGTTTTTTTAGTCATTAGCATGGTTGGACGTTTGAGAAAGCTTGGAGCTTCATTGTATATTCATATCAGCAGTTTTGGCTAAGGAATAGACCAGGGTTTGCAGCACTTTATGGGATTCATGTGGCATCTTGCTTTGGTATTGTGTTTCCTTCTATAAATTGTAAGTTTATATGTGTTTTATGTATGCCATTATCTCTCTTGCTTCTTCTTAACTAAAACAAACAAGGATAAAGGTAGAATCCATTGAAATTGCAGTGCTCTACCTAGGGTTTGCTTAGTTATTGATGTTTTCAGCTGTTTGAAGAGGATCCCTGAGGTTTTCTTGCCCTCTTCAACTCCTCACCTGTCTAAATCTCTCCATTTCATTCAATTTGAAGTGCCAAATCAGTTTCCTACCTTGCCCCATAGAGATCTCTGCAAAACTGAGCCTCATTCCCTAGACCCAAAATCTGCCTTTCCATTTGAGCCAACAAAACATCATCAAATTCAAACAAACCCTTCTGCATACATACCTAGCCTAAAATCAATCATTACATCAGTCATCTCAAGCTTTCATTGGCCATCTTTTCTGAGATTGACAAGGACAGAGCCCTCTCTCGACCTTGTAGGGCTAGCTACCAGGTTAAGCGTGGTTTGATTTTACCCTAGATCCTACCTTTCTCAGCCTGAGGTAGATTTAAGCACTAACAAGTTGCCCGCTCCATTTGGCCTCACGTATGTCATCTTTTCATGAACAATGACTTTAACGGTCACTTTTCAGCCGACCTGCGCGATTTCTCCTTGGGTAGCGCAGCCCCCTTCGCTTTGTTGCGGACCCATTGATGCGTCCTTGTTGGCATTATGAGATAAGTGTTGTCCTTGATGGCAAACCTCACTGATGACAAATCATAGTACAGAAGGTCAGCAGCAAGGAATTGATGATCAGACTATAAGAAGAAGAGAAAGTTCATACACGCAGGTTCGTTAAGCCCAAGTCGCGTGTACACGTAGGTTGGCTTCAGCAAAAGCGCGTGTATGTGGAAACATACCTTTGGTCCATGGCGGTTAGTCCTTGGAAGTTGTGCCTATGGTTTCGGACCATTATGTCTCGACGGGCGTGTTGATCCCTAGTTTTGAAGTTGATGGTATTATGTTACTATGGTTTTGGCTCTTGGTATTGAACAAGGCCTAAGGCTATATAAGGAGAAGATCATTAGGCAAGTTGAGGTAAGCAAGGAGTGAGAGTGTGCATGAGTGATGAAGATCTAAGGAAGTGTGATCCAAGTGCTGGTTATGGGTTGGTGATCTGAACCAAGGTTTCACTCATGTGGAGGATGATGAATGATGGAACGAGATCTCAAGGGTTGGAATGATTATCTTCATATGGTTTGACTATGGATAGACTAGATCTACTGACGCATGTTTATTATTATGATCTGGGTATGTTTTGATGTCTGATATAGCTACAGAGTTTTAAGGTTGAATTTACAGATCTGTACGCAGGTTGGTTTTGGTAAAAGAGCGTATACACGCAGGTTGGGTTCATCCAAGTAGCGTATACAATGTGAAGTATGATATTTGAATATGGAGCTGGATCTGGTTATTGATATGTTGTCTGGTTGTTGTTGACAGGGTTACAGTGATTCAGAATTGGGTGTTTCAGTTATTGATGATGCAGGTTGTACTACAATGATGATTGTCTTATGGATCCAGTATGAAAATGTATGAAACGTGGTCCCGCATAGATCGTAGGCCGGCACCTACGTACTGGTAAACATATCAGCCAGTACAAGAGCTGAGGGGGTTGTAGCTCCCTTCCACTAGCAGCTGGAAAACGAGTAAAGAAGCATTCTGTAGGTAGGCACCTACGTACTAGTAAATGGATCGGCTAGTACAAAAGCTAAGAGGGTTGTAGCCCTCTGCAGGTTGCAGCCTGCGTGCTGGTAAAGGACTGCACCAGTACATTGTAAAAGAAGTTTCTCATTAAAGAAGAAAGAGACAAATTGCAGCAGGTGGTTTTCACCCACATTGGGTTTCCACCTTATATCATGGTGTTCATGTGTGTGGCTTTTGTGTGATGATCTATTATGTTATACTGCACCTGTTTACTGTTAATATGCTTAATAATATTCTGATGCATTTACTGAAGATAAGATTAACTGAATCATAAGATCTCTGCATATACGCTAGTTGCTTTAGACACAGTCGCGTGTACACGCTGGTTCACTTAACTGAAGTCGCGTATATGTTTCTGAGTATGAAATTGAAAAAAGTTTTATCTGATCTGATAATACTGATTCACCCCCCCTCTCAGTATTATTTCCAACAATTGGTATCAGAGCAGGTTCTTCATAGAAGCTTGATCGCTTGAAGGAGATTCGTAGAACAATGGGGAAGAAAGCACGTCAGAAGAAGAAGACAGCTCAAAGGAACAATGACAACCTGTCGTTGTGTGGAAGCAAGTATTCAGATCCTGAAGCACCTCAGGTTGAAGATGGACAAGCAAATGAAGCGTCAGATCAAATCATAGATCAACAAGATCTACCTAGCAAAAGGGAGAATGCCCTCAAAGAAGAAATCATCAGATTAGAAGATCAGTTGGAATGTGCCTCCAGAATTCGAGAAATGCTGCTAGCACTGAATAAAGAGCAAGAAAACGAGATCCTCAAACTAAGGCATCAGTTGGATGAAGGAAGGAAAGCTGAAGAGACCTTGAAGAAGCAATGTCTTGAAAAAGAAGAACAACATCAAGTTGAGGTAAATATCTTGAAAAGCAAATTAGAAGAAAAGGATAAGCTTTTACGATTTCAAGATAGCTCTAAAGTCTTGGATGATATTCTTAGTAGTCAAAGATCTCCTGCTATCAAGACTGGTCTTGGTTTTCATGAATATGTTGAAGGTGAATCTAGTTCACAAGGTGAGGCAAGAAACTCTAATGTGAAATCTGAAATGCCCAAAAAGGAACAACCAAGGAAAGAAATTCCTCAAGGAAGATTCTCTACTCCTAACTATGGACGTGATAGACGATTATTTCCTCCACTGAATAATGTTGAATGTTATGTATGTCATAATCTTGGACATGTTGCAGCCATATGTAGAAGAAGAAGGTTTCAAGACCATCATGCAGAAAGATCATCACATTCAAGATACTTTAATGGATATTGCTTTTCTTGCAATATGTTTGGCCACAAAGCTGCTGATTGCTACAAGAGGAATATGAAACATGTAAGATGCTATGCATGTAACAAGTTTGGACATAAAGCAAGAGATTGCAGGAACAAAGCTCATGATAAGAAGAAATCATCAACATGCGTGAAGATATGGAAGAAGAAGGAAGTTCAGTCAGAAAGATGTGGCACAGCACAGGGTACTCAGCACAGCACAGACATAACAGACTCAGGGGGAGCTGAAGGTATAGAACTTCAGTGTTCTGATTCTCATACGCAAGTTTCATGAAGGAAATACGCGTATATACGCGAGTTAAACACTGCAAAGTCGCGTATATGTCAGTCTGAGGAAAAGCAGTGGGGACAGGCTCAGAAAAGGGATCTGATATAATTCAGTCCAGTATCATTTGCTCTATTGGTTACAGTCTGCTGAGGATGTGTGGAAATGTTTTGTTACTTGTATGATGACTAGAAGTGTTTTGATCCTAACTTGAGGATGATGATGTTTTGATGCTTATTGCTGATATATGCATGATCAGATCTAACAGATGGCACTGGTTGAGGGGGAGCATATGCCTTTAGTAATTCATTGTTGGCATTATCCTTGGTGATGATTCTTATATGGCTAAATAATATATCTTTGCTATGATGTGGTTGTGAGTTGTCTATGATAAACTCTCATATGATTCTTGAAGTTACATAGAAGATGTTCAGATCAGATTTATGGTTGATCCTTTGATGATGCTTACATGGTGAACTTCATAAGGATAAGGAGAAGTACAAAGCTTGAATACACATCTTCCTCACTTGATGATGAGTCACTCATATACTGCTGTTGTCATATGCTCATACAGTTATGATGCAGGCACTCTTGTGAATAAGGATTGTTGCTATGAAGTTCTGTCAAATGAGCTTGAGCTCAAGATACATAGTGCTGATACATGGATGACTACTCAAAGGAAATTTACAAGTTGCTGATATGGAGATTGGTATACGCGAGTTGGATAAGGCCTATCCGCGTATATACGCTTGTTTAGGTGGATGCAGACGCGTATATGGAATTTTTGAAGGAAATCAGCAGGGACAGATGTTGGTTGCAGAAAGTCTGATATGGGTCTGACAGAGATCATCTGGCACAGGTTCAGGGGGAGCAGATAATCTTCCAATGATGCATTGTTGGCATTATCTTAGAGCTTTTGGTTCTAGTTCACATTTGGTGTTGATTTCAGGAAGAACAAAGGCGAAAGGAGAACAGAAGGATCTCTTGGTTGCTGATCTGAATGGTGATTATGAGATGCTGCTGGTGACTTTCATAAGTCTTGGTCTAGTTATTTCGTCTCTATGTCATATATATTTTTGTGGTATCTCTTTCATGGTGTCAAGGTCATGTAACGGCCTATTTTGGTTTCCCCACTATGCCTGGGATGATTGATGCAATATGATTGGTTGTCATATGTAAACTTTTGATGTATCCCCACTTGGTTGGGTGGATGAGTCAATTTTTGTATATCCTCACTTAGTTGAGAGATGGATGTATGTATGAGTCTTTGGTGATAGGAAGGTCTTTTATGATGTATAGAATCATGTTCTTCTTGAAAGAACATCTTTTGTAGATCTTGCCTACAGTCAGGAAGAGCATGAACAGCACACTTCAGCGGTACAGAGATTCAGCATGTACTCAGAGGGAGCATGGAAAGATTGGTACACCTTGGCATATACAAAGGGGGAGATTATTCAGAGATTTCAGCAGGTACTCAGAGGGAGTATGGACAGTGGAATGATTCAGCAAAGGAAGAGAATATCTTGGTCCACCCTTTGCCCTTGATGTCAAAGGGGGAGAGTGATTTGGTGTTGTTGCCATCAAGTCCAAAGGGGGAGATTGTTGGCATTATGAGATAAGTGTTGTCCTTGATGGCAAACCTCACTGATGACAAATCATAGTACAGAAGGTCAGCAGCAAGGAATTGATGATCAGACTATAAGAAGAAGAGAAAGTTCATACACGCAGGTTCGTTAAGCCCAAGTCGCGTGTACACGCAGGTTGGCTTCAGCAAAAGCGCGTGTATGTGGAAACGTACCTTTGGTCCATGGCGGTTAGTCCTTGGAAGTTGTGCCTATGGTTTCGGACCATTATGTCTCGACGGGCGTGTTGATCCCTAGTTTTGAAGTTGATGGTATTGTGTTACTATGGTTTTGGCTCTTGGTATTGAACAAGGCCTAAGGCTATATAAGGAGAAGATCATTAGGCAAGTTGAGGTAAGCAAGGAGTGAGAGTGTGCATGAGTGATGAAGATCTAAGGAAGTGTGATCCAAGTGCTGGTTATGGGTTGGTGATCTGAACCAAGGTTTCACTCATGTGGAGGATGATGAATGATGGAACGAGATCTCAAGGGTTGGAATGATTATCTTCATATGGTTTGACTATGGATAGACTAGATCTACTGACGCATGTTTATTATTATGATCTGGGAATGTTTTGATGTCTGATATAGCTATAGAGTTTTAAGGTTGAATTTACAGATCTGTACGCAGGTTGGTTTTGGTAAAAGAGCGTATACACGCAGGTTGGGTTCATCCAAGTAGCGTATACAATGTGAAGTATGATATTTGAATATGGAGCTGGATCTGGTTATTGCTATGTTGTCTGGTTGTTGTTGACAGGGTTACAGTGATTCAGAATTGGGTGTTTCAGTTATTGATGACGCAGGTTGTACTACAATGACGATTGTCTTATGGATCCAGTATGAAAATGTATGAAACGTGGTCCCGCATAGATCGTAGGCCGGCACCTACGTACTGGTAAACATATCAGCCAGTACAAGAGCTGAGGGGGTTGTAGCTCCCTTCCACTAGCAGCTGGAAAACGAGTAAAGAAGCATTCTGTAGGTAGGCACCTACGTACTAGTAAATGGATCGGCTAGTACAAAAGCTAAGAGGGTTGTAGCCCTCTGCAGGTTGCAGCCTGCGTGCTGGTAAAGGACTGCACCAGTACATTGTAAAAGAAGTTTCTCATTAAAGAAGAAAGAGACAAATTGCAGCAGGTGGTTTTCACCCACATTGGGTTTCCACCTTATATCATGGTGTTCATGTGTGTGGCTTTTGTGTGATGATCTATTATGTTATACTGCACCTGTTTACTGTTAATATGCTTAATAATATTCTAATGCATTTACTGAAGATAAGATTAACTGAATCATAAGATCTCTGCATATACGCTAGTTGCTTTAGACACAGTCGCGTGTACACGCTGGTTCACTTAACTGAAGTCGCGTATATGTTTCTGAGTATGAAATTGAAAAAAGTTTTATCTGATCTGATAATACTGATTCACCCCCCCTCTCAGTATTATTTCCAACATGTTCCTCGGTCGAAATGTGTTTCAATATCCTGATCCTCTTGACCACACAATCCCGTAGATGATGATAGAGGATATCTATATGCTTGGACCTGCCATGAAACACTGGATTCTCAGAGAGTTTAATGCAACTTTGATTATCACAATATATCACTATAGTATCCATCATCTGACCAAATAATCCCACTAGAATCTTCTGCATCCAGATGGCCTCACATGCAGCCTGACTAGCTGCCATGTACTCTGCCTCCGCTATGCTAAGTGCAACTAATCTCTGTTTCCGACTATACCAAAAAACCGTAGCTGACCCAAGGTTGAATATTCCTCCAGAAGTGATATTCCTATCTGATGGACTACCTGCCCAATCTGCATCCGTGAAGCCTTGGAGCTTCACTCCCTCTGTCTGCCTATACCATAATCCATACTATAGTGCCTCTGAGATATTGTTATGCTCTTAACCTGCAAAAATACACCCAAATACAGAATATGCGAAGAAAGATACCCAGGACATAGAACAGTGAGAGACAACAGCAAATATTTTATTATTCAGAAATCAATGTTCACTGGCCTCTTCGAGGGGGCAACCTCCAATAGAGCAGAGCTCGATACAAAAACAAGACACGATGCTCCTCGCAGGGAGTCTCTATCCTTTATATATGACTCATACATGCAATACCAAGGATCAATACCATGGGTTTTATTAATACCATCTATATAACACTACGGCCCATTTACAACTAACTGTGGTCTCGTCATTAATTGCGGGTTAACCACTTACAATTATTAATATGGCCTTTATTGACTCTTGACTATGACTGGATCCCATTACATAAATAAGGGGGTTAGGGTGGAACCCTAACATGCCCTCCCCCTTAAGACTAGCTTTGTCCTCAAGGCTGAAGCTGCGAAAATTGCTGAAGAATAGTGGCTGGTTCCCAAGTTGCATCTTCTGGAGAGGTGTCTTTCCACTTGACGAGGACTTCCCTAATCATGTGGCCCCGAAAGTGCCTGTCTTGTGTGTCTAGGACCTGTTCAGGTTGGAGCCAGATTGACCCTTCTTCGTCCAATTCAGGTAGACTGGTTTGAATTTTTCAATTGTTCCCAATCACTTTCTTGAGGCATGAGACATGGAAAACTGGATGGATTTTTGCAGTAGGTGGCAAAGCCAACTTGTAAACCACTTCTCCAATGCGCTGAAGTACTTGATATGGTCCGTAGAATTTTGGAGATAGTTTCTGACAACCCTTGACTTTGAGTGATGTTTGCTTATATGGTTGCAGCCTCAAAAAGACCTGATCCCCTTCTTGAAATTGGCGCTCTGAGCGATGCTGATCTACCTGTTGCTTCATGCAGTTTTGAGCTTGATGAAGATTCTCTCTAAGATTGGCGAGCAGGGTTGCGCGGTGTTGTAGGAGTTGATCCACTGCTTGTACTTTTGAGCACCCCTTGAGATAAGAAGTAGGGGAAGGAGGGAGTTGACCATATACTACTTCATAGGGAGTCATTTTGGCGGTGGCATGATAGTTGGTGTTATACCACCATTCAGCCAGAGGTAACCATTGTACCCAAATATGTTGCTTTTCTGAAGTGAAACACCTAAGGTAGGTTTCCAGACATTTGTTGACGGCTTCAGTTTGACCATCCGTTTGTGGATGATAGGAATTACTGAGTTTTAATTGAGTGCCTTGTATCCTGAAGAGTTCCTGCCAAAAATTACTGGTGAAGATCACGTCGCGATCGGACACAATAGAAGTGGGCATGCCATGCAATTTGAAGATCTGATCCATGAAAGATTGAGCGACCAAAGTTGGTGTAAACGGGTAGGGTAGGGCGCAGAAATGAGCATACTTCGAAAGTCTGTCCACAACCACCATGATGACTGACTTTTTTCCTGACTTTGGAAGACCTGTAAAGAAATCCATAGAAACCTCCGTCCAAATTGATGTTGGGATGGGCAATGGTTGTAATGTGCCTGGTGTGTTAACGGTCTCCCCTTTGTGGCGTTGACAGACATCGCATTCTGCTACGAAAGTAAGGATGTCCTTTTTCATGCCTGTCCAAAAAAATGATCTTCTGGTGCGAGCATACGTCTTCTGAAAGCCTGAATGTCCTGCAATGGGGGATGAGTGCAATTCTGCCAAAATGAAACTTTTGAGGGTGGATGTTGGTGATATTACAACTCTGTCCCTGTACCAAAGAATATCATCCTGCCACGAGTAGCCCTTGGTGGAATTTGGATCTACCTACAATTGAGAAATGAGTTGGGAGAGCCCGGGATGTGAAAACCATTCCCTGCGAGCCTCTTCAATCCATTCTGGAATGGGGAGGGAAATTGCTAGCAGAGTACTTTCCTCCTCAAATTGGCGAGATAATGCATCTGCTACACTATTGTCTTTCCCTTTCTTGTAAATGATCTCATAATCATATCCCAGCATTTTGGCGAGCCATTTATTTTGTTGTGGGGAGGATAGGTGTTGCTCCAAAAAATATATAAGACTGTGATGATCTGTGCGGATTTGGAAACATCACCCCAATAAGTAAGGTCACCAGGTCTCTACTGCATGTAAGATGGCCATCATTTCCTTCTCGTAGGTAGATTGGCCCAGATTCTTCCCACTTACTTGTTGGCTTGTGAAGGCCAAAGGTCGCCCTTCCTGCATTAAGACCGCCCCAATACCTGTACCCGAAGCATCACATTCAATGACAAAAGATTTGGTGAAGTCAGGTAGTGCTAAGGCTGGAGTGGAACACATGGAATTTTTTAGAGCTGTAAATGCCTGTTGTGCTTCTTCCAGAAGAATGAATTTTTCTTTAGGATTTGAGTGGGGGGCTTCGCTATGCGACCATAGTTGCGGACAAATTTACAATAATAGCCTGTGAGACCCAAAAATCCTCTCAAGCTCTTCAAGGTCTTAGGTTGAGGCCAATCCTACATTGCCTGGATATTTTTGGGGTCCACCTTGACACCTTCACGCCCCACAATGTGCCCCAAATACTCAACTTCTTCCATGCCAAACGAACACTTGGACATCTTGACAAATAATTTATGCTTGCGGAGAAGTTGCAAGAGTAGATCTACATGCTGAAGATGTGCGGCCCAAGTGCAACTATAGATGAGGATTTCATCGAAAAAGACAAGGACAAATTTCCTGAGATATGGTTTGAGAATGTGGTTCATAAGGCTCTGAAAAGTAGAGGGGGAATTACAAAGACCGAATGGCATGACCAGGAACTCATAATGGCCTTCATGAGTTTTGAAAGCAGTCTTTGGAATGTCGAATTCCTTCATGCGAATTTGGTGGTAGCCTGAGCGAAGATCCAGCTTAGTGAAGAATTGAGCCCCATTGAGTTCATCCAGCAAATCGTCAACCACCGGGATGGGAAATTTATCTTTGACTGTCAACTTATTGAGGGCCTGAAGTCTAGACACATCAGCCACTCCCCATCTTTCTTGAGCACCATGACCACCGGTGATGAATAAGGACTAATGCTGGGACAAATGACACCTGCTTCCAAAAGTTCCTTGATTATTTTTTCTATTTCATTCTTTTGGGTGAACGGATATCTATATGGGCGCACATTTGGGGGTTGGGCCCCTGGAACCAAGGTGATGCTATGATCATGTTCCCCTCTCGAGGGTGGAAGCTCATGAGGCTTGTCAAAGTGTTACACTAAAAAATGTTACCATGGCTATTTACAGTTGGTATGGCTCTATCAACAGTCATACTACCCTCTTGAGCAAGTCTTATGCCTCTGCTATTCATGTCAAACTCCAAAAAAGAGAGAAAGTCTTTATAAATATGTTTATCTCTGGGTACGCAGGTTCTCTCAAGCCTTGCCTGCGGGTACGCACCTATTGTTCATAAGGTCTACGTCCAAGGACGCTCTGTATCTAAAGGGGCAGGTGCGTCCCTCTGAAAAGGTTAAAATGCGCAAGTTTTATCTTCAAAAACTTACTTGTGGTCATTTCTAGAGCATTCTAGAAGGTTGTTTGATGTGTATTGAGCGCCTCCAGATGGTTCATGCACTCCTATCAAAGAGGAACTTATCCCATCAATAAGGGAGTGATCCCATCCAAAGAGGGGACTATCCCATTGATGGTGGACCTGATTAACTTCCTCTTGAGCACTATAAATACAGGAATTGGGCCAGAAGGAGGGAGGTTGAAAGCTATACATTTCTAAGGGTAAATGCTGCAGGAATTAGGACTCCCATTTAGAAGCTTGTGAGGAGAGATTGCCATCTTTACTTGTTCTATTTGGAAGTGGGTGAGCTTTGTCAAAGTAGAGGAAGACTCTTGTGGGCCCTGGAAGGAGCCTGCACAACACCAAGGCTCAGGTTGTAATGGTTCCTTTTGATTACCTTTAATGCAAATTCGTCCATTCTTCTCAATAACTTGTTGTTTATGGGTTATTTCATGTACTCCTTGGTCTATATGTTGAATATGCTTTGTTTTATGCTATAATCAGGTGCTATTTAATTGTTTGACTGTTGGTGATTGCAGGTTTTGGAGAAAAAGAGGAGCTCATCCAGATCAACAAAGCTTGGACTTCTACAATAGCGTTTGGACAAAGGTAAGAACGAAACACTTGATTTCTCATATCATAATGTATGTTTAGAGAAGGATAGCTCCAGTTTGTTTTGTTTGTCATTAGAACGTCTTAGACTTCTAGGAAGGTCGGTTGTGTCCGCACTTTTGACTGATTCCGTGTGACAAGTTGGCGACTCCGCTGGGGATTCCATTGATGAGAAAAGTCTTTTCCTTTGTGTGAACTTTGCTCTGAGAAAATTGGTTTATTTTTCTGGTTTTTGGCTCTGTGACTTTGTTTTTGGGTGGGTTAGCTTAGGGTTAGTTTCATTTTAGTTTTTCTTGAATTTTCCAGTAGGACGCACCCTCTGAGTGTTGCACAGTGCGTCCCTGGACGCACTTTCGTTGTGTGCACAGTGCGGTCCCGCACCTGTCTTAACGGGTTGCCTGCGTCCCCTGCTAAAATTTGAGAAAATTCCATTTTTTGCATTTTTGCTCTTAGATTTTGCTTTTTCTTAGTTTTTACTGCCCAGATCCACTAGTTACCTGCCATAAATCTTCACCTAAGCTTGTTTCATTGGCATTCCTGCTTTAAGCTTTCATCAATTGGGTGTTTTGAGTCTTTTTTTTGAGAAATTCTTAATTTGATTTCCTTTGGTCATTACTTGGAGGTTTGGCTCAGTCTTTTCACAATTTTGCATCTTTTTGCTTCTGTTTTTGCAAAAAAAAATTCCCCCTCATTCGCCGGGGGGGCTAAATTGTGTATGAGTGTTAATCGCCTTTGAGTGTTTTTATTTTTTGATCTTTGGAACTCTCACCCAATTTTCTCGACTTGCACTTGATTGGTTCTTAGATCACATTAGAATCATCTTGTGTTTGAGAATTCTCTTGCATAGATCACATTTGCATAATTAGAATTCTCATTTTCAGAATATTAATGAAAAATGTGCATAGATTACATTTGCATACTTTTCAAGTGAATTGTGCATAGATTACAATTGCATAGTTTACATTCTGGAAAAATAAATTGTAGATTTAGATCAGCTTTCTTTGATTTGAATTTACACAAAAATAAAAATAAAAAAGGGTTTGGAATTGATTTGCATTAGTTTGTCTTGATGAAATTAGTGCATTAGAGAATTTGTTATATTTTCTCTTAGTGATCAATTTTTTCATTGTTGGAAGTGAATGGAAACTCTCTCCTTACTTTAGTTAGGATTCATCAAATTGAAATGATTACATTATCATATTCGATTGCATTCAGTTGAGTCGGGTCATAACACCATTGGTTTCGTATCCATTTACCCATTTGAGTAATAATATCCTTAATAACACAGCGCTTAATTAAAATTCATCTAGTAATTTTTACATTTCTAGGGCTCTGAAGCACCAACATAGCTTAGGCTAGTGTCTTGGAGTAGGTGAGTACTTAACTCTCCAAGACAGTAAAACCAAACAAGTAGCTGATCTTGTGATAGAATCAAATCCAATTGTTACATTTACACTCTGGGAAAGCTCCTCTTAAAGGAGAAGCACGAGCTCGTGTCCGAACCAGTGAGGGGATCCATCCTCCCTCGTTGGGAACGACGCCAGAATGTACGTATTACAAACGGTAAACCTCGGATTAACCATTGTCGAGGAGCCAGGGGTCACTTATCGGTAAACCTTGGATTACTGTCAAGGAACCGGTAAGGGGATTGAGCTTGCTACTCTGCCCTTGCGTGCTGTCGGAGTTTAGACTGTTCCCCCAGGTGTACTTGTGGCCGTTGGTAACCTTAGTGACCATAATCTTTAGGATTCTACCCAAGGTGACGGTGGAGGGAAGGTCCCACTGTACCTGGAGCAGACGTCGGCTATACTCACTTGGATTTTCTGGGGGGTTCACTTCACTCGAGACGGTTAAAGTGGGGGAACTTGGTCCAGTCTATTCATTAAGCAGGTTGCCGGGGTAACTGTTCCACCCACTATTTCTGTACTGGATTCTGCGAGGTTGGGCTTAATCACCAACTAGTGTTTTCGGTCCGGAGAGCTTACTGTTTGTGTGTGGTTTGACTCCTAGATTTGATAGCGCGTGTTAATTTGTTTGTTTTTACTTTTAGAGACCATAGGTGTGAATTGTGAATTTTAGTTGTCAAGTGTGAATTGTGAATTGTTAATTTTAGTTTTAAATTTTTAATAAAATTCACTAAAGTTGAATATAATGGCAAATGTTCCGGAATTTATCAACCTAGGAACCCCTCCTAACGAGAATCCTAGTACTTTTCCTTACTTTGGAAATGTTGGTCCTCCTTACATGGCTACTTTGTCATTACCTGGATTTACAATAGGATTACCGATATGGTTATTTTCAACTTCGTTGGCCCAAAATACTCCAATTGTTCCATCTCAACCGGATGCTTCGCCTCAACAGAGTTCACCATCTCAACATGACCAACCTTTTGTTGACCCTTTACCTTCTTCGCCTAATTTTTCTTCCTCCATTTCTTCCTCTTCGCCTGGTAAAAGCCTTGATGCTAGTAACCAGGAGGTTAAGAAGAAGAAGAAAGGGAAGAAGAAGAAAAAGAAGAAGAAGCAAGATAAGAAAGAAGTCAACCAACCAACCATGGTTGTAAGTGTTAGTTGTGTTGAGGAAAATTCCGACATGCACCGTAAACCCAAATACCCTTGCAGGCTTTGTAAGAGTGACCACTTCCTTGTGAATTGTCCTGGTATTCCAAAGGTCTTGGAAGTATGGTCAGAAAAATCTCATCAACTTTCCACTGATCCATCAACCAGTGATAGTCAGGTTCCTGGGAAAAAGGGTAAAGTTAGGTTTCCTTGTAAGTTATGCAAAGGGAGTCATCAAACTCACATTTGCCCTCACATGGATGAAGCCTCAACATTGTTGGAAAACCTTACTGTTCCACAACAAGAATTTCCAACTGGTTACCGTAAACTTTCTCCCAACCTACCGTCATCTAACGGAGTGATTGATTTAAATTCATGTATAGTCGATCACACTCTCCCATTGGAGAGTGAAACTCATGTCACTCAGGTTGATGATCCATTAGTTGATCAAGTGGTCGATTCAATTTCACATTCGGTCGATCCCACTTTCCATTTAGAGAGTGAACTTCATACTGCTTAGGTTCTTCTTGTTACATCATATTCTTCTATACTGGGGGGCATTTCACCTGTTTCTATGGAACCCCCTCCAAGCACTGAGGTCTTTTCCTTTGATTGGAATAGACTGACAGAACATCGTCTTCCTTCCTCCATCCCTTTCCAAATCGTTGTCAAGGCTGGTGGTAGGGACATACATCGTACTCAGGTAGATGAAGGTGCTTCTGTCAGTATTTTATCCTCAACTTTTTGGAAAGCTTTGGGTTCCCCTCAGCTTGCGCCTATTACGCAGAATCTGAAAGCTTTTAACAGAACCATTAGTGAACCTTTAGGGATCCTTCCTAAGTTTTCTATTACCTTGGAAGGTAAAATTGTCTGTATTGATCTTATCGTAGTTCGAGGTCCCTTGGATTTCAATTTACTCCTTGGGCGAGACTATGTTTATGCAATGAAAGCTGTCGTATCGACACTCTTTCGTGTGATGTCTTTCCCTCACAATGGCAATATTGTGACTGTAGACCAACTTTCGTTCCCTAGTCTTGTTTCGACTACCAATAATATGACAGCCCTAAATGTTCCTGATTCTCAAGTGGTATCTACCTTGCCACGGGTTAATTATGTGGCAATTGGTCCCATGTTTTCAGTTACCGATGTAAGTGAGCCTCTCACGGTTTGCTCATCGTCCTTTGATTTAGATCCGGTAATTGACATGGAAAACTCTATGGGATTACTTGAACACGATGTTCTTATCCCTTTTGAGTCCCTTGACATGTGTTCCTTTCAGAGAACTATTCTTCCTTCTGATGAAGACCTTTTGGAAGCCATGATCAAGGTGTGTCCATTGACATGTCTTTCTTCCAGTTGGAAGCCATGATCAGTGAACGAGGATAGTTTGTTCCTCTCTCAACCTCGTTAAAAAATGTTATTGGACGTTGTGAGGAAAGTTCCTTTTACTGTGTCAACCTCGTTAAAAAATGAATCAGTGTGGACGAGCATAGTTCCTTATCTTGTTTCAAGCTCGTTAAAAAATGAAACAAGAAGTCATGAGGATAGTTCTTTTACTGATCCAACCTCATTAAAAAATGAATCAGGTAGATTTTAGGATATGTAGGTAGATAGTAGCAAGTAGGATTTTGAGGATAGTTCCTATTACTGAGTCAACCTCGTTAAAAAATGAATCAGGTATGAGGATAGTTCTTGTTACTGAGTCAACCTCATTAAAAAATGAATCAGGTATGAGGATAGTTCTTTTCTTGTGTCAACCTCCTTAAAAATGAAACAACTCCCTTTTCAAGTTAAATATTGAAAGTAAACCTTCATTTCATCCAGCCGGTTGAATGCAATGAAGCCTGGGGGGCATGTCCCTCGCTTTGCATCATTATGCTGGGGGCATGCGAACTTTTTTGAGCATAGTTCCTTGTCTTGTGTCAAGCTCGTTAAAAAATGAAACAAGGGTAGGTTAAGTAGATAGATATTAGAGAGTAGTCATGAGCATAGTTCCTTGTCTTGTGTCAAGCTCATTAAAAAATGAATCAAGGATTTTATGAGCATAGTTCCTTGTCTTGTGTCAAGCTCATTAAAAAATGAATCAAGGTTTTCTAGAGTAAAGTTTTTGTTAGGTAGATGGTATAGAGTAGTTATGAGCATAGTTCCTTATCTTGTGTCAAGCTCGTTTAAAAAATGAAACAAGGGTTTTTGAGGATAGTTCTTTTCCTGTGTCAACCTCACTAAAAAATGAAAACATCTCCCACGAGTCTTTCCAAGATCTTGAAAGTAAAGCTTCATTCCATCCATCTCATTGAACGCAATGAAGCTTGGGGGGCATGTACCTCGTTTTGCGTCATTATGCTGGGGGCATGTGAACTTATAACAAGCATAGTTTTTCATTTCAAGCTTGCATAAACATGAAACCGATTCCGAGCATAGTTCTTTTCCTGTGTCAAGCTCGTTAAAAAATGAAACAAATCCTCCTCTACTTGAGTCGAGAGATTGACTAGATCTCGTAAATGTTAAGTATTTAGGTTAGTTATTTCACTGTTTTGCATAATTTTCTTACAGTTTTAGGTCGAGTCTTTCAAATGATCTCGTAACTCAACCTTCATTTCATCCAACTGGTTGAGTGAAATGAAGCTTAGGGGGCATGCGCTCTAGCAGTTATGCTTAGGGGGCATCAAGCACAGTTTTCTCTCTGTTTCAAACTTGTGAAAAAATGAAACTACTTTGAAGCATATTTTTTCTCTATTTCAAGCTTTTGTAAAAATGAAACCTATCTCGAGTCAATTTCAGTGATTTTCAAGACTCGTTAAACTCATGAAAATACCGAGATTATTTTGCTATCGTTCATTCTCGTAAAACAAATGAAAACGTTGAGTTCTTTTCGTCTTTTCCTGCTCTTAAATTAAATTGAAAGTCGGTCATATGAGTACATTTTTATCCTTTTTTTCGAACTCATTAAAATTTACGAAAAAGTGAAAACCATGAGTACATTTTTATCCCTTTTTCGAACTCGTTAAAACTTACGAAAAAGTGAAACCCCAGAGTCATCTTCTAAGCCCTTTTCTGACTCCTAAAACATGAAAAGATTGCCGAGCGTTTCTTTTACACTTGTTAAAACGGAATTAAAAGACGGTCCCCTTATAGCTCTTTTCTGACCGTAAAATCAGGAAAAGATTGCCGTGTTTTTGTCGTTTCAAACTCGATACGGAAATAAAACGACGTGTCCTTGATCGCTTTTTACTTTTCAGGTCAGTGACACTAACTATGAAAGTACTCCTTGGTCGCAAGATCAAGCGGTTCCCCCAGGTATTATTTTATACTTTTTCGGGCTTGAGGGACACAAATTTACGAAAAAGTTCAACTTGGAGTTTTCTTAAGTTTTTCAGACTCTCTAAAATTGAAAAACGTCGAGTTTCTCCTATACTGGGCTCGTTAAACATTTCACAGTAAAGGACCTGTTCAATTACAAACAGGAACGAACCACTCCTTCCTAGGGTTCGAATCAAAACTGGGTTGGACTCATCCAAATGATGAGCTTATAATCAAGCATATGTTATCCTCCTCAAGCTTGTTAAAAATAAAGAGTTACTTGCCAGAAATGGTGGGGGAAAAGAGAGAAGAACGAGCCTATTTGTTACCTTTTGTCTCAGAAGAAACTTTATTACCTCTCTTGGACACGACACTTTTCATTCACCTGGGTTGGGAAATTTTTTACCTCACAGTCGATCAAACCACTTTTGAAAGTCTTGAACCGGGTTCCGGGGATTAACTTTGAGTTATTTAACACCAAACCATCTGTCGTGTCGTTATGTGTCCAAGAGGTCTGCAAACAAAACTTTCGTCTGCAAAATACTTGTCATCCGTTTGACCATCCCTGAGTCAGTCCTTACAGCAATATTTCTTCAACTTGAACACTGATTTCGTGTTGTGGGCTTGCCCGCAACGGGTCACTTTCTATCGACATCAGCACATTATCTAGAGAGATGACTTAGAAATCGTCAGTGCCTTGAAGTCTGCATGCATCAATGGCAGGTTTCTCGCCTTTGACGTCAGTTTACATCATTGACTTTCGATCAAAGGATTCCGTGAAATGTTCGACATCAACTCATTCACTCACATCTCATGGATTGTACTGGGTACTTTGAGAACCATTGACATTACTGGTGGTCTCTCTCACGCTTGTTAACAGTTTACATCATCGACTGGTAATCAAGTGGTTTCTACCATGTTCGACATCGACTCATTTATTCGCATGGCTAGAATCGTACCAATTCGAGAAGTAGGAATGAAGACCCTGGATCAAATATTTACCATCTAGGCTGCGAGGAGTTTTGTATTCATTATCTAAGTAGACTAATCATAAACAGATGGTTGCGTCCATACTGTGTCTACAAAAGTCTATGATTATGATGTACTGCAAAATCATTCCTGTATCAGAGTAGTTAGTCTGTTAGTTAAAGTTTTATCTGAGTATGGGAATGCCTACCTCAGTGATGATATAATCTTATCCATGTATTTTGTGTTGAAAATTGCAGGTTCCAACCAGGTTCTCCACGAGATAATCCTCGAAATGATAAAGCGCTTCACCCTTCCTAGATAATACAAAACCCTAATCTATTCCAGGCTTCGCACTTTAGGGGGCAATCTGTTACACTAAAAAATGTTACCATGGCTATTTACAGTTGGTATGGCTCTATCAACAGTCATACTACCCTCTTGAGCAAGTCTTATGCCTCTGTTATTCATGTCAAACTCCAAAAAAGAGAGAAATTCTTTATAAATATGTTTATCTCTGGGTACGCAGGTTCTCTCAAGCCTTGCCTGCGTGTACGCACCTATTGTTCATAAGGTCTACGTCCAAGGACGCTCTGTATCTAAAGGGGCAGGTGCGTCCCTCTGAAAAGGTTAAAATGCGCAAGTTTTATCTTCAAAAACTTACTTGTGGTCATTTCTAGAGCATTCTAGAAGGTTGTTTGATGTGCATTGAGCGCCTCCAGATGGTTCATGCACTCCTATCAAAGAGGAACTTATCCCATCAATAAGGGAGTGATCCCATCCAAAGAGGGGACTATCCCATTGATGGTGGACCTGATTAACTTCCTCTTGAGCACTATAAATATAGGCATTGGGCCAGAAGGAGGGAGGTTGAAAGCTATACATTTCTAAGGGTAAATGCTGCAGGAATTAGGACTCCCATTTAGAAGCTTGTGAGGAGAGATTGCCATCTTTACTTGTTCTATTTGGAAGTGGGTGAGCTTTGTCAAAGTAGAGGAAGACTCTTGTGGACCCTGGAAGGAGCCTGCACAACACCAAGGCTCAGGTTGTAATGGTTCCTTTTGATTACCTTTAATGCAAATTCGTCCATTCTTCTCAATAACTTGTTGTTTATGGGTTATTTCATGTACTCCTTGGTCTATATGTTGAATATGCTTTGTTTTATGCTATAATCAGGTGCTATTTAATTGTTTGACTGTTGGTGATTGCAGGTTTTGGAGAAAATGAGGAGCTCATCCAGATCAACAAAGCTTGGACTTCTACAACAGCGTTTGGACAAAGGTAAGAAAGAAACACTTGATTTCTCATATCATAATGTATGTTTAGAGAAGGATAGCTCCAATTTGTTTTGTTTGTCATTAGAACGTCTTAGACTTCTAGGAAGGTCGGTTGTGTCCGCACTTTTGACTGATTCTGTGTGACACAAAGACCGGTAGATGGTTATTTAAAATCTATTGCATCTCAGGATGAATTGGCAAAGACTTGGTTTCGACTGCCTGGATGGCATTAAATTGAGCTATAACTCCACGATGGCCCTTTTTTAGCAATTTGTCCATCCTATGCAAGCTGATGATAGAGGGAGCTCTCGCCTGGAGTCCACAGAGGGTATGTGTGTAGTTGTTCTGCTTAAAACTCATATATAACTCCTGGAAATCCATTGTGATTGGCCCAAGAGTGCGGAGCCATTCAGCGCCGAGGACAATGTCGCAACCTCCCATGTGTATGGCAAACATGTGGGTTTTCAACTGATAATCCCCCATTTGAAGTTTGACATTTTCACAGCGGCCTTCACATTTCATTGTGCCCCCATCCGCAATTTGGACTTGGAAGTTAGAAACTGCTCGTACAAAACAATGCACTGCTTCTGCGAATTTTTGATGGATGAAATTATGTGTACTTCCACTATCAATCAAGACTACTACTGGGCGATGTTTAATAAAACCTCTGATTTTGAGAGTTTGAGGTGAAGAAATCCCTGCCAAAGCATGCAGCGAAATAACTGGTTCGTCAGAGACATTGTCCTTTTGGTTTTCCTATTCTAGCGCCTCATGTTCCTCAAGTGGTGGATCTTCCTCTGTTGAGTTGTAGTCAGTGGCATCAATTTGAAAAAATTTGGGCTCCTTGCATTTATGACCTAGGGAGTATTTTTTATCACAGTAGTAACATAATCCTTGCTTTCTTCTTTCGGCCATTTCCGTAGGTGACATCTTTTGGACCTTAAGTGTTTGAGTCGTGTTGTGAGCCTATGGGGGCGACCTTTAGCGGAGAAATTTGGGCGACTGTACTGGGCTACTAATGCATGTTCCACGTTACGAGCTACCTTGCATGCCTCCGTCCATATGGGAGGGTGGTGCAGTAGGACTTGGGCTTTGATGGCTTCTTTAAGACTGCTGATAAAACATTCCGTGTAGAACACATCTGAGAGACCCCAAGTGCGGAAGGCCAAGGCTTCAAAAGCTGTAATATATTCATCCACTGTGCCAGTCTGTCGGAGCTTAGTAAGATGACCCAAAAAATAAGATTCCTAGTCAAATCGGTCTGTAAGAGCTTTTTTGAATTTGGTCCAAGCCAGAAAAGGTCCATTGCAACGTTGATGCCATTCCCACCATTACCACCTTTCATTGTCCAAGTACATGCTCCCCGCCATAAGCTGAGTCGCATCATCTAAGATGTTATTTAGATTGAAATACTGCTCCATTTCTGCTATCCATGCTGCCGGGTGAGAACCGTCAAATTTATGCATATCCAACTTGGGAGGTTGCTGACGGGCTTGTTGGTGGGTGCGCCAGACGTGAGGAGAGTGGCTAGACTCACCCTCACTGTGTCCATTGCCATTATACGCCTCCTCGTGGGCTTCCTCCTTGCCCTTCGGGATTATGCTCGAGATCAGGCTATTTAGTTGGTCAAGCTGAATGTGGAGGGATTGCAAGGATTCTTCAAGTTTGTCCATCCTTTCATTGGCCATAGCTTGAGCTCTAGTTTCTACTGTGCACCAACCTGATGTTTTTTAAAATTGGGACCGCCTAAAAAAAAATCACTGAGAATTGAATGGTACCACCGTGCTCAGCTCGTCGTCCTGATTTTGATGGGCCAGATCACCAATAAGCGCCCTGGGAGATCTCAGAGATCTGAATGAGTTTTACTCCTTCCTTATGAATACTGCAGTCGCGAAATCCTCAAAATGTCAATGCGGCCAAAAGTACTGCGAAAATTATACCCTGGTATAGGAACCCCACACAACTACTTAGATCTGGTGGATCTGAGAGATCTGAATGGCGGATCGGATAGCTATGGGTGGCGGAACAGACTGCTGCTGCGGATCTGATGGATCTAATAGATCGGAATGGTTGGTTTTCTAACTCAGAACTGTGGGACTGATGTCTACTACTGTTGCACCTCTTTGCGCGCTGATCTAGCAGATATGATGCTGATCCCCAGATAGAAAAGGGAACTATGGTCTCGAGGAGTGTCAGGTGCTACAGATCGCAATGTACATAAGGGTTTGACAGTAGTACTCAGCCCAATGTTTCAAGGCTCTAACTAAGGAGGATCAACCATACCCTTAGCCGTACAACCTGACTACCCTATAAGACGGGCGACTAATCTCTCCGAGTGTTGTTCTCGGTGTACTGTAGCAGCAAGACGGCCGAAGTTTTATCTATGGCGAGGTTGCAGAGGAGCTAAGGGGCTTCTGATATACCTAGAAGGTACTTGGAAGACAGTCCGTACGCGGTTCTATATAATGCGCTACTTCTCAAAGGGGTACCCACAGGGGTTACAAGGGAGTCCAACAAGCGTGACCACCTCTTGTATTTCCTGCATGCATGCCTCCCCCAATCCGCAGGTTTATGTGCTCAATGACAGATCCAGTGGTTTAAAGACGCTGGAACACGTCTCTAGCCAAAAAAAAAAATTGCTACGAAATGGAGATCCCACCGGCCCTGGAAAGTGCTCTGATACCACTTGTTATGCTCTTAACCTGCAAAAAGATACCCAAATAAAGAATATGCGAAGAAATATAGCCAGAACATAGAACAGTGAGAGACAATAGAAAATATTTTATTATTCAGAAAGCAATGTTCACTGGCCTCTTCAAGGGGGCAACCTCCAATAAAGCAGAGCTCGATACAAAAACAAGACATGATGCTCCTCGCAGGGAGTCTCTATCCTTTATATATGACTCATACATGCAATACCAAGGATCAATACCATGGGTTTTATTAATGCCATCTATCTAATACTATGGCCCATTTGCAACTAACTGTGGTCCCGTCATTAATTGTGGGTTAACCACTTAGAATTATTAATATGGGCTTTATTGACTTTTGACTATGACTCGATCCCATTACATAAATAAGGGGGTTAGGGTGGGACCCTAACAGATATCTCATCACATGCGTTGCCACCTTCAAAACAACTTGGTTGGCTGAACCATAGCTTGACTCAACTGGTTCACTGCAAAGCACAAATCCGGTCATGTGTTCACCAAATACATGAGTGAACCCACAAGCTACCTATAAATAGTAGCAGCTACTACCTCACCTGAAGTAGCATCCTCCTTCCTCTAGTTACTTGCTAGAGGAATCTCCATGGGCTTTCACATCTCCATGTGGAAGTGCCTGAGTATCTCATTAGCATACTTGTCTTGAGACACAAATACTTCCCCATATTTCTACCACACCTCCATGCCTAGAAAGTAGTGCATGAGGCCCATGTCCTTCATCTCAAACTCTCTTTCAAGATCCTCCTTGCAAGACTTGATCAACTGATCATCACCTGTCAAAATTAGATCATCGACATAAAGTAAAATAATCAATAGCTTACCATCTACAATGATGTGGTAGAGGTTCGCATCCGCTTCACTCTTGGTGAAGCCCAACCTGGTGAAATAGTTGTCGATCCTGTTATACCAAGCATGGGGTGCTTGCTTCAGCCCATACAATTCTCGCTTGAGCCGACACACATGTGACTCATGATCGAAGGTCTCAAATCCCTTTGGCTGCTCTATGTATACCTCTTCCTCAATCTCCCCATTGAGGAATGTTGTCTTCACATCCATCTGATGGATCTGCCAACCCATATATGTTGATAGTGCTAGAATTGATCTAATCGATGATTACCTTGCAACAGGAGCAAAAGTCTCATCATAGTCAATCCCCTCAACTTGTGAGAAACCACGGGCAACAAACCTTGCCTTTTGTTTCTCAATACTACCATCAGCGGCCTGCTTTACCTTGGAAAGCCATCGGGAAGTAACCACTAACTTGTCCCTTGGTCTAGGAACAACATCCCATACACTGTTTTGCATGATAGAATCATACTACTCTACCATCGCATCCACCCAAACTGGCTACTGCATTGCCTCCTCAAAAGAAGAAGGCTCGTTTGCTACACACTCCCCAACCAGGGCCATGTAGCCAGTGTATCTATTGGGAGATCTCCTTTGTTTGCGCTGAGAGGATGGTTGCCCCACATTCTCTCTCGCATCTTGCATCAATCTGTCAGCTTCCCGTGAGTGTTTCCGCCCATCTCTGGAAGACCCTCCTGCAGTGGTGATCTCCACTACTGGAATCTCTGCATGCGGCTGATCCGCATCATTAGGAGGCTCCTGCTCCTTAGGAACTAATAGTTCCTCATCATCACCATGAAACTTGAGCTCCCTCTCAAGAGATACTCGCATGGCTCACTACTCATCGAACTTCAGATCCCTGCGCACTACGGTCCTCTAACTAGCAGGCAAAAACACACGATAGTTGTGAGGTGTATCTGTGTACCCCACAAGTATTCCCAACTCAACTATTGGGTCTAGCTTCTTCTGAGAATCTTTGGTCACATGACAGAAGACTGGTGATCCAAAGATGCGGAAGTGACTCACATCTGGTCTCTTCCCCGAAAAAGCCTCCATAGGTGTCTTCATCCCCAAAATACGATGAGGACTTATGTTCTGAAGATATACTGTTGTATTGCATGCCTCAGCCCACAGATGAAGTGGTAGGCCTTGGTCATGCAACATCGATCGAGCTACACCCACAATAGATCTATTCTTCCTTTCGGCCACCCCATTCTGTTGTGGGTTATGAGGAGCCGTGAGTTCCCGTTTAATTCCTTCTGAAGCACAGAAGTCCTTAAACTACTGGGAAATATACTCTCCATCGTTATCACTTCGCAAGGCCTTTACTTTCATCCCTGATTCTTTCTCTGCCAAAGCTTTGAACTCACAAAACTTCAAGAAGGTTTGATCCTTCTTTTGCATGAAGTAGATCCAACATCTACGAGAAAAATCATCAACAAAAATAACATAATACCTTTTCTTTTCGATGGAGGCTGTAGAGAAGGGCCCGCATACATTTGAATGAACTTGCTCCAGAACTACTCCTGCTCTACCATCCCGATCATGAAAGGAATATTTTGCATACTTACCCAAAGTGCAACCTTTGCATGTCCTCACTTTCTCCAGCTTGCACATGGGTAATCCGGTAGAAATTTGCTACATGATCTTCTAGGCCCCATGATGCAAGTGGCCCAGTTTACTATGCCATAACTCGCATATATCTTGGCCATGCATCACCTCTGCTTTGGAACTCAAAGCAACACAGTCTTCTACCTGTAACTTATAGAGATTCTTAACTCGAATCCCTATCTGTTTGGTTTGTCCAATGCCTATGCCTTAGGAAAACCTTTCCCAAACTAAATACTATATCATAGCCTTTATCCTCAAGCATAGCAATAGACACAAGATTCTTTTTCAGCCCTGGTACATACATAACATTAGAAAGAGAGAGGGGAGAACCATGCTCCCTCTGAAACACAACTGTACCTTCACTTGAGACACAATACTTTCTGTCATCGCCCATCTCGATTCGTATCTGGAGATCTTTCTCCTCCAAACTGCTGAAAATAGTCTTGTCACCTGACATGTGGAAAGAAGCTCCACTGTCCAAGCACCAAACACATCCCATGCTGGATGAAACCATGCATGCAATAAGTGATAAATCCATCTCAAATTGTGAAGCTAGAGCATCACCATCAGATTCCTTGGAGGAACCTTTCTTGGACTTCTTCCCCTTTGGGCAACTAGTAGCATAGCGACCCAACTCAAGACAATGAAAGAATCTCACCTTCGACATGTCAGACTTCTTCCCTCCTTGAGAATACTTCGAATGGGATGCCTTCCCTTTTCCTTTCTTAGCTTTAGAAGCTAAAGCCAAGTTCTCTTCATCATCATGCTTTGATGAAGAAGCTCCATCTCTAGTGTTCTGTCTGATCTCCTCCTGCATCAAATCCTCCCTTATTTGTTCCCAATCTGGAAGTTTGTCCCTTCCATTCACTGAGTCCTGGTAGCTATGCCAGCTCTTAGGAAGGCCAAGGGGTGCTAGACTCACCATTTCATCATTAGCGGTAGTGACCCCTACACTTGCAAGCTCATCTCTGCAGTTTGTGAGCTTGTTCAAGAATGTAGTGATCGTGTCGCCCTTTTCACACTTGTTCTTTCGAAGCTTGTCCTTCAGTGCCAGCTTCCTCTGATCACTGCTATTCTGATATAAATCTTTCAATGTTTTCCACATTGCAAACAGAATTTCCTTCCCATGGAGGCTCAAGACCATGTGATCTCGAACTCCCTCTAGGATGATTCTCCTAGCTCTAGCCACGTTCTTCTTCCAGTCTGCAACCTGAGTAGAATCAGTAGGTTTAGTGACATCTTGATCAATGAAGTCCCTAATGCCATTATCTTCCAATACTGCCTCCATGCGATCCTTCCAAGCTATGTAGCTTGAGCTACCATCAAGGGCATACTCAAGCCTTAACCCAGTGAAGGCCATCTGGATGAAATCTGAACTGTGATGAGAACTAGACATCTATATCCCAAATAATAAACTTTGACTTTCTTTCTCTTGCTTGTATATCGTTCCTTGCTTGATTAATTGTGCTCCGATACAATGTATAAATTTCACCTGTAGATCAAACTGATATACGCAATTTCCTAAAGCATAATACTTGATCTACTTCTACAAAACATTAAGCGGAAGCAAAATCGATTTCATGAGCAACATCAAGCATAAACACATATAACTGATCAAGAGAAATAGTCACACATAACACAAGATGTATCACTGGGGAAAGCACCAGCATAAAACCCCCAACACTGTATTATCAATCAAGTGGAAATCCTCTTTTGGTTACAAAAAATATCAGCTCAAGAGCTATATTGTACTCTCTACAATCAAAAGATGATGATCATAGACTAACTAGGCCTCAATATATTGGCCACCGGTCCTCCAATCCCATATTTCCTTGTGCAATTTTGATTGGGGTCCAATTACAAAACATATGTGAATTGGCCCTAGATCATACCTGATGTCAACCTCAGGTCCAACTACGCAATCCTTGAGGACACTAGTTCCTCCTACATGCAAAGAATATTCCATGGGGAGATCCAAGCATCTGATAGTACATTGTCCCTCATCTGATCTCAACTGGGTCTCTGTCTAAACTGCCATGCATCAGTTATCCATGAGAAAATACTTAGTTATCTAAAATAATAGCTGTCACATGCATGCAAGCATTAACAAACTATATTTTATTATTTTAACAACTTGTTAAAATAATCTAACTGGACTTGACTAGTTAGCACTAAGTCAATTGATTCTCTCATTATAGAACTCATACTTAATTCCTCAATCAATGGAGAGAATAAAGGATAAATTCCTCAATCAGTGGGACAACTAATTGCATGTTCTCACAAAGACTTCAAGTTTAATTTTTACAACTAATTAACTCATGGAGATTAATCAATTAATATTTTAAACTGCTATTAAGACCAAATTCGATTTTACTTCCTATAGATAGACCAGGGACTGCTATAAATAGGAAGGGACCCAGAAATGCTATTTTTAGAACTTTCTATTTTTAGCAGTTTCACCTCTCACCCATGGTGTCCAATGACCTCACTGGCAAAACTGCTATTTTTATACATGTTATTTTTAGGAGTTCTATTTTTAGAACATTCTAAATTTAGCATTTCTTGTTGCACACTTTTCAACAACCATTGCAGTGCAGGTCTCCCCATTCGTTCCCAAGTCTACTTCAATAGGATGTTCGCATCTGACCCCAGGTCCAAAATAACCTGATCCATTTCATACTCTACTATCTACGCGGTCTGTCTCATCTCTGGTCCTGTCCTTGTTTTATTCTTGCCAATCTTTCATACTACGCGCGGCTCACCTGGCGCAGTTCCAGTGCATCTATTGATGACCTCTTGTAACCCTTTCACATCCTTACTATCACGTAGTAACTTCATACAGGTCTCCAGGAAAGTTGTGAGTGTATAGGGGTCCATCTCCTGATCAGGCTTATCCTTTCTTCCTGAGGTGGAGGCCTCAGCAAAGCTCTTCTTAGCATCCATGAAGGTTTTGCGTGCGCGCTCCAAATCGAACTCAGCCTCCTTCATCGGAGCTTAATGAACCCATGTACTATCTTCTGGTTGTTTCCCCTTGTCATCTCATATCGCGATTTCACTTCTGAGCACTATATTTAAGTTTGGATCATCCTCGCACGGCTCAAGCCTCATCATCAGCAGGTTCTGAGTCGACAGAGGAGGTAGTGCCCCTTTGTCACGTATCCTAGCTATCAGCGTAAGGCAATCCTCTGTTTCATGATCAAACAGAGTGCAATACTTGCATGACAGATTCTTTGGATTAGTGCAATCGCATGCATAATGTCCTAGTACTCCACAATTGTAGCAAATCAGTTGTCCTCAACCTCTGCCAGGTCCTCCTCCGCCTCGACCTCTGCCTCATCCGCGCCCCTGAAATCCTGTCTGCACCATCCCTACGTTTTGTTCAAGTGGACACATTTCGGCCTGAAACCTATAGGCAGGAGTTCTATCCATCACCAATTGATAGCTCCTACAAGTATGCTCATCATGTCCTACTGACCTACAAAATTTGCAAAACAGCTGTTGTGGTGCTTTCACATACTTCTGTAGCACGTGATAGTTATCTGTGGCATGTCTTCCGACTACCTGACAGATAGCGCACCATAATGCAGGCCCCGCGCTAGGTGCTGCTGGAGATTTTGGCCTTAAAGGCATCAGTTCTCCTCCTGCAATGTAGTTTTTAAAGATTGGGCAATGGTCTTTGTCATGACCCTGACTCTTACATTTCAAGCACCATACCTCCTCACGCACTTCTGGTCGAACCGTCTTGTCCTACTTCAGACTTTGCATCTCAAGGCATAGGTTCTTTAGCTGCGCATGGATCTGGTGAACTCCTAGATTTGGATCTTGCATCAGGATTTCATGTAGCCTCATGGAAATCTCCAAGGCCTCCACCTGAGTTGTTATCTTTTGCTGCGACAGTGCACTCATTAAGTGTGGTAGTAGCGAAGCTACAAACCACTCACGATGATGTCCATCTGTCAAGTTTTTTGGCTTCGCGGATTGTACACTTCAACCTCTGATCTAGTTCGCAAGGCATCTCACCTGGTTGCATCGCTATTTCTTTGAATGCCACAATCGACTTTTCCTCAGATTTAGGCCTACTAAATTCTCTATTCAATGCCACCTAGATGTCTACCACTCTAGCATTTGGGTTATCATTAGTTTACTTAATATACCAGGTTAGCACGCGATCTTGCAGAGCACTAACCAGCATCGGCTTCTTTATATGATCATCTGTAACACCTTGAGCTTCCCATATAGCCCCCACAATGAACTAGAATTGGTTCAGCTCTTCATTTCCAAGCCTTTAAACAAAGGCAACTTCACTGTATTTTCCATACTAAACTGCGGTGGAGGTGGAGGTGGTACGGGTGAGATTGGAGTTAATGGTGGTGGTGGTGAAGTTGGAGGTGTTGTTGGCGGAGGTGGTATTCACAAGAATCTTTATCTTATTAACTGAATAGCACTTCGCAGAGAAACCTTTGCTATCCCTTCTTCATCACCTAACGGAGGTGAAATCAAGGGACTATACTCTGAACCCTTTTTTCCGTCGTTCCTGTAAGTTTTTACACTTCACGTAGTCCCGAACATCAAGGTAGCTACATAACCGTTTTTCACACAATAACATTTTAATCCAGGTATTCAAATATTTTACGTACTTACCTCACGGTCCTTTGAAAAATTCCACTCCGCCTCGTAGTAGCTAACTGAGGTGTCGACCACGAATTCAGTCACAAATCCTATGATGCGATCGAGCCAATGATCGATAGCGCGGGAGATCTTATCCTCCGACGCTTCCAACCTTCGAACTAGCTCCGGGGTCCACACAATAGGACCATCAAGTTTCCACCTTCCTTGGATATCTGCTAGCTTCACGATCCACTCATATAGCTCAATAGGGAAGGAGCAGAAAAATATCTCATGGATCTCTATATATAGGTATCTTTCCAACCATTGTTCCTTTTTCAATCGCGTATTCATGTTCTCCTGCGCCGCGAATTCATGGATCTTCCTATCCAACCAATCTCCAATCTCCTTCTGAGTTGGATTCCAATGATACAACATCGTACATCTCTTATGCAGATTCTAGTCCCAGCAACGGAACCATTTGTTGGATTGAGGGGGCCTCACCCATGTTTAGTGTTAATTAGCCAAACAAATCCCTACACTACTGGCCCTTTCAGCATCAGCCTACAGAGCGCAGACCAAAGTCTCACCCGAAGCAGTATGGGGTGATGTTGGAACCATGTTTCCACACCCTGAGATGGTTTTAATGTTGTTTGATTCCTTCTATCCTTGTCTTCGCATAAATCGCTTCGCTTTAGGGCTTGCAAGACTAGCCCTCTATTCCAGCCTTCAATACCTCCGTGAAAGTGTACAATCGATCTTCGCGTAGCCCTAGCCTACTACCCAGGTACTTTCGCGCTGGTAGGGCAGCGTGCCGTACAAATTCCCCAATTAATCTAGGTGATTTGCTTATATTATCAAACATTTATAGTTAATACCGCATAACCATATATTCGTAATTGCGTTCAATTATTCAATGTGATTGCATTCATTCATGCATCATATAAACATATTAAAGGAAATTCATACATAACATATCAAGGTGAAATAACAGAACAAAGACATAAAAATCACATAATATCTTCCAAGTGTTTACAGACTCTGACCACCCTACGCACATAGTTGCAGGGGTCCACGCACTCAGCTGCGTACTTCTACCCTAGGCCTTTGCGCACTTAGCTGCAGAGCCTCTACCTACGCTACGACCCAAGACTTAGACTTCTTCTTTAGAGCTATCACTCTATTACATAATCTCCCATTGTCTCTTCTTTTTAACTACTTAGAGCTTAGCTCTTTTTATACAATCCCATGGTCTACAAACCATGGGTAGGTCTCTTACAGCCGACTTTACTTTACAAAACTAAGGGCAAACAACCCTTTTTGACACATAACACCTTCATGCTCTGGGACCAAAAAATGCGGTGTCTTTACAATTATATTACAAATATTGACTTAGACATGGGCTTTTAGCCCCAAAACTGCCCTTGGGGGATCCTGCTCCCAACACCATGTGCCAACAAATAGTTATGTTGTTAGGATCAGTATCATTGTATGATGGCATTATTCTATGACAGAGATATGGAAACCATGGAGTCCCACCAAGGAATAAATTATTCAATGGTTTAAGGGCAAGGAGAACAAATTTTCAGCAAAGGAAATTGAAGGTAGGATACTAAGCACAAAGAAATGGTAGCAAAAGTATGTGTTTATTGAGATTCATGAATTTTTCTTTGGATAATTCTCGAATGTTTTTTCAGAGTGTGTTCAACGGATTAAGGATAATAATCTAACTTACGGTCATGATAGACTGGGACCATGGACTCTATAGGAAGTGTGTTAGTTGCGAGCAATATAATAAGATCTCACACACTGTCAATTTCTAGTTTGGGAGTATACTAGAAAGTTATATTGTTGAATTTGCATTGGAAGAGACATTTCTTGATATGGGTAGCATCGGATGTGCTCTAGCAACAAAATTTGGTGGAGAGGTTGGGGCACATGAGATATCCAATACCCAAAAAGGGTTTATGCAGATTCTAAACATATTAGGAGATATTAAAATAATTAATATTTTTAATGGAGTCCCTAAGTCTAAACTTAGGGAAAATAAAATATTAATGTGTATTAATATGAATCTATCTTAGAATTTTCCAAAAGACATGGATCAAGACAGATCTAAACTTAGTTGTTGATTAGGGACTTAATCTCGACCGTTGATATGTCAACAGGAAAAGTATAAGAGGAGGCTTGAGGGTCACTTGGAGAATACACCAGAGTGATCAGTCATTCTATTCTCTAGAGTGGGGTTTGCTAAGAGAGATAGAATTAGTGATCGAGAGATGTAGCTAAGGGAAATTTGCATACAGAGAGACTGAGAGGAAGAGATAGTGTCGGTAAAGCAGCGCAGTAGCCAAGAAGAGTGACGTAGAGCTAGCCAGGGCTCACGCAGGGCCATGCAGAGGCAGTCGGGAGTTGCGCAGAGCCTCAGAGAGGCCAGAATCGCTGACGCAGAGGGCTAGAGTGCTAACGCAGGGCATCCCAGGGCTGACGCAGACCCATCCGGGGTGACACAAAGCTAGTGTGGGGCTGATGCAGTCCAGAGAGAGGCTGATGTTGGGGTTTCTGGGGCAGATTTGTGCTAAGTAGTTGCCGGAAGAATTATCCAAGGTTTCAGCCAAGAGATTTGTCAGAAACTGAGAGGTGTTACTGCCAAGGAAATTCTCTATTGGGTAGACCAATTTTGACACACAGATTGTACTATGATATTGCTTAATAAGAAAACCCTCATATAGTTGCACCGGTTTTCCCACATTGGGTTTTTACGGGGACATTATTTGTTGGATAGGTAAATCCCCTCTGCGGACAGAGGCGATCCCACTAGCCTATAGCAAAACTAGCCACAATCAAACCACGTTACTACGCAAGTTCCTAGTTATGCATCAAAGGTGAATCAAGAAGACCAACCTGGAGTCCAACGCTGTGATTGAAGCAGAGTTGATATCCCTGCTCCCTCGCTCCAGCAGATCATAAACGAACACCTGCACATGCAAAGGAAGAGACAGATACCAACATAAAAGCTACCAAGGCACAACTATATTTCAGTCAGAAAGGAAATAAATCAACACATCACCATAATAGACAATGAGATTGGAACTATAATAGCAGTCGCTCATCAATTAATAATAAACAGGAAAAGTTACAACCATTTTTCTGACGTTGACCCTCTCCTCGCTGGGCGAGTAACTATATGTGTCTTGCAGTGCATCTCCTCTCCGGCAGCATAACCTCTCTAGCACTCACTAGCATTCCTCCAAGAACTCAAGAACTCAACATCTAGCACTCCATGACTAACCATTATCACTAGCTTGTCAAATGCATAAGGACAAGCTTATATAGATGAAGAAGGGAGGAGGATACGATGAACCGGGACACCTTTTGTGGATTAACATTATCCCCAAAAGCCATTAAAGATGGATATAGGATAAAGCTCGACGTAAGACTGATTTTTTATCCTCAGAAAAGCTCCATGTAATGAAGGAAACAACAGTCGGACATGCGTTAAGGCAAAAAGCATGACCAAACTTGGTTGGCGCGACTGCTGCTCTAAGACAGAGCGCCAATAGTCGCGCCCTCTTTTGAGGATCTCCATGATTGGTGCGGGTAAGATACTGTGGACTTGCGCCAATGAAAAAAGAGCACTTTTCAGGGATAATCTGTAGGAGGTGTCTTCAGGGAACATGAAGTGCATACTCAAGGGAACATAATGCAAGTGTTTTTAGACTTTGTCACTTCTTATAACTCCCGGGATGCGCCCTCCAAGGTACGACAAGAGGAGTAACAGGGATGGTGACAAATTATTGTGTAACAGATGCCCCCTAAAGCATGAAGTCCGAGAGGTGGAGAGGGGTGAAATGCTTTACAAGAACACAAATAAGAACACATATAGTTACTGCCGCCGAGGATCTATATTAAGAGACATGACTGATAGTTCAATTACATGATGTACGTGGTATGGTCGCAGCCATCCATAAGAGAGTAAATAAATAACCTAGATCCATAGTATGGACGCAGCCATCTGGTTAGGATCAATGAATTGACTCAGGTATGGTCATAGCCATCCAGTGAATGAGTCAAGTATCAAGAATCATGCCTGGATTACAACAGACACAATCCAGGGTCTTGCGCTCCATCTCGACCCGAACAAAAGTACAAGTTCAAGCATGTGAATATATTAGCTGAAGTCGAACATGCACGAACATCATCTAATTACCAGTCAATAGTGGAAACTGTTAACAGACGCGAGAGGTACCACCAATAATGACAATGGTCCTCAAGGTACTATAGGTACAATCTACGGCGCGTGAATTAATGATCTGAAGTCGAACGCCCGTAGAATCATTTGATCGAAGGCAAATGATGAAAACCTCACGTCGAACACGAAGAACCTGCCATTGAGGCATGCAGGCTCCAAGGCACCAGAAGGGAGTCTCTAGATCAACTTCCTGGATAATGAGTTGAAGTCGACAGGGAGTGACCTTGATCGAAGGTGGGCTATAATATTTCCCACATCATCGATACGAGACAGAGAGATAATGTTGTGAATCAAGATTGTACGAACTATCAGAGGGAGGTTGTTTCTTTGCAGGGGTCAACTTCTCTTGAACATATCGGCGGCACATTAACAGAATTGGCAGTATTTTACATCAATGTATCAAAGGTCATGATGACGAGGCAATGATTGGATGAGAGGTCAAATAAGGTACCCAAGTCCATGGAAGCAAGTGAAAGATATGAGATGAGATATCCCCACCCCGGACACGAAAGCAGAAAAGTGCCATGTTCAAGAGCGACATACTACCGTCACGGTAATAATTATGGTTCAAACATTTTATTTTCCCCCCACCATTTCTGGCGAGTACCCCAGTTATTTTTAACAAGCTTGATGGGGATAGCATATGCTTGTGTTGTGATAAAATCCGATGTCATTAAGTTTTAACGAGTCTGACAAAGGAATAACTCGGCGTCGTTTCATGTTTAGAGAGTTTGAAAAGACAGCAGAAAATGAAACTCCAGGGGTGTCCTTTTTCGTAAAGTTGTGTCTCTCGGGCCCGAAAAAGTATAAAATATTACCCGAAAGAACCGCCCGATCATTATGATCGAGGAGTACTTTTCATAATTAGTGATTTCGACCTGAAAAGGTAAAAAAGCGGTCAAAACCACGTCGTTTCATACCCATTAACGAGTTTGGAACGACAAAAACCCGGTAATCTTTTTATGTTTTAACGATCGACAAAAAGAACTTAAAACGACCGCCCCTTATTACCATTTAATGAGTCAAGAGGAGCGACTCGGCAATCTTTTCCTCTTTAAATGGTCAGAAAAGAGCTAAAAGTGGACCTCCATTTTTATTTTCTTTAACGAGTCAAAAAAGGAAAAATACTCGGCAATCTTTTCATATTTTACGAGTCAGAAAAGAGCGTAAAGGTGACTCGTCCTGAAGGAACGAGTGGTATAAAGGATAGCAACTGGTTCCGGTAATGGTGGAACTTACTCGAAACATGTAAAGGTTAAGAGGCTGGCTAATAAAACCACTCAACGCTGCGGTTCCTCAGGAAAGGAAAAACAACCAAGTGAAAGCACATGATCGTCCAAAGAGATGGTGGCAATGGAATGAAACGACCAAGGCTCATCTAGCAGAATTTAGCAGATAAAAGGCAATCACGGGATGTAAATCAGGTATGGATTCATTTTTACACAAGCTTGAACCATGGAGAACTTTGCTTGTTAAAAATTTTTTGTTGCATGCCCCCAGCATGATAATGCAAAATCGAGATACATGCCCCCCAAGCTTCATGGCATTCACGGAGTGGATGGAATGAAGGTTTAGTTGGAAAAACTCGATTTTGAAGGAGGATGCATGCCTCCGGGGGCCAACCGCCGTCATCAAAATGACGGAGTGGAGGCTGGGGCATTTCCTGTGGAAATAAGACCATTTAGGAATGGTAGATGACTATATGTGAAGTGTGAACCGGGGAATGAAAGTTGGTCTACGACTTTGATCGTCCTTCCTTCATGCGGAAAACACATCACTCTGAAGAGTGAGGACACAATGGCACGTATGCGATAAATATAGTCGCGTCCAAGGAGTAAATTGTAATCTAACGGACCTTGGACTACCATGACACCCATTTGGATAGTCTTCCCTTCTAACGTGATAGGTACATTGGGAAGAATTCCTAAAGGTTGAGTGATTTCTCGATGGAAACCTGTAAGGTTTCTTATCTCAGGCAGAAGCAGTGGGGAACCAAGTGCTTCCCAAGCTGTTGAAGAAAGGATACTCATAGGAGATCCCTCATCAATAATTGTACCAGCCATAACCATGCGATAGACTTGGACTATAATTCGAAATGGTATGGAGGCTGGTAACCGAGGATTGACTAGTTGATCCCAATTGAAGGAAACAACTAGGTTGCTTGGAGGTGGGACCGGATAGACAGCCGGATATGATTCTGATGGACTTTCTTCCTGTTGCGAAGGAATGAGAGGGATTCTCACTTGATCATTAACGTCTATGTTGATGAATAGAATTTGGACAGTGGGATCTTCATTCTTGGCAGTGATGACATCATCTGAAGAGGTAACTTCTGAAGGCAAAACCGGGTCACTTGTAATCCGGACCTTTTGACTTTTGTCTGGTTTGGATTCAGATGTAAGAGCATCTAAGGCTAGAAGTTATGAAGGCAAAACCGGGTCACTTGTAAGCCGGACCTTTTGACTTTTGTCTGGTTTGGATTCAGGTGTAAGATCATCTAAGGATGGAACTTCTGTAGGCAAAACCGGGTCACTTGTAAGCTGGACCTTTTGAAAGACCGGATCAACTGTAATCTGGAACTGTGGACTTTCGTTTGGTTTGGACTCAGGTGGTTCATATTTGATGATAGAGTGGTGTGTAGATGATGAATATAAATTAACACTCGTTCCGACCAAGGACTGGTCTGGAGCAGGCGGAGCACAGGTAGGTTCAGGAAGAGAAAGCTGGACCAAAGAGGAATCATGTTTGATCACTTGGTTAGTGGAGAGATGATATGCAGTTGTAAAAAGACGCTGATATCCAGCAGGTAGTTGGGGTAAGGGAGCCGACAGACTTGCCAAAAGACGGGAAGCTTCATCCATAAGTGGACAAAGGCGAAGGAGATGATTACCTCCACAAAGTCGACAAGGGAAACGAACCTTCCCTTTCCTCTTACCAACTAGTAAGGTATCGTCGATCTGTGACAGCAAAGGGCGAGTCAGGTCATGGGACCATATATCTAGGATCCTGGGAATACCAGGGAAATCAGAAAGAAAATGGTCCTCCTTGCATAATCGACAAGGAGACCGAAGCATCCGCGGAGGAGCAGAAGGTGGTTCCACTTCAGATAGTCTCGTGGTAGATACGACCTTTCCCTTAGGAGACTTCTTCTTTTTTGTCTTCTTCTTCTTCTTCTTAGCCACCTGGTTACTGAAATCCAGGGTTTCACCAAGCAAAGTAGAAGATGAGGACGCAGCAATAGGCGAAGAAGGGAAGGGGTCCACCTTAGAGTCAACATGGTGTTGTTCGGGTGGAGGAGGTGGTGGCAGAACAGAAGTTATCACACTTGAGACCACCGAGTTTGAAAACAACCATACGGGTAAACCAATGGTCAACCCAGGCAAAGACAATGTTGCGATATACTGAACACCGACATTTCCAACAGAAGGAAATGGACGAGGGTTCCCATCAGGAGGAACACCTTGGCCGGTGGGCGCCGGGAAGGCTGCCATTGAACGAGAAATAACCCTAATCAAGCTAACGCAAACAAAATCTAATTGGGTAAATGTTATCGTGGCCAGTAAATTTTAAGACACTGAACTTAACCTTTTCATTTTTAAAGAGTCGAGAAAAGGATAAAAGATGACTCTAGTCTCCTTCGAATATTTAATGAGCACGAAGTGACAAGACGCTCACAGGCACCTTTTCGTTTAGGGAGTCCGAAAAGGATCAAAAGTGACTCCTCTGGAATTCTAGGTAGAGGGTGTGCCAAACTTTTCGCAAAACCACAGAATACTTTTTAGGGTACGGGTGGTCAATCTTCGTGAATGCTGTGTTCACTGCATTGCGAATCGTAGGGCGGTTGACACGGCTTCCTATGGATAAAGGCTTTATTCCTATAGGGGTCTCCCAATATATACGCGACGGTACGTGGGAGCACAGTCCGTATTGGCACCTATCATTTCACCGTGGAGGAATCACCCAACCACTCGACAATAAACTACCAGGTTTAAAGACGTCGGAACACGTCTCTAACCTAGACCTCTAGAGTATTTGCGTTATGTTCCAATGCGTTGTTATGTTCATTGAGTTCATTTTAAAGTTTATCTTTGATTATGTTTCAGTTTTTTGGTCCTACCGTATGTGATATCTCAAAAACTTCTTAAATGAAAACTATATGCCAAAATTATATCATTTGAATCTACAGGAGGGTTGAGATCTTTTTCACAAACGAAATGATCACTCAACAAACAAAAAAGATCCTAATGCAGCTAATAACAAGAAACGAAATTTTTCTTTTTCTTTTTAATAGCAACAAATAACAATAAATGCTAACTACTATGATGCAAAAAAAAAAATTGTTTTCCTTTTCTTTAAGATGGCATGATGCATTTAAACAAATTTTAAAAGATATGCACAATCCAAGTTCAGTCTATGAAATAGAACCAATTCTGAAACACCAAAATGAACCATGCAAGCAAGGAAAAACACAAAGACTTTCACTGAACTATATAATCTAAGTTCGAATAAAGTCAAGTGAAATCCAAAGAGGCTAGAAGTGAAGTACTCAGAGTATAGAAGATCAAGCTTTAACAAATCACTGGATAGGTGCAGAACACAACCAACAAGCTGACTGGATAATCAAAAGACCAAAATTTCCCACAGAAGGCTAGACATGCAAAGTCACTAGATGTCCTAGGGCTGAGTCGAAAATCAATAGAAATAAGCAAGCAGCTGAAGGATAAAGGCTAAGACCAGTCAAGCAGAGGTTCGACACACTTCCAGAGGCTATAAGAGATATAAAAAGAGACTGAAAGAGCTTTCCACCCACACACAGGCAAAATTTACAGGGCTGGCGCGACTGTCAGCTTGCAACTTGCACTACCATAGGCTTGGCGCGAGTTGCTTTAGAGCAACATGCGCCAAATGGCGCGGCTGTCAGAGTAATAACCGTGCCAATTAAGCTTGTCGGCTAGAAAAATAAATAATACGACCTCAGGTCGGGTTGACAGTGCTCAGATGGGTCAAACAGTAAAGAATAACCTCAAAACTGACTCAGGAAGCTCATTCACTCAAGCAAGCAGAATAAAATTAAAATGCAAGACAAAAATCAAATAGCTCTTCCCTAGTGGAGTCACCAAATTGTTGGATAGGTAAATCCCCTCTGCGGACAGAGGCGATCCCACTAGCCTATAACAGAACTAGCCACAATCAAACCACACTGCTACGCAAGTTCCTAGTTATGCATCAAAGGTGAATCAAGAAGACCAACCTGGAGTCCAACGCTATGATTGAAGCAGAGTTGATATCCCTGCTCCCTCGCTCCAGCAGATCATAAACGAACACCTGCACATGCAAAGGAAGAGACAGATACCAACATAAAAGCTACCAAGGCACAACTATATTTCAGTCAGAAAGGAAATAAATCAACACATCACCATAATAGACAATGAGATTGGAACTATAATAGCAGTCACTCATCAATTAATAATAAACAGGAAAAGTTACAACCATTGTTCTGACGTTGACCCTCTCCTGGCTGGGCGAGTAACTATATGTGTCTTGCAGTGCATCTCCTCTCCGGCAGCATAACCTCTCTAGCACTCACTAGCATTCCTCCAAGAACTCAAGAACTCAACATCTAGCACTCCATGACTAACCATTATCACTAGCTTGTCAAATGGATAAGGACAAGCTTATATAGATGAAGAAGGGAGGAGGATACGATGAACCGGGACACCTTTTGTGGATTAACATTATCCCCAAAAGCCATTAAAGATGGATATAGGATAAAGCTCGACATAAGACTGATTTTTTATCCTCAGAAAAGCTCCATGTAATGAAGGAAACAACAGTCGGACGTGTGTTAAGGAAAAAAGCATGACCAAACTTGGTTGGCGCGACTGCTGCTCTAAGACAGAGTGCCAATAGTCGCGCCCTCTTTTGAGGATCTCCATGATTGGCGCGGGTAAGATACTGTGGACTTGCGCCAATGAAAAAAGAGCACTTTTCAGGGATAATTTGTAGGAGGTGTCTTCAATGAACATGAAGTGCATACTCAGGGGAACATAATGCAAGTGTTTTTAGACTTTGTCACTTCTTATAACTCCCGGGATGAGCCCTCCAAGGTACGACAAGAGGAGTAACAGGGATGGTGACAAATTACTGTGTAACATTAGTCCAAAAATAATGGTGTCATATGGTGTGTTTGTTTCTCTTTCTTTTAGTTGCTAATTTTTAATATGTTTAGCATGCACTAGTGTTTATTTTCATTATTTAAATTGTAAATAACTTGTTAAGTAAACTAACAAGTAGGTAGGAATAAATCAGATAAAGTGCATGGGGGGTTTCTAACTGAGTAAACTTAGAAACTTCAACATGGTATCAGAGCGTGATTGCAGATCATAGGAAGACTAAAGGACATCATCCGAGCAGAGCAATAGCAGCAGAAAACAATTTTCCTAAGGTTATAGAAGTTGTTTCTAGCAGAGCAGCAACGAGGAAGGGTGATGTAGTGCCTGCGTCATCAAGGATGAGCCGGGAAGAGGCAACACAGAGGCTAAGGAAGGAAAAAGAAGCCTCACCTAGAGCCATGTAGTGGTTGGGAGGGGTAACACAGTTGGCTGAGGAGGTCGGTTTGCTAGTGTCGGGATTGCACAGAGCCTAAGAACTCTCTTCTTTAGGTTGTTGGGGTTTAGAAGGCTACAGGAATATTGCAGAGTGGAGATGGTGAGGTACTATAGTCAGAACAGTACCTAACAAAGCAAGCCCAGAGGAGTTGCTACCAATGGTTTCTAGCTAAGGAACCCAGCTCAGTGGTGTAGTTGCACGAGACGATCAAAGTAGGGGGCATATCGACAGTGGTAGAAGGATTTCCAGGAGGGAAATTAGGACACAGAGGGTGTCCAGAAGATAAATTCCAGATGGCAAGTAGAGACTTAAATGAGTCGAACAGAGAACTTCCAGGAGGGAAGTAAAGGAGCATCAAGGCACTACATGGAGTAAGAGACCAGGATACTGGACGGAGCATTGAACATCACAGTCTAGAAGGCCAGAATCTTATCCGTACTTGATAGAAATCATGTTAAGAACTTCGCCTTGAAGGTAATAGCTATCCCAGTCGACCCTAATGATAATGACAAGTATGAGGAAGTGATGGCGAGGGCCAAGAGAATTATCCATGACGGGGTCAAGGATCATGTTGTACCAGCATACTTCTGTGTAGAGAAGAATGTTGTTTGAGAATCAATTGAGGTTGTATCAGACGAAGAAGGGAGAATTGATTAACACCTTCCTCATAGGACTGAATGAGATCTGAGATCAGTTGACTGCTATAGAGGTGACACCACATCAGGAGATGACTGTGAGGATAGCCCTAAATGTTGTCTCAGAAGACTGGGAGGTATTTTTCCAAAGTATACTTGGTAGAGGGACTCTCCCACCTTGGGACGAGATGTGGGCAGCTCTTTGCCAGGAAGAGATCAGAAGACACTCGAAGATGGGTAGAAGTAGCAAGGGGATTAAAGTCAAGCAGGAGGAGGAAGATGTTGCCCTAGCATCTTAGAGAAAGAAGGAAAAGTGGAAGAAGAAAGATCTCTCCAAGATTAAGTGCTTCCACTGTGGGGAGCTGGGTCATTATACGACCCAGTGTCCGAGGAACAAGAGTAAAGGAGAGTCTTCCGAGACTAAGGCAGTGCCAACACGATCAGAGAAGGAAGTTTTGACAGACGATGATTGTGCCATGAGTGCACACGCACCACTTGAGAAGAAGTGGGGAGACATCGAGTTGTAGTCAGGTGGACTACAAGCGATGAGGGGCGAGGTACCCAGCCTCTTGGATTAGACCTTGCTACGGGAGCCCCGAAGAGGAGTAGCAGGACTGGTTGATGTGCGTAGAGACAGATGTGGATGGAGTGGTAGAGATAGTTACAGTGCAAGATTCCTAAGATAGTGTGAGGCTAGTAGGCTACGGCAATGCGAGAGGCACATGAGTATTGCACCAATACAGGATGGCACAGAGGTGTGAAATGGCGCGAGATGTAGGGATTTGTTGCAGCAGCGCAGAGGTCAGAGAGGGAGCACTTGTCAGCGGCAGAGGGAGCTTCAGCATCAGTGGGTGTCTCTAGCCCAACAGGAAGATCAGATTGGGAGACCAGTTACTTACTTCTCAGTAACTGAGTTGCAGTGCAGCAGTGGGCAGCACGATGCAACATGATGAGAGGAGGTGGAGTGCGGATGCAGTGCTGGGAGAAAAGACCAGCAGCAGCACGGATGCAAAGGGAGTTGTCGTATAGATACAGCAATGGAAGTGACAGAACCATGGGCAGTAGTATAGGATGCAGCATTACATAGGATCTTGGGCAGGAAGGCCTAGCATCAGCACAGATATCGATGTCGGATGATAAAACTAATACTCAGTGAGGAGTATTACTAGAACACAGTCCTCACTAAGAGGGAGTGTTGCTTTGAGGTAGCATTGGATGTGCTCTAGCCACGAAATTTGGTGGAGAGGTTGGGGCAAATGAGATCTTAAATACCCAAAAAGGGTTTGGGCAGATTCTAAACAGATCAAGAGATATTACAATAATTAATATTTTTAATGGGGTCTCTAAGTCTGAACTTAGGGAAACTAAAATATTAATTTGTATTAATATGAATGTATGTTAGAATGGTCCAAAATACATGGATCAAGCTAGATCTAATCTTAGCCATTGATTAAGGACTTAATCTCGGTCAATGATATGTCAACAAGAAAAGTATAAGAGGAGGCTTGAGGGTCACTTGGAGAATACACCAGAGTGATCAGTCATTTTATTCTCTAGAGTGGGGTTTGCTAAGAGAGATAGAATTAGTGATCAGAAGATGCAGTTGAGGGGAATTTGAGTACAGAGAGGTAGAGAGGCATAGATAGTGTCGGGAGAGTAGCGCAGTAGTCAAGGAGAGTGACGCAGATCCAGCTAGAGCTCACGCAGGGCCACGTAGAGGTAGCTAGGAGCTACGCAGAGCCTCAGAGAGTCCAGCGTTTCTGACGCAGAGGGCCAAAGGGCTGACGCATGGCATCCCAAATCTGACACAGACCCATCCGAGGCGATGCAGAGCCAGCGTGGGACAGATAGGGGCTAACGCAGTCCATATAGAGGTTGATGCTAGGGTTTCTGGGGAAGGATTATCCAGGGTTTCAGCCAAGAGATTTGTCAGAAACTGAGAGGTATTACTGCTAAGGAAATTCTCTTTTGGGTAGTTCAGTTTCGGCACCCAGATTGTACTCTGATATTGCTTAATAAGAAAACCCTCATATAGCTGCACTGGTTTTCCCACATTGGGTTTTTCCAGGGACATTAGTCCAAAACTAATGGTGTCATATGGCGTGTTTGTTTTTGTTTCTTTTAGTTTCTGATCTGTAATATGTTGAGCATGCATTAGAGTTTATTTTAGTATTTACATTATAAATAACTTTTTAAGTAAAATAACATGTAGGTAGGAATAAATCAGATAAAGTGCATGGAGGGTTTCTAACTAAGTAAAATTAGAAACTTCAACAACATTATCCTATAGTGTAGCACAGAGGAAATTCTTGAAGGGCCCACGAGGCAGATTCATAAGGTCACTACCATTATCCATTAAAATGCTACTGTGTGACGATGGAGTTCTGCACCTGGAGTCGAGCAACATGAGCAGCTAAATAGTTAATGCACAAGGGGAAGTGGGGGAGAAACAAGAGGTAGTTTGAGCAAAGGGGAAATAGAATAATAGTAGGGAGAATATGGTGGAGTTTGAAGGAAAGTACGAGATTGTGAATGTGAGTGTGAAGACGTAGGATGGAGATAAAAGACATAGAGGGTGGAAAATTAGAGAAATTTTGAGGTTTAAAATGGGCCTCCAAATAATATTATAAAAATAATAGTGAAAATAATAAAATAATATTATATTGCATCATCAAATTTTAGGTGGGGAAATGAAGAAACTATTTTTTCACCTCATATTTTCAGGTAATCTCCCTATGGGTTTACTCAAATTCCAAGCAAGGGCACTCATTAGATGCAGAATTTAATTCCCCATTCAAGGAGTATTGGATGCAGAATTTAATTCCCCATTCAAGGAGTACCCATGTTGCATACTTTTGATGGACCTTGTTACATAATATATAAAAAAACCGTGATTGCAATAATATTTTTCATGTATTTCTCATTTTTTGTCTAGCGGGTTCCATCAAAAGTATGCAACATGGGTATTCTTTGGATAAGGAATTAAATTCCTCATCCAAAAAGTACTCTCACTCAAAATTTAAGTAAATCCATAGGGAGATAAGTTGAAAGTACAAGTTGAAAAAGTAGGTTTTTTTAGTTGTTTTATTTTTTAATCTTTTTACTTTTTTACTCCAAAAATGGTGAACCATCCCCCGTGGTTGACATCATCATATTGAGTCTATTGGTTCTTATAAAGTTGATTTTGCTTGTACATTTTTTTTTGAGTCTCGTTTTAGCCCTCTAAATTTATCTAATGAAATTGAGGAGTGGACGAAGGTTCTGATGGAGAGACATGGGAGGAGGTTAGTCAACATTGATGTCTACCACTAGGAGAAGCCCGTGGAGAGGGGTAAGGAAAGACCATCGAAGGACCAGGAGTAGTGTGTTTTATTAGAGATATGAAGGAATGTAGTTTGGTACCTCACGCACTGAATAAGAGGAAAAAAAGCAGTGTAGAAATTTTGAATAATTAAGTACTTATTCACAGAGATTATCCCGATTATACACTATTGTCGATTACATGCACAATACATAACCTCCTCTACGTTGATCATCAACTTAGCAGCGTTAAAAACAATGAAACATCAATCGCATGCGCACATTAACATAGTATGTAACCCGGGGAAAGCATACATCTGAAAACCCCACACTATTTGTATATTATAATGATTGAGAACATGTAACAATACATAGTACAATACTCCTCACAAGTACTCAGTACTATCTCCACCTGTTACACACAAAACTAGCTCATATCCGAACAAGTCACAGGTTCAAATCTCCTCCGCTGCTTTGCCTGCCTCCTCTACACAATGCCAAGTGAAAATCATGTGAGAACAGGCTACAATTGCCTTGATATTGGCCCACACTGCGCAGTCCTTATTGGCATAACTCAATCCATGCATGTGAAAAATCTCATGCACAACTGATAGTCACAACTCACCCTTTCACTTACCTCTAGCACCTATCTTTGTTGAATTGCCCATGCACTGAGTTAACTGATGTATTCTTTAGTTGCTTTATGAGTTAATAATTAGTGAATTAATTAACAATCAATTCACACAACTCATCACTAGTGTATTCTTTAGTTAGACTAAATACAACTAGTTCAACTAAGTCAAACTAAACACAACTCCATCAACTCCACATCCAACTCCACAGAACTCACATGCATGAGTTCTAATTGAAGTCCTCCATGCAATAGCTCAACTAACACATAAGAAACCATGTGATTCCTTCTGTCAGCTGCATGTGCCACATCCGTAGCTCGAACTGAAGTGCTCCAATAGAATAAGATAATGCTTAGAGTCCAAATATTACTAAGGGCTAATAATATTTGACTGTTTCTATTTTTAGCCTGGCAGTCTAAAAATAGACTCTGATCACTCCGCTGTGAACCAATCATCCATAAACAGCATCCTGCAACTCATAGACCATGATCCATATGTCTAAAAATAGACTTTGCGCCAAAAATAGCCTACATGCCCACTTAGTGAAGGCGACTCCTTTCCACTAAACTCCATCATCTTGTTGCATTTTCAACAAGCTGCTCAGTCCACCCAGCATGGATTTTCTAAACCCGAGATAGTAGAGTTAGGCCATGCTTGGTGTCAAACTCACGACCCCGCTTGCATCTGCGAGTATAGAGGTAAGTACTCAACACATTATAATGAATAGTGTATAATTTAATCTAGTTAATGGGGTCAAGGTATAGGTAGCAGTGGAGTTGGTTAAGCAGTAGGTGGGGTGTGGTAGGGTGCTCAAGTTCAATTTAGTGCACAAACCAGTGCGTAGTTGTCTGGTGGTGTGATAGGTGTGACTAGAAGTACTTCATCAAGGAGTACTACATAAAGTGAATGGAAGGTGTAGAACTAAGGATGCCTATGTTCCATGGTGTTGCAAATGAGGATCCAAAACAACGCTTATTTGTTTGTGAGGTTGTCTAAACAACAAAATGGGTCCTGGACGAGGTAACAAAGATTGTGTATTTAGAGGCTTCCTCTAGTTACAATGCATTAACTTGGTACATGAAGTACAAGACTATGACTCCAACTAGCTAAACCAAGTTGTTGAATGATATTAAGCAGGCTTTGATCAAAGAATTTCATAAGTTTAAAATTGAGTCCCAATGCAAAAATGAACTGAAGGAGATTTAGTAGGTATTAGGTGAATAGGTATGGGATTTCGACTAGAGGTTTAATATCTTGAAGGTTAGGATGAAATTCGAGATTTTGGACACACATCAGGGAGTAGAGAAAATAATGGTATGTTGCAAGTGCAGTCCAAACTAGTGGCATTGAATCTTAAACTACGGGATCTAACAAAAGGGAAAGAGAAATGAGAGGAAGTGTAGTGTACCATTTTTTGGACTAAAGGTCATTAGAGAAATGAGTGCAAGTCATTGACCAATTTTATGGTGACCAATGTAGCTAATCGTCTTGTGCAGGGTCAAGGGATGTGGTGTTAAGTTTGTTGAGTATGGGGTTACACCCCATAAAATTATCTAATGATGTAGAAGTATGAGGCAACTTCACATACTTTATTTTGTGACTTTTCCAAATCAGTGGCGAATGATATCCATTATTTCCAAGCATTAGATTTTATGCACTAATGGACATTTGACTCATTTGAGGTACAGGGACCTAAAGGGACTAAAGCTACAATAACAGGCTTCAATCAACCAGGATATATTCTGACTAGACAATACAATTAGCATTGTTGAGGATGAGGAATGGAAGCTATAGGTCTAAGAGGACCCATGAGAGGAAGAGGAGGATTTGGAAGAGGTCGGGGACCTCTCATTTTTTATAATTGTGGATAGAAAGGACACCTTGCATGGGATTGTCTTGGTCCATGTTACACATGTACATATTTTAGGGCACTGGGTTACGCAACTGAGAACTTCCAAAAATTAATTACCAAATGGCAAGAGAATAAGGGGCCAAATGTACAAATTATAGCATTTGATCCCCATAGAGGCCAACAATAAGTTGGCGTAGTAACTCGAGGAGGTATCAGGACTAGAGTAGATGTTGCAAAACTAGGAAATCAATGGTTGCATTAGGTTAGAAAGGTGCCTAAACCTCCTGCATTAGGTTAGAGGAGAAATTGTTATATGTTTCCAAGAAAAGGAAACATATAAATAAGATTGAAGGGAGATGGTCATTGCAAAATGGGAAAGACTAGACATGCTCCGAGAGGTTATGATTCCAATTTTCTATGATGACACCACTCGTAGAGAGTCAGTGCCAGAAGCAGATCAATTCATAAGCTACTACAAAGTTTCCTTGAGTTGGTGAGAAGTGAATGGGAACAATAGAAATTCTAGCACATGGTGGAGTAGTGCACTAAGGATATTGAATTTTTAACCACACAAGTGTCGCCACGTGTAGTAAATCAAGTAGCATGGAGTAAAAGGATGAGCAAGGAATTAAAGTTTGGTGCACAAGTGGGAGATTACAAAATGGGTAATATAATCTTGAACTTAGGGTCTGATGTGAATATTCTACCAAAGAGTACTTGGGAAATGATGGGGAATCCAAAGTTGACATGGTATCATATTCATTTAAGGCTAGCCAATCAGCATCATATCTTCCCAATTGATAGATTGAGTGGTGTACCAGTGGATATTGATGGGGCTACAAGTATAGTTGATTTTGAAGTTATAGAAATTGTAAATGACATCAATCCATACCTTCATCTATTCTAGATTTATTGGGATTTTTATAATCAGGTGGTTATTCACCTGAAAAAGAGACAAATCATTTATCAAATAGGGGATGTTCAAGTTATAGTACATTTGGACCTACGGGAAGGAGATCAGTACATTGAACTAGATAAAGGACAGTTCAGCCGAGAAGAATTGGAAATTATTTACATTGTGATAGCCCACCAAGAGGATTACGTGAACTCTATTTTTGATGGAGTGCTAAGTTGGTGCAGTGTGGGGCCTTGCACTTCTAACTCATAAGAGGCACTGGAAAACTAGAAAAATAGACTACACAAGGTTAGCACTCGAAGGTGCATGCACCTCACTAGAGTAGTGCACTAGATCAGAACCAAGGTGCATAACCCACCTTACTTTGATGGGTTGTCTAAAATAACCATTTTTTTGTAGGAATTTGAAGATAAAATACTAAAGCCTGTAAGGATTCCCATGCTAGACGTTGTGTTGCACGCGACACCAACCAAATGGTGGACTATGTAACAAAAATAGGTTTTAGGATGGAAGCAATGCAGAAATTTGTTGTGCATCAGTTTTGGGACCAAGTTTGGGGTCCCTTGGGAGAAATAATCAAGCATGGAATTCCCAAGGACACAATTTGAAGAAGTGTGTTACATCTTGGACTAGAAGACATGTTCCGTAGTAGGATTGGATACACATATTTATACATACAATAGATATTGTTCCCATGAATTGGGATATTATTTAGTTGGAGGTGTGTATAGGAATAAAGGAATGGAACGAGATGGAAAGAGATTTAAAGCTACCTTTAGTTTTGAGGAAAAATAACTAGCACTTGCTGACGCGCTACAAGTACCGGGACAAAAGACCTTTACCAAAGAAGAGCTTCTAGTGTTCAAGGACGTACCATTGTGTCCTGCACACAAGAATTCGCAGAAAATATAGTAGTTCATGGAATGTTATAATGTAGAAAAAATGGAAGAGGATGATGATGATCCCAAAAATATACAAATTCTGGAAGTTGAAAGGGAACATCAAGTGACTGGACTAGAATTGTAATTAGCAGAGTACATGCATCTAAGTAAAACCAGGAAAGTGAATATTGGCATAGAGTAAAATATCAAAATGGTGGTCATATGGTACTATTGGGATGATGAAATGGTAAAAAAATGCACATTTGTTGCGCAAGTGCCAGGATTTGTTCCTGAACACATTCGGGGAAATGAAATGAATTTTCGAGGAATTGGGAGAGATGAGAATTCCATTGAAGCCCGAGGCTAAGCCTATAAAGCAGTCGCCCTATCGGTTGAACTTGATCTATAAAGAGAAGTTCAAGTGAGAGTTGGAAAAAATGTTGAAATAAGGAATTATCAATCCCATAGAAGAATCTGAGTGGGTATGCCTAATGTTGGTCCAAAACAAGAAGAGGGGAGAGATTAGAATTTGTGTAGACCTTCAGAATTTAAATAATGCATGTGTGAAGGATCCTTTCCATACTCCCTTTACTGATGAGATACTAGAGAACATGGGTGGATAGGAGGCTTACTCATTTATAGATGGATTCTCTGGTTACCACTAGATGAAGATCACAAAGGAGGATCAGCATAAGACCACCTTCATGACAAAATGGGGATGCTTCCAATACACATTCATCCCATTCGGGTTGAAGAATGTGCCAGTTGTCTTCTCGTGTATAGTGGTTGAAACATTCAAATAATCAATTCATAATTTCTTGGAAATTTATCGAGACAACTGGATCATGTTGAATCTGTTGAAGAGGAATATTGAGGTGCTACCGGTAATACTAGACAAGTGCAGATAGCTAGATATTTCATTAAACATAAAGAAATGTATATTTTGTTCACCTTTTGGTATTTTGTTGGGGCATGTAATATGCAAGCATGGGCACTCGTGGACCCAGCCAGGATTGTTGTAATAGTAGATCTACCACCACCCACATTAGTCAAATAGTTATAGTCTACCCTGGTACATTCATGAAATTATTGAAAGTCCATTCAGGGATACGATTGGATCATTTCCCCTATGGAAAATGCATTGAAGAAAGGAACCAGTTTTCAGTGGAATGACAAGTATGAGCAAGCTTTGGATATCTTAAAGAAGAAACTTGTGATGGCACTAATTTTGGTATTCCCAAATTGGCACAAGGAGTTCCTCTTGCATGTTAATGCTTCATCGATTTCACTAGGCAAAATTTTAGCATGGCCATGGGAGGGAAGATTGATCACCCCATTTCTTTGTCTAATAGGAAGCTATCTACAGCCGAGTCAAACTACACCATCATGGAGAAAGAAAGACTAGCAATGGTATATGCACTTCAAAATTTTAGGCATTGTCTATTGGGAAATAAATTTAAATTGTACATCGATCATTATGCGCTGAAGTAACAATTAGCTCGTGTTGGGGGGGAGAGTATTTTCAAGTGGATACTCTATTTATAGGAATATTGTTTTTAGGTCGTGGTCAAGTCTGCTACAATGAATGAAAGAACAATCATTTGTCACACCTGACCACAGGAGAAGATGCGCAAAATTTGGAGGAGAAATTGTTAGATGTGCATATTTTTGTTGTGACCATCGCGGATGATTGTTTTGCATAGATTGCAATATTCTTGAGTACAAGGTTTGTTCCATAATAGTATACCATTGCACAGAAGAAATAATTAGTAGTAAAAGTGATCGACTATCAGTCAATTGCAGGTTCCTTGTACAAGTTAGGCACAGATCAAATTTTGTGCATATGTGTATTGGAGCATGAATGACATATGATTTTGACAGAAGCACATGCAAGCATAGTTGTAGGACACTATGCAAGATAGGCCATGGCACAGAATATTTTTCACATAAGGTTGTGGTGGCCAACTCTACATACTAACGCCAAGGAGTTTTATAGAACTTGTAACGTATGCCAACGAGTGGGGAAGCCTTCCCAAAGAGATGATATGCCTTTGGTTCCCCATTTCACCTTGCAACCATTCAAAAAATGGATAATTTATTTTGTGGGCCCTATCAGCCCACCTGCAAGGAGAACTAGCGTGTATTACATAGTCACCGCCACTAATTATCTTATTAGATGGGCAAAAGCCACGCTTGTCAAAGACTAAAGTGTAGAGACCATATTGCATTTTTTATTTGACAATATCGTGACCAGATTTGGGTGTTCGAGAATTATAATGAGTGACCAAGGCACTAATGTTTTGAACAAGACTATTGTGGAGTTGATCGAGGAGTTCCATATCTATCATCAGAAGAGCACTATGTACCATCCCTAAGCTAATGGTACCATAAAATCTTGGAGACAACGCTTACTAAGGTATGTAATGCATAGTGCAATGACTTGGAGCATGAAGGACATGGGTATCAGGGTGATATGATTAACAAAGGTTAATGCTAAGGTGGATTGGACTAAGTGGGTAAGAATTGAAGCTATCTTGATAGGAGGCACATGTAGGCTATCCTATCAATCTATGCCGAAGAATATCTCATACAATTCCAACACAAAAGTCGAGTGATCTATCTCTACAGATATTGACGACGAAGTTAGTTTAATAAGTGTTTACAAGGAGAAGGGTAATCAATATTATAATTTTATGATACCACTTGAGAGAGTGATGGTAGTGGGAAACTGATAGAAGTAGTCTCAGAGTATGTATGAGATTAGAGGATTAGTGGAGTTAGAAATCGGGAGAAGAATGGTAGTGCACGATTGGTGTGAGGCATAGATGGGGTTACACTAGTAACAGATACGGAAGTTAAATAAATGGGAGAAACTAATGGAATACAATGAGGAAGAGAATGTGTTGCTTGTAAATACGTATTTATGTGGCTATAGAAGAAAAAACAATGTCAACAAAAGCAAAGATGGTGGGGAAGAGATAAAGGAATTCATCTAAAAGTGGTGGCCCAATCATGTTGAGTGGCCCAAAAAGGTAAGGACCCATGTGAAATCATGGTTTCTAGTACATACTACAACTGCACCAGTTAAGTTAACAGGGCACAGATTATGGGAGGACTCTATGAATATATCTGGTAGACCAATGTCGAGGCGATCCATGCAATGGGGGCTATAGTAGTGGAATGAGGTACTCTTCTCATGCATATGGCGGTGGCATGGGAAGTCCCAAAGAAGAACCCCTATGTTGGTGGGTAGACAAGACCAATACCACCTTGAGGATGTCTATGTGGTCCTCTAATTGAGGATACACCACTCTTTACACTAACCCTCTAGGTATCAACTAGCTACATATAAATTCGAGGTCTTTTCAATATCTTCCAAGGAGATGCGAAGGTAGAGAAGCACGAAGAAGAAAATGGTCAGAGAAAAACATAGAACTCAGTCACGAGGAGCATTGGTATCTCAAGCTCTTTGTATTTCGGTAAGCACTATAGTAAGAGGGACATGGAACTCCCCTCTTATCAGGGCTCAGAGTTCCAAGAAAACCATACGAATTGACTACCTTTACAAACTACTATACTGGGAGTAGAAGGTTAACCTTAGTGAAAATTACTATTTCAAACCCATGGAGATAGGAGAAGGACTAAGTGGCTCCGATCGAGCCACAGTTTTGTGTTGGGGGACTATTGAGGTTGAAAAATTTTGACATTTTTTATAGTGTTAGTGCAAGGGACCACACAAAAGAGAGTGGCGCAGGAGAGAAGTGTCCAACATGAAGTAGTATGATTGGAGCAGAAGAGAGATACACATTATAGGGAGCCACCACGTGAAGAGGATAACAGCATCCAACAAGTGAGGATGTGTGAAAATAAATTTGGTAGTTAGGATTTTGGGGATGATGGGAAAAGGAGAGGAGGTTCATCGTGGAAGAAGAATCTAGAGATATTTGCAGAGGGAAGGAAGTCAGTAGAGTGGTGATGATCTGGTAGTATATATTTTCAGCAGGCTTTACTAGGCAGTTAAATAACATGGGACAGCTAGAGAGAGGATGTAAGAGAATATCCCAATTGTTAGAAGACATCAAAGAAACATAAAAGTGGAGAAGAACCAGGCCAAGAAGGATTAAGAAGGAGGATAATTCCAATAAGAAGAATCATCTAAGATATTTGATGGTTTGGCGAGAAGAGAATGAAGAGTTGTTGAGACCGTGCCTTTTGTTACCATAGTTGTAATGTTAGATGTTAGATGTGTATGTGTATGTGTATGTGTATGTCATTGTTGTGCAATCTATGTCTATAGAAAGTGATATCTAGTATAGTTAAGGGTGTTTTTACATTATAATAGTTCTTTTATTGTGCCACGAGTAAATATTGTAAGGTTGGTGAGATGGGCTTTGATCATTTACATTGCAGCACATTGTGCCTATTTATCTTTTCTTATGTTGAAGTAATGGGAAGAACCGTGGATTTCCCCATGTTCCTTGGTGTATAAAGGTGTTATTTTCCTGTTACTATTGTCTATTTTTTATGTTGTATAACGATATAATGTTGAACCTATATTTATTAATATCTTATATGGTTGAGAAAGCTAATAGCATTTTCATAGATCCATCACATGAATCTTATTTCTATCAAATAATGAGTTTCTTTTATGTTGGTAGAAGGTCTGTTCAGGGAAATGAAATGCTTCGGTTTCAATATTATTGTGGGTAATGAACAATGCACTAACTAGCTTAATGAAATCCCGTGTGGTAAGACAAAGTCCTAGTGTCACTGAGTCACAGTAATCCCATTTTACTACGAATACCTGGTTCAAGCAGTCTCCCATAGAAACTCGGGTGAGACTTCATCCACTTAGTGGGTGACGTTGAAAGGACCAGTGTTGAGCGAGTTTGTTGTCTGAACTATATAGCAAATCATGGGTCTGTCAGAATCCCATGTGCCAATAAGTATTAATGCTATCATGAGGGATCATGGTTCCATCTCAAAAAATCATCAAACAAATCAACACCTTGGCTTCCTGGCTTAGTGTTTCAACATCTAGAGGTGTGGAAAGTGGTATACAACCATGTCGAGGCTCCTCAAAGCCCATCATTCATCTCAAGAGGGATATGTTGGGGTTATAAATTCATATCTACTCTATAGACTAGATAATACATCCTCTAAGTGGTGCTCAAGAGGTGGCAATCCTTACCTCAAGGGATCTATGTTGCATATGCAATGAACTACCTAAAATATAACCTCAAGATCAAGTGAGATCAACATCATTAGGTAAAAAAACCCTTAAAGTATCATAGTGGACCATATTAAATATTATGAGCACAAAATAATTCACACAAACCTTGCCTTCAGTTGTCTATCTAGTTCAAGATTTGTAGGGAGGTTACCACACTTTTGTGAATTTACAGCTATCCCCATTACGTGCTTCCAACCCCCAAGGGGAAGGAAATTTCATAGGTAGACATATTCATTCATAGCTATATGTGACAAATACGATGATTCAACAAGGAAAAAATTCAAGGAATATGTCCATAGACATCATACTAACTAAAGGAGGTCCAACATCTATAAGACTCATAATGAGAAGATGGATCATGTTGGGTTGTGTTATATTCTTTCCAAAACTAGCCCATGTAGTTTATGGGGTGGTTAGATGGGGGGAAGAGTGCCCCCTTCATTGCGCCGATTGTGCAGCGGGGGGATCACAAGGGGGCGGCGGTTAACCCCCCTCTACGGGGTCCAGGGCAACGCCCCGGGGAAAAACATTTTTCACCCTATATTAGGTTGGGCGGACCTACCTATGGTTTTTTGCATGGTTTTCACACATGGTTTTGGATGCAATGGTCTTCGATCCATGGTATTGGATGCTTCAGCATGTATAAATATATATTTAAACATTGAAAGGAATATAATGAAAAAATCAATATGGTAGTCCCGATTTTGGGATCCAGGGGAAAATCGTTGTGTATATGTGTTTTATGTATTATGCTCTCGCATTGTTTATTTTGTGTGTTTTCAAATTCGTGTGTAGGTAATTTTTGTATGGGGTTAAAAGCTACATTTGGTATCAGAGCTATTTTGGCTTCAAGGGGACGCTTTTGTTGCTGAGGGGTTTCATTCGGGCCTATGGTAGACCTTGTTCAGTGGGAGATCTACAGGATCGATTCTGGTGGTGAAAGAAGATGGCGAGCAGTGGAAATATAGAGATCGAGAAAAAAATGGTTAGAGTTTTGAGTTGTGGAAACTCAAGATGGAGGATCTGTTGGTGGATAAAGATCAATGGATCGTGGTAGATCCAGGTACTAAACCAACAGGAGTGTCCGATGAAGAATGGAAGAAGTTGGATCAAAAGGCAAAGAGCACAATACGATTGTGTGTCTCAAATTCAGTATTGTTGAATGTATCATGGGAAGCTACGGCTAAGTCTTTGTGGGACAAGTTAGGGACTTTGTACCAATCTAAGTATCTGGTGAATAAATTGTTCCTACGGAAAAAGATATATACTTGAGGATGAAAGATGGAGACTTGATGACAGAGCATCTGAATGCATTTAATATTGTGGTAAGTCAGTTATTATCTGTTGATATTAAAATTTTAGATGAAGATAAGTGCATCGGTTTGTTGTGTTCTCTACCAAATTTGTGGGATAGTCTGGTTATTGCAATAGGTAGCAATGCAACTACCTTGCAGTTTGATGAAATATTCTCATCCTTGCTGATGGAGGAGATGAGACGGAAGAATATGGAGAGCCAGAATGGTGATTGATCCAAATTGGATCTTAGAACACTCTCTAAGTTTTCATGAACTCTTTAAAAATCATGCCAAAGTTTCAAAGTCTTATAAAGATCAAGATTATTGGAAGTATCCTCGTAACAGTTGCAATTAGTGATCAGTGTGGAGCAACGAGGACCTTCGGTCAATCGCACAAACCATCGGCCCATGGTAACGCGCGGTATCACAAATTAGCAGTCAAGAGGCCATTTCGAGAAACGGGGGTAGTTTCTGATATGCGATTAGCGACAAACTGACAAGTCGCTAATCGCATATCAGAAACTACCCCTGTTTCTCGAAATGGCCTCTATCGCATATCGCAAGGCAAACCCCTCAAAGAAGGAAAGGTCGCAAGGACCCAGACCTGAAATATTATAAAATGCAATAGATATCGTTCTGATTCCGTCAAAAGCGGGGTCCCACAAAAACCGGCAGGATATCGGAAGGGCTTCAAGTGGTAAGCAGTTTCCCGAGTCTCGCCCAATGCCACACAATGGTTGCCACGCGTCTAGTGGAAGAGAGAGAAAACCACTCACATCGGACAGGTAAACGTCATGCGACTTAGCCGCCCGATATGAACGATGACCATAGGATTTGGGGCCCCCAGATCAACGGCGGAGATGTGTTCCAATGGATGACCGGATTTGACGAGGTTAACAGGCATAGTTTTATAGGATTTGAAGTTCGACATGGACAATGCATTGGCAGAAGATCGTGTTTCATAGGAATTCTTGGAGTTAACAGAAGAAACAGTCGTTTTCAAAATGTCCAAGAGAACTGACACTCAGTTCGTTATGAAATAGGTGACCACCTCCCTGTGAGGCGTTATACAGTGATGATTACGCAGAACAGAGGGATTCAGAAAGACAGAGGTAGGGGAACCAGAAAGCCAGGAAGCAAAAACGAACAGTCAAGAAGCGGATTGGATTTAAAGCCACGAACTGGTAGAGAGAGAGGAAAGCAAGTTAAGAAGCAGTAAGTTAGAGCAGAAAGCCAAGAGCCGAGAGAAGAAGCCGAGCTGACCTACAGAAGCAAAGGCAGCATCGAGCCAGGGTTAAGACAAAGCCAAAGGGAGTCAGAGAGTCTGTGTACTCCAGAGAAGTCTTGAGAGGTTCTAGCAAACTCCTTTGTATATGCCTGTCATGTATTGAGTCTCAGATTGGACTCATTCTATTGTGACAAATAGAGGTCAATATTTAGTAAGGAGAGTCTGTGTACTCCAGACACTTGGGGAATCCAAGTACGGTCTTACTGATTTATATATGTTGTGTGAGACTCAAATTGAGCTCACCGTTGTAAAAAATCTGCTTTGAAAACATAATAGAGAGGCCACCACTGAAGGTTGGACTAGGAGACGTAGCCCCGGAGTGTTGGGTGAACTCCATATTAAACTTATTGTGTTTATATGTGTTTCCTGTTTTGTTTTTTTTAACTGCTTCCGTGTCTGTGTATTTCGCAATATTATCGATCTGTTGCATAAAATAACATAGACACATCTGGTGGGCACCAGTATTGTAGCAATAATGCTACAACTCTTGGAGCTTCCTATCTCTAATTTTATCAACCCGGTAGTTCGTACAAACTTGGAAGCGACGGTGCTGTATGCACAAGTACTAGCTCTTGTCGCAGCTGTCACTTGGTCAGCTGGCACAAGTCCGCTAGGGCTCAAGCCAACTTCTATAGGCTCTCAGAAGAAGCTTGTTAAATGATGGACGAAAGCTAGCTCAAAGAAAACTAATCTACTTGGCAAAAATGAACTGAAAGCAAATCAAAACATGGAAACCCTAGGAAACCCTAATTTAACTAGTCTAACCTCTATGATGCAAAGAATGTGAAGGAAACTTCTACCAATGATGCCATTACTTCTAATGAGTGAAAATGCATGAATCTAATCTACTTGCATCTTAAAAGACATGTTTTTGTATTATTTCTTTAAGTGGATGGAGTGATTGTGATTTTGTGCTTATTAGGGTTTGGTTGTGCAGATGTGATGCGGAAGGAAGGAAAGCTTGGGAAAGGTTGGGGAGGCTAGGAGAGGTCCCCAGAGATCCTTAGCACCAATCCATAGAGGTTCCTCACGTTCAGAGTCTCAGCAACCGAGTGAGTGGCCTCCTACAGGATTTCTGCAGGGGATTCTACAGGAAACGCAGGGGTTTCTACAGGAAGGTCTGCAATTCTTCTACAGGATGTTCTGAAATGGGATGTTTGAGTATGGATGGTTGATGGAAGATGCATGGATGGTTATGGAGGTAGGATGGGGGTCTGAAGTGACCCAGGAACTGATGGATGGAGTGGTGAGGTGATGTGGAAAGCTGACTTGGCTTGAAGGTGGTTGAGACAACAATGGGGAAGAAGGTAAGGTTACTTGGCAAAAGAGAAGATGGGAGATGAGGGAACAGACTTGGTGATGGAGGAGCTGATCTGAACGAGGCTCAAATGAACGAGGAGGTGATGAAGATGACCTGCATAGTGGTTACTTGATCAAACCAACTACATCTTGCATGCAATCGAAATATCATGTGATCTATCTAACAAGTTAATGAAATCGGTGGATAGCAACCTTATTCATGAAAAGAATCACGTACAACCTGTGAACAAAAAATTATCAAAGAGATATAAACGCATGAATAACTCCTACCAATCTATCTTAAACATAAGAAACTACTTTAACCATCAAAAGCAACCTAAGTAACACAGCATGAATTAAATCTAAATAGCAGATTTTTTCTCAAGAACGCAGCAAACACACATAAAGAGAAACAAGGGAGGTACTGGGCGCTTGAGATGGGCCCAACCCCAAGAGCTACAGCCTCCCATGAAATATTTAGAGCTGGTGCAAAGCTGGATCCATCTTTATTAATCAAGAAATGAAAAGTACATCAAAACTGTCCACAAGGAGAACTTGAACATGAGCCGAAAGCAAAGCTAATCTATTGCATAAAAATCGAACTACAAACTAGCTAACTAATGGCTAAAACAAAATGACTAACTAGCTACAAAAATGACTACCAACTAGCTAACCAAAATGAGGCCCTAAGCCTTCTTATTTATACAATTTGAGGACCCAACAGTCCTCCTAAAATTTAGGGACTTGGCTGCCCAAGACTTGTAGTTAACAGCAGTCCTACTTGACTTGCTTGGCTGCCCTTGTGCTCATTGATTTGGTGGCCTTTGAACTCTGAGTTGATGGTGGAGAATTCAAGGTAAGGGCCCATAAATGAGGGGGACACCTTCCTACAAATCCTCTAGCTTGTTCTCCCACGAATTTGGCTGCCAAGTGCTCATTAAGACCTTCAATTTTGTCTCCAAGTTGACCAACAAGGCTACACAAAGCACCCATTAGACTTGTTGGCATAATGACTAACCAAATTCACTCTATTAACATAAAAATAATCAAAAACATGCAATAAACAAATGAGAATGGTGGACCAAGCCAAATTAGGAGGTTGAATGAGCCCAAATAATTGTACATTTTTGGGGCTCATCATCACCCCCCTACTGAAAGTGTTGCTCATCCTCTGAGCAACCAATTCTCTCTCCTCGTCTTTGATGGCCCTGGTGGCTTCCTTGGCTAGCATCTTGGCCGATTTCTCCTTTGGCTTCCCTCTTTTCAAACTTTCCTGTAGAAACTGTTCGCTGGCTTCCTGTAGAAACAGTCCTCTCTTTTCCTGTAGAAACAGTCCTGTAGCTGAGTTTTGGCTTCCTGAAGAAACAAACAGCACCACTATATCTTGCCAGATGGGATGTGTCAGCCTTCATCTTCTCCTCCTTTCTGCTCTTCTTCCTTACTGTCTGCTGCTTTTCTTAGTGAATCCTCAGCCTTGTTATGAGTGCACAAGTTTATGCAATCATATGGAAGAAATGGTGCCCTATTCTCTGTCAAAGACAATTTACCAGCATTTTGTGTGAAAGCAAATATACCATCAAACTATCACCTCTCATCTCCAAAGTAAGACCTTCACAGAAATCACCAAAGATGAACATCTTGCCAACAATTCCTCAAATGCTAAGTTGGACCAGTTAGCAGAATGAAGCCATCACCAAATCACCCCACTTTTCAAAGGCTTTGGTAAGCAGGTTATTGTGCTTAAGCATATTAGTAAATGGAATAAGTAACAATATACGAACACACCCAAGTCCCAAGTTGAAAACACCTTCCTCTTTTATAAATTTCACAAACATCAGTGAAATGAGGAGACACAAGACAATCGATCAGAACCAAGCCAAAATAGTGTTTTCAGGACTTCCTGTAGAAAGTCTTGTAGCTGATTTTTGGCTTCCTGTAGAAGCCGTTTTTTACACTTCCTGATTTGGCTTGCATGGCTGGGGGTGTCTTCTTCTTTAATTTTGTTGTGGTTGCCTTGGTTTTGTCTTCACTTGGTTGGCCTTTTTCAGTCTTCTCTGCTCGTGCTTGCAACCGCTTCTCCTTTGGCGTTTGTGTTTTTACTTCACCCATAGCTTTGGCCTCAGCACCTTATCGTTTTTCTTGCTTTTCCTCTAGCTTTTCCTGTTGCTTTACCTGTGGCTTTTCCTGTGGTGGTCTGTCTTGGGTTTCCTTACCCCTGGCTCTCTCTTCTGCCTCAATGTGCTCCCTTTCCTCACTGCTGGATGAAGTGAGTTCCTCGGCCAGAATTTGGATATAATGCCCTATTTTGTCTTGTGCTCTGATCAGAAGGAGAATTCTGATATGGCTTTCCTCCTTGACTCTCAAGAAAAGATTTCTCTGTTGGTTGTATCTCCCCTCTCACCAATTCCTTGGTTATAATATTGTTGCTGCCCCAAAATTTGACTGTCAAAATGAAATTAGGCTCTCACAGATAGAGTGCAGAGCTAATTTTCATACTAACCATATAGCAGTCACAAAAGAAAAACATGTATATGTGCACAGGTGAGCCTTACAGCGGTTTCAATTTTTCTACATGAGAGATTTTAATTCAAGACCCTGGAGAAAATCTCACATGCAGACCATGAAGACAATTCCAGGCAGCGATAATAAAAACAACTTTTGAATTCGTAGCCAAACTCCCATTCACATTTTCCTTACCCCCTCAACACATCGAATTCACCACCTTTTGAATTATTTGCATGGGAAAGTTATGTTCAGGCCTACCTCACTGAGAATTTCCACCTTTACCAAGAACACTTGAACCAGGCCTATGTGATTTCAACTCTGTCAAATGCTGGTTAGACATATTTCCATTACCCTTAGAAACTCCATTCTTTTTATCGTCAGTCACATTACATCGGCCTGCAGTTGAATCACGTACTTCAGACTGATGTTTGTGGTCATCATATGCTTCATCATCTGTCTCAGTACTTTCTTGAACAATTGCTTTCTCTTCTGCTTGTTTTCTTTTTGCAGGGCAGTTTTCTGCGTTTCCTGTAGAAGACTTCCTGTAGAAACGCCTGTAGGGTGTCTCTGCGTCTTTGAATGATCTTGGCATGCGGGAGAATTTTTAACAAGCTGAAAAACTTGGCGAAGGACGTCAGTTTAACAAAATTCAGAGGCAGAGGATTCGGCTGAAGAGGTGTGCAAGTGTAAGTGAATCAGCAGTTAACGCGAGTCTTCAGCCGAGCCGTCATTAATTGCTGCGTGATTTGCATGAGAGAGTGAAGTGGCCAAGTGTACGTGGCCACATGAAACGACAGTGCTGTGAAGCTGCATGTCCTCTCCCCGTTAATCAACTGCACTAGAGTTAAACTTTCTGTTTTTTTTTCTTTTAAATTTTTTAATTTTTACGTGAGTCCATTGTCCACGTGCACTGCGTGGCTGCCAGCGGAGTTCTGAAGCAAACAATCAGTTGAGTCTTGCTAATTCGTGGCTTACTTCCACCATTCCATCAATTCATGTAGTTTCCAATTAAATCTATGCAATAGAAGAATGAGATTATTCAGATACCTCGAAGTTGAATGGTTGTCGTGAGCTGCTGTGGCCTGTCATTGCTACATGCATTTGATTTTATGGTTGCATAATGGCTTGGTTGCTGATTCATGGCTGGTTTCCTTGTGCAGGTGTCCTCTGGCCAGATGCATGCAACAAGAGTTCATTTCCACGTTCAGATCTGCGCCCTCAAACTGCTGTCATTGAATTTTCACAGGACCAGAACTTGTTTTCGCCATTTCTCCCAAACGGTGAAGCGGATTGATCTAAAACTCGGTGAGCATGTTCCTACCATCATTATGCATCTCCCATAGAAAATTCGTGATCAATGGATGCACGTATTTCGAGAAAAATGGAAAATGGCTGAATATTTTAGAGGTCAATTTCTCGGAAACCGTGCATCAGAATCGGCTGAAACTGCTTGGGTAGGTTACTATCACCCATGTGCATCTCCCCATGAAACAAGTTTTGAAACGGATGCACGGATATGGAGAAAAGGCAAAACTAGCTGATGGTGATGGAGGCTAATTCCTTGGAAACCGTGCACCAGAATTGCATGAAACTGCTTAGGCATGTTTTCATCAACCTTTTACAATACCCCATAAAACGGTTTGTCAAATGGATGCATGGTTTTCAAGTTATGGCAAAAACAAATTTGGCTCTAGGTATTTTTTCTTCAAGGCACTTTGCATTTTGGTTGCATGGGATGACAAAATGAATTTTGGTTGTGATGCAGGTGTGGAGATGATGGAGGATGAGTTGGAAGACTGCATGAGGACTTCTGAACCCTTGAGGAAGCTAGCATGTTCGCCAAACCACTTTTTGAAATGCATGCCTAGTTTCCCACAATTTCTACAGGAAGTTCCTGTAGAAGCACAATGAGAAGCACATGGAGGTGAAAAAATGATGGATGAAGGCAAGGGATGGACACACAAGTGCTTGCAGGCCTAACCAATAGACTCCCACCATCAGATTCACTTTTGAAATTGGATTTAGCTCGTGCAAAGGTTCTACAGGATGTTTCCTGTAGAAATACAGAGCTTCCTGTAGAAGACACAGTTTTGAGGAAAGAAGCATAATGACATGAAAAAATGATGGAAAAGGGGTGAGGAATGGAAACATGGATGTGGGTAGGCCTCATGGACATATTCCAAGCCTTCAGGTCCTCCTCGGAGATCAATTTGGCTTTTTTGTAAGCTTCCTGTAGAAGATACGAAACTTCCTGTAGAAGGCACACAAAAACTCCTTTGTCTTTGATTTGAGTGCTCCTCCTATCATGAAACGTCCCTCTTGCAACCTACAATGTCATTGCTGCAACATGAAATTATTCAATGGAGATTAGCTTTATTTTTCTTTTTCTTTTTCTCTTTTTTTTTTTTTTTTTTGAAAAACAACTAGGGCGCCTCATGGAGGTTTTCACCCTAATTGCCTGCCTTTGGCGCCTCCAAGGGAGGTTTTCACCCGAAGATCTTATTCTCTTTTCTCTTTTTTTCCAACCCATTGACCGCCCCATGGAGGTTTTCAATCAATGAGCCAATCTAAGGCGCCTCCAAGGAGGTTTTCACCTTAGATTTCTATTTTCCTCTTTTTTCATTTTTTCTTTTTCTTTTTTCTTTCTTTTTTTTTCTTTTCTCTTTTTTTTTTTTCTCTACCCTACCCTACTTGAAAAAACAAAATCATTTTCAAGTATAAGAATACTTCCAATGGAGCCATGTGCACATCGAGATTAGAGACAAGATGATGTGAAGGCTCGGAATGCACGCTTTGACAACCATCCAAGTTTCAGAGACAAAATGATCTGACTTTGAAAGTACAAAACATAGCTGAGGAAGAGAGTACTGTTGCAACTGAGTGACCTTCTGAAACCATATCTCCATATAGCTGTGATATCCTTGGTTCTTTTGCTGATTTGGATCATTCTTCATGTCACCTTCTATCATGACCTTCTGATCTTCCTCTTTTTGTTGATCTTTCTCTTGAATACATGGAAGATTTAATGGTAACCATGAGGGAACTCTCTCGATCTCTGACTCTGATCTCTTCTCTTCATTAAGTGCAGCCCATGGTTCTTTGATCTCCTCTTTGGAATCTTCTTTTGCTTTTGGTCCTTCAATGTTGTCAATAGATTCTCTCTTTTGCAACACTCTTCCTGAGCTTTGGTGATCATCATTAAGCTCAAAAGGAGTCATTTGCACATGTTGTGCCTCAGCTTTGCAATTGGGTTGAGCTACTCCAATGTGCAGATTTGGAAATGGTGGGGGTAGTTGAGTGGAGGTGTGAAATTGAGATGGAGATGGATGGCATTGTGATTGGGTAGGCATTTGAGGTTGCCTTGGTGGAGGAGGAGGCGATGGTTGTGGATGAGCAGGTGGTGGAGGACAATGAGCGGGATGAGAGTTGTACTGGGGCCTCCACTCCTGATAAGGTGCATTCCACTGAGGCTGTGGTTGAGCATAAGAGTGAAATGAATGAGCAACTAGTTGGGCATAATATGGATCTGTGAAGGAACAAGGAGGATATGACCAAGGAGGAGGTATAGACCAGGAAGGATGAGCAGGGGGACCCCAAGAAGGCATGAAAGTGGCTTGATAAGGGTCATAATAGGTCTCGGGTGTCCCTTGTAGTTCCTGCTGGTAGGGTATGGGTCCATGTGGCCTCCTTTGGTTCATATAACGGAGTGATTCAGTGGCTCCCTTGGCTCTTTGATATGCAGCTTTGATTCTGGGTAAGGAAGGGCACTGATCTGTAGGATGGTATTCTTCACATACAAAACACACTTCTAGGGAGTGCATTGGACATTCGTTCCTAGGATGCTTTTTAAGGCACCTAGGACAAAAGATGACCAAAGCCCTCTTGGCTTCCTCTTGCTTCTTTTGGATCCGCAAGGTATCCAGTTGTATGGCAAGAAACTTCCTCATATCACTCTTGAAATCTTCGATCTGATTTTCAAATTCATCTTTGGACAAGATGTTGCTCCCAACATCTCTGCTTGTAGCCATTTTCTCCAGGGGAATGTTTTCTTCTTCTTCTCCCCTAGAGGTTCTTCAGATATGTCTTGATGTCCACCTAGGGGTTCTTCAATCACAGCCATCGAAGAAGAGAGAAGGCTGTGTGAAGCAGTGGGGGTGTTTCGCAATCATTTTTCTAACTTATCTCTACTCCTACAAGGCATGAAATGAAATCTTTTTGCTTGATTTTTGCTTTTTTTCTACTTCTACTTGCAAAACTGAAATAAATTGAACTGCAACTAACTATCTCGCTAAAATGAACATGCGGAATTAAAATGAAAGCAGGAAAAGACTAATCTATTTTGCTCAAATGAAATTGCAGGAATGAAATGCTAGTCTACGCTTGGGGAAGTGAAATGCTAATCTACGCTTGCAGAATTGAAATGCGGAATTGAAAGGCTATTCTAGGGAAGAAGGAAATGCTAATCTATGAAAGCAGGAAATGCTAATCTATGAAAGAAAGAAATGCTAATCTACTTTTGCATAAATGAAATTGCATAATGGAAATGAAATAAACTACTTAACAGAAGGTTGTAGTAGAAAATAGAAGAATAGCAACAATCACCAATACTCTGCCGCTTCCCCGGCAACGGCGCCAAAAAGATGATGGGCTCCAGTATTGTAGCAATAATGCTACAACTCCTGGAGCTTCCTATCTCTAATTTTATCAACCTGGTAGTTCGTACAAACTTGGAAGCGACGGTGTTGTATGCACAAGTACTAGATCTTGTCGTAGCTGTCACTTGGTCAGCTGGCACAAGTCCGCTAGGGCTCAAGCCAACTTCTATAGGCTCTCAGAAGAAGCTTGTTAAATGATGGACGAAAGCTAGCTCAAAGAAAACTAATCTACTTGGAAAAAATGAACTGAAAGCAAATCAAAACATGGAAACCCTAGGAAACCCTAATTTAACTAGTCTAACCTCTATGATGCAAAGAATGTGAAGGAAAATTCTACCAATGATGCCATTACTTCTAATGAGTGGAAATGCATGAATCTAATCTACTTGCATCTTAAAAGACATGTTTTTGTATTTTTTCTTTAAGTGGATGGAGTGATTGTGATTTTGTGCTTATTAGGGTTTGGTTGTGCAGATGTGATGCGGAAGGAAGGAAAGCTTGGGAAAGGTTGGGGAGGCTAGGAGAGTGTTATAGACAATTTTGTGCCTTACAGCAACAAGCATGAATTGTCGATAATCCAAGGGATCCAAAGTTCCCTAAACATGATGTTCCTACCCCTAGAGGAACAAGGTCGGCAAACCAACAGCTCTCAGATCAGTTCTCCACCTGAAAACACTCAAAAACAAGCAATCCTGAAATCAAAGCAGGTGCTCCACTGGGTTTCTGCGCTGAAACACAACTGCTCCATGGTGTACCTACGTTGCAAAGCAGGCAAAACAAATCCCACCTGCGTTGGGCGAGTTTGGACATGTGGCAGAGTGAGTCATAGCTTTGGAATCTTCCAAAATTGACACTTGTATCAGGTATTTCGCCTTGTGATGAGTCAGAGGCTTTGTTTCTCCAAGTGGAAGCAAGGTTCACCAAGTGGACTCAAGAACTGAAGATCAACTAAAGATTAACTGAAGAGAGAGAGGACACAAGGCAGCTACACATCAGTTGCAAGCTGACTCATCCTTTCTCAATTCATCTATATATTGAGCTCTCTCCTATGAGCTCAGGAGGCTGGAATTTTGTGCAAAGTAATGATATGTTGTTGGTTTCATTCTTGAGCTATTGGGTGATTGTTTGAGAGAGGTGAAGAAGAGCAATTCTTTCTGTTGGGAGGTGTTGCTGGGTTGGAGCCTGTAATGGTTGTAATCCTCTCAGAACCTTTATTTCTTCATTAATAAAAGCTATTGAGGTTCTTCTATGTGCTCTTGTTTCAATTGTATATTGTGATGATTGCATATTTGGTTTACACTAATCCATGAACCAGTTATGATTGCATGCCTCTTGTAGTTTCCTTCTTTGTTGTTTTGCAGGATCTCATTGCAGCTGGGTGAGCAGAAGGACAAAGAGCTAGGAGCAAGCGGCCAAGGAGGAGAGTTTGGATTCGACATTAAGCGCAAGGCAACGGTTAGTGCTTTCTCCATTCTCTTTTGCTTTCATAAAGAAGAAAACCGTCAGTAGTTTGCTTTACAGTTGTTGCTAAGGAACTGTCACCCTTAGAGTGGGTTAGGGTCATCCGAGTCGGATAATTTTCCCTACAACAAACTGGCGACTCCACCGGGGATCGTATCCGTTTGATTGTGTTTGTAGTATCTTTGCTATTCATTTCCTGAACCAAAGAGTACCAAATCGAAAAGCTTTTGACTATATCAAAAGCGAAGTAGAGGGGCTGCTACTCTTGCTCATTGTCTGAGCAGATTCATGATTTGAAGAGCTGATCTACAAAGATCCTTGTAAGCTCTTAGTGATAGCTTTGCACCTTCTAAATCATCCCTTTGAGTATGCTTGACTGAATGCTTCTGATTTGAGCAAAAACCGTGCATTTTTGAGAAAATTATGACCAGGAAACTGTGAAAACGCAACTCTCGTTTTCCAGAGCAGGTAGTACACAGGCTACCTGCTTTGCAACGCAGGTCCCGAACTGGCTACCTGCGCTGAGAGCCAGTTTGACTATGCAGAGCCTACATTGACCCAAATTTGCTTAGTGCATTTGGGGTTTCCTCCTTTCTCTTGCCTGTTTTCACTTAGTTTTGCTGCTAAGTGTCAGTCTTGTGCCTGTTTTGAAACCAATATTACTTGCCATCATTCAGCCTCTGTTATATAACGAAATTGTACTTGTTCTTTGTATTTCTTGCTCATTTACAATTTCCCATAACGAAAAGTAAACTAGTCATGCTTTTGGCCTCTTAGATCTGAACCTGTGTTAGGCGTTTTGCTGGTCTAAAGAGTTAGCTTGTTTGTTGTCCATAGCTGATTAGTCATTTTACTTTCGTTAGTTTGGTTTGATTTCATGTATTTCCAGTGATTTAACAAGTGAATCTTAAGGTGTCTTTTGATTTTGGACAAACTTGTTTGTTTTCGCTTTAAATCGAAATCAAAGTTATATAGCAACTTTCTTTTTGTAACACATCGACATTAAGAAAGGGAAAAGAAAATACATGCATTGTGCATTTTGCATTTGACTGTTTGCATAATGATTTAGGAGAAAGTGCATTAGTTTGTGCTGTATGAACTGTGTGAAAAGAATTTGCCTTTCTTCTCTCTCAGCAGTTAAGATTTTCATCAGTCAAAAAGATTTGAAAAAGCTTGCTTCTCATCTTAGGCTGCATTTAGGAATTTTTCATATACATCTCGTGGTGAACCTTGAAAGGAAAACTTTAAAAAGATCAACTTAAAATATACTGAATGAACCTAACAACGCATTTGAAACATAACGCAAACATCTAGAGGTCTAGGTAGAGACGTGTTCCGGCGTCGTTAAACATAGTGACTGTCGATCTCTACGAAGGTGGGTGATTCCTCCTGAGAGTCGGTGGCACTAATACGGACTTGTGCTCCCACGTACCGTCGTGTATATATTGGGAGACCCTTATAGGCATTTATCCTTTATCCTTAGGAAGCCGTGTCGGCCGCCCTACTGATCGCGATGCAGTGAACACAGCATTCACGAAGATCGACCACCCGTACCGTAAAACGTATTCTGTGGTTTCGCGAAAGGTTTGGCACACCCTCTGCCTAGATCTCCAGAGCGGTTTCTTTTGGCCTTTTTCAAACTCTATAACTGAAAAGGTCCATCCGAGCATTTGTCACTTCGGGCTCGTTAAAACATCGAAGGAGACTAGAGTCATCTTTAGCTTTTTCTCGACTCTTTAAAACTGAAAAAGTAAGTTGTGTTTAAAGCGTCGTTATAAAATTTATTTTAAGCGGAATAATCATCACCCTTCCCTCGTTGATCTTCGAAGTTAGTCCACCACAAGTGGAAGTTCCTGTAGAATCGCTAAGAAATCTTTTGGATAGACTAGATATGTCTGAACAACCATCGACATCTAGGACTGTGTCGTCCGACACAGCAGCAGCAGAGCCTCCTGCTGCTACTCCAACGATGTTCGCTGGTATACCATCTGTCCCGGCAAATTGTCAACAACAAGCCGGAGTCCAATCAGGGACGACAATATGGTTAGTTCCTATTTCTTCATCCGGATTATCATCTGGTACTTCTTATGTTGAAACTCAACAAATTGATCCCATGTGTCTTCAAGGGCCAATTTTCCCTTTAAGTACTGGATTTCCTCCATGTGGAGGGCAGTATGCTCTTTCATTGTTCCCTCCTAGAGAACAACCATATGAGAGTTTACAACAAGGATCAGGTCAAACTGGAATTACATCCAGCGGTTGGGTACCAATACTGCCTCAACGATCAGGAGTTGCATATTCAGTGCAACCAGTACACCCTGTGTCGAATATTACCCCCACACCTGCTATGGCGAATGCCTCGCAAGTACAAGCGCTACCTGTTGTAATACAACAACCTCTTGTCTCAGCGGCTCAATCACAACCTCAGGGTAGTGCCTCCTTATCTGGAGCAACTCAGGCTCAAACAAGTACTGTGACTCCTCATCTGGGTCAATCATCCAGTGTTGGTCCACAGCAAATGGTCCAACAGCCACAGCTGGTTCAATCTCAACAACCGCCATTCCAGCAATCATATCAAGGACCTGAGCAACAAGTCTTTGTAAGTAATGGGCAACCATGCTATAATGGTTATGCCCATCAACCTTGTCAAAGTTGTCAACATTATGCTGGTCTGCAAAGACCCATTGCTCAGGCGATACCATCTTATCCGGGATATGCTTCGCCTAACCTGAACCAACAGTTGCCCTTTATAGCAACTCTAGAATTACCAGATCTAAACCGGCTGACTAATGATCCAATTGCTTATGCCTCTTGGTGGCCAGCGATTCCGCATAAACTTCCATCGGACATTCCTAAATTCAATGGAAATCCAGGTGAAGATCCGTCGAATCATGTGATGACATTCCACCTATGGTGTTCATCAAACACCCTGAATGATGATTCGATAAGACTTCGCCTCTTCCAGAGGACATTGACAGGTCCAGCGGCTAAATGGTATATTGAATTGCCAAGAGCCTCTTTCGACAATTTAAGCTCCTTAGCCACGACTTTCTTAACCCATTTTCAATTACCGATAAGGTATGAGACAGGAACAGAACTCCTTACCAACTTCAAACAGACAACGGCCACTCACATATCTGATCATATACATGAGTGGCGTCGTCGTCGGAAGAATGGTTAAAACATACGTTCCTGATCAGCTTTTAGCTGAGTGGTTTATAAAGTCGTTACTTCCGGCCATAACGGAAGATGTGGAAAAGGGAGGAGTCGTAACAGAAGAGCAAGTTATTGCTCGTGCACAATACTTGGATTTAGTATATACTCAGTCCGGCACACTCTATGACAAGATACCAGATGCCCCTAGACCAGAGTTTTCAATTCCTCCTCCTCCTAAATCGAATAGCAACTCTCATGCCGGCGATGGCGTGATTGGCATGGCAAACGCGAATCCGAGAAAGGCCAATCCCAAGAAGGCCCGTAAAGATTCGAATCAAAATGCTCAAGAAGAGATTCTTGCTTCGGAAGTAAATGTCGTATCAGCAGATAAGGGCAAAGAAACCAATCAACCAGGAAGCAAGAAAAATCAAAACAAAGGGAAGAAGAAGAAACAAGGAGAGTCATCTCCTCGAAAAACTTCTTCAAGCCCTCCTCGAGATAGGAAACCACCTTATGGGTGTCAGATATGTGATGAGGATCACTGGACGAGAGAATGTCCATACAAAGCTGATCTAAAAAGATTCTTAAAGAGTTCGCAAACTCCAGCTGTGTTAACTGATCCGTTTCCCGATCGAGGAAAAAATCTGGTTGGTAATGGAAATGCTTCACCGTCGCAAGTGCTTATGTTATCGATATCGAAGCAACAGAATGATGCTTTGATTTCGACAAGGAACAAAGATTACAGGAATCCACAGGTGTCGAACGATAAAGGTAAAGATCAACCTAGCAGTTCGACAACAACTTCGGCAGAAGTTGTACCCCCCATCACACATGAATTAACAATAAAACCACCAAAGGGAGTAGTACACAAGTCGACATTTAATCCTCGTGCCAGAGCGGCACAGCATTATAATATAGTGGAAGATTTGGCGCAATCGCCGTCTGCTATGTCGACTCTTGAAGTACTACAAAATTGCCCATCCCAAAGGCAGGCATTGTTATCAGCAATTGGTGGGGTGGATCCTAAAGATTCCAATCTTGTATCCTTTGATCACGAAGGATATGATCCTCAGTTACCAGCTCAACTAGCTTTCCTCGTCCAAGTGAAAGCCCTCAACAAAACTGTTCATCGAACAATTATTGATGAGGGGGCATCGACATGTATTATGTCGATGAGTTGCTGGAAAACTTTAGGATATCCAACCTTGTCGCGATCATCGACAACATTAAAAGCATTCGACGGAAGGACATATACCCCTTACGGTATCCTTCGTAACTTGAAAGTCGAACTAGGGGGCAAAACCGTAGAAATAGATGTTGAAGTCATCGATGGCAATCTTGACTATAACATCCTACTGGGAAGACCATGGATTTATGCCATGGAAGTTGTTGTGTCGACCTATTTTAGGAAAATCTCATTCCCCTTTCAAGGAGGGATTACGATCATTGACCAACAAAATTTCCTCCCTAATGGTTCACAAGTTACAGGAAGCGTTCCTCTGATCCATGGAAGCGATCATTCGTTTCAAAATATCGGAGTAGGCCTACTAAAAGATCCTACATTAATGGGAACTTTCACCCTTCCGCCAACGTTCATTGTGGGAGAAGTGGCGACAGTAGGAACCTACAATATGATATCTTCCTCACAAAAGATGTCAGAAAACGATATCAACATGGATCATGTAAAGGTTTTGTCAACAAGCCCAATGGAAGTATTGTAGCAATCAATTTTCTTGGCCTGGGGGGCAACCCCAAATCAACGCTCATCAAGCGTTTGGATAGATAGGTCTAGATAATATGGCACCCCTTCATGTCCTTGGTCGCGAGTGCATGGAACCGACAAAGGAATAGTCCAATCAATGGTAATTGACGGGGCACCATGGAATGATTACCACCATTGTTCCCTTCTCCCGGGTTGTGGAGAAGATACTCAAGATGACCTTTATCATCCTTCAGTTTTCGATTTTCTATCGAATACTGTAAATACAGTGGGCTATGAGGATAGTTCTTTTACTATGTCAACCTCATTAAAAAATGAAACAATCCCCTTTCCAGATCTCAATGGTAAACCTTCATTCCAACCAACAAAGTTGAATGCAATGAAGCTTGGGGGGCATGCACCTCGGTTTGCGTTATTATGCTGGGGGCATGCAAGCGTATCATCGAGCAGTTTTGGCAATGTTCATGCTCGTTAAAAAAAAAACGCAATCATCGAGCAGTTTTTGTGCAGAAGTTCATGCTCGTTAAAAAATAAACGTAGATTGTGAGCAATCTTTCCCTAGCAGTTCAAGCTCACCCAAAAAAATGAACCGGTAAACAACCTCGAGAAATGTAACCTTTGAAAGCCATATTAAAGCCCTTGGTCGTGTTTATATGCCATCACCTCCATCCGTTCATTTGGCCAATCGTTCACCTCCATATGTTTGTTTACCCATTTTGAGGAACAGCTGCGAAGAGTGATTTCACTTAGCCATCCTTGTGACACTACCGTGATTGGAGAATTCCAACCTGTACCTGGAATCTGCTGCTATCCCTGTTCATCACTCGTTCCTCAAAAGACGAGTCTTCTTTGAGCTCTTTTCACTGACTCGTAAAATATGAAAAGTTTGCCGAGTTTTGGCCTTCCAGCTCGTTAAAGCGACCGGAACGCTATCCCTCCTCTAGATTTTAATCTTTTTGGACCTGAAGGATTATTGCACAAAAAGATCGAGCGCTTGTTTTGTTCGGCTCGTTAAAGCAACCGAAAATTCATCCCTTCTGTATTGTTTTATACTTTTTCGCACTTAAGGGATTAGAAGACGAAAAATGAATTTTGGAGTTAACTTTTCGTACCTTTTCAGACTCTCTAAAAATGAAAAGGACCGAGTTTTCCTTGTCGTTAGACTCGTTAAAATGATTAAATAGTGACAAACTTGTCTTTAGACGAGAACGAGTTTCCCTATCGCTAGGCTCGTTAAAACATAGCGATGGGCTTGCCCGAAGGGCAGGTTATAGAACAAGCATATGTTATCCTCCTCAAGCTTGACAAAAATAAAGAGGTACTGGTCAGCAATGACTGGGGAAAAATTGGGAGAACCTCACAGTATTAATGGTAGCAAGTCACTCTTGAACATGACACTTTGTCCTCTGTCCGCATCGGGTTGGGTTGTTTCATTCACCGGTCGCAGAATCATGGTCCTCGCCACACCATCCACAATTGGGGTAATGCTACCAATCCATCACATCAGTGTCGTTATATGTTCAAGAGATGTGGTTCTGTAAAGAGTCAACCCTGCTCCACCCACTGCCATACATTATCCTTCATCCACTTCATGACCGCCACCCTGAATCATACATCACAGTTTGTTTTCACCTCATCATAATCACTAGCTCCGTTCCGTGTCACTGATGTGGGATTCATTAAGGCCCTCCTTTGACGGATCGCTCCTTGTCGACATCAGCTCATTATCCAAGGAGTTGATCTAGGAACACCCCCCTCAGTACTTTGAAGCTTGCATGCCTCAATGGCAAGTTTCTCACTTCCGGCGACAGGTATACATCAATGACCTTCGACCAGAAGATTTTGCATGGTGGTCGACGCCAAGTCCTTTATTCCCACCATGTAGATTGTACTGCCGTACCTTGAGGGTCATCATCCTTATCGGTGATTCCTCTCACGCTTGTTAACGGTTTACATCATTGACCGGTAATCAAGCGATGTCTTTCCATGTTCGACTTCAAGAAATTCTCACATGGATCGACTTGTACATCGAGTGAAGATCGGAAGAGATTGAAGACCCCGGATCTAGTTTCATCCATCCGGGCTGCGATATATATTCAGGACATAAAGACATTTGATATGTACATCATTGCAACAGATGATCATCCTTCTCAAAAGATGATAAATTCGGCAGAGAATTATCAGTGAAGGATGATAGATTCAGCAGAGAATTATCAGACGATCGTCTGTTCTATGTACCAAAATGTATTTATAAAGCTGAGCATGGGAATGCCCGCCTCAGCTAGATCATGAAAATGTATGAAAAATAATGTATTGTATTGTATCTTATTACAGGACACTTCTCAGCAGATTGAATGAACTTCAGATCCTCTCAATAAAGCATTTCACCCGATAAACGACCTCATACTTTAGGGGGCATCTGTTATAGACAATTGTGTGCCTTACAGCAACAAGCATGAATTGTCGATAATCCAAGGGATCCAAAGTTCCCTAAACATGATGTTCCTACCCCTAGAGGAACAAGGTCAGCAAACCAACAGCTCTCAGATCAGTTCTCCACCTGAAAACACTCAAAAACAAGCAATCCTGAAATCAAAGCAGGTGCTCCACTGGGTTTCTGCGCTGAAACACAACTGCTCCATGGTGTACCTGCGTTGCAAAGCAGGGAGAACAAAGCCCACCTGCGTTGGGTGAGTTTGGACATGTGGCAGAGTGAGTCATAGCTTTGGAATCTTCCAAAATTGACACTTGTATCAGGTATTTCGCCTTGTGATGAGTCAGAGGCTTTGTTTCTCCAAGTGGAAGCAAGGTTCACCAAGTGGACTCAAGAACTGAAGATCAACTAAAGATTAACTGAAGAGAGAGAGGACACAAGGCAGCTACACATCAGTTGCAAGCTGACTCATCCTTTCTCAATTCATCTATATATTGAGCTCTCTCCTATGAGCTCAGGAGGCTGGAATTTTGTGCAAAGTAATGATATGCTGTTGGTTTCATTCTTGAGTTATTGGGTGATTGTTTGAGAGAGGTGAAGAAGAGCAATTCTTTCTACTGGGAGGTGTTGCTGGGTTGGAGCCTGCAATGGTTGTAATCCTCTCAGAACCTTTATTTCTTCATTAATAAAAGCTATTGAGGTTCTTCTATGTGCTCTTGTTTCAATTGTATATTGTGATGATTGCATATTTGGTTTACACTAATCCATGAACCAGTTATGATTGCATGCCTCTTGTAGTTTCCTTCTTTGTTGTTTTGCAGGATCTCATTGCAGCTGGGCAAGCAGAAGGACAAAGAGCTAGGAGCAAGCGGCCAAGGAGGAGAGTTTGGATTCGACATTAAGCACAAGGCAACGGTTAGTGCTTTCTCCATTCTCTTTTGCTTTCATAAAGAAGAAAACCGTCAGTAGTTTTCTATACAGTTGTTGCTAAGGAACTGTCACCCTTAGAGTGGGTTAGGGTCATCCGAGTCGGATACTTTTCCCTACAACAGAGAGGTCCCCAGAGATCCTTAGCATCAGTCCACAGAGGTTCCTCACGTTCACAGGCTCAGCAACCGAGTGAGTGGCCTCCTACAGGATGTCTACAGGGGATTCTACAGGAAACGCAGGGGTTTCTACAGGAAGGTCTGCAATTCTTCTACAGGATGTTCTGAAATGGGATGTTTGAGGATGGATGGTTGATGGAAGATGCATGGATGGTTATGGAGGTAGGATGGGGGTCTGAAGTGACCCAGGAACTGATGGATGGAGTGGTGAGGTGATGTGGAAAGCTGACTTGGCTTGAAGGTGGTTGAGACAACAATGGGGAAGAAGGTAAGGTTACTTGGCAAAAGAGAAGATGGGAGATGAGGGAACAGACTTGGTGATGGAGGAGCTGATCTGAACGAGGCTCAAATGAACGAGGAGGTGATGAAGATGTCCTGCATAGTGGTTACTTGATCAAACCAACTACATCTTTCATGCAATCGAAATATCATGTGATCTATCTAACAAGCTAATGAAATCGGTGGACAGCAACCTTATTCATGAAAAGAATCACGTACAACCTTTGAACAAAACATTATCAAAGAGATATAAACGCATGAATAACTCCTACCAATCTATCTTAAACATAAGAAACTACTTTAACCATCAAAAGCAACCTAAGTAACACAGCATGAATTAAATCTAAAGAGCGGATTTTTTCTCAAGAACGCAGCAAACACGCATAAAGAGAAACAAGGGAGGTACTGGGCGCTTGAGATGGGCCCAACCCCAAGAGCTATAGCCTCCCATGAAAGATTTAGAGCTGGTGCAAAGCTGGATCCATCTTTATTAATCAAGAAATGAAAAGTACATCGAAACTGTCCACAAGGAGAACTTGAACATGAGCTGAAAGCAAAGCTAATCTATTGCATAAAAATCGAACTACAAACTAGCTAACTAATGGCTAAAACAAAATGACTAACTAGCTACAAAAATGACTACCAACTAGCTAACCAAAATGAGGCCCTAAGCCTTCTTATTTATACAATTTGAGGACCCAACAGTCCTCCTAAAATTTAGGGACTTGGCTGCCCAAGACTTGTAGTTAACAGCAGTCCTACTTGACTTGCTTGGCTGCCCTTGTGCTCATTGATTTGGTGGCCTTTGAACTCCGAGCTGATGGTGGAGAATTCGAGGTAAGGGCCCATAAATGAGGGGGACACCTTCCTACAAATCCTCTAGCTTGTTCTCCCACGAATTTGGCTGCCAAGTGCTCATTAAGACCTTCAATTTTGTCTCCAAGTTGACCAACAAGGCTACACAAAGCACCCATTAGACTTGTTGGCATAATGACTAACCAAATTCACTCTATTAACATAAAAATAATCAAAAACATGCAATAAACAAATGAGAATGGTGGACCAAGCCAAATTAGGAGGTTGAATGAGCCCAAATAATTGTACATTTTTGGGGCTCATCAACATCCATGCACATGAGTCTGTAATACCTTATTAATTGTCTTCGATCAATTACAGATCAGTGATGCCTTGTCTGTACGAGGACAGTCCCAAAACAGAAACAAAAATAATTCATCAAGTGGGAGATCTAAATCTCCAAGAAAACCTGTAAAGGTGGTTTGCTGGAAATGCGGAAAGGAAGGGTGCTACAAAAGGGACTGTAAATCTAAAGCTCCTGACAAAGGAAAGGGATGTGATGATTCTTTTTCTACAGAGGTGAAAACCAGCTCAGATGAAGGTGGGGATGTGTACTTGGCTTCCTCAAGTACACATGTAGATCATGAGGCATGATTAATTGACTTAGGTGCATCCTTTCACTTCACTCCCCATAGAGAGTGGTTCTGCGAGTATGAGAAATACAATGGTGGTGATTTCTTCTTAGGGGATGATAGGAAGGCTAGAATCATTGGTCGTGGAAAAGTAAAGTTGAAGTTGCAAGGTAGAAGGGTTAGAACACTTCCGAGTGTTCTGCATATTCCTGCATTGGCCAGAAATCTGATTTCTGTATGCAAGCTGGATGATGCAAGTGTAAAAACAGTGTTCAAGAAGGATACCTGCAAGATGGTTCAGGGAGCACTGGTATTGATGTGGGAAGTTTGGATTGGAACTCTATACAAGTTGCAAGGTAGCAATGTTGTTGGGTACAACAGTTTTGTGGTTCCTGGAAGTGGAGCCGAAAATCTGGTGGTCTCTTGAGAGAAGGGCCTTTGAATACTTCATGGTAAAGGCATGGTAGAAGGTAAGAGTAATAGCTCTCTGGATTTTGATTTCTGTGAAAATTGTGTATATGGGAAGCAGAATCAGGTGAGTTTCCCCTCTAGTGGTAAGAGGGAAAAAAAGATATTAAAGCTTGTGCATAGTGATTTGTTTGGACCTGTGAAAGTTCCATCACTAGGTAAGTCTGCGTACTACATATCATTTATAGATGACTTCTCAAGGAATACATGGATATATTTCCTTAAGAATAAATCTGAAGTCTTTGATAAGTTTAAAGAATTTAAGGCTCTGGTAGAAAACCAAACAGAGAAAAAGATAAAGGTGTTGAGGTCAGATAATGGTGGAGAGTTTTGCAGCAAGGAATTTGAAGAATTTTGTAAGAAGTGTGGTATAGCACAGCAGAAGACTACTCTATACACACCTGAGAAAAATGGAGTTGCAGAAAGAATGAACAAGACGTTGATGGAAAGTGTCAAATACAGATTACCTTGGGCATTTTATTTCAATCAGTGCCTCTTATTAGTTCGCCTCCCAAAGGAATGACCTTATGGGAGGTCACACTGGACTAGGGACAAAGGATAACCTCCTAGTTGAATCATGGGAACAAGGATACAACCAAAAGTGGTCAATCATCTAGCTTGGCATGTAATCCATATTACTATAAACTAAAACATTAAAGGAAAGAACATGATTATGGAAATGGTTAATGTACTTTATGATTGATGACCCACCTTCCTTCATTAAGTATGCTAGATGGGAGAGAGCACTAACTAGAGTATAGGTGGAGATCTCTGATGTAGATCTATACGTAGGCCATCATGGGGTTGTAGGTTGGCTAACTGAAAAATCGGGAGAAAAAAATTCTCCTATGGGTTACCCACTTTTGGTTGGTGACAAGGCCATTAGGTAAAGGAGAATTAGATATCAAGTCAAATGAGTGACCTAGAAGTTTAGAGGCACCCCTAGAGGAAAAGTGAAGATTTATTTGTAATTCTATCCAATCTTGTCCACCTACTTCTCTCTTGTGGAGATTCCCTATGTTGAGGTTGTGGTGTTTGGAGGGACCTTCCTTCCACCTTGTGATAGAACTTTGAAAATGGAAAACTTGCAATCTGAGAAATTACCTTTTGGCATTATTTTTTTGAGCTCAATGAAATTGCAGTATTTGTAAATACCTCTGGTACGTCATAGAGCTAACCTAGAGTTACAATGGCACTACAAGGACGAGACTCATAAACAAGATGATGTTTCTACACATAATGTTTTCTGAAAATCAGATAACAAATTTTGAGTGGGGAAACATTACACAATACCTCATCTTTGAAGGGATTGATTCCATAGGCTGACACAGATGTATTATCCATGACTCAATCAACCAATGGTGTATGGTTGGGGGTGTGGCATGATCGACAATTTCAATCTCTTTGTTGTGACTCCTAGAGACAACCTCTAGGTTGAGAGAGTTTAGTGCCTAGGACATCTTAGAGTGTTTGGAGGATTTGTACTTAGTATTTAGCATTTGAAATACATTTTTAACTAAAATTGGTTCAGATATCTCTTCCAAAGGGAATATTTAATCATTAGCACACATTGAATACTCTCAAAGAGGACTTAACATTCAGATTTGGTGGCCTACTTGTAGAAACACATAGTTAAGTTGGTCATTATAGTATGGATGAAAGAAGAATATAAGGAAGAGAAATTTAATACATGGGGCTGATTTCAGAATCCCATGCATCGAATTCAAGCAGAAAAACAATGAAGTGGATACTGTAAATGAAAATTCAGAGGGCACAGAGTGCATATTAAGGACATTAGACCTCATACATCACAGGCATCTTTCATCAAAATTTGACACAAATGAATCCATAACTCTGAGACTAAATCCAACAACTACAATTATGTACCATCTGAGAAGAAAGAAACACATAATAAAGTAAACAAAGGAAAGATTACATACTACAACTTCATGCAATTGGAATCACCATAACTTCTTTATTAATCCGCAAATAGAGCATACATCTGCAGTTCTTTCAAAAACTTCAAAAATTCATAGTTCAAAGCTGCCTTTGGAACAAAAATTTTGAACCCTTCAAAAATATCTCATAAGCAGTTTTATAGGGTCTCATAGACGAGTATCCCTTTACAAAATATTCCTTCTTGATCTTCTCATGATTTCCTAACGGTTGAACTGTTCAAGTGTGCTACTAGCATAGTTGTCCTAACTATCACAATCAAAATATCTTCATTATTGTTTGGTCGATTCTAGTGGAAATGATCATGGCTCAATGATTCAGATTTGTGGTGGATTGATAAATTGATCACACTTTTGCCACAGTGTTGGTATGGGTAGAGGAGAGCGAAAGAAATTTTGATAATTTATCTTTAGACTAGTGAGCTATGCATAATTTGGCTTAGTGGAAAACAATGTCTTTACCATCCATAACAACTAGAAGTCCCTTCGCAAATAATTAACTATATTCTTGTCTTTGACGGTGAAGGTCTTCTCGTGAGAAGAGTCCACTGGGTATGTTTTATATTATTTACACGACTAGTCACACGAGCAAGGGGGTCTCCTTTGCAAATGACACATGGCGATTTAGGCCTGGTCGGTGCAGTGTGTGGATTTTCGCTAGATGACGCTTGGTTTCCCCTTTTTGCCTTTAGCTCCTTCTTCTTCTTCTCTTTCTTCTTATTTTCCTTCTTCTTCTCAGGTACTTGATTTTTGGCTTTACCAGCCTCATCAAAGGAAGAGGAAGGAGGAGAGGAAGAATTGGACGAAGTAGAGGGTTGAGGGGTAACTCTGAAATTGTCTAGTTGCTGACTCGATTGTTTAGGAATTTCGGTGTTCTGAACGACGGAGGTTGAGAAAAGCCATACGGGCAAGCCGATTGTCAATCCTGGAAGCGACAATGTGGCCATATGGGGTGCACCAACATCTCCCCAAGATGAGAAGGGACTAGGATTTCCTCCAAGGGGAATTCCTTGGTTGGTGGACTCCATTCTCTCAACCTAAGACCAACGTAGGAAAGGTGATGATTATTCCGTTTAAAATAAATTTTAGACACTTTGACACAACTTGTTTTTTCAATTCCTAAGAGTCGAGAAAAAACAAAAGATGACTCTAGTCGCCTTCGATTTTTAATGAGCCTGAAGTGACAAGTGCTCAGATGGACCTTTTCCGTTAAGGAGTCTGAAAAGGAACGAAAGGGACTGCTCTGGAAATCTAGGCAAAGGGATTACAAAACCAATCGCAAAAATTAAGAATACTTTTTACGGTACGGCAGTCAATCTTCCCGAATGCTGTGTTCAGTGCATTGCGATTGATAGGGCGGCAGACACGGCTTCCTATGGATAAAGGATTTAGCCTATTGTGGTCTCCCAAAATATACTCGACGGTACGTGGGAGCACAAGTCCGTACTGGCACTTATCGTCTCAAAGTGGAGGAATCACCCAACCAACAGTGAGAACAACAGTTATCAGGCTTTACGATGCCGGAATACGTCTCTAGCCTAGACTTCTAGATGTTGTGCGTTAGGTTCCAAAGCGTTGTTAGATTCATTAAATTTATTTTATAGTTGATCTTGCTTAAGAAATTTTCCTTTCAGGTTCACCGCGTGATGTAGATATACAATTCCTAAAATGAAATCTAAGATGATAAACAGTCATTTTATCTTCTTTGTGCAATGAAAATCCTAGCTATTAAGGAAAGAAAGACAGAATTCTTTCAACAAAGAGCAAAGAGCACACACTATATGCACTGTCCTAAATCAAACCAATCAAACCGTATAAATGCAAATGCACATGCATGTATTTGCTTTCAGCCTTCTTAATAAGTGAATGATAAAAAGAAAGCTAATGCGCAAATCTGAATTATTTTTCAATGCGACAATTATTAACAAGTTTCTTTTCAAAATCAAAATGAAGACAATGACAACACTCTGTGATTTGGAAATGAAAACTTGCTTTCGACACTAGAAAAGCTACTAATTCAGATCAAATACAATAGTAACAGGGTAATCGACTATCAAGAGCAATCAGACTCTCTTCTATGACTGAAAACGACACTTGTGACACTTTCAAATCAAGAAATGACAGTACAATTACGTTACTTCTTTGCAAAGGAGAACTGAAAATGACTCAACAAATACACAAAAACATTTACAGCTCTTTGCACAATGGAGGCGGAATAACAGCAAGGAAAGGGGTTTCAAACAGAGGTGCACTGACTACAGGTAGCAAAACTATTGAATATATCTTAAAAGAGTGAACACAAAAACCAAAATTTAGGAACAATGCCTAGTCTGATCAGCACACCTGTAACACAGTGAATTTGAAATGCAGCGCACCTACTACACTCGGGAAGTGCGCTGAATTTGAGATTCACAGAACAGACAGTGCGCTGGGCTAGGGACGAGACTTTGATTGGGTTCCGGGTCACAGTTTGCAGTTCAGTTCAGGGATTTTGGCCGAGCAAGTGGTAATCAGTAAATCAATCACAGGGGTAGATCTAAGGAGGTTACTAGAGCCACCACAAGGGCAATTAGAGAGTTTGTAAATCAGTTGTTTAATTCATAAACAAAACCCGGAGATTGACTGAAGCGGCATTTATCTACTTTGCATTTGCATAGCAAATGCAGTTCGAAGGCTACCTGGCTCAACTTCAGGCTCCGTCTGTAAGTTTATAAAGTAAACAAATGTAGATAAACAAACAACCTAGTCGCTCCCCAGTGGAGTCGCCATTTTGTTACAGGGAAAAGTGTCTATGCAGAACTGCTAATCCCACTAAGGCGGGTAGCTACCTTAGAAACAAACAAAGTAAAACTACTTTCGTTTTCCTTTATGAAAGATAGATGAGAGAAGAATAAATGAGACCAACCTTTGTCTTGCTTGGTTCCTTGCTCGATTCCTCTCTCTTCTGATAGTCCTTTGCTACTTGCTTTCTTGTATACCCAGCTTCACAGAGTACCTTTAGAATCAAAGCAGCATAACACTATACGAGAACATGGATCTATTATCATAAACAATCTAGGATCAGATGTAAATTGACCATACAAATGCACAAAACATAAATTACATAAGAGTATGGAGGAAAACTTGAATAGATTTATTGATAATCAAGAAAGATCCAAGAGAGTTACAACTAGTTGTTCTGACCCAGCATCATCCTCTCAGCAAGTAAGCCCTTCTTCACCTCATGAAAAGCTTAGATCACCCAACACTATGATGTTGCCTCAAGAAACCAACAGCAATTCCTTACAAGATGCAAAATTCCAGCCTCTGGATCTCTGGGGATGAGGGATCCATATATAGATGTCTGTAAGGGAGATGAGTCAGCTTGTGATTTGATTAGTGTCTTCCTTCTGATAGTTCTTGCTTCCACTTGGAGATTGATGATCTCTTACTCATCCTTGGTCGAATTCAGAGAGGCAAGTGTCATAAGAGAAGTTTCTGGAAGATTCCATGCTTCTCCACCTCACGAATTGAAACTGCCATTTGTCTCTTCTCACCCATCACACCCCATAGAAGGGATTTTTGAAATGCAACGCACCCACTGTGTGTACTTAGGTGAGATGCAACGCACTTTGCCTATGGAGCAGGTGAAATGATCCAGTTCTGAGCAGTTTTTCATGGAGAACTTCTGGGAGAAGTTGTAATCTATTGACCTTGTTCCTTTAGGGGTTGTAACAACACTTTTAGGGACTTAGGAGCCCTTGGTTTATGGACATTTTATGCTTGGGGTTGTCGTGCCCAAAAATGTCTATAAAAATCTCTTTGAATTTTTCATTATGTAGTTGGAGAGCTCTAGAGTTAGCTCTTTCTTGCTTCAGTCTAGTGGCAGCTTTCTCCAGTAACTTCTTAGCCTTACTAATTGTCAGAGTGTTTTGCCTCATCTCATTGTAGAGCATTTCTCCTACCTGTCTATGAAAAATTATTTTGTCCGACAAAGGGACACTGACCATGTAAAGTGACACATCCACAGTCCTAAATTGTGGTCCTGAAGGGAGGGACTATGTTGAGGGTTGATGTAACGAGAACTTCATCTGATTTCTCTCTAGGTCCATAGAAGCTGGAAGTTTAGTTTGATAAGGGACCGAATTTGATGCTAACTGTTGTTGCATTTCATCCCTGATTCTTTTGTTACTCTCCTCTGTCAAATTCCATGTTTCCCAACTAGGGCCTGTTATTGTTGAGCTTCTTGTAGAACCCATAATTTCTACCTCTATAGAGGTGGAGGTGGAAGTTTGAGGGGGGTTTTATAGTGTTACTTGAAAGCCTAGCTGGTTCAAGTTTGTCTCAGTCAGCCTGGTCTCAATTTCTTCATCAACTGATTCTTGAATCTTATCATTTTTTCTCGAGTGTGCCTCTTCCATTTCAATGTCTCCGACCTCGTCTACATTTCTCTTCTGAGCCTTATCCTTTGAGGTCAGTGTTTCAATCTCCATATTTGTATTAATAGGTCAGGAATCTAAGTTAGCCTTCCATTCAAGTTCAAGCCTATACTCATGATCATAAGTTGAGGCATTAATATTCTTCCTCCTCTTTGATATGATACCATGGGGGTCATAGTGCCAAATTTCTCCCATTTCAAAATTTATTTCCTTCAATAAGTCTTCAACTTGTTGAAAGGCTTGTCTAGTATTAACAATGAAAGGACCTATTGGTTTACCCAATTTGAACATGTATCCCTTCTTGGCAAGAACAAAGTGGATTTGATCAACATGTAGGTTTTTCCAAATGAATTATAAGGAAAAGATTCTCATGGTCATGAAAACAAGAAAACATTAATGAGGAAGCTCTAACCCATAGACCCTAATTTCAGTGTATTCTTCAAATAAGTACCAATATCCCACCCTGGTATCCTTGTTGAGTTGGAGGATTATTTTTTGTTGGGGTAAAATCCTTGGGGGAGAGACATTATTTATGATTTTGTAGGAAGTGGACATGTAGGTGGAGATGAAATGGGAATAACCCTCATTGTTGGATTTTTTCTTGACATCTCTATCCCAATTAAAAACAAATTTTCTCTTCTTTCGAGAATCCATAAGACTAAGGCCCAAATATTCAAATTCATCCACATGGGTATACAAGAAAAGGTAAAACATAATAGAGTAGTATCTAAAATAGGCAGTAATGGGAAAATGATGTAACTAGAACTTTATAGACTTAGCGAGGAATGAGGGTATGTCAAAAATGTGACCTGGCTGCATCATTGCACACAAAAACCTTATGGAAGCCTTAGTGATGTTGGCAGTGTCATCTTCCCTGAAAAGTAGGGAAATAATGGTTAGGATAGGTTGCATGGCTTCAGTAAACATTAGTATGGGGAATGAATCTGAGATAGGTAGCGTTTGGTGTCCAGGGGCTAGGATCATCTGAGGGAAAGCTTGTTGTTCCCTGACTGAGAGGGAATTATAGCTATAGAACAGGGTCATCTTTGTAAACTTCTCAGGGTTGGGGGAAACTAGGTAAATGAAATCCTTTTGAATTAGTTATGGATTTATTTCTATAATTTTCACTCCATAAGAGGATATGAAGCAATTTTTCTCCTCAACGTATGATGCAGTGAGCCAAGAAACAAATTCTGGGAAGTGGTAGACGAAGGGGGAGAAACCTAAAGGGGTCCTCTCCCTGTAGATTTTTACTTGTAGATTCAAACTTCTTATGTAATATGCTAGAACAAAAGAATTGAATCTACTCTACTCATCAGTAGAAACAAAATTTGATCGATGAAAACACTAAGCAAAAAAGGAAGAATTTCAATCGCACATAACACAATTTTTTTTTGAACAAAGCAACTACTTAAAATATTGAGTTTCTATATTGCATTAACCATAAGATCTTAGAAGAAAATACAATGCTTTTTCAACTCCAACAATTCTTGCACAAGTACAACCTATCTCTTTGCTTCACAAACCAACTTAAGCCAACACTTAGCCAATTTTGTTGTCTTCCAAGCCCCTACTTCCTTGTGCAATTCCTGAGAGAATTAACCAATATTTAATTGGGAAAATCCCTCACCACAACTTCGCAATCCATCATAGGCCTTCTAATGTTTGCATGCACCATCCGCACAACTTGGAAAATTATACAACTGATAGTACATTGTCCCTGAACTCTAATATCAACTTGGTCTTCCTATGAACTGACATGCATGAGTCATTTATGAGTGAATCGTCAGTTAACTGGTGGAGCAGTGAAGACGCATTGAAGTTTCTCCCCACTGCTAGACCTCCTACTAGTTCCTCCAATTGTTTGAACTACTTTAATTGACTATAACTTAGTTAGACTAAGTTAATTAAATACAACTCAAAAGAACTCAACTTAGACCCCTAAAATTTAGGAATCACTTTGCATGACTCTAGATTGTTGACACCTAATCCTCTGCGATTGGGTGAATTTGTGTAAATAGTTAAATTAGGAATGTGAACAGTCATCAGGAGATGAACTGAGCAGTCACATCCTTTGTATATAACAATAGCTACCTAGTGAAATAAATCGAATCAGTTTTCTGCCAAACTGGAGTTACTCCTGGCCTGACATGGTATCAGAGCCAGCTCCCTATTTAGTCTTTATGTCTTTGTAACTCCTGATCTGCTCCATTGCTCTCTCTATAATTCTGTCTGCCATACCTACGTTCTGTCTGCCACACCTGCGCTGCCCTGACATATTCTATTTATGATTCTTGCGCCCTGTTCAGTTGAATACGCTCAGACTCCATAAACGTTTCATATTCTCTGACCACTGACCATCCGTTTGAATGCGTTGAGTGCCTGCCTGACATGGTAGCTGCGCCTGACATGGTATCATTGCATACTATGACTGCGCGGATGACTGATTCATAAACGTTTCTGCCATGGACGCGGGCTTTGCCAGAGAGTTGCAGTGTACGAGCCCTTTCTAGATTCCAATCTCGTCCACTGCTGCGTAGTCTATTCGTCTCTCTCATTCTGCTGAGGCTTTGAAGTCTATCGCATAAAAATCGACCCCTATGAGACAAGCCATCAAAGGCCCAATCCCTCTGGTTTCCTTTTCCTTCAAATTTAACCAAAAATTGGCAGATACGGCCCCATAATCCTACCCATAAACCTGTTTTCTCTTAATTTTCGCATACGAGTTGATTGATTTCGGATATTAGTATGGCCAAGCTCATTGAGATTCATTCCTGCGTTCCTTCAACGGAGAGGGGCCGTGGGATTCTCATAGCAGGAGATGCGAAGACCAACTCTGTCATTTAAAGAATTTATTCCAAAAATCTTGTGAGGTTGCTCGAGGTCTGCGGATCGATTCCCAGCCGTTCAAGACCAGGTTTGATACCTCTGGGCCATTATTAAATCCTCAAGGAACGCGGCGGGAACATCGTATGACCATTCCTCTGGACTTGAAGCGAAAACTCAAACTGCTTCATAAATTTTTGTTAACGTTGTTCCCTATATTTTGATAACGTTGTCCCAGTTGCTACGCAGAGTTGCACATGTGGTGCAGCTGCTAAGGAGAATTGCACGTCGGGGGCAGTTGCGAGACAGAGCCGCGCTTGAGCAGTTGATAGACATAGCCGCACTTGTCTATGGCTTGAGAAGAGTCCACAACAGCTGCATAGTCACAAGTTATGTGGAGTCCAACAAAGTGTTGAAGAAGGTGAATAGTATCAATGCGCAGTTTTTTAAAATCATTTAAATCATTTGAATGGTAATGTTACCCTGCTGTGTTGTATAGTTAAAGCATTGAAGTGATATGTAATATATAAATATATTACATTTTAAAACATTGAAGTGATATGTACATAATATTTCAATGAAATGTTGGATGCTTTGGAGGGATTTGAAGAAAATATAGTGCATAAAGTTGTAGCGTAAGGAAGACATTTGAAATCTTTTGAGAATGCCCTTTTGAGTACAATTTCACTGTATATCAGTAGAAGTATTTTTTCTATTAGCAGAAATATTTTTTTTTAAAGAATGCATTCAATCACCTCTATGGTAGGAATAGTTCTCACTTGCAAGGAGAACTATCCTGAATGCTCCCGGATGATAAAACACACCCTCAACTTCAATGAGTTGTGGAAAGGAGTGTGTGTCGGAGAAGGAGACAAAGACCCCGTACAGCCTACCTCAGACAAAGAGCTCGTCATTTGGGAAAACAAGAACAGCAAAGCCTATGCATTAATCACAGCATCTGTAAATGAAGTGGTGAGTCACCATATTTATTCATATTCAACTGCCTTTGAAGCCTTACAAAAACTAAAAGAACTCTATGACTCACATTCTGCACTTGAAGTTGTTCAGCTCATGATTAAACTCTTCACTCTTGAACTAAAAATTAATGATCCTCTTGCTCTTGCATCTGAAGTAAAGTCTATAATGCATGATATCAATTCCACTAAGGTTGAGCTGGATATCCCTCTTATTGATTTTCTCAAGGCACTCTATCCTACTTACTCCAATTATCTTGAGTCTTTGCAAGAAAATGGAAATCTCAAAGATATAACCTTTGACTCTCTTGTGAAAAAGTTTGCTGAAAGAGAGAAAGCTATTGGAAAGAAGACAGACCCTGAATCTTCTGAAGAGATTGTGTGCCTTGCTCATAAAGAAAAGCATCCTGCTCAAGATTCTACAAGAGGAAGAGGTGGACGAAGAGGAAGAGGAAGATATTTCAGAGGCAGGGGGGGCATACATTCTCAAGGAGAAAAGGCAGACTTACACTGCATTCGCTGCAAAAGAAATGGATCACATGATGCCTCTACATGCAAGCTTCCATGGGACAAAATTGAGCAAAAAAGAAACCAACAGAAAGGTAAAACTGATGATACAGACAAAGGTAAAGCACCTGAATCCGCTCACTATATTGAGCCACAATGTAACATTGGAGTAAATGAAGATTTGTTTAATGCTTCACTTGCTTCTTCGAAAAATGATCGGTTGCTTGATTCAGGAGCAACCTGTCACATGACTCATAGAAAAGGTTTTTTTGAAGATTTCACTGACAATGTTGATGGAGCAGTATACTTTGCAGATCAGTCAAAAATCAACCCATCAGGGCTTGGCACAATCAGGCTTAAACTGCCTGGTCTTCCAGACTTTCTTCTGGATCATGTTCTATATCTCCCACGGCTCAAAAGAAAATTGTTGTCCTTGGTCCACATCCTCCAGCAAGGTCACTCCATTCATATGTTTGATGGCAAGCTTGAGGTAAGAAAAGCATCTTACCACTCACTTTTCATGAGGGGAATAGAAGAAAAAAGGCTTCTCAAACTGCAAGGAACCCCTGCTCATGCACAACATTTCTCATATATTTCTCATCATGAAGAAGGTACACTTCCATCAAGTTTATTATGGCATGCTAGATTTGGACATTTAAACTATGACAGTCTCCGCTTATTGAAGAAAAATGGTGTTGTTGGTTTGCCTACAATTCCTAGGAAACATAAGCAATGTGATGCTTGCATTCTAGGAAAGCATAGCAAACAGTCTTTTCATGATTCACATTCAAGAGCACATAGGAAGCTTGAACTCATTCATTCAGATTTATGTGGTCCGATGCATGTTCCTTATGCAAATGGAAATAAATATATCATGACATTTATTGATGATTACACCAGAATGTGTTGGTTTTATTTATTGAAGAACAAATCTGATGCTTTTCAAACATTCAAGAATTTTCATAAATGGATTGAAAATGATGCACACTCTCATATTGGGTCTATTCGCACTGATAATGGAAGAGAATATACATCAAATGAATTTGAAAAATATCTTCGCCAACATGGGATCAAACATCAAACAACTGTGCCTTATAATCCCCAATAGAATGGTGTAGATGAAAGAATGAATAGAACAATCTTGAATATGGTATGATCCATGCTTTTCTTCAAAAATGTAAAGATAATGTTTTGGGCTGATGATGTTCTATGTGCTGCATATATAAAGAATAGATGTCCATCTAATGCTATAAGAAACAAGACTCCTTATGAATTGTGGTATGGACATGTTCCTTCGGTAAAACATCTCAGGGTCTTTGGTTCCACCTGTTATGCTTTGATACCAAAGGTACATAGAAACAAACTTGGTGCTAGAAGTTGTAAGTGTATCTTCCTGGGGTATTCAAACACCTCCAAAGCATACCGCCTCTATGATGAAGTAAATAAAAAGTTTGTTGTATCTAGAGATGTAATTTTTCTTGAATCATCCAAAACTGACAATGTTGTTGAGCGGCAACTTGGTTGCTTGGATAGATTCACTAAAACAAAATCATTTCAAGAATTTGATAATCATATTCCACATCTTGAAGGGGGGATTCCTATTCTAGATCAACATGTGGAATCTTCTTCTAAAGAACACTCTCCCCCGAATGAAACTCCAACAACGGATGATGCTTTAAGTGATGTAATTGATAGAATTGGGAGACTCAATCTTGATTCAGTCCCAACTCAATCAACAGAGCAGCCTGGACCATCTCAGAAATGTCCCCCAAAGTGGCTGACAAAGACACTTGAAAGTGTTCATCCTGATGAAATTGGAAAAACAGGAACCAGAAATTCAAACCGACAAAATGGAGGTGATGTAGATGACTCTAATTCACCTGTTGATATGGATGTTTCTTATGATTGTGAATTGAACTTGTCTACAGATTTTGAACCAACTTCCTTCAAAGAAGCTGCTTCTCATGATAAATGGAAAGAATCGATGCAAAAGGAGTATGCTGCTCTCATAAAGAACGGCACTTGGAAGCTGGTTGATCCTCCATTTGGAACCAAACCAATTCGCTGCAAGTGGGTCTACAAGAACAAGTACAAAGCTGACGGTTCACTTGACAAGCACAAATTTAGGCTTGTGGAAAAAGGTTTTGCACAGAAGGAAGGGGTCGGTTATGAGGAACTTTTGCCCCCACAGCAAAATGGGCCACCATCCGGACACTCTTTGCACTAGCAGCTCAGAACGGTTGGAAAGTCCATCAAATGGATGTAAAAACTGCCTTCTTGAATGGAGATCTAAAAGAGAATGTTTTTATGTCCCAGCCTGAAGGATTTGCTGTGAAAGGACATGAACATAAAGTATGCAAACTTGTGAAGTCCTTGTATGGCCTCAAACAAGCACCGCGAGCCTGGTATGAAAAACTAACTGAGCATCTTCTGAAACTCAACTCCAATAATTCTGATCTTGATGATGCAACTTTATTTGTCAAGAAAGTTGGCAAAAAAGTTGTATATCTTGTGGTATATGTAGATGATCTTTTAATGACAGGGAACAATGAAAGCTACATTGCATCCATAAAGAAGGAATTGGGGAAAAGTTTTGAAATGACTGATTTGGGCTATGTTCATTACTATCTTGGCATTGAAGTAACCCAACATCCAAAATCCATATTTCTTTCTCAAAAGAAATACATTGGAGATTTGTTAAACAGATTTGGCATGACATAGTGCAATCCTCTTTCTACTCTAATGGAACAAAACTTAAAGCTCACATCTATTGAAGGAAAGGAATTTGAGGATGCAACAAAGTATAGATAGCTTGTAGGAAGTCTCATCTACCTCACTACTACTAGACCAGACATTTCATTTTCTATTGGAATCCTCTCCAGGTTTATGCAAAAGCCTTGTGAGGGACATTGGTCTGCTGCAAAAAGGGTTCTAAGGTACTTGAAGGGGACTCAAAACCTTGGAATCAAGTATACACAGGTGGACGACTTCAGCTTGATTGGATACTCTGATTCAGACTTCGATGGAGACAAAGAAACTGGGGTATCTACTTCAGGATATGCTATGAGTCTTGGATAAGGAGATGTCTCCTGGAGATCACGCAAACAATCAGTTCCAGCAGATTCCACAACAGAAGCAAAATATGTGGCAGCAGCTAAAGCAACAAAAGAAATTGTGTGGCTCAGGGAAACTTCTTGAAGATTTGCAGGTAAAACAAGTACAATCAACTCCACTCATGATTGACAACACCTCTGCAATAAATTTGGCCAAGAACCCAAAGTTCCATGATCGTACAAAGCACATCAATACTAAATATCATCTGATCCGACATCATGTTGAGGCCAAAACAATCCATCTCTGTCATTGTTCCACAAATGAGCAAATTGTAGACATATTCACCAAAGCACTTGGAAGAGAAAAGCTTGAAAGATTCAGAACGATGCTTGGACTCACCAACATCCCTTCAGATTAAGGGGGGGAATGTTGACACCTAATCCTCTGTGATTGGGTGAATTTGTGTAAATAGTTAAATTAGGAATGTGAACAGTCATCAGGAGATGAACTGAGCAGTCACATCCTTTGTATATAACAATAGCTACCTAATGAAATAAATCGAATCCATTTTCTGCCAAACTGGAGTTACTCCTGGCCTGACATAGATAGATTTCCAACTCGAGTTTACTGAGCCCACTAAGTCAAATTAGCTTAGTTAACTATTAGAAGTTGCTATGAGAATATAATTTCGATTTAATTCCTAATTTAATTCAAGGACAAATTAAATTAGGATTTCTTGTTGTTATTTGTAATACTCCCTCTCAACAAGAAAGGAATTATCTGCTACCCCAGTCTTGCCTCTGGGAAACTCAAATTTTCATCTTGACAAGGACTTCTTTTAAAATATCTACATCTTTCTCCTCTATGGGAATGTACTCCAACAACATGATTCTCCTCTGCACACAATCTCGAAGATGATGATACCGGATATCAATATGATTGGACCGATCATGAAAATATGGATTCTCAGAGAGTTTGATACAACTCCGATTGTCACAGTAAATCACCGTTGAATCAATTTGATGAAAAAACAAACCAACAAGAATCTTCCTCATCCAAATAGCCTCACAAGATGCTTGACTGGCATCCATATACTCTGCTTCTGCTGAACTGAGTGCAAAAGACCTTTGTTTCCTGTTGTACCAAGAAACAGTTGTTGACCCAATACTGAAGATCCCACCTGATGTGCTCTACCTATCAAATAAACTCCCTGCCTAATCTGTGTCACTGAAGCCTTGAATATTCACCCTTTTTTTTGTTTGTACCAAAGACCAAACTGAGTGGTGCCTCTGAGGTATTTCAACACATGTTTGGCTTCCTTCCAATACAGTTTGGTTGGCTTAACTATAGCTTGACTAAGTTGGTTAACTACATAACACATGTTCAGTCATGTGTTCACCAAATACATGATTGTACCCACAAGTTGTCTATAAATAGTATCCTCCACTACTTCACCAAAAGTATCATACTCCTTCCTCCAGTTACCAGCTAGAGGAGTCTCCATGGATTTACTTCTCTCCATATGGAACTTCTTCAATATCATGTTTGCATACTTGCTCTGGGAGACAAACAGTTCCTCATCTCCTTGTCATACTTCCATCCCTAGAAAGTAGTGAATGAGCCCCAAGTCCTTCATTTTGAACTCTCTTGCAAGATCCTCTTTGCAAGACTTGATCAACTTATCATCACCTATCAAAACCAAATTGTCGACATATAAAAAAATAATTAACAATTTTCCTTCAACCACAATATGGTAAAGGTTTCCATCTGCTACACTTTTGTTGAAGCCTAACCTGGTGAAATAGCTATCGGTCCTAGTGTACCAAGCACAAGGTGCTTGTTTCAATCCATATAGTGCTTTCTTGAGTCTACACACATGCGAATCTTTGTTGAAGGTCTCAAATCCTTCAGGTTTCTCAATATACACCTCTTCCCCAATCATGTCATTGAGGAATGTTGTATTTACATCCATATAATGTATCTTCCATCCCATCTGCACTGACAGTGCTAGAATGGATCTGATTGATGAGTACCTTGTTACAGAATAAAAATTATCAACATAACCAATCCAATCCACTTGATAGAATCCTTTGGCCACAAACCTAGCCTTTTGTTTCTCCACGCTACCATCAGCTGCTTGCTTTACCTTGTAAATCCATCTGGAACTAACCACTAACTTGTATACTAGTCTTGGGACTACTTCCCAAACATTTCTCCTGGTAATGGAGTCATACTCCTCAAGCATGGCATTAACCCAAACTGGTTATTGCACTGCTTCCTCAAAAGAGGATGGCTCAATCTCTACACTCCCGCTCATCAAAGCCATGTAGCCAATGTACCTATCTGGTCACCTCTTCTACCTACGTTGTGATGTGGGTACTCCCACATTCTCTCTAAGATCATGCAATAACATGTTAGCCTCTCTGGTGTGCTTTCTCCCATCTCTAGAAGACTCTACCTGAGTGGGTGCTTCCACTCCCTACTCCTCTACATGTGGTTGCTCCAAATCATCCTGAGGTTCCTCCTTTGGAGCTAAAAGCTCCTCAACCGCATGTAGTTGAAGCTCCCTCTCAAGAGAATATCTCATGTCCCTCTCTTCATCGAACTTCACATATCTATGAACCATGGTCATCCTATTGTTTGGCAGGTACACCTGATAGTTGTGAGGTGTATCAATGTACCCACAAATATGCCCAACTCATCTATTGGCTCTAGATTTTCCCGTGCATCTTTGGTAACATGGAAGTATACTAGTGAACCAAATATCCTGAAGTGTGCCACGTTTGGTTTCTTCCCCGAAAAATCATCTTCCAGTTTACTCATCCCGAGAATTCCATGAGGGGTTTTTTTCTGCAAATAAACAATTGTGTTGCATACTTCATCCCACAAGTGTAATGGTAGGTCTTGATCATGAAACATCGTCTATGCCACTCCTAAAATACTTTTGTTCTTCCTTTCAACCACCCCATTTTGTTGTGGGTTATGAGGTGCTATCAACTCCTGTCGAATGTCTTTTGATCCACAGAAGTTTTTGAACTCAATTGACACATACTCTCCACCATTATCGCTCTTGAGAGCTTTAAAGTATCTTTCTCGACAAGTGCTTTAAATTCAAAAAACTTAGCAAACATTTAATATTTATTCTACATGAATAAAATCCAACGCTTATGAGAAAAATCATCAATAAATATTACATAATACCTATGTTTGGCTGTGGATTCTCTCAAGAACGGTCCACACATACTTGAGTGAACTTGATCAAGGATCACTTGTGGTCAATTGTCTTTGTCATGAAAGGAAGATTTGGTGTACTTCCCTAATGTACACCTTTTTCATGTGTCTCTCTGCTCTAGTGTACCCTTGGGAAGCCCTGTAGAAATTTGTTGCAAGATATTTAAAGCGCCATGATGCAAGTGACCCAATCTCCTATGCCACAACTCACTGATGTCTTGACTCTACACCTTCTCTTCTTTAGTGCTCAAAGCAGTGCAGTCTTCTACCTCCAATTTGTAGAGGTTCTTCACTCAAACCCCTATCTGCTTCACCTATCCTTTGTCTATGTGATGAAGGAACGCCTTTCCCTTACTAAATATCACATCATAACATCTATCCTCCAACATGGAAACAGAAACCAAGTTCTTCTTCAAACCCATAACATACATAACATCTCACAAAGTGAGGGGAGAACCAGACTCCCTTTGAAAGGTAACTGTACCGATGTCAGTTGTGATATACCTCTGATCATCACCCATCTCGATATGCATCTAGAGATCCTTCTCCTCCAAGTTACTGAAGAGCTCTTTGTTATCGATCATATGGAATGAAGCTCCATTGTCCATGTACCACACACTACCCATCATCAGTGACACCATACAAGAAATGAGGGTAAAATCCAATTCGAATTGTGAATCAAGAGCTTCACCTGCCGCTCCTCCTGAGAGATTCTTACAGGCCTTCTTGTGCAGACACTTTGTGGCAAAGTGTCCCAACTCATGACAATGAAAACACTTGATTTTCGACATGTCCTTCTTCTTGCCGCCCTGACAAGAATCTGATTTGGAATGGGATGACTTCCCTTTCCCTTTCTTTTCCTTACTAGTTAAGGAAAAATTATCCTCATCATCATGCTTTGATGAGGATCCATCTCTAGAGTTCTGTCGAATCTCTTCCTGACCAAGTCGGACCATAATCTCTCCCACTCTTTTAGAGTCTCCCTCCCATTAACTAAATCCTAGTAACTGTGCCAACTCTTGGGAACTCCTAGAAGTGTTAGAATCACTAGATCGTCTTCGGCAACGGTGATCCTGACACTTCCAAGCTCATCCCGACATTGGATGAACTTGGTCAAGTACTTCGGAATTGAGTCGCCCTTCTCCATATTATCTTTTTGAGCTTGTCGTTCAGTTCCAGCTTCCTGTGATCACTGTTATTTTGAAACAGGTCCGTCAATGTCTTCCACATTGAAAATGGAGTTTCCTTGTCATGGAAATTTGAGACAATATGATCTCTAACTCCTTCTAGGATAATCCTTCTTGCCTTTACCACACACTTTCTCCATTCAACCATATCTTTAGCATTAGATGTTGGAGGTTTTGGAATATCATGATCTATGAATTCATTCTTCTCGTTCTTTTCCAACACTACCTCCATCCTATCCTTCCAAGCTGTGTAATTTGAATTTCTCTCCAAGGCATACTCACATCTCAAACCATAGAATGACATCTTGCTGACTCTGAAGTATGACCTTGCAAATTCGATTTCACCTGCACAACAAACTTGCATTCTCCTCTTCTATAATGTCTTCAGCTCCGATACCATGTATATTTTTACTTGTAGATTCAAATTTCTTATGTAATATGCTAGAAAAAAATACTTGAATCTACTCTACTCATCAGTGGAAACAAAATTTGATTGATGAAAACACTAAGCAAAAAAGGAAGAATTTCAATCGCACATAACACAATATTTTTCTAGGGAAAGCAACTGCTCAAAACCCTGACTTTCTGTATTGCATTAACCAAAAGATATGATAAGAAAATACAATGCTTGTTCAACCCCAACAATTCATGCACAAGTACAACCTATCTCGCTGCTTCACAAACTAGCTCAAGCCAACACTTAGCCAATTATTTTTCATGCCAAGCCCCTACTTCCTTGCGCAATTCTTGAAAGAATTAGCCCATATTTAATTGGGAAACTCCCTCACCACAACTACGCAATCCATCATAGGCCTTCTACTGATTGCATGCACCATTTGTACAACTCGGAAAATTATACAACTGATAATACACTGTCCCTGAACTCTAATCTCAACTGGGTCTTCCTCTGAACTGACTTGCAAGAGTTATTTATGGGTGAATCTTCAGTTAACTGGTGGAGCACTGAAGTTTCTCCCCACTACTAGACCTCCTACTAGTTCCTCCAACCGTTGGGACTACTTTAACTGACTATAACTCAGTTAGACTAAGTTAATTAATTAAAACTCAAAAGAACTCAACCTAGACCCCTAAAATTTAGGAATGACTCTAGATAGACTTCCAACTCGAATTTACTAAGCCAACTAAGTCAAATTAGCTTAGTTAACTCTTACAAGTTGCTATGAGAATAGAATTTCGATTTAATTCCTAATTTAATTCAAGGACAAATTAAATTATGATTTCTTGTTGCTATTTTTAACACTCCCTTAAAATGTTGATCATACATGTCGAATCGGAGGTCTGACAGGTGGTATGGGCAAGGTGGGTCATGAATATTGGCTTCCTTATCCATGAGGAGATAAATATTTGAAGGTGGTTTAACCTCTTGGGGTTTGGGAGTTTTGGGTGGAGGTATCTTCATTTTAATCATATAAGGAAAAAATGGAAGTCGAGGCCTGCAAGTTACTTGATGACTAGGAAAAATCAAACGAAACAGCGTTGAGACGACTCTGCACTAGTTGACAGTCGGATGGCATGGTGGACTAGTAGAGTAGTAGGAAAGCCCGGCTGTAAAAATAACATTCCAAATTCAAATGTCCAGCGGGTCCTGGTCTTATAGGTGGGAGAAAATGGTCTAATGATGTAAGATGGGAGTGTGAGGTGGGTGACAGGTGGCACCATGAGACTGGGTATTGCGACTAGACAGAGGGGAAGAGAGAGATATTATCGACCTTGTATGCAGAACGCTCTTTTGCTGACGTCGATGTTGCATCAACGCATATTGTGGCGGTCGTGGTCCCCACTCTCTAGCAGGGTGGACGATTGGGGATCAGGGGAAATTTTGGACCCCTCGGAGTAAATCTAGACCATAAATCGGCTCGCCTGTCGCTCTTGATTTTTCTCCTCCGAGGGCTAGCGCTGGTGTATCTGTCGCACTAGTTTCCCCATCGTAATGATTTCAATGGTTGGCTAAGCGGAAATGACTAATGATCCATTAGGAAGTTGCTTGACATTTAACTATCTGCGTTCACGCCTGTGGAAGTGTGCCCCCCTTCTTTTACTCTCACCCCTTGACCATTTATTTTTCTGTCGAGATCAGCATTTGATGATTTTTTTCCCACCCGCACAAAGTGTGCCTAGGCACCTATTTGCTTCATCATTTCCTTGTCATTTTCCTATTTTTATTTCTCTACACACAAAGTAAATCTCTGACCATATGAAAAAAACCTTCAAGGAGAATGAGGGAAACAAAATTGACTCCAGCTGGGTGCAGTGCCTTGCAAGCAAGGCATTGAGAACTTGCATATTAGTGCCTTAAACTTGGGCATGGAGTCAGATTAATTCAGGCATATAAAAGCAAAACATAAGAAATAAGGATAAAATGAACACTCTGGTATGTACAATGGCTCACCGGTATTTACAATGGGTGAAGGTGATATTATTTAATGTTGAAAATAGAGCTTGAGGAACTTCCCATTTACAGGCAGTTCAAGCACTTCACTATCCAAATTCTCCAATGAGAAGGTATTGTTCCCCTTTTCTTCAACTATCTTGAAAGGTCCAAACCATAAGGGATCAAATTTCCCATGTTTTCCTTTGTCTTCTCTCCTAACATCCCATCTGAGCACTAGATCTCCTAGTTGAAAAGACATGTCCTTAGCCTTATTGTCAAAGAGATCTTTCATCTTTTCCTGGTATTTGATCAGACTTTGAGTTACTTGTGCTTTCTTGAAATTCCACTAATTGATTTATTCTCTTGGTTAGAGAATTTGGCTCCTCCTTGGCACCTTGTAGAAGTTTGGCCACTGGCATAGCCAATTGGAAAATGAAAGCTATGGTTATTCCATATACCAACTCAATGGATACTTCTGAGTTGACCTCTTAATTAGTAACTCTATTAGCCCATAATGCAGATTTAAGTTGTGAATCCCAATATTTTTTATTTTTTGCTATGGTAATTTTAAGAATTCTGACTAAGGTCTTGTTGGACAATTATGCTAATTCGTTCCCCTGTGGGTAGTAAGTGGTGGAATGACCCAAAGAAATATTATAATTCTGGCAGAAGCTAATAAATTTGGTTGATTTAAATACCTGAGCATTATCAGTGACAATATTTCTGGGACAACCAAATCTAGCAAGAATATTCTCCTCCATAAATTTAATGACCACTATATCGGTTGTGTTCCTGGCAGGGATGGCCTCCACCCATTTAGTGAAGTATTTTTTTGTTATGAGTATCCATTTGTGTTTTCCATTGGATGGTGGATGGATTTATCCAATAAAATCTAGCCTCCGCTCCCTAAATGGATCTTCTACAAAAATAGGGATCAGAGGGAGGGGTGTTAGTTTATGTTTTTCAGCAAAGACTTGGCACTTTTTACAGGCCCTGACATATGCATGAACCTCACCAAATAACTTGGGCCAATAGAAGCCAACTTTGAGAATATTATGGGTCATGACCCTCCAGCTATAATGTCCCCCACAAACACAGTTATGAAACTCATTTATTACCTTGGGAATCTCATCTTCCACCAAACATAACAACAAGATTCCCATAGGGTCCTTCCAGTACAGTTGGCCATTTGAAATGACGAACTTTTGAGCTTGTAGCCTTAGGGATCTATATTTTACTTTGTCGAAGTTAAATGGGCATTTCAGAAATAGTAAGTAATGAACAACAAATTTGTACCAGTCTAAAACCAGATACTTCATTTGGATTTTCTATGTTGATGTCTTAACATTTCCCTGTTCTCCTTGTCCCTTTTCCTCTACTTGACTTGCTAGGAGGTTTATGCCCAAGGCTTGACAATTAGCTTCAGACAATATTTTATTCAATCCCTGCCCCTTGATCAATTTGGTAGGCTTGATATCCATGTCATACTCTTGAATCTTAGCAATCCATTTGCCTCTCTTTCCTTCACTATCTCCTTGTATGAGGATGTATTTCACAACAATTGTAGGGACGTAAGCGCTTATCCCGGATTGTAGAACATAAATTCATAAAGCTTTCAATGCCTTGACCAAGGAATAGGCATTTTTTCCATAATATTATATTTCAGTTCTACATCCCTTAACACCTAACTAAAAAATGTCATTGGTTTCTCCTTCCCTTCATCATTCTTCTGCAACAAAATAGTTGCCACCATGTTAGGAGAGGCAAAAGAGAAAATGAGGAATGGCCTTTGATAGTCCAGACTAGCTAAAACTGGGGCTTTTGCAGAGACCTTCTTGATCCTAGAGAATGATTCCATAGCCTCAATGGTCCACCTAACTTCCTTATCTTTATTCCTCATATCTATGATTTCTTTGAAAATTTCAACATAGTTGCATATAAACCTCCTTAGGAAATTTATTATGCCCAAGAAAACCTGAATTTCCTTTTTATTCCTTGGTAATGGAATATTGTTGATAGCCTCTGTTGTACCTCTGAGATGATAATGGTCAGCTATCATGCCAGAGCATCTAAGATAATTGTTTTGGGGGTTTTGTTTTAATTTGGAGGACCAATGAATGAAACATATGTAACATTGTAATGCCTAACCTTTTGAATAATATTAATACCAAAGAAGAGGGCTTCTATAAAATTTCACACAGTGAAATAGCTTGTATGGTGGTGAGCAGAAACAAAAAATAATATGATTATCACAGTTTTCAAATTGAAAATTAAATAATCATAAGTATGAAAACCTTTGACCTATGTTCAGAAGGTTTAAGAGAATATGCTTAAGCTTACAAAAGATGCTGATGATTTATTGATTCAAAGGGAATTAATTAAACAGACAGTCCATTAATTCATTCTCTTTATAGATTATCACTTCAGAAGCTTATAGGAATAGATTGAAACACAATTATTCCTACCTGGTTATCTTTGTAAGACATAAGAATATGAAGAAAAACATAATGAGTAATACTGAAAAAACTTACAGGAAACACAAATTGTGTAAAACAGAATTCAGAATCATTTGCTTTGTATTAAGGGTCCAGAAAAGTCGAGTACATCAAATGCTTTCAAATGCTTCATCAAGGGTGCAACCCTTTAATAACTCGTGAAGAGAGTTATTTATACAACAATAGAACTAAGAAAATATCCTAAACTGCTTTTACAAAAATAGATTATTACAAAATCAAATAAAGAATGCTAGTTGATCTCGCACTATTTTGATGTTGTTTTGTTGGTGACTATCACTGAAAAAACTGATAATTGTTGAAGTTGGCTCACTGATCCTATTATTTAGGTTCTGATGTCTTTTAGACTTTGATCTTTTGCCCTTTAAGTTGCTTGGATGTTTGGTCTTCACGCTAGATTTCATATTGACTTATGACCTTTCATCTAATACTCTTTGACCTTGTTGACCTGCCAATATCCTTTACTGTGCTTTTTACTTTTATTGTACATTTCAAGTTTTTATTGTGTATTTCAATAGTAAATCATTTAGTTTTTCACATGTCTCTGCATCTGGTAGTTGGATATTGATCATCTCTCTGTATTTTCATATGTTTTTCCTTTAACTGTATGCTTTATCTACCTCCTTTGTTTTATCTTTTACTGTGTAAATTGTCTGTTTCTGCTCTATATCTGGTTTAAAATTGATTTTCTCTTTGTACACAACTTCTGATAAATGAAGCCTTTGAATAGATTTCCTGAGAATCTTGGAGTAAACAGGTTTTTAACTAGTGTCAAAATTGTTTATCCAGTCTCCTTGTCTTCTAATTACCTGCAAAATAAAACAATTTATTAATAAAACACAGGTTGGCAGGGATGGCCATCAATGGCTTTTAATGAACTGAGATGTCTGTGGTTGGAGTCCAGAGCATGTTCGGGAAGTAATTAGTGGTCGAATTTGGTTGCAGAGGCTCAGGGTGGCACAGGCACGCTTAGGCGGGTTCAGTGAAAAATGAGCGAAAAGAGTGAAAACAAGGGTCTTCAGTGTTTAAACGGGTAACGTTTAAAATTTGGTGCGGATATCGATAAATGAACAGTGGATGGTTTCGGCCTAAGCAGGGAGACGATTTCGGAGGCCATCGTATCGCTTTTGAGTGAAGGGCGGTATTTTTTGGAGAGCACGCGAGTTAATGTAAAGGTGCCATGTAACCGCAAGGGGCCTGAGAAAAACCACAAATCTCGCATGCTCTTTAGCCAGTAAAGGTCGGAGATCTGGAGCACACGATACGGATGCGCACCGTTAGATCTAGGGGTGAACGATCTAACGGCTATCACGCTATGGACTTGCACGGAGTTGAATCGAGCGGAAATTAGCGGGGCCTGGGGGTTTAATTACAAAGAATTATAATTATTTAATGAATAAATAGGGTTTCAAAATATAACGCGATGGGTTTAATACAATGGGACCAAGGTTTAATATGGCGGGGGTTTATTAACCGCGCCAAGGGGGTGGGTTAAAAGGTTTTATATATCGGAAAAAAGTGAATATCATGGAGATTTGTTAAGTAATGTGGGGGGCACACAAAACTTAGGATAAAGGGTTTTATGGGTTTTTAGGCATTTTCTCAGGAAAACATGATATGGGTGTAGTTTAATTAAATAAAGCAGGGGGGGGAATAAAAAATTAGGACAAGGGGTATTTATTGGTTTTTAGGTAAATTGCAAGGGGAAAGTGAGTTTTTCAAAGGGTAAGGGTTTCACATTAGGAAAAGGGGTTTTTGGGTATGGGAATGCGTTTAGAGGGTAATTTGCTAGGAAAATGTGTGAAACCAAGGGGCAAGGGTGAAAATGAAGGGAAAGGGTATTTTCTTAGGAAATGATGGGATAATGAGGAAATTAGTAAGTATATAGTGGGGGATGAAATGAAATGAGGGGAAGTTAACCAAATCAACTTGTGAACATCTTTTCACTTTCATAATTTCTCCTGCACACTGAAACATTGGATTAAGCATGATAAATATGCTTATGCTTCAATCAACTTTGTACTTCAGCAACCTTTCTTCTACCTACCATTTACTTATCCTAATATTTTTTCTTCACTTAATTGGGTGCATTTAAGCTAGCAAACCCTTTTCTTTCCTTTTTCTTTTGAAAAGCAAAATATCTAATTCTAACCTTATAACATCCAAGGGCTCAGATTAAACTGATGAGCTCCTTATTATTCTCTACCTAACAACTGATCTGCCAAGATTAAACAATTTGGCTAGATATTTATTCTCTAACTATAAACATGAAATTTAAAGCATGAACTAGTCAAGATTAAACTATTTGAATATCATGGGTTATGGCATTTATGACAAGCTGCACACAACCATTATTTTGAATAATAAAGTAAAAGGTAGTGGCACTTGGACTTGCACACTTTCATGATCTATTTTTTGCTTTTTGCTTTTCTCTCTAACCTAACATTTTATTTTTGCCTTCATTTTTTAGGGCATCTATTCTAACATTGTCTTTGATATGGACATATTTATCAAAAAATTCCTAACATTTTTCTTCATTATTCTTTTTGTTCATATCCTAGCTTAACATTTTTTTGAAAAATATTTTCATTTTTTTGACTACTTTATTCTAACTTATCAAAATCAAAAAATGCTACAACATTGGCTCCATCTGGGGACTGTTTTCTCCTGTAGAATGCAGAGAACCTGCAGACCCATGTGCCTTCTCCTCGGGCTATGGAGTCTTTTGCTATAAAAAATCACACTGACAACTTGAAAAGTAAAAGAAACCAAAGTTCTTACAATGGTAGTAATGAAATATACTTCACTTCTTAGTACTAAATGTAATGATTGAGAAACCTTTCATTTACAAGATAAGTGGAATATAGCCCATCAAGATTTTGTAGCACAAAATTGTTGTTTCCCTTCACTTCAGCGATTGCTAAAGGTCCAAACCACAGGCTGTCAAACTTGCCATGTTTTCCCTTTTCTTCTCTCTTGGAATCCCATCTTAGAACTAGATCACCTTCCATGAAGTCCCTTTTCCTAACTCTTCTGTCAAACAATCTCTTCATCTTATACTGATACTTTTTCAATTTGTATTGAACTTCATCTCTGTTATCATTTAGTTCAATAATCTGATTTATTCTCCTTGAAAAATCATTAGGTTCATCTGTTGAATCCTGCAGAAATTTTAAAAGAGGAAAGGCCAAATTGGTAGGGAAGATTGCATCTTTCCCATAAACTAATTGGAAAGGAGATTTTCTAGTAGATCTCTTTGGAGATTATGTTTGCCAATATTGCATAAATTAAATGAGATTCCCAACTCTTTTTATGATCTTCCAGAGTCTTTTTTATTACCTTTACCAGAATTTTATTGGAGGATTATGTAAGGCCATTACCTTGTGGGTAATATGGAGTTGAATGATGTAACAGAACCTGATATTTCTGGCAAAATTCAATCATTTTAACACTAGAAAAAGTTGATGCATTGTTAGTGACAATTTGAGTTGGGAAACTAAATCTAGATAAGATGTTCTCTTCAATAAATTTGATTACTATCGAATTATTAGCATTTCTCACTGGAATTGCTTCCACCCATTTAGTGAAGTAGTTTGTTGTTGTGAGGATCCATCTATGCTCATTACTTGAAATGGGATGAATCTCTCCAACAAAATCTAATCCCCATTGGAGACAAGGTTATGAGACTATTGATGGAACCAGTGGAAGAGCTACTAATTTTTGCTTACCAGCAAACATTTGACAAGGAACACAACCTCTGACCTTTGCTCCTACTTGCAAGAACAATGTTGGCCAATAAAATCCTCCCCTTAATGTTGTGGGGAAAAGTATCCGACTCGAATGACCCTATCCCTACTCTAAAGGTGACAGTCTTTAGCAATAACTGAAAGTAAAGCTTTGATATTTTCCTTTATGAAAGTACAGAGTTCCTTTATGAAAGTACAGAGAGAAGGAAGAAAAGATTAACCAACCTGGTGTCTTTCGCTTAGTCGATCCTTATCCTCTCTCTTTGTCTCTTGTCACAGCTCCTTGCTCTCTTTGCCGGTCCAGCTACACACAGATCCTGCACAAAACAAGAGAGGAAACTACAAGATACATGTACTCATAACTGATGCATGGATTAGAGTGAATCAAATATACAAGTAAATACAATACATCAATGCAATACAAGTATATAGGAGAACATGCAAAACTTTATTGATAGAAGTAACAGGGTTCTGAGAAGGTTACAACCATTGATGGCTCCAATCCAGCAGCACCTCCCCAGCAGCAAGAACTCTCCTCTTCACCTCTAGTAAAACAATCACCCAATAGCTCTAATTGTAAACCAACAGCACCTCCTTGCTTTACACAAAATTCCAGCCTCCTTAGACCTCATAGAAGAGCTCTATATATAGGAGAGAAGAAGAGAGGATGAGTCAGCTTGAGACTGACATGAAGCTGCCTTGTGTCCTCTCCCTCTTCAGTTAAACTTCAGTTCTTTAGTCCACTTGGAGATCCTTTCTTACACATGGAGATCAAGTACCTCTTACTCATCACAGGGCGAATCCCATGAACCAAGTGTCAGTTTGGAAGCTTCCTGGGCAATTGACACCTTGCAGAATGACTGTGCCACTTGGCCAATCTCGCCCAGCGCAGGTAGCCTTCATTAGATTTGACTTACAGCACAGGTACAAGGAGGAGCAGTTTCATTCCAGCGCAGATGCTCAGTGGAGCAGCTGACATGATCCAAAAATAGCCTGTTTTTGAGTGTTTTCAGGTGGAGAACTGATGGGAAGTGTTGTGGTTTGATGACCTTGTTCTTCTAGGGGTAAGAACAACATGTTTAAGGACTGAGGATCCCTGTAATTATTGACATTTCATGCTCCATGCTGCGAGGCACAAAAATGTCTATAACAGTTGCCCCCTAAAGTATGAGGCCGTTTATCGGGTGAAATGCTTTATCTAGAGGGTCTGAAGTTCATTCCAGTGTTGAGGAGGCGCCCTGTAATACAATACAATACAATACATTATTTTTCATTTTGTTTTCATGATCTAGCTGAGGCGGGCATTCCCATGCTCAGCTTTATAAATACATTTTGGTACATATAACAGACGATCGTCTGATGGTAGACTGATAATTTTCTGCTGAAATTATCATCCTTTGAATAGGATGATCATCTGCTGCAATGATGTACATGACAAATGCTTTTATATTTCCTAAATACATATCGCAGCCCGGAAGGATGAAACTAGATCCGGGGTCTTCAAACTCGTTCGATCTTCACTCTAAGTACAAGTCGATCCATGTGAGAATTTTGCTGAAGTCGAACATGGAAAGACATCGCTTGATTACTGGTCAATGATGAAAACTGTTAACAAGCGCGAGAGGAATCACTGATAATGATAATGACCCTCAAGGTACTGCAGTACAATTCACGTGGCGTGAATAAAGGACTTGGCGTCGAACGCCACGCAAAATCTTCTGGTCGAAGGTCATTGATGTATACCTGTCGTCGGAAGTGAGAAACTTGCCATTGAGGCATGCAAGCTTCAAAGTACTGATGGGGGTGTTCCTAGATCAACTTCTTGGATAATGAGCTGAAGTCGACAAGAAGCGATCCATCAAAGGAGGGCCTTAATGAATCCCACATCAATGACACGGAACGGAGCTAATGATTTTAGTGGAGGTGAAAACAAACTGTGACATATGATTCAGGGTGGCGATCATGAATGGATGAAGGATAATGTATGGCAGTGGATGGGACACGGTTGACACTTTCAGAATGACCTCTCTTGAACATATAACGACACTGATGCAATGGATCGGTAGCATTACCCCAAAATGTGGATGGTTTGGCGAAGACCATGGTGATGAGACCGGTGAATGAAACAACCCAACCCGATGTGGTACGGAAGAAAAGTGTCATGTTCAAGAGCGACTTGCTACCATTAAACTTTGATGTTCTCCCAATTTTTCCCCAATCATTTCTGACCAGTACCTCTTTATTTTTGTCAAGCTTGAGGAGGATAACATATGCTTGTTCTATAACCTGCCCTTCGGGCAAGCCCATCGCTATGATTTAACGAGCCTAGCGATAGGGAAACTCGTTCTCGTCTAAAGACAAGTTTGTCGCTATTTAATCATTTTAACGAGTCTAACGACAAGGATAACTCGGTCCTTTTCATTTTTAGAGAGTCTGAAAAGGTACAGAAAGTTAACTCCATGATTCCTTTTTCGTCATCTAATCCCTTAAGTCCGAAAAAGTATAAAACAATACAGAAGGGATGAATTTTCGATTGCTTTAACGAGCCGAACAAGACAAGCGCTCGATCTTTTTGTGCAATAATCCCTCAGGTCCAAAAAAGATTAAAATCTAGAGGAGGGATAGCGTTCCGGTCATTTAACGAGCTGGAAGGCCAAAACTCGGTAAACTTTTCATATTTTACGAGTCAGTGAAAAGAGCTCAAAGAAGACTCGTCTTTTGAGGAACGAGTGATAAACAGGGATAGCAACTGATTCCAGGTACAACTTGGAATTTTCCAATCACGGCAGTGTCACAAGGATGGCTAGGTGAAATCACTCTTCGCAGTTGTTCCTCAAAATAGGTAAACACACAAATGGAGGTGAATGATCGGCCAAATGAATAGTGGAGGTGACGGTACACAAACACGACCAAGGCTTTTATGGCTGATGAATTTATGACCTCAAAAGGTTATTTACCGATTCATTTTTTCTGAATGAGCTTGAACTCTAAAGGAAAGCCTGCTCATAAACTTATGTTTATTTTTTAACGAGCATGAACTATGTGCTAAAACTGCTCGGATCTTGCGTTTATTTTTTAACGAGCATGAACTGTGTGCTAAAACTGCTCGATTTTGCATGCCCCCAGCATCATAATAACGCATGTCAAAGGAGGGTGCCCCCCAAGCTTCATTGCATTCAACTTGGTGATTGGAATGAAGGTTTACCTTTGAATTTTGAAAAGGGGATTTGTTTCATTTTTTAATGAGGTTGACATAGTAAAAGAACTATCCTCATAACTCCTTGTTTCATTTTTTAACGAGGTTGACATGATATAAGAACTATCCTCGGAGCCGACAAAATATTTAGGAATCTTCCGAATCCAACCAGAAGACTGGATTAGATTTCATTTTGTAGGTTTCCACCGTGGCCACTCCCGCCAGATTACTTGGAGGCGGTAGGGCGAAAGTACCCATTAAGTCAGGGTCTTTTAGGAGACCTACTCCGATATTTTTAAGCAAATGATTCCTTCCATGGATCATTTGAATGCATCCTGTAACTTGTGAACTGTTGGGGAGAAAAGTTTGTTGGTCGACGATTGTAATTCCTTCTTGGAAGGGAAATGCAATCTTCCTGAAGTAGGTCGACACAACCGCGGCCATGGCATAGATCCAGGGCCTTCCTAGTAGGATGTTGTAATCGAGGTTTCCATCGATTACTTCAACATCAATTCCTACTGTTTTGCCCCCCAGTTCAACTTGCAAGTTACTTAAAATCCCGTATGGAGCGTATGATCGTCCATCAAATGCTTTTAACGTCGTTGACGATTTCGACAAGGGTGGTGAGCCTAAATCTTTCCAGCAACTCATCGACATAAGACATGTAGATGCCCCCTCATCAATAATTGTTCGATGAACAGTTTTGTTGAGGGCTTTCACTTGAATAAGGAAAGCTAGTTGAGCTGGTAACTGAGGGTCATATCCTTTATGATCAAAGGTCACAATATTGGAATCCATTGGGCCAATCCCACCTATTGCTGATAATAAAGCTTGCTCTTGGGAGGGGCAATTTTGTGGTACTTCAAGTGTCGACATAGTGGACAGCGATTGGGCCAGGTCCTTTACTATATTATAATTCTGTGCTCCTTTGGCACGAGGATTAAATGTCGATTTGTGTACTACTCCCTTTGGCGACTTTATCATTGGCACAGGAACGATAGGTGGCACAACTTCGGTCCAAGTTGTTGTTGAACTACTAGGTCGTTCATTAACCTTGTTGTTCGACAGCTTTGGATTCCCGTAATCTTTACTCCTTGTCAAAGCATTATTCTGTTGCTTCGAGGTAGACAACATAAGCACTTGGGATCCGGAAGCATTTTGATTAGCAACCAGATTTTGACTTGGATTAGGAAACGGATCAGTCAATACTGCTGGGGTTTTTGAACTCTTGAAGAGTTTCTTAACTTCAGCTATATGTGGACAATATTTCGTCCAATGATCCTCATTGCATATATGACACCCTGCCGGGGGTTTCCTTTTTCTTCCTGTCTTTTTCTTCTTGCCCCCTGGTTGCTTCAGTTGTTTGCCATTGTCGGTCGACATGGCATTTACTTCTGAGGCAAGAAGTTTTTCATTTGCATTTTGACTGTAAATTTTGTGCTTGCCAATCACGTCATCGCCGGCGTGAGAGTCATTGTTTGATTTAGGAGGAGGAGGAATTGAGAATTCCGGTCTAGGGGTGTCAGGTATTTTATCGTAGAGCGTGCCAGACTGAGTATAAACCAAGTCTAGATATTGCGCACGAGCTATAACTTGCTCTTCTGTTACGACTCCCCCCTTGGCCACATCTTCCGTTATGGCCGAAAGTAATGACTTTATAAACCATTCATCTAATAGCTGATCGGGAACATATGTTTTTACCATCCTACGACGACGTCGCCATTCATGTATATGATCAGATATATGAGTGTTCGTTGTCTGTTTGAAGTTGGTAAGGAATTCTGTTCCCGTTTCATACCTTATCGGTAATTGAAAATGGGTTAAAAAGGTTGTAGCTAAGGTACTGAAGTTGTCGAACGAAGCTCTAGGCAATTCAATATACCATTTTGCCGCTGGACCCGTTAACGTCCTCTGAAAAAGGCGAAGTCTTATCGAATCATCATTCAGGGTGTTTGATGAACACCATAGATGGAATGTCATCACGTGATTCGACGGGTCTTCACCAGGATTTCCATTAAATTTAGGAATGTCTGATGGAAGTTTGTGTGGAATCGCTGGCCACCAAGGGGCATAAGCAATTGGATCATTCGTCAGCCGGTTTAGATCTGGTAATTCTAGAGTTGCTACAAAGGGCAACTGTTGATTCAGGTTAGGCGAAGCATATCCAGGATAAGATGGAATCGCCTGAGCAGTGGGTCTTTGCATACCAGCATAATGTTGGCAACTTTGACAAGGTTGATGGGTATAACCACTATAGTATGGTTGCCCATTACTTACAAAGACTTGTTGCTCAGGTCCTTGATATGATTGCTGGAATTGCAATTGTTGAGTTCTAACCAGCTCTGGTTGTTGGACCATTTGCTGATGCCCAATACTAGATGATTGACCAAGATGAGGAGTCACAGTACTTGTTTGATCCTGAGTCACTCCAGATAAGGAGGCACTGACCTGAGGTTGCGATTGAGATGTCGAGACAAGAGGTTGTTACTACCAGGTATAGTGGCAACATTCGACACAGGGCGGACTGGTTGCATAGAATATACAACTCCTGGTTGTTGAGGCAGTATTGGTACCCAACCGCTGGGTGTAATTCCAGTTTGACCTGAACTTTGTTGTGAACTCACGGATGGGCATCCTCCCGGAGGAGGTAATGAAAGGGCATACTGCCCCCCATATGGTATCAATCCGGAACTCAAGGGGATCGATTGCCCAGATTGACCTCCAAATGGATCAATTTGGCGAGTTTCAACATAAGAAATACCAGATGATAATCCGGATGAAGAAATAGGAACTAACCATGTCGTTGTCCCTGATGGGACTCCGGCTTGTTGTTGACAATTTGCCGGGACAGATGGTATACCAGCGAACATCGTTGGAGTAGCAGCAGGAGGCTCTGCTGCAGCTGTGTCGGACGACACAGTCCTAGATGTCGACGGTTGTTCAGACATATCTAGTTTATCCAAAAGATTTCTTAGCGATTCTACAGGAACTTCCACTTGTGGTGGACTAACTTCGAAGATCAACGAGGGAAGGGTGATGATTATTCCGCTTAAAATAAATTTTATAACGACGCTTTAGACACAACTTTGCTTTTTCATGTTTTAAGAGTCGAGAAAAAGCTAAAGATGACTCTAGTCTCCTTCGATGTTTTAACGAGCCCGAAGTGACAAATGCTCGGATGGACTTTTTCAGTTATAGAGTTTGAAAAAGGCCAAAAGAAACTGCTCTGGAGATCTAGGCAGAGGGTGTGCCAAACTTTTCGCGAAACCACAGAATACATTTTACGGTACGGGTGGTCGATCTTCGTGAATGCTGTGTTCACTGCATCGCGATCAGTAGGGCGGCCGACATGGCTTCCTAAGGATAAAGGATAAATGCCTATAGGGGTCTCCCAATATACGCGACGGTACGCGGGAGCACAAGTCCGTATTAGTGCTATCGTCCCTCAGGAGGAATCACCCACCTTCGTAGAGATCGACAGTCACTACGTTTAACGACGCCAGAACACGTCTCTACCTAGACCTCTATTGTGAGCGTTATGTTACAAAGCGTTTTTAGATTCATTCAATATATTTTAAGTTGATCTTGTTTAGCAGTTTGTCTTTCAGGATCACCACGAGATGTATTGGTACAAATTCCTAAATGCAGCTAAAATGATAAGCAAGCTTTACAATCTTTTTAGCTTTGAAAATCCTAACTACTGAGGGGAGAGAAAAACATTATCTTTCCACACAGAGCACAAAGCACAAACTAATGCACTTTCTCCTAGATCAATCACGCAAACTTATCAAAATGCAAATGCAAGATGCATGTATTTCTTTTCTTTTCCTTTAATGTTGATGTAAACAAAAGGAAACTGTCGCATAATTTTCGAATTCAATTTGAAGCGTAAACAAACAAGTTTTGTCTAAAACCAAAAGACGCCTTACAGGTACTTGTTTCGACACTAAAAATGTATGAATTCAAACCATAAAATGAAAAACAAACAAACTCAAACAGCCATGAACAGTAATAAAACTAGCTCTTAAGATCACAAAGACACTTTTACAGTTCAGGATCTAAGAGGCCACAGCTATACTGGTTTGCTTTTCACAATTGGAAACTGTAATTGAAACAAGAAATACTGAAAGAACAATCACAGTTTCATCACACAACTGAGGCGTAATAATGTCAAGGAAAGTTGGTTTACAGCAAGTACAAATGACAAGCAATCAGCAGCAAAATAACAGTGAAAACAGGGCCAAGACTCAGTGGGAAACCTCAGCAAGACATAGCCTAACTGGATCAGCGCAGGCTCTGGTCTGTCAAATTGACTCTCAGCGCAGTTCCCGAAGGGAGTACCTGCGCTGAAATGCAGACTGCCTGTGGACAGCCTGCACTGAGATACGAGAGTTGCATTTACAAGGATTTCCGGGTCATAAAAAGCTCAAAAATGCACTGTTTTTGCTGAAATAAAAAGCTATAGGTCAAGTACAAGCTAAGGGATGATCAAGAGGATGAAGAGCTATCACAAAGAGTACAAGAGTATTTTGTAGATCAGCTCTTCAAATCATGAATCTGCTCAGTAAATGAGCAAGAGTAGCAGGCCCTCTACTTCGCTTTTGATATAGTCAAAAGCTTTTCGATTTGGTACTCTTTTGTTCAGGAAATGAATAGCAAAGATACTACAAACACAAATCAAACGGATACGCTCCCCAGCAGAGTCGCCAGTTTGTTGTGGGGAAAAGTATCTGACTCGGATGACCCTATCCCTACTCTAAAGGTGACAGTCTTTAGCAACAACTGAAAGTAAAGCTTTGATATTTTCCTTTATGAAAGTACAGAGAGAAGGAAGAAAAGATTAACCAACCTGGTGTCTTTCGCTTAGTCGATCCTTATCCTCTCTCTTTGTCTCTTGTCACAGCTCCTTGCTCTCTTTGCCGGTCCAGCTACACACAGATCCTGCACAAAACAAGAGAGGAAACTACAAGATACATGTACTCATAACTGATGCATGGATTAGAGTGAATCAAATATACAAGTAAATACAATACATCAATGCAATACAAGTATATAGGAGAACATGCAAAACTTTATTGATAGAAGTAACAGGGTTCTGAGAAGGTTACAACCATTGATGGCTCCAATCCAGCAGCACCTCCCCAGCAGCAAGAACTCTCCTCTTCACCTCTAGTAAAACAATCACCCAATAGCTCTAACTGTAAACCAACAGCACCTCCTTGCTTTACACAAAATTCCAGCCTCCTTAGACCTCATAGAAGAGCTCTATATATAGGAGAGAAGAAGAGAGGATGAGTCAGCTTGAGACTGACATGAAGCTGCCTTGTGTCCTCTCCCTCTTCAGTTAAACTTCAGTTCTTGAGTCCACTTGGAGATCCTTGCTTACACATGGAGATCAAGTACCTCTTACTCATCACAGGGCGAATCCCATGAACCAAGTGTCAGTTTGGAAGCTTCCTGGGCAATTGACACCTTGCAGAATGACTGTGCCACTTGGCCAATCTCGCCCAGCGCAGGTAGCCTTCATTAGATTTGACTTACAGCGCAGGTACAAGGAGGAGCAGTTGCATTCCAGCGCAGATGCTCAGTGGAGCAGCTGACATGATCCAAAAATAGCCTGTTTTTGAGTGTTTTCAGGTGGAGAACTGATGGGAAGTGTTGTGGTTTGATGACCTTGTTCTTCTAGGGGTAAGAACAACATGTTTAGGGACTGAGGATCCCTGTAATTATTGACATTTCATGCTCCATGCTGCGAGGCACAAAAATTTCTATAACACTTAATACCTTATATGATGTTGCTCTCCAAGCATAATGTCCTCCACAAAATCTTGTATGAAACTGGTCAATTTTTCTGATTTTGTTAAACATAATAACAAAATATTTAGTGGGTCTTTCCAGTACAAGTTTGCATTTATGATACAGTACTTGACCGATTTCAGTTTGAGAGTTTTACACTAGCTTTTGGAGAATGATGTTGGACATTCAAAATGGATCAAGAATTTTACAATGTCTTGGTACCAATCTAACAACATAAATTTCTCATCAATGTATAAAGGGTAGATCTAACCTGAAGGTAAAGGTTCTTGTGGATTCTTTTCTTCAGGATGAAGGGAAGGTTCTTGTGGATTCTCCTCTTCGGGATGAAGGGACGGTTCTTGTGGATTCTACCCTTCTGCAAGGACAGAAAGTTCTTGTGCATTCTTCTTATCTGAAGTTTGAGAAGGTTCTTGTCGATTCTTCCCTTGTATCTCTAAAATAGAATTGATTTCGAGCACTTTACAGTTGGATTCAGCTAGAAGCTTAGCTAATCCTTAGCCTTTTACTAGCTTTTTAGTTTAGATCGAACTCCAGTATTTGAGTGATCCATGTACCTCTCTTTCCATCACTGTTTGGTTGAGTTAAAACGATTTTCACAACACTGTTAGGAACATAAGTAGTAATAGGAGAATGTAAGACATACATCCTGAATGATTTCAGGGCTTGAAAAGGGCATAGGCTTACTTCTCAATTATGTCATGCTTAAGCTCAGCATCTCTCATAACCTTACTGAAAAAGTCTATGGGTTGGTCATGGGAATCTTCATTCTTTTGTAGTAGAACAGCAGCAAGGGTTGTTTCTGAGACAAAGGAAAAAATACTGAATGGTTTAGTGTAATTAGGGTTGGCCAAGGTGGGAGCTTCAGAGATGGATTTCTTGATCTAATCAAATGCATGCCTGGAAGAGACAGTCCATTTAACTTCATGATCCTTTCGGATCATGTCAGTTATATCTTTTACAATCTCAACATAATTTGGGATGAATCTCCTTAAAAAAATAATCTTGCCTAGAAAAGCTTGAATCTCCTTCTTGTTTCTAGGTAAGGTCAATGTTTCAATGGCAGACACATGCTTGGGATCAATCACTACTCCTTATTTTGAAATTATATGGCCCAACAATTTTCCTTCTTTGATAGCAAACAAAGACTTTTTAGGATTCAATGATATTCTAAATTTTCTACACCTATCAAAAACCTTCATCAAGTGCTTTAGATGTCTCTGATTAGATTTAGAAAAAACAGTTATGTCATCAAGATAAATGACCACAAAATTATTTACTTGACCCACAAAAGCTACATCCATAGCTCTCTGAAATGTTGCTCCAGTGTTGGATAAGCCAAATGGGATTCTAGCATACATGAATGTACCTCAGGGTGTAGAAAAGGTTGTCTTTTATCTATCTGTTGGATCAACATTTACCTTATTATAGCCTAAAAAACCATCAAGCATAGAAAGTCTTTGTGTTCCTGAAACCATTTGAAGTAACTGATCCATTTTGGGCAAAGGATAGTTATCATTTAATGATGCTTTGTTTAAATTTCTGAAGTCCACACAGAGTCTGATTTCTCCATTCTTCTTTCTAACAGGAACTAAATTTGCAACCCAATTAGAATATCTAAGAAGGAGAATGATCTATGCATCTAACATTTTCTTAATTACCTTTTCTATAGTTGGTAGAAGAGCTGGATTGATCCTCCTAAGTTTCTGTTGATAAGGAACTACTTCTGGCTTTAAAGGAATCTTATGCTATATTAATGAAGTATCATAGGTTTTTAGATCAGCATAGGTCCATGCAAAAACATCCTTATAATTTTGAAGTAACTTAAGATATTGAGCTTTGATCTCAGGATTTAGAGATGCACAGATTTTCATGTTTTTAATATCATCATTTGTTCCAATATTAATTTCTTCTATGTCATCTTGTGAAGAAATGCACTGAGGGTTTCGAAGGACATCATTTTGATCAAACTGTTTTTTTAAAGGAATGAGGCCTTTGGGAATAAAATTGTTATACAATTGAATAATATCATGATCAGCAATTTTTTAATTGAAATTTGAAGTATCATTTCCATTTGTATTTTCATTTATTTTTGTTCTATCTTCATCAATTTGTAGAACCGAAGATTCATCTATAATCTGCAGAAAAGACTTCAAATGTGCATCATCTTCAAATATTTGTCAATGTTTTAGATTGTCTGAAATGGATGGTTTGTTCTTGACTTGTATTTGATAGAGTGCATTGGTTTGATTAGGAATTCTAAATGAACTAGCAGAAACAGCTAAGGCATCTGCATGAATATTCTGATTTCTTGGAATATAAGTCAAATTAAAAGCATCAAAGAAGTTTTCGACTGAATCCAAAACTTCATTTCGATAAGACCTAAGTCTAGGATGCTCAGTCTGGCAAATATTTCTCACTTGTTTGACAATAAGTTCTGAATCAGTAAAAACACTTAAGTTTTGAACTTTTAAGCTTTTGGCTAATTGCAGTCCCAAAAAAAAGCTTCATATTCAGCCACATTATTTGTAACTTCGAATTCGAGTTTGCATGATTGGGTGATATTTTCTTTTTCTAGTGAAATTAAAACTACCCCAGCTCCTGCTCCATCTTTTGTACAAGAACCATCAAAAAAAAGTTTCCATACATCAGTTTGATTTGGTATGGGACTTTCAATTACATCTTCTATTTTAACTTGAGTTTCATGTATTTGGTCTGAAGAGAGTTGAAAGCAAACAAAATCCTAATCAATTGCATAAATTGGATGATTCCTTGGCTGGTCTGTTTTGCAAATAGTGTGCACAAATCTTACCTCTCTATATAACCTTAGTTGTTCTCCCCCATAAACCGGAATAGTGGCATAAGACATATCCATATGAAGAGTTCCCCCTAAATTGGCACAACAAGACCTAGAAAGGAGCATTCCAAATTTGGGAGGAATATCTGTGACAACTATATCAAGCACTACACTTTTCACTGGAATTTGGGCAAGGGTGACTACTAAATCTTTAATCAATCCTAAGCAGGGCACCCTTTTAGAATCAAAGGTGTACAAGTCATGATAGGATCTAGTTATGTCAAAATCCTTAATCAATCCTAAGCAGGGCACCCTTTTAGAATCAAAGGTGTACAAGTCATGATAGGATCTAGTTATATTAGATATCATTTTTGGGATTCAACTGCGTTAAGTAAGTCATTCAAAGTATGACCATTTCCATGAGAGGTAGTCGTAAAGTGACTAATTTCTCATGATTTTTTGAATAGTTCACTTAGCACTCATTGCATCGGGTGATGCTCACAGGGGTGAAGAAGTGGGATTGAAACTAGTGAAATGTGGAGAACGAATCACATAGCATCAATCATCACTTCCGGGGCTTGCACCCGGTAACCAGGACTTATATGGGATGGGTGACCTCCTGGGAAGTCCTGGTTACCGGGTGCAAGCCCCGGAAGTGATGATTGATGCTATGTGATTCGTTCTCCACATTTCACTAGTTTCAATCCCACTTCTTCACCCCTGTGAGCATCACCCGATGCAATGAGTGCTAAGTGAACTATTCAAAAAATCATGAGAAATTAGTCACTTTATGACTACCTCTCATGGAAATGGTCATACTTTGAATGACTTACTTAACGCATTTGAATCCCAAAAATGATATCTAATATAATGCACTGCGTAAATCCCCCATACTTAAATTCAAATAGGATCTAGTTATGTCAAGTTTTAAATGGTCCATGATAGTTTTTGGCATGAGGTTATGTGATGCTCCAGAATCAAGCATACAATTATATAACATGGAATCATTTGTCTTAAGAGTTACATAGAAAGGAGGCACTATTTCATCTATCATATCTGAGCTAGGACCAAAGACAACTGCTGGTTTTTCATCTTGCAGACTAATGATATCACTTTCAGCATCAACCGAGGTGTTTTGTATCCATTTAGAGACTTGATTTTTATACCCAAGGTTTTTGGAAAGTTCTGAAAGTGGAATTGGGATTTTAACTCTTTCTAACTCTTTTTCAACATTAAATGTAGTCAAAGCATTTTTATCATTTTGAGCAGTATCAGTTGACTGATTTAATGGTCGAATAACAGTTGTTTGAGTTTCAACAGCTTTGGTACGAGGTTCAATTATTGGAGTCTCCTTAGGAGGTCTTCTAGGGCTGGGTCTAGGCCTAAGATCATATCTCTTGTTCAACTCTGCAATTAAAAATTCAGAGAAGGCATGGTATTTAGAAACCTGTGAGGATTCTTGATCTTCTTGAACCTGATTTTGTTGTGAGAGAGGAATAATAACTGTTTGATTAGAAGAAGTATCCATGTTATTGATATCTTTAATAATAGTCATAGTATTTTCATCAGGTTGCTGGTCATCTATCAATATAGGAGTGGGAACCTGCTGATCATTACTAGGTCTCTAAAGAATTTGCAATTGTGGATTCCTTCTATACATTCCTTGATTTTGATTTTGGGGTCTAGTAACTAGTTTTTGAATTGTCCTAGGTTGAGTCTCAATCTTGGAAATTCTATTAGGTATATTTCTAAGAAGAGAAGTTATTTCATCTATTTTATAATCTTTTGTTTTAGTCTTCGAAGAACTAGAGGAACTAGAGGCTTCTTGAATAGTTTTAGTTTTCTTTGGGTCTTTTCCTCTTTAGCTTTCATGGAAGTCGAAGCAACCCTATTTGCTTCCACCTCAATAGTATTTTTTGGCATATCTTCAAGAGTTCTTGAGATATCTCTCTTAGCATTACAGCAAAATCATCAAAGGCTTTAAAAAACCTAGACTTAGTTGCTGCTACAGGGGGTTTACAATCAGGGGGCATCTTATGATAAAGTTTATTGAACCTTTTGATAAAATCTGATACAGGTTAACCAAAGTTTCTTTTAAGTTCTTCAAACTCAGTCAGAAAGTAAAGAGGATATTTCTTAACACCCTATTGATTTTTAAATATGTATGTAAGCTCTTCCCAATTTCTAATGGAATTTACAGGTAATGGCCTAAACCAGATTCTTACATTTCCTTCAAGTGACTGTACAAACAATCTCATGTAAACATTTTTTTGTTCGATATTCATGTTGTCTGCAAATTCTAGAAAAGCTTGAAGATGGTCCTCAGCTGTGGGACCAGTTTCTCCATTATTAACCTGGGAAGGTATTTCAAGTATCCAGCTCGAAATGCATCGAGGTTAGTAGGTAAGACTAAAGTTGCATATCTAGCCTGTACAATAGGTTGGAATGCCATAGTAGAAGGTGGTGTATGAGGTGTTTGTGTGGATGAAGAAGAAAAAGATGAAGAAGAAGACGAAGAAGAGGTAGATGAAGAAGAGGTAGAAGAAGGTGATTGAGGGGGTGTGTGACTATGTGGAGATGAAGAAGGAGGGGATCTCCTGAATAAATTTAAAGGAGTCTTAAGAACTAACTTTGGGACTTGTGAATAAATACCCTCTTTTGTTTCAAAGAATGGATTTGAATATACAGAGATGGTCTCTTCAGGTTGTTCAAAAGTAGAAGCTTCAGGTCGTTCAGAAGTGGAAGGAAGAATAAGTGGTAGGGGATATGAAATCTATGGGTTTCTATTCAGGTAAATGAACACCCAAGTTAGACTCAGTTTTAGGTGATCCTGGTGGTAGTGGGGGTTCTTGATGTGTTTCAAAAGAATGAATGAGGAAAGCTGAATCTAAATCAGCTTCCCTATCTAATAGTTTAGAAACCCTAGGAGGTATTTGTGTCAAACCAGGATCAAATGGAATATTACTAAAAAGATCAAATGATACTAAATCTTCAGATTGCAAGGCTGAAGAGGAAGAAGAAGATGGTTGATGTCTCCTTTTAGAACTGGATTTTCTATAAAAAAAAATTAGGATCTGACAGAGAATTAACTAAGTCAGATTCTGAATGAGATCTAGTGTGCTTAAAAGGTGCCAGTTTGGGCTAGTGGAGTCGCCAGGTGAAGGATTTTAAGCTTTCTAGACCTTTAATCACCTTAAAGGAATAAAATGAATATCGTTGCCCCAGGAAAAATTAATGAAATTCGAAATCCTCAGCAACGGCACCAGATTGATGTTGTACTTCTGAGATGATAATGGTCAGCTATCATGCCAAGCATCTAAGATAAATTTTTTGGGGGTTTTGTTTGAATTTGGAGGACCAATGAATGAAACAGACGTAACACTGTAATGCCTAACCTTTTGAATACTATTAATACCAAAGCAGAGGGCTGCAATAAAATTTCACACAGTGATATAGCTTGTATGGTGGTGAGCAGAAACAAAAACTAATATAATTATCACAGTTTTCAAATTGAAAATTAACTAATCATAAGTATGAAAACCTCTGACCTATGTTCAGAAGGTTTAAGAGAGTAAGCTTAAGCTTACAAAAGATGCTGATGATTTATTGATTCAGAGGGAATTAATTAAATAGACAGTACATTAATTCATTCTATTTATAGATTATCACTACAGAAGCTTATAGGAATAGATTGAAGCACAATTATTTCTGCGTGGTTATCTTTGTAAGACATAAGAATATGAAGAAAAACATAATGAGTAATACTGGAAAAACTTATAGGAAACACAAACTGTGTAAAACAGAATTCAAAATCCTTTTCTTTGTACTAATGGGTCTAGAAAATTCAAGTACATCAAATGCTTTCAAATGCTTCATCAAGGGTGCAACCCTTTAATAACTCGTGAAGAGAGTTATTTATACAACAGTAGAACTAAAAAAATATCCTAAACTGTTTTTACAAAAATAGATTATTACAAAATCAAAATAAAGAATGCTAGTTGATCTGGTACTATTTTGATGTTGTTTTGTTGGTGACGATCACTGAAAAAACTGAAAATTGTTGAAGCTGGCTGACTGTTCCTGTTACTTAGGTTCTATACACAAAAATTCTGATAAATGAAGCCTTTGAATAGATTTTCTAAGAATCTTGGAGTAAACAGGGTTTTAACTAGTGTTAAAATTGTTTATCCAGTCTCTCGGTCTTCTCATTACCTGCAAAATAAAACAATTTAATAATAAAACACGGGTTGGAAAGGATGGCCATCAATGGCTTTTAGTGAACTGAGATGTCTGTGGATGGAGTCCAAAGCATTTTCGGGAAATAATCAGTGGTCGAATTTGGTTGTAGAGGCTCAGGGTGGCGCAGGCAGGCTTAGGCAGGTTTCAGTGAAAAAACGAGCGAAAAGAGTGAAAACGAGGGTATTTGACATTTAAATGGGTAATGTTTAAAATTTGGCGTGGAAATCGATAAATGAATAGTGGATGGTTTCGGCCTAAGTGGGGAGGCGGTTTCGGAGGCCATCGCACCACTTTTGAGTGAAGGGCAGTATTTTTTGGAGAGCACGCGAGTTAACGTAAAGGTGCCACGTAACCGCAAGGGGCCCGAGCAAAACCATGAATCTCGTGTGCTCTCGGGGCAGTAAAAGTTGGAGATCGGGAGAGCGTGATATGGATGTGCATCATTAGATCTGGGCGTGAAAGATCTAACAGCTATCACGCAATGGAGTTGCACGGAAGTGAATCGAGCGGAGATTAGTGGGGCTTGGGGGTTTAATTACAAAGAATATTAATTATTTAATGAATAAAGCGGGATTAAAATTATAACTTGATGGGTTTAATACAGTGGGAGCAAGGTTTAATATGGCGGGGGTTTATTAACCGCACCAAGGGGGTGGGTTAAAAGGTTTTATATATCGAGAAAAAGTGAATATCGCAGAGATTTGTTAAGTAATGCGGGGGGCACACAAAACTTAGGATAAATGGTTTATGGGTTTTTAGGCATTTTGTCGGGAAAACATGATATGGACATAATTTAATTAAATAAAGCGAAGGGGGGGATAAAAACTTAGGACAAGGGGTGTTTATGAGTTTTTAGGGAAATTACAAGGGGAAAGTGAGTTTTTCAAAGGGAAAGGGTTTCACACTAGGAAAAAGGGGTTTTTGGGTATGGGAATGAGTTTGGAGGGTAATTTGCTAAGAAAATGAAGGGAAAGGGTGAAAATGAAGGGAAAGGGTATTTTATTAGGATATGATGGGATAATGAGGAAATTAGTAAGTATATAGTGGGGGATGAAATGAAATGAGGGGAAGTTAACCAAATCAACTTGTGAATATCTTTTCACTTTTATAACTGCTTCTGCACACTGAAACATTGGATTAAACATGATAAATGTGCTTATGCTTCAATCAACTTTGTACTACCGCAACCTTTCTTCTACCTACCCTTCACTTATCCTAACATTTTTTCTTTACTTAATTAGGTGCATTTAAGCTAGCAGGCCCTTTTCTTTCCTTTTTCTTTTGAAAAGCAAACTATCTAATTCTAACCTTATAACATCCAAGGGCTCAGATTAAACTAATGAGCTCCTTATTATTCTCTACCTAACTATTGATCTGCCAAGATTAAACAGTTTGGCTAGATCTTTATTCTCTAACTATAAACATGAAATTTAAAGCATGAACTAGTCAAGATTAAACTATTTGACTATCATGGGTTGTGGCATTTATGACAAGCTACACACAACCATTATTTTGCATAATAAAGTAAAAAGTAGTGGCACTTGGACTTGCACACTTTCATGATCTATTTTTTGCTTTTTGCTTTTCTCTCTAACCTAACATTTTATTTTTGCCTTCATTTTTTAGGGCATCTATTCTAACATTTTCTTTGATATGGAAATATTAATCAAAATTTTTCCTAACATTTATTCATTATTCTTTTTGTCCATATCCTAGCTTAACATTGTTTTGAAAAATATTTTCATTTTTTTAGACTAATTTATTCTAACTTATCAAAACCAAAAAATGCTACAACCTCCACCCATTTGGGGTCTATCTTTACTCCCCCTCTTGCCACTATATGACCCAACATCTTACCTTCACTCAGAGCGAATTGTGATTTCTTGGGATTTGAAGATAAGCCATATTTCCTGCACTTTCCGAAAGTGAGTTGCAAGTGTTGGAGATGTTCCTCATCTGATTTCAAAAAATAGTTATGTCATCTAGATAAATTACTATGAATTTGTCCTTCTCCCCAACAAACACTATATCCATTTCCCTTTGAAAAGTGGCTCCAACATTTATGAGGCCAAAATGCATCTTAGCATACATAAATGTTCCCCATGTTGTGGTAAAAGATGTTTTCTTCTGATTCCTAAGGTGTTCAGCAACCTGGTTGTATCCAGAGAACCCATCCATCATGGACATTCTAGATGATCCTACTACTTTCTGCAGAATATAATCCATTTTAGGCAAAGGGTAATTGTCTTTCAGTAAAGCCCTATTCAAATTTATGAAATCCACACATAATCTGATCTCCCCATTTTTCTTCCTAACAAGGACTAAATTTGCCACCCAATCTGAATATCTCAGAGGTACAATAATTTTAGCATGTAGCAATTTTTTCACTTCCCTTTTAATTGATGGGAGCAGTAAGGGATTGATTTTCCTGAGCTTCTGCTTGTAGGGCTTCATTCCAGCCTTCAAAGGAATTTTGTGTTGTATGACACTGGGGTCAAAAGTCTTCAAATCATCATAGGACTAGGCAAACACATCCATATAATTTTTAAAAAGATCAAGATATCTTTGTTTGTATTCTTTTGGAACTCCTTTAGCCAATTTAATAACTTTAGGCTCTTGTTTTGTGCCAATATTACAATCCTCTATATCCTCCTCAAACTCTTGTTTAGTTGGCTTAGCAACCACATCATTTGCATTAAACAACCTCTCTAGTGGAACCAACCCTCTGGGGATTGTATTTCCCTTCAGCTACAAAATTTTATGACCAACAATTAATTCCCCCCGATCTGCATGTTGTTCACTGTCTTATTTTCACCTTCCTGGTCAATCACTGAATGTCCACTACTAAAGGTTTGTATCTGACCTCAACTTCATACTTGAGAAAGGGGTTTTGAGGAGGTTTAAAGTTGCTAGCAGCAATTTCCAAGGAATTGGCCATCCTATTCTGATCCCTGGGCACAAACTGAATATTAAATGCCAATAAAAAAATTTCAACCAAATCCCATATCTCATTTCTATAGGACTTCAATCTTGAGTGCTTGGTTTGAAATTAATTTTTTACTTGTGTCACCACTAGCTCGGAATCCTCGAACACATTCAAGCACTCAATATTAAGGTTTTTAGCAGCTTGCGGCCCTAACAACAATGCTTCATATTCAGCAACATTGTTTGTAGCCTCAAACTCTAGTTTGAAAGATAAAGGGACAAGGTTTCCCTCTAGGGATACAAACAACACACCTGCTCCATTACCTTCTCTGGAGTAAGCATTATCAAAATATAATTTCCAAACATGACCAAGCTCTAGATGTCACTTACCAAGCTGAGCGGAAGACTCCACCTGGGTATCTTTCATGATTTGATCATCTTCTTCCAACAAAAGACAAGAAAAATATTTTTCCCGACCATACACAGGAGCATTGTTTGAATAATCAGCTTTAGTTACTGTCTTTACAAATATGGATTCTATATATAATCTGCGTTCTTCTCCACCAAACACTGGAATGGTACCATACGTTAGATCAAGCTTAATAAACCCTCCTAGTTTCATCCCCCGTGACCTGGACAGAAGCATACCAAATCTCGCATGGATGTCGACAACTACGATATCCATCACCACGCTTTTCACTGGGATTTGGGCCAAATTAACCACTAGATCTTTGATCATACCCAGACACTTTACTCTTTTAGAATCAAAAGAATATAATCTTTGTATGGTTTTGTTATTTGCATACCTAATTGTTCCATTACATATAGTGGCATTAAATTGTGAGAGGCTCCTGAGTCGAGCATACAATTATGAAACAGTAAGTCATGGATCACTAGAGTGACATAGAATGGGGGAGTGGAAGGGTCTTTCTCCTCCACATGTGGACCAAACACAACCATAGGCCTTTCTTCCTACAGATTAAGATTGTCTTGAAGCGGGGTAATGGTGGATGAGCCCATGAACTGAGAAACTTGTGCTTTATAACTGGGTTGCTTCAACAATTCAGTCAAAGGAATAGATATCTTGAATTTTTCTAATTCTTTTTGCATGTTGAAAGCAGAGGGGTTCCTATCAACTTTAATTGACTCAAATGGTTCATTACTTTCTTTGCAAATTGGCTTTGTTTGCACTTGGTTTTGTTCTGTTTTAGAGACTTCAAATTCAAGATGGATGGGATTGGAGGACTCTCCTTTGATCGATGGGACCAGGTTGACTGGTTTCTTCCATTTATCTACTTGTTTAGGGGCAATGGGTCTAAAACATAAGAAATACATAGGGTCCAAATGGAAATGCCAAACGTCCACCAAATAGGGTCCAAATGGCAATGCCTTGTTCTAAAGACCAAATGGCAATGAGGCCAATGAGATGGTTTAGAAGGGCTATCGCACCATGCCTAGATGCCAAAGCATGCTCCTGAAGTTGCCATGTCAACATTGTGTGCCCTAGATGGCTTACATGAGCCTCATTGATGATGATGTCATGATGGAGGAACTATCAGTTGGAGATGTACCCATGCACTTTGATGACATCATGATGGAGGAAATATCGGTTGGAGATGTATCCATGCACTTTGATGATGTACCTTAGAGCAAGGAGAACTCTTGGACCCGCGTTGTCACTTGCTTGATGGATATGTCCATTGTAGGAAGATGAAATCATGTTGGTGAGAATTTATTCCCGCACGTGTGAGAGATTTATTATGTATTTCTTATGTTTTAGAGCCATCTTGGGGTCAGCTTGTGACCTCTAGGCTTAGTTGAACGCTCCAAGCAAACTCTTAGGGATTTTGTTGTAAAATTATTAAAGTGACTTGGTTTCCTTTATATAAATAAAGGGAAGTGACTTTTATTTTCTCATGATCATATTTCACTCACTCCTCTCTCTTGAAAGGAGTGTGCACTAGTTCTCTTTACTTTTCTCTTTCACATAATGGATATTTAGTGGAGCGAATGGTCTTGGGAGGGAGAATTTTTCATTGAGAGACATTTTGGGATTAATAAGTGATTCTTGTGTAAGTTTATCATCATTTTCTTCCATTTTGCACACTATTTTTTGAAATTAAGGTTTATGTTGTTCCATATTAAAAGGTGCAATATCTTTATTCTTTATTGTTATGCAAAATTTGTCTTTCATGAATCCATCAAAGGAACTTGGTGCATGCATCATAAGTTACCTTAAATCTCCCATTTTAAGAAGTTTTTAGGGTTGCTAAGAGAAGAATTTTAATCTTCCACCCTCTTCATCTAAGGCCCTATATCATTGACTTTGCCCTAATTGACTCCTTTGCACAATTAAGTGAAGGCACTAATCTAGTAGTGGTGACCATTCTAAATTCTTTATTATTTTCTTAATGTCTTGGTATCTAGGGTTAGGATTTGGTTTTAAATTTGCATTTGATGGTCCACATGTCATTATTCTATTGATAGAGGTTGCATTTAATAAATTGAAAAGATAAAATCTAGCATTAATTGTGTTTTAATCCCCAAATTTAGGGTTGACATCCAAATTTCTATTGTTGTCTTATGCATATGAAACCATTAAAAACTATAAAGTTTCAATGCTCCTAGCTTACCTCTTGATAGCCTTTGATCCTTTGTTGAATCTATCGCTTACAGGATATTTCTTGGTTGTTATATATTATTACATGGTGTGAATCTATATATTGTTAAAAACCCTAGTTTATAACTTCCCTCTTCTAAACCATTGGGGTAGGTGGAAAGTGTGTTTGATTACTTATAATTATTATCAAGGCCATTGAAGTCTTGTTGGTACCTTGGTACACTCTTGAATGCTTGTTAATTGAAGATCTTGTTGGGTTATATTATCTACAAATCCATTAGAGATTCATTTTCCTTATGTAATTACCCTTTGAGCCTTGTTGAGGAACCCTTGTGGGGATAACATTCACCACTAAATAGTAGGAGAAATGCCACTAAAATGACAATGGTAGCCAAACTCATTGTTGCCATAAGACCTATACCTCCTACTGAGGCACTAAATCTGTTAGATTTTGTGGTAAAAAAACCCAAAAACCATAGAAAAAATACCAAAAAATAAAAAATCATTAACCTAGAAAAAGTGAAATGAATAGCCACAAATATACAAATATCCACTCCGATAAAAAAAACATGATGTTTCATAGATAAAATATATATTTTAAATAATCTTTATTTTAGCAAACGCATTATAATAACCCATGACTTACCACTACAATACCAAGTTTTAATATAATAACTTAATTTCTCTTTTATGAAACAACCACTACAATACCAAGTTTTAATATAATAACTTAATTTCTCTTTTATGAAACAAATTCTAAATTGAATTCCATATCATTGAACCAATATCACCAACTTACCATCAAATCAAATTATGGAACAGCTATTATGAGAGGTGTCCTCCAGGTTTCACTATCACTTCTGGATAAATGATAGTGTGAAGAATTATATCATTAATGCACTTAAAGAGCAATTGTTTCACTCAAACGATAAAAATAAATAAATATTTCAGGCTTAAATAATAGTTGACCCGGCACTTCGAAGAGAGTTTCTTTCACTTAAATGATAAAGAATTTATTTTATATTTTTGGATTTTTTAAATATAGGTTTATAAACTACGGAAAGCATGGTTTATAAAAAGTTTCGCATAAGCCCATGTCATCAAAGAGAGTACCTAAAATCTATGGTGATTTAAAAGCATGGGTGAGTGTATAAAATAAAAAGGCAGCCTTTAACCTCTAAATCTGAATGTTGCAAGATTAAGCCTTCATATTGATTGTAATAACGCTGGTGCTACTGGGCGGAATGGTAAAAGAACTGTGCAAAGCTTACCTCTTCATATTGAAATGCTAGCAATTAATGGTATTGTTGCACTAACTAATTTATAATCAATAGGTGCTTTATCTTGTAATTCTTTTAATTTATATGGAAATGCTAGCAATTAGCAATCAATGGTATTGTTACATTAACTAATGGTATTGTTGCATTAACTAATTTATAATCAATAGGTGATTTTATCTTGTAATTCCCTTAATGTAGGAAGATTTGAAAATTTGGATCTCAGTGTTAGCATTCATTTAGCTGGTTAGGGTTTTGATACTCGGGTTGTACTCGGTGCACCCCATTCACCATTCTTACTATGTGATTACCATTGAGTCACCCTATTCACTTTGGAGGTATTTTTGTTCTTTTGTTCTATTTATACAATAGAATTCTATTGTGATTGTGTTGACTATAATAGTGGTGGAGTGGATGTTTATCATTTGAAATTATTAAAATTCCATAAGCTATGAATAATCAGGGGTGGTGAAATAGATGTTTACAATTTGGAACTATTCAAATTAGTAAATGGTATAGAATTAAAAAGGTTCCATTCAATATGTCAAATGAATTATTGGATTGTTAGTTTTTGTAGCACAAGATGGTGCTTTAGTCTCAAACTTTTTGGATAGGCTAAAACACAGGAGATTTCCAAAACCCAGAAATCATTTCTGGAAATTCCACCCCAAAAATAGTTCAATTAAATTAATTGATTATCATTTAAATTTTTCCTAAATCTAACTTAAGAAAATTAGTTAATCAATAGTAATTAATTGAGAAATGTGAGAATTCTCTAGAAACCCACATAGATCGACCTAGAGATGATCTTAGCCGTCAATTAATTTAATCTTAACCGTTGGAGTCTCAATTGAAGATTATAAGAAGAGGTTGATGAGTAGATGGAGAAACACAGAGTGAGAGTCAGTGGTGTGAGTTTCTTAGCAGGTCGAGCTATCCAGCTTCAGAGGTCGAACAGAGAAAGAGAGTTCGAGTCAAAAAGAACGCATAGGGGCAGACACTGTGATTCTGGAGAGTCAAGAGAGGATGATGAGTTTATTCTCAAGGAGGTTGCGCAAGGGTTGTGCGGTGCCTCAAGAGGTGTAGTTTGATTTGGCTGTGGGGAAGTTAGATTCAATGGCCACAAACTGGGAAGTCTTTTAGAATGCTAGGAGGATCGTTTCCAGAGAAACAACAAGCAAGGTGACTTATTTTGAGAGGGTTTATCAGCGACATGTGTCAAGGCCAGTGCAAGAGGGTTTGCGAAGGGGTTGGATGGCTAGCCTTTTAGAGGGAGTCAATTGTCGGGATTGCTTGGAGAGGAGGGTAATTTCCTTTTGTAAATTTTGTCAGTCTCTCTCAAATAGAAACACCGGTTTGGCGTAAATTTATTGTACTCGGAAGTTCGTTGCTGCATAATAATAAAAACCCTCCACTATTGCATTGGTTTTCCCACATTGGGTTTTTCCAAAAACAATTGTCTAAAAATGATTGTGTCATGTTTTTTGTGTGTGTTGTATTTTTTCAGTTTCCAACATTTTTATTTCCGCAACGTTTATTTTATTTGGTGAAGAAATTACAGTGTGATTAATTTGATATTAATCAGAAAATTAATAAATTGTTAATCAAGTACGAGAATTAGTTCCAGTTGTTCCATTTCAAGGAATTTTCACATGGTATCAAAGCATATTTGAAAGACATGAGGCTCAAGAGTCAAAAAAGGGAAAATTTGTTGTTCAAAGGAAGTATTAGGATGAAATTTTCAGGGGTTGCACAGTGCCTAGCCAGGCAGTGTGAATTGTTGGACAGGGGTTCGATTTTCCAATTGCAGGTGGCAAGAAAGTTTGATTTGTCCGAGGAAGTGATTTTAGCAGGCAGAGGGAGCAGTAGCTCATTATTTTGCAGAGAAGATTCCTTGACCGGACACAAAGTGTTTGCAACAGTTTGCTAGAGTAGATTCAGTGTTGGGTGGAAGAGAAATTCCACACATATAGGGAGATTTATCTCAAAGGGTTTCTAGTTTTAGAAATCCATATTTTTCAATTGCAACAAGTAAATTTTCTCACCCCGAGGAGTGTGAATAACAGTTCTAGCGTCGACGGGTGAAAAAGAGAGATTTCCATCCCTAGTTGAGTTTTTGTAGAGATGGCTTTAGCAAGACTCTGAGATCAGGACAAATTAGAGGGAGCTTTGAACTACTGTATCTGGAAGGATAGGTTATCCTTCCCACTGGACGAGTATGCCTTGAAGGCATACGCAGAAAGGGTTGTCGCAGTACCTACAGATGTGGACCAGCTAGCAAGTTACAATAAGAAAATGGCCAAGGAAAATCAGTGGATTATCGATGGTGTTCAAGATCATATTGTCTCACATGTGGCGGTCAAGAATACAACGAAGGAAATGTGGGATGTTATTGCCTCACTATATCATAATCCTTCCGAGCAGCAGAAGATGTTCCTAAAAGAGAAGCTAAGGAATGTTCGTATGCAGAAGGGTGAAGGCATCAGCCCCTTCCTCACTAGAATTCAGGATATTCGGGATGACCTTGCAGCTGTACGAGAAGCACCTCCAAATACATAACTTGTGTGTTTAGCCCTCAATAGTGTCACCGACGAAGGGGAGAATTTCATCCAAGGCATTTCAGGACGAGATTAGCAGTCTAGGTGGGATCGGATGTGAGCAGATCTCACACAAGAAGAGATGAGGCGAGCTCTAGCAAAGAGCTCCATAAGCAGCAGTCAAAAAAGAGGATCAAAGGGTGTGAAGGAAGAAGAAAATGTGGCCCTTGCATCGAAATGGAAAGCAAAAGGTCCCACTCAGGGATAAGGATTGTAGGGAGAGAAGAAGGGGGAGGAGGATCTATTCAAGATCAAGTGCTTCAGGAGTGGCGAGTTTGGCCACTACAGTACTCAGTGTCCTTAGAGGAAGAAGGACAAAAAGGATAAGCAAAATCAAGTAGTATCATCCGCAGAGATAGACCAAGTGTCTTCCAAATCTAAGGACCAATTTGCTTTGTATGCAACTATACCTCTAGGTAAGAGGTAGGGAGACATCATGTTCTAGATTCTAGAGTTCAGAGTTGCGCAGGGTCTATCGAGGTAATCATCATATGGTGTTTTTTCTTGGATCATAATCGTTGCTACTAGGTGCCACCGTATTAAGTAGCAACAAGATCAGTGTTAAATGATGGAGTCAATTCTAGAGTGACAGCGGCAGACTAGTTGCAGTCAAATGTTGAGCACAAAGCAGTGTTGATAGCACTGCAGGATGCACAACAAAGCCAGCGACAACACAAATTTCCTAGTGGTCAATGCAAAGACTAATAGCAATCAGAGGCTCAAGAGACAGTTGCAACACAAAGACACAATTGGTTCAGTATTTTGGATGCTTCTCAGTTGCAGTAGTCGTAGTAGCAGCAGCAAGGGGATGTTTGTTGGGTTACAGTGCAGATGCAAAGTTGGCAGCAGTACAGGATGTATAATGCAATGTCAGCAGTAGCACAGAGGCAACATGGTTCGACTATAATTGATAGCATATGAATCAGAGTTAGCACAATAGTTGATGGGCAATGGAAGGTAGCTACAGTTGTCAGAGATCAGCAACGTGGGAGGATGTTATGGAGACAGAGTTGGAAAAACACATTCCTCATTAAGATGGAGTGTTAGATTTTGTAGTATCAGATGGTGTTCTAGTCTCAAACTTTGTGGAGAAGCTAAAACAGGGGAGATCTCAAAAACCCAAAAATCATTTATGGAAATTCCACCTAAAGATAGTTCAATTAAATTAATTGACCATCATTTAGAAATTAATTAATTGAGAAATGTGAGAATTCTCTAGAAACCCACACAGATCGACTTGGAGATGATATCAGCCATCGATTAAGTTTTAATCTTGGTTGTGGGAGTCCCAACTGGAGATTACAAGAAAAGTTCAATGGGTAAAAACACACAGAGTGAAAGACAATAGTGTATGTTCCTTCGCAGGTCGAGTTATCCAGCGTCAGAGGTCGAGTAAAGAAAGAGAATTCGAGCCAAAAGGGACACAGAGGGGCAGAGACAGTGATTCCATAAGAGAATTCCAGTTCCAGATAGTCAGGAAAGGCGGATGAGTTTTTTCTCCAAGAGGCTACGAAAGGGTTGTGCAATGCCTAAGAGGAGCAGTGCAATTTAGCTGTGGGGAAGTTTGATTATGTTGCCAAAGGTTAGGAAGTTTTCCATAAGGCCAAAGAGGATCATTTCTAGAGGAGCAACAAGCAAGATGTCTTGTTTTGAGAGGGTTTGTCAGCCACACATGTGGGGGCTAGTACAGGAACAACGCAAGAGGGGATCTGCGCAAGGTTTAGATGACTAGCCTTTCCAAAGGAGTCAGTTGCCGATATTGCTTAGAGAGGAGGGTAATTTCCCTCAATAGATTTTGTCAATATTTCTCTGATATAAAAACATTAGTTTGGTGTCAATTTATTGTATTCAGAATTTCACTGGTGCATAATAATAAAAATAAAAACCCTCAACTGCTACACCGATTTTCCCACATGGTTTTTCTGGCGTCAACTGTCCAAAAATAATTGTCATATTTTATGTGCACTACTTTTACTCAATTTCCAACAATTTTGTTTCAACAACGATTATTTTAATTGGTGAAGAAATTGCCTTGTGATTGATTCAATATTAATCACAAAATTAATAGTGTTAATCAATTAGGAGAATCAATATTAATCACAAAATTAATAAAGTGTTAATCAATTAAGAGAATTAATTCCAACTGCTACAATTCAAGGAATTTTCACATGGGCCACCCTTCCCAATTCCCCAAACCTACATGCCTATCAAGTCAGGTTCTAGCACTATAGTGGACCACCCTTCTTGAGAGTTGAACTAATGGCACATAGTCAAAGCATTCTCAAGGATGATAAGGTTATTCAATGATTGTCAAAGCCAAGTTAGACCCTTGTTTATACAACCATTGTCAGAGCCTAGTTAAACACTTGACCATAGGAGCATTGTCAAAGCCTAGTCAAGCATTAATTGTAAGAGTATCATTAGCGCCTTCCAAATGGCCACTAACCACCTTATTTTTTATAAATCATTTATTAATTCCGACAATGTGAATCTATGTTGATTAAATCATTAAATCATATATATATAACTATATATATTCTCAAAGTTTGCTATCATCCAAGCCTTCCAAGTGGCCACTTACAAATTTATTTTTTATAAATCATTTCTTAATTCTAACAATGTGAATCTATGTTAGTCAAGTCATTAAATCATACATATGTAACTATATAAAAGATTTGTATAAAATTAAAAATAAGATTATTTTTGTATGTGTGTGTGATGTTAATATAAATAGAAATAAATCTTAATTCTAAATCTACTCAAGATTATTTTTGTATGTGTGTGTGATGTTAATATAAATAGAAATAAATCTTAATTCTAAATCTACTCAGAGTCGAAACAAATCGATTTTTTCAAAGTTCAAGTCTTTCTTCAAGTTTTGTATTAAAAAAAGCTTACATTTTGAAAAATTTGATTGCTCTCCAAACTTAATATATTCAAAATTAAAATAGATTTATATAAGTTTAACTGAACAATAAAAAGAAAAAAAACGATGGGATATTTATTGAAATCAAAAGCACATTTACGTACATAAACGTGTAGGTAGTCCTGCAATATATGAATGTGAGTTACAGCACAATTACGACTTTTGAAATAACACAATTACAACTTAGAATATCCTAGTCGCTTGTGAAAAGTCACTTTTTACATTAAAAACATCCCATACATTGTAGAAAACGTCATAACATCCTTTCCAAATATAATGATCTGTACCTTCGCATTTGAAAACTGTTATTACAGCAAATCCTCCCCCTATGTGGCATCGTCCATTCTAAAAAGTCTAAACTTCTAAAAGCCTTCATATAATAAACTCTTCTTCGTCTTATTGTTCCATTTGTGGCATACCGGTTGTACAAGATGGAAAATGACTTAGGATACGATCTATAAACGGAAAGTATTCCACTGAAAGATGTTTAGTCCATTCCCAGGCAAGCCTATATACTGACTCTTTCTTTATGCATGCCATGCCAATAACCAGAAGAACATATATATATATAACAACTTTGCAAAAATGTGAAGGCACTGTAAACAAGGTGAACACTACATACCATTTGTAAACCGAGAATAGAACATAAATTAGATCAGTTGATACCTACATATTCCTAATAAAAAAATTGGAAAATAGCATACAACAATGTATATTCAATACAAAGCTGTATTATATGAATGATCAAGAAAGCAAACACTACATGCGTCTTTTATATCTAGCATCTACTTTATGATTTTTTATTCTCTCCCTGCTAATTGTTTCACCATTAATCCTTCCTTCCACCTAGGTTGCTATGATTTTTTTGATGTAATTGAATCTGCTCCTGAGTATCTTAGACTTTACCCTGATAAATCATAGATGTCCATCAAATTCTCTCCCTTATTTAAGATATCAAACCTATGGCCTATTCTTATTTATTTCTTGTTATTATTTTATCTATGCTGCCTTCACCCTAGTCTTCTCCTCTTGAGATATCAAACCTATGGCCTATTCTTATTTCTTGTTATTATTTTATTTATGCTGCCTTCACCCTAGTATTCTCCTCTTGAGATATCAAACCTATTTCCTCCTCTTAGTCATTGCTCTTAGTTGATCTATGTTGCCTTCACCCCAGGCTTCTCCTCTACATTCCTGTAGTCTTCTCCTCTTCAGATATCAAACCTATTTCCTCCTCTTAGTCATTGTTCTTATTTGATCTATGTTACCTTTACCCTAGGCTTCTCCTCTACATTCCTGAAGTCTTCTCCTCTTGAGATATCAAACCTATTTCCTTCTCTTAGTCATTGTTCTTATTTGATCTATGTTGCCTTCACCCTAGGCTTCTCCTCTACATTCCCGTAGTCTTCTCCTCTTCAGATATCAAACCTGTACTCTTAGTCCTTGTTCTTATTTGATCTATGTTACCTTCAGCCTAGGCTTCTTCTCTGCATTCCTGTACCTTACTTTATCAGCACTGGTGGGATCTCACTTGAAAATACCCTGACCATCAAGTAAGCCAACATTTAGATGCCAAATATTCATGGCAATAACTTCACTTGAAAGGAGTCCGTTCATATCCTATGGTTTGTATTGTATTTACTAATGATCTTGGAGGATTGATTTCTACAAAGTGGCCTTTATCCAAATCTACAATGATACAGTATCTCACAATCTTCACCTTATATCTTTCCCTAATAGCATTTGCCAATCTCGCATGCAAGATAAGCTTCTCAATCTCTTCGATATCTCCTCAATCCAGAAGTCCAATGGCAAAGAACACAACCAAATAAAAATAAGGTATGAAGAGCCTGAACCCACCATGTCAGTTTTCGTACACAACCGAGCATTATAAAAGAACTACAGCCATCCTGAGAAAACCAATTCCCTGCCGTCTAGACAAGTAATAGTTGAAATAAAGTGTCCCTTTGAACACAATATCCCATGTTCATCCTCCAACTTCTTAAGCCTCTGTGTGGTCTACTCCAAATTTGATGGTCAACGCACTATGGTTGAGATAACTAACCCCTTAGCTACCGCCTCTAGCTTTAATCAATTCTCGTCCACTCTAGGTAAGCAACCAATAAGAGATTTCTTTGAAGGTACACCTCTTTTCTTTAAAAGCGCATCTCCTCACTATTCCAAGTTACTTTGCAAAATATTCAGAAGATTTCTTGGCAGCAATCATCAGAAGATCATCCAACTTCCCTGAAGGGTTTTCTCAAATGAGATTTGAAATAAACCAATTTCCCCCTTCCCAAATCCGACCAAATAACCTTTTTACCAAGCTAGGTTTTGTTGCTTTCCAGACTCAAACTAGTTATATGTCAATAATCCTTGCGATGAATTACATAACGTACTTTACCATGAGCAAATTGAATATTTGAGAGACTGGTTTGTGTAAAAACCTTGTGATGTCTTCCTTTTAGACTTGCGTAGATAATAGAGTAAATGTAGTTAGTTTTTCATTCCACATCTATTTGTGTCCTTAGTTGGATTGAACTTCACTTAATATTCTGTGTCCTCGATTGAACTTCACTTAATATTCTACAACACTAGAGATCTAGTAAAATTTGAGAGTTGAAAATCAACTCATAACCCAAACTGAACAAGAAAGTATCACCTATCCATCTTCTTCAGATCGAAGGCCATTGTTATGTCAATAACTATGATGATTTCCATAACTTGTTTTGTAAGCTATAAACCTGTGGATAAACTTTCCTGGCAAGAAAGGCTCCAAATATGAGATTCCAACTCATGACTGAATGGTGCATTCCCCACTGAATTGTGCAACTGGTGTGGTTTTGGGGCCTGTGCAAATATTAGAATTGCTATCACTCTGATGCCAGCCTAAACTGCATTTACCCCAATGATGCAGCCTAAGCCGCATATACCCACAGTATGCAAATTAAGATTGCATGTCACACACTGTGTGTCCCAGGGATTTCAAATTCCTTACTTAGTAGAATCTTCACAAATCAAGGTTTAAGGCTCCTTAAATAACTTTATGCAGAAACATTTGCCTCAGCTATCCAAAATCTAAACCTTTGATAAACCTTTAAGCGGAACCTTACACTACCCTTCATAAACTTTGGTTAATTCTTAACTTAACCCGAAATACACTAATCCCGCTTATTTCTATTATAATTCCCGTATAATAGAAATATCTCATAAACACACTTAAACCTTACCTTTCCACCATTCTTCAACCTTTTGCACATATTTCGATGCTCTCCTTAGCATGTAAATTTCCATCATCGATCACATTCCTCGATCTGATGGTTATTGCAACCCCCGATCATTAACTATCCCAAATGATCTTCACCATTGATCTACTCTGTCCAATCCAACGGCTGTCGCGTCACCCGATCGCCAACAAGCTTGGTTGATCTTCATTGTTGATCAATCCCGCTTGATCCAACGGTTATCCCGCAATCTCGCGCAGATATTTGCACGACCAATATCAGATTGGAAGCACACGAAAAAAGTGGTTCTCTCTCCATCGTTTGCTACAGCCGCTAAAGGTAATTGCGTCAAAATTTGAAAGACCGCTTCGCGCGAGAAACTACTTACCCCTTGCGAATACCACCCACGTGCTCAATACAAAACTTTAAAGAACCTGGCTTAATAAAGGGTTATCACTTAATCTCCGCTATTCATATTCTTGACTTCATTTTGTGCGACTTAATCTTGGTCGTCTATCTCCCTCGCTCTCATTCGTTGATCTGACGGATGCAACGATCCCTGTGCACCGTTATGTTCTTTTGGTTCTTACTGTGAAATAGCTCATTCGGCTTTCTACCTGTGTATTTGCTCCCGCCTTACAGTTTTCACTTGTTCTGATCTTGATCTCTGCTCGTGCCTTTACGCTTCCTTCGTAAACCTTTAGGTTTTAGGAAACCTTATAGTTATTCCTTCGTTGTGAAGGTTCTCTCCAATACTGTGTGTGCGCAACCACGTAACACACTCCTCTCTGCACCTCTTCTCTAGTTCTACACACCTGCAACCTATGTTACGCAGAATTACTCTAGATCACACACAACTTATAATTCAATTACTCAACACATCACACGAACTCAGAATCGAGTTATCTGTATTAAATAACAAACATTTACACAGGAATTTCTTCCTTGGCCTGATCATCTAAATCAGTGGCCTTTCTTTTCTTGCCTGTAAGCTTACTAACTGACTGACTACTGACTCTCTCTACCTTACTACTACTATGCCTTTTAGGCTTACATTTATACAAAAGGTTATGTTTAAGCAAATTCTGGTTCAGATCCTTACTCTGTTGAACTAAATCCTGAATATCCTCTAAGTCCACTTTTAACTCTAGTAATCCCTAAGAATCCTCTCTAGTTCCACGAATCATGACACCACTTTCTAGTCTAAGACTTATAATTGATTTCCAACTCTCTCGTCATCACTCATCATTACTCATGTTCTCCTACATTCGAGAGCATTTACAAATATCCTCACAATATCTAATTAATTCCTATTCTAATCACTTAAAACATTAATAATTACATACATAGGGATCCAACTTCCTTGAAAACACAAGACCCCCTAAGTTAACTAGAACATAATGAAATTGCTGCGCTGTATGCTCCTGCATCACACTCCAGAAGAACTAATAACCTCCTAACCACTGGACCAATCTATATTATATCAACACAAAAATAAACAAAGAAAATCAACTATGCGTGAAACTGCATCCTCCATCATCCAATGCCTCAATGAATAATAACCCACATCAATTTCGTGACAATATTTTATAAATTAACCCATGTCAATTCTTGATTGTGTGTTGTGCAACTGGTGTGGTCTTGGGGCCTGTGCAAATTTTGGAACTGATATCACTCTGGAAGAATAACTCTCTATGGGGGGGACCATTGGATCGATCTATATTACTTCGATATAAAGTTTAAACCAAAACCATTTACACTGCTTGAAACTGCATTCTCATCATCCGATGCCTCGATGAATAAACCACATCAATTGGTGACAATATTTCATAAATAAAAAATTTACAGCTCGAACTCTGGAAAGTTGAAAAACAGACCTTGATCGAAGTCCATCTATTCAAAAAAATTCAAATGCACAATCCATCCCACTGGGAATATTTGCCCAAATCCCTGGTTTTTAAACCAACTTCAATGAGGCAACTAAACTGCAAAGAACACAAGTAGCACGCTCACTAATCTATAATGAAATATGTGAAATCAGCAGGTTTGCAGTTCGAGATTCCACATCCCCGTAACTTAATAAAGTACTTGAGATTTCATAAAATAAATGCTTATTGTACTTAATGGTAATCCAATCCATATTCACATACTATTTCTCTTTTATACATATCTGAACTCGCCTCTGTAACCACTGCTAACGAGGTGCCAAGCTTTTTGCTTAGTCACGAGTAAAAGATCCTTAGTTGAACACCGCATGAAAAAGGCAATCTCAAAAAGGCACGCAAATACTATACAATACTCCTCAGGGGCATGGCTTCATCCTGAGATTCACTCTATTTACAACTGAATGAAAATATATTTCTTAGCACAGGTTTCCTCCTTCAGCTAAAAAATACATCCATGATGAAGATCTCCCAGATAAGAAGTGTCAGCTTCAGAAGCAAGTTCTCTCTAAACTGGGATCAGTGAGGATTATAGCTGCTGCTGCCCTTATTTTTTTTCCATTTAAAACGAGGCACAAACCATTAAATACACCCACCATATCTGGCTATCATAATGATGACTTGGTGTATCAATTGATCTTATGAGATTTTAGCAGCCACAAAAGGTACAGCTCAGTAGAAATTCCGACCAGCAATTGAGGTTGTGAGATAAGGTACTAGAAGGTCAGCCCCCTAGACATCTGGAATTGGCACATTGACATGCATCCTCTTCTGAACAGCTTTAACTGCAGCAATCCTTGCCGCATTAGCCGCTCTGTTGGCACCAGAAATAGCCTTATTTACTCTTTCATCAACTCGAGGAGTTTCAAATGCCCTTTCTGCTGCTCGCCTTGCTTCCTGAAATTTCAACAACCAGATTTTTGAAACAGATCTACTAGGCAAAATTTTTAGTAGAAAAATAAAAATCTCTCCGGTCCACCAACTCTCTGTGCTTCTAACAATCAACCAGGTAAATCAAAATCCAAACATACAAAGCAGAAACCATTCCAAAATATAATTCTAAAATGGTTCAGTCTGGTTCAAAATTGAGGCACAAAGCTGGAATTATTTCCATTGAATTTCTGGCATTTAAATTTCTTTTCTGAAAATTTATAATAAAGGTTTTTACAGTATGTCAATACCTGTACTGCATTCAAGACTTTTGAATGGTTCACAGCTATGGGGGATCTTGGCTGACAATTCTGTGTACTAGGAGTCTCTAAAACACCATGATGCCAGTGGCCAGACTGTCTTTCACCATTTCTAAATATATACATTCCCAGACCTTGCTTTCTTCCCTCATGCCATGCACCCTCATAACGGTGACCATTGGCAAAATGGTAAACACCAAACCCATGCATTTTATCTGAAAAATACTCTCCGGCATAGGTATCACCATTTCTGCATCAAAACAAGAATCCGTGAAGTCAAATCATCAGAAAAAAAGCATTGCAAAGTGAAAGGGCAATTCATTTGATGCACTCATAATGATGTAGAATGCATTTTATACATTCTTCAAAAAATTTAAAATTGAGAGATCATCCCAACAGTCACACAATGCCCTTGTTGAGTTGAAAATCTCATCTTTATAGTAGTAGCATATTTGCAGCAAAACAATAATTTTCATTTCCTCTTTAAAATACCCTCCTTAGGCAGAGAATAAGTACCCAACATTACCTCTTTACTGCATAAAGCTTTTTTTAACCCTTATCTATGGCATTGGGTGGGATAAGTACGTTCATATAGATGTTTATTTTCTTTGCCATCTGGAAGCTCGAGGTGGGGAATGATCCACGGGTGGTCTATGAAGTGCTATACATACTTTAAGAACTTTTCCAATCTGGAAGCCAGCTTTGGGATGCGAGTCCAAAACCCACAGGTTGATGATAAGGCATTCCCCTTCAGTCTGATACAATATCACTTAGAGGTCCCTGTGTGATTTGTCAGTCTCAATTGCTTTGGGAGTCCCCGTTGCTCGTGGTTATGGGATGCAAGTCCCCAGGCTGACTTGTATCATTGCTATTTTGCTTGAAATGTGAACAAAAAGAGAAACAAGACTAGCCATTTTCAGGGGATAACAAATATTAAGACCCATTAATACACCCACTGCTTGTGCATTAGAGCATGTTTTATCTGAAATGGGAACAAAAAGAGAAACAAAGCTAGCTGGTTTAGGAGGATAACAGACATGAACCCCCACAAGTATATTATGCATATAAAATTGATCAGTAAAATATTAATACAGTATTATGACATCAATGGGAATGGAATAAGAAATGGATCTCCTAGTAAGGTTTCTCATAACATAGATTGGAACTGTAATTGGATGTAAAACTCGAAGTTTTTTTAAGATGTCATTCAAAGGTTTTAAAGATCCAATCAAAAATGGATGGCCGAGAAAAACGCAGTTCACAATCTATATCAGCACAGTGAACAAAACTTTAATAATCTCTAATTAAATAACAAACCTTACTATAAAAAGTGCAAGACAGATCTTTATAGAATGAAATATTACTCAACAAAAGCGTTGCAAATATTTAAGTCCCCATAATGTGAAGTGTGTATGTTTGTCATTTATCAAAGTTTGTATGTTCATTTTTATGTCATTTAATGTCCTCCGAGGCCTACCTGGTCTGCAATTTTCATCATAGTTGAAAATTGAATTCAATCAGACTTCTATGTTCCCCTACACCTGGTCCAACCAGAAAAGGTAAAAAAACTAGTTTCCAGAAACAGCTATGGCAAGAGACCAGAACTTTGGGTTAGTCTGTATAGAATATTTCAGAAATAGAATGAATAGAGAAATATTTTCTAAATGAAACAGTATTAGACAAAGCGTTGCAGATATTAAGGTCCCCGTGATGTGAAGTTTGTATCTTCATCATTTTCTCTTTTAATGTCCTCTGAGACCTCCCTGATCCATAGGATCCATTTCCATCACAGTAGAGCGAATCTAATAAAAAATATATTTGTCCCCAGGTATGGGCATTCAGAAATGGCAGAAAACTAATTTCCGGACACGCATATGAAAAGGGTCCAAAAGTATCCAGATATTTGGGACAGTTTGTATGGAAAATAGCAGGAAATGGGAACAGTAAGAAATGGTTTTCAGAAATGGGAACAAAAGCTTTCAAGCAAATCCACCTTAAATCCTCTTATTTTTTTCCAGCATACTATTCTCTTTTGGAAAAACAAGATTTAAAGAAGGGTTTTCAAATTGAAATGGCATTTATTTTTCATGTTATTTGCCTAAAATTTCCTTAGTTTTTGCTGGTGTGCTAATCACTTTGAAAAAAACAAAATTTAAAACACCGGTCTTTTCACTTGAAACGGCTTTTATTTTTCATGTCATGGTTACAGTGCACTTTTGCGATTAGCGTAGGTATTTTTGTAAAGTTTTCCTGGATTCACCACAGAATTTAATATCTTTATAACCAAATATTATTAAGAAAAATCATTCCAGATATTCAAGTCCCAACTCCCCACAATGTGAAGTTTGTATGGTCATCTTGTTCTCTTTCAACGTCCTCTGAGACCTAGCTGTTCCATAGGACCAATTTTCATCATAGTTGAGACTTGAATTTAATCAGAAGATGTGTATCCCCAGGTATGGGCAACCAGAAATGGTAAAAAGACAGGTTTCCAGAAATAGGTATGGCAAGGGACCAAAAGTATCAAAAAACTTTGTAATGGTTTGTGTAGTGACAGTAGGAAGAGAATGAATCAAAGAAATATCTTTCTAATGAATAGAATAAAATATATTTAGAACAAAATTGTTGCATGCTCATCTTTTTCTCCATTAATGCCCACTTGGGCCTACCTGGTCTATAGACCACTCTTCATCGTAGTCAAAAGTTGAATTTAATCAGAATATGGTGTCCCCGGGTATGAGCAACCAGACATGGCAGAAAATTAGTTTCCAGAAATAGGTATGTAAGGGGTGCAAAAGTATCAAAGACTTTAGGATAACCATAGGAAATTGCAGGAAATGGGGAAACAGTAGGAAATGGTTATCAGAAATAAGAACAAATTTTCGAGGTAAAATCTGCACTAAAATCCATTCTTTCTATTCTCTTTGAAAAATCAAAACTTATAAGAAGTTCTTTCACTTGTGATTGCTTTTCTTTTTCATGTTATCTGCCTAAAATTCCCTTATTTTTGCCAGAGTGCGAGACTCTGCATAAGAAATTGCAAGAACTGGGAAAACTGCCAAAAATATTTCAACTAAAATCTGCGTAGAAATCCTTATTTCTTATTGTTAGTATCTTATTGTTTTGAAATAGATTTTTGTATTTTATGTTATCTGCGTAAACATCCTTTATTTTTGCTGCTGTGCAATAGTCTGCAAAGGGAACTGCAGGAAATGGTTTTCAGAAATGGGAACAAAGTTTTCAAGCAAAATCTACCTAAAAATCCCTTGTTTTTGCTACAATACCATTCTCTTTCTAACATCAAAATTTAAAAGAAGGTTTATTTTTCTTTTCTTTTTTCAATTTGAAATGACTTTCATTTTTCATATTATCTGCCTAAAAACTTAAAAGTCCTTATTTTTCCAGTGTGCAATAGTATAAACAGGAAATTGCAGGAAATGGTTTTTTGAAACGGGAACAAAAGTTTTCACGCAAAATCTGCTTGAAATCCCTTTCTAATGCTAGTGTACTATTCTCTTTTGAAAAAAGCCAAAAAAAATAGAACGAGATTTTTTCACTTGAAATGACTTTTTATTTTTCATCCCATCTGCCTAAAAATCCATTATTTCTTAGCATGTGCGATATTCTGAGTTGGAAATTACAGGAACATGGGGAAACAGCACAAAATCGTTTCCAGAAATGAGAACAAAAGTTTTCAAGCCAAATCTGCCTTTAAATCCTTTCTTTATGCTAGTCTACTATTCTCTTTTAAAAAATCTAAATGTGAAAGAACCTTTTCTTGCCCCTTTTCATGTAACCTGCCTATAAATCACTTATTTTGCTATAGTGCTATTCTCTTTTGAACTTTCAAAATTTGAAATAAGCTTGAAATGGTTTTTATTTTTCAGGTTAGGGTTACAGGCCGCTTTTAGGATTACTGTAGACTTTATTGTAACGGCTTCCTGGAATCACCGCAGAATTAAATGCAGAATTGATTGAACATGTCGAGTTTCGAAGATTTCAAGATTTTGTTTATGTTATGAGAATAAGGCCGTAACAAACATACCGGAAGTGGTAGTATCCGAGGCCATGCTTGACGCCCCACTTAAACTCCCCAACATACCTACTGCCATCTTCACAAGTGTGGACGCCGTAGCCATGGCTCTGCCCATTCGACCACTCCCCCGTATAGACATCTCCAGTGTAAAACCTGTAAACACCATAACCATGTCTCATGCCTTGCCTATACTGCCCCCTGTAGCGGCTTCCCTTCGCCCAGGTTTCGACTCCATAACCATCATATTTCCCATCGACCCAATCTCCCTCATAACGCCCACTCATATAATAATAATACACCCCGCTGCCGGAGCATTTGCCCTGATGAAATTCCCCCTCATAAACATCCCCGTTTTTGTAGACCTGGACTCCTTCGGTCGACACCTTGCTGAGGCTCCTCTCCACCTTAGGCTTTGACCCTATCGTCCATGTAACCGTGGGCCTCGAAAAAGCCCTGGAAAAAGATTTATTCCTCCTCTTTTCCTTATCGTCTGACAGGAGCGCCGCGAGGGGTTTCGACCACGCGACCGCGAAGGAACCCCAGCTCTGCCGCAAGGACCACGGCAGCGCTAGCGCGAGGCGCGGGAAGGCGATCTTGAGTGATATGACCACGGCTGTAACAAACACCAGCGCTGCGAAGAAATCGAACCAGAGGCCCACGACCACGATCGTGTCGCTATCGGACTGCGAATCCGCGAGCCGTTTCTCCGCCCGCAGCACCTTCAGGTACCACCAGAAACAGGGCACCGACACGACCACAAAGGGCGGCAGCAGGACCTGCAGCGACTTGAACCTCCGACCTCCAAGTACTCTGTGGTGCAAGATCGCGGTCGCCGCGGCCGTGGCCGTGGCGTCGCCCAGTGAAGCGAAGCTGTCGATCCTGCCCTTAATCGTTGGGCAACGCGACAGCAACGAAGGCGCCCGAGCAAAGCCTCCAGGCCTGGTGGCTACCTCGGCGTGGCGGTGCTCTGGATGCATCACAGCTCCCTGGTGAAGATTGACCCTCTTGTGCGGAGTAGTGGAGAGCACCAGCGTTTCATCGTGCCAAGGCCCCGCTGGATCGTTGGCGATGCTGGAAAAATTGAGTAGCGGAGGCGGCCTACGATAATCTGAAGAAATTCCTCTGCTCTCCTTGCCAATCTGTAACTCAGACTTCTTCTGGTGATGCAGCATAGCATAATATCCAAACCAAACCAACCAACAACAACACACAAACTGTATTTCTCTATTTCTAGTTATTCGCTTTCATCTCCAGCCGTCCGTCCATACATACATATACACGCACGCCTCGCCGCCTACGATTTATACGATTCTAACAGGTTCAAAACCGTTAGTACATCTGTGCTGCAAAAATTGCAAATTCCAACAAAACAGATAAGGTGTCGCCAACCTTAGGGTAATGTTGTTTCCCGTCTAAGACTCTGCTTGCTGACGCACCGTTTTGACGTCGTAAATTAAAATTTTGGTTTGAACACGTTATCATTCTTGGTTTTCTAAACTTTGATGATGCTCCTTCTACTTTCTCATGTGACTCGTTCTCCACATATGGATTAAAATAGAGATAGAGATGGACAGCTTAGAGATAGAGATAGAGATAGAGATGGACAGCTCAGTGTTACGACAAATGAAAATTTGATAAATAATTAACTTTTAATATTATTATTATTATTATCATTATTATTATTTTATTTTTTATTGATATTTGGTGTTTTATTTGATCGTGATCTTAAAATTAGATTATATATACATATATATAATAAAAATAAGACTAATACACTTACACATGGGTTCCTTCTTTATTTGCCCTGATGATGAACCATACTTGTTGATTAGAAAGGCCTTGGTCAAAAATTTATCTTATATGATTTCTACAGAAAGACTTTTCTTAATTCATTATGGATCTCATAAACTAATACACGTTTTTAAAAGTAAAGTAATCTACATATCGTATACATAAGATTTATGTGGATTTAAAATATTAATCAATAACTAATAAACAATTGAGCATCACTAAAGATGTACAAATAGTCGTAAAGGTTAGTTCTAATGATTTAATTAATTTGTCAGTTGAGGTTATATTGGTTAAGAAAGTTATTAGGTAGAATTCACAAAGGTCCCATAAAATTAAGAAGGTTACTAAGTCAAATTCACATAGGTCTTATAAAGTTAAGTAACATTTAGATAAAGCTTTAGACACAAAATGTGAGAAATTGCTTAAGAAAAATTAAGATCATTTATGTTGACTAATATGTATTTAGATGATTTAGCCCAATGAGTTAACTTAATAAGTCTAAATGCATTGTTTCCAACTTAAACTTTATCATGGGATTTCTTACTTTAGTTTGCCTAAGGTTCAATGCAATTGAGTCTCGTTAGGTCACCAACTAGTATTGTGGTTAGTGGTTGATCCACTCGCCATCCAAATATTTTGGTGAAAAGATGGGGTTCCAACAAGGTTCTTCTTATAGAATGTAGTAGATATATAAATCTATCTACATTATTGGGCTAGCTTGAGTGGTTGAGTATTTTCAGCTTCATGCCAAAGCTCTTGACATCAACTCATCTTGTTGGTTCTATTATATAGTGCCAAAGGATTGATAAGGTTGGTTTAACCATTTCTACGAAGGCACACTACATAGGGAGGTCATGGGGTCCTTTCCCATTGAACCTCGAGGGTTATCGATAGATTACGCTTATAATTAATATTGTCCTCCATCTAGGAAATCGAAGAAGAAGAGGGGAATTTGTAGAAATGACATTAACAAGGTATGTGCAATGGTAGGGATAATTATTTCCCTAGAAAAAAAAATTAAAAAAGCATAAATACTTTTCCAAGGTAAACCTAAAGGATGCTTCCCACATTCATGGTTAGAATCCCCAGTAAACTCGTTCATGTAGACTAATGTGCCTAATTTTGGGGGATTCAAGTTGGACATTAAGGCATTAGTTCAATCATTGGTCGTCAATGGTGTGTGTATGTGCGTGTGAGATGATGATGATAATGACAATTTAGACCAACTTTGGTTTATTGAACCTATAAGTATAAATTAATTACTCATAAGTATCATATTGTTCCTATTTCCCCTTGCATGGTGGTATGAGGCCACTGTGAAAATGAAAGGGGTGGCACATGTTCCTCCCCATCAGCTACCAAGTGAAACAACGATGGATCATTAGGAGGTACCTCCATGCATGACACTAAACACCATATTATTTGCTCAAATGAGAGGACCACAACTTCTAAGTAGCATAGAAAGGAGAGAGTTATGGTGCATTCATGGTGCACTAAGGGAAATGAAGAAAATTATATACATGGGAATAACTATTCAAATTGGATGCCTTTGGATATGCGTGTGGGAGATCAACTTGCATTTAGGACCCCTCTGCATGATGATGCTAACTCATAATGACAAATCTCTTGGTTTGGAAGACCTCTAGGGAAACAATCCATATTTGCTCCCTAATGTTTGGCTTACTTGTTTGGGTTTCTTATCTAGTCTACAAAGAAAAACTCCTTTGTGTCGAACCAAGACCAAGGTAGATGTGGCCACTACTTCTTTGGCCTACCTCAGAACTACTCAACTTATCCTCCCTACACACATGAATGCAATTGAGGTTAGGGTTGGAATTTCAATATATTTAATGGAAAAGGAGGAGATTGACACCATGACAGTTGACTTCCTTGTGGATCTCAATTCAAGTCGCACTAGGGAAACAAAATTCCACCACATTATGGAACTATACTAGCACACAAAGGATTTTGTGGGCCGTGCTCTATCATTTCAAGAAAATTGTTGGAAGGAACTATGTGACCATATGAAGCTAGTAGAAAATCAGTATCGTGTCCTAATTACTTTGGTCTCTTGTCTAGTGATTAAGAAGCATGGTGATAAAATCCAAATTGAAGCTCCTAGATCCTCTAAGGACATTCCAATTTCCCTATAATCCTCCTCTGAGGAAGCAAGTTGCTTTATTCCTCTTTAATTTTTGAGCTTTAATCGTGGTTTTATTTTCAACATAGCCTTATCTGTTATTTATCATAATCTGGTTTGACTCGTAAATACTGTAGGATTAGTTTACTCTAAGGTAAGCCCTTATGAATATTTGTTCTTTTGTTTTTCAACTCTCAAGCCTAGTTTCCCTTTCAAGGCAAGTCCATATGGTGTTTTGTCCTAGGAATATCATGCACAAACACTACTCTTTGCGATTTGCTAGGCTTGGTGAGCAAGCATATCTTTGTGCTTCTCACCACTAGCTGATATGCTCAACCATTTATACCTATGTAGTATGCCTTAATTTTCTAAGTAAATAGCTAAACTTACAAAATAAAATAAAATTGTGTTGTTCCGATGATCAAATAACTTGGAAATGAAATCCCTAGGCTCCCTTTGATTTTCATAGGCATATAATTTTTTAGTCTAATTACAAATGTTTTGAAAAATAGATTTTAATGCCTTTATAGATTGGGAAAGGAAAGTAATTTTCAACCTCTATTTCATTCATTTCACATTTTATAAATTCTTACGTGTCTGAGTGTTTTAGATCTTATCCAATGCCTACTTTCAGTCTGAAGCTCACGGGAATTTGTTCTTATCTTTATAAACTTTCTTTTATAGTTGTTAACAACAAAAAAATGGGTGTGATTTTGTAATTATCTGTGTTTGCTATTTTTTTGTGATTCGTATATATATATAGATAGATATATATATATATATATATATATATATATATATATATATATATATATATATATAGATAGATAGATAGATAGATAGATAGATAGATAGATAGATAGATATATATATATATATATATAGATAGATAGATAGATAGATAGATAGATAGATAGATAGATATATATATATATATAGATAGATAGATAGATAGATAGATAGATAGATAGATAGATATATATATATATCTATATATATATATATATATATATATATATATATATATATATATATATATATATAATGAATGCACTAGCCTCAAGGGTTCTCTCAAGCAGTTTGACTCACCATATCGAATTCATTTTAGCTAAGGAGGTAATTAGCTTGAATACACCTAAATTAGTTGCATTAGTCTACATTAATAGGTTCACTAGGGATGCCATTAATGATTGTGGGGGAGGATCCTTTAGGTTTCCCGTGGGAGAATATATACTCTTTTTTCTTTTTCTTTTTTCTAGAAATAATTATCCCTACCCTCCTACACACTATTAAGGAATGAGGATGTTGGTACAATATTAGTGTCATTCTATGGATTCCCCCCTTTTTTTATGAGTTCCTGAATGCAGGGAAATATTAACTGCAAGTTATAATATCTATTGGTAACCCTCAAGGTCCAATGGGAATGGACCCCATGACCTCCCTATGTAGTATGTCTTAGCATAAATGGTTGTACCAACCTTAAAAATCCTTTGGGACTATATACTTGATGATGATGATTTAAACCAACTTTGGTTTATTGAACCTATAAATATAAATTAGTTACTCATAATTATCATATTTCTTTTATGATCAAATAACTTGGAAATGAAATTCCTAAGCTCCCTTTGATTTTAATGGGCTGATAAATTACAAAGTTGAATTCAATTACAAGTGTTTTCAAAATTAGACATAAAATCTTTGCAAATTGGGAATTCGAAAAGAAAGTGATTTTCATCCTCTACTTCATTCATCTCACATTTTATAAATTCTTTTATGCCGAAGTGTTTTATATCATGTCCAATACCTAATTTCATTATGGAGTTCTAGGAATCTATTCTTATCTTTGTAATATATTTTTTTATAGTTAACAATAAAGAGATGAGTTTGATCTTCTAATTAATTGATGTTTGATATTCTTTTGTAATTAGTAATATATATTAATGAATGTGCTAGCCTCAAGGGTTTTCTCAAGTGGTTTGACTTGCCATGTTGAAATCATATTGGCTAAGGAGGTCATGAGGTTGAATTAACATGGGCTATCAAGGTTAAGCATACATGTTGTACATTGACAACATTTGCACAAGGTACATGTCATAAAATATGAGGAAACACCTAAAGAGTTTTCCCAAGAAAGTTTTCCATTAATCTTATAAACAACTCTACATTATGGATGGTTAATGTTGAATTGGAAAGTATAACTTTCTAAGTGACCAACTATGTGCCAAAAAAAAACAGAAAAGAACAATTGAAATAAAAGGCCCACAAAATGCCTTAAAGATCCATTATACATCAGTTGAGCCTGCCTTTTTTTTCTAATGACAAATTGTAACTTTCATTATATATAATATTGAAAATTACATGTTGTAGATGCTCCAAAGGAGCATATATAAAAAAAGTGACCATCAATGATCAGACCACTGTAAACATACCCATAAAATATAAATATGATGGAACGAGTATCAGTCCATAAATGGAGATATAGAGAAAATACATAACCAAAACATCATCATAGTATCCTCTGTAGGATCAAAATAATACAAAAAAGTGTCCATATTATGATGTTATGCCTTAAGTGTATAAATTCTCAATGTAGATTAAACTAAATCAAAATACTCAATCTACTTCTACAATCAAACTTGCGGAAGCTTAATAGATTTTGAGCAAGATCAAATAGAACACATATAACACAGAAGAAGAAACAATCACATATGAAACACATAAGAATACTCTGGGGAAAGCCTCAGCTAAAAACCTTGATCTTTGTATTATCATACAAGTGGAAATATCTCAGGATTACACAAGGCTTTAGCTCACAAGCTATCCAGCACTCAGTACAATCCCTCACTGCTGCTCATAGACAAAATAGACAACACATATGTCTTCCTTCAGTCCTCCAAGCCTCCTATTTCCTTGCGCAGTTTCTCCTAGGTCCTCAAGCTGTCACATGTGTAATTCTCACCTCACACGTTGCTCTGACCACTAAAATAACTACGCAGTCCTGAAGGAGATAATTCCTTCTGCATGGATGAGTTTCTTTTATAGGAAAATTCCTCCAACTAATAGTACACTGTCCCTTCCTTTAATCTCAACTAGATCTTTCTCTGAACTGACATGCATGAGTTCTTTATGAGAGAATATTCAGTTATCTGGAGAACACTAGTTGCATGCATGCATTAACTGACTAAACTCACAATTATTTCCTCCAACTGTTTGGAACTAATTTAACTGGACTTAACTCAATTAACTGAGCTAACTAATTACAACTCAAATACAACTCATCCTTATCTCCTTAATTAATGGATAACTTCCTCAATCAAAGGGATAACCGTTGCATGCCTTCACATAGACTTCATGTTTGATTTTTTCCAACTAATTAACTGAAGATGAACTAATTAATTATTTTTCAAACAGCTGTAGAGACCAAATTTTAATTTTAATTTAGGACTAATTAAAATTGGAATCTATCCCAAAATGTTATTTTTTAGCATTTCTATTTTTTGCTATTTCTAATAGAGTTGGAGTATATCCTGAAATGCTATTTATAGCAATACTATTTTTAGCATTTCTTGTTGCTTTATCAACACTAGTACCTGAAATGTTATCTATAGCAATGATATTTATAGCATTTCTATTTTTATCATTTCTTGTTGCTATTTTCAACACTCCCTCTCAACAAGAAAGGCATTCAACTCGAACCCAATCCCGAACCTTTGGAATGTTCTGCATGCAACACTTCTCTCAAGTGTTGTTGCTCCAGCAACTCTAGAAACAAAAATATCCAACCTGAATCAGAATGATGCCTCTGTCATCAAAGTCTCTGACTGCTACTGCCTCTGTCGACTGAAGACTTTGCACCTCTGTGCCCTTCAGTATCTGACTGCTCTAGCCTCTATCACTTTGATCTCTGACTGCATCAATCACACTGATTCCTGTTGCTACCGGTCCTATCTCCTAGCACTACATCCACATTGCACCTCCTCTCATCATGTTGCATCGTGTTGCCCACTGCTGCACTACAACTCAGTTATTGAGAGGTAAGTAACCGATCTCCCAACTGACTTCCCTGTTGTGCTAGAAACACCCTCTGATGTTGAAGCTTCCTCTGTCGCTCCATCTACATCTGTCTCTACCCACTTAGCCAGTACTGCTACTACTCATCGGGGCTCCCGTAGCAAGGTCTAATCAAAGAGGTTGGGTACCTCAAGAATCCTACCCCTATTTCAGCCTTCTTGAGACTATCACTTCACATCGCCCCACCTCACACCTGGAGGTATGGATGCATGTGATCCCTCTGCCCACTTGGCTCGAAATTCCCCTTACTGGAGGTCTCTGCATGAGTGGATGCCTCCACTTGGTCTCCTCTCGACTTCTATGGTTGTAGCTACTCCACAACCTCATGAAGTTGCTTCACCAATTGTGGCTCCTCCACAATTGTCTGAGACTTCTCCTGACGCTGCATGTTGAGAGGTAATGTACTCTCCCTCTCAACCACCAAGTCTCCAATAGCCTTGCTCCTCAAGGCTTTGCATGCATCTTGAACCTCAAGAGCATACAGGTTCTTGACTCGTGAACTGATCTGCTTCACTTGTCTCGTGGTGATGTGTCTAAGGAAAACCTTTCCCTCATGGAAGACTACATCATAGCCTTTGTCCTCCAACATCATGATCGATACCATCAGTCATGGCACATACTTCACATCTGTCAAGGTGATGCGAGCTCCATGCTCCCTCTGAAAAGAAACCATGCCCACTCCTGAAACACTATACTTTTCATCATTACCCATCTCTATGCGCATCTGGAGGTCCTTCTCCTCCAAGGTACTGAACAAACTCTTATCGTCGGTCATGTGGAATGAGGCTCCACTGTCCAGGTACCAAACACAACCCACCATCAATGAAACCATGCATGCGATGAGGGTGAAATCCAATTTGAACTGTGAGGCCAGTGCCTCACCATCTGATCCTTTCGAGGATCCCTTCTTGGATTTCTTCTGTGGACAATTTGTAGCATAATGGCCCACCTCATGACAATTAAAGCATAGCACTTTAGATTTGTAAATCTTCTTCCCACCATGGGAAGAACTCAATTTGGAATGGGAAGCCTTCCCTTTCTCTTTCCTCGCTGTTACTTGCTAAGGCTAGATTTTCTTCGTCATCATGCTTTGATGAAGAACCATCTCTAGTGCTTCTTCTGATCTCCTCCTGCATCAGATCCGACCACAGTCGTTCCCAATCTGGCAGTTTCTCTCTTCCATTCACTGAGTCTTGGTAGCTATTCCAACTCTTAGGAAGATCGAGGAGAGCAAGACTCACCATGTCATCATCGGCTATCGTGATTCCTACACTTCCAATCTCATCCCTACAGGTGGTGAGCTTGTTCAGATATGTAGAGATCGTGTCGCCCTTTTCACACTTGATTTTTCTAAGCTTGTATTTCAGTGCCAGCTTCCTCTGATCGCTTCTATTCTGATAGAGATCCTTCAATGTCTTCCACATTGAAAATGATATCTCCTTCCCATGGAGACTCAAGGCAATATGGTCTCGAACTCCCTCCAGAAGAATCCTCCTCGCTCTAGCCACACACTTCTTCCATTCTGCCAATTCTTGGACATTAGCTGCTATTGGCTTGGGGACTTCTTGATCAATGAAGTCCTTCAAACCGTTGTCCTCTAATACCGCTTCCATGCGATCCTTCCAGGCTATATAATTCGAGCTGCCATCCAGGGCATACTCAAGTCTCAAACCATTGAACGCCATTGGTGAACTTTGAGATGTGATAAGAATTCGATTTCTATAACCAAGAACCTCAACCTTCAAACTTATCCCTTCTTTGTATATTGTTCTCTGCTTTGATCACCTTTGCTCTGATTCCATGTAGAAAGTCTCACTATAGATTAAACTAATTATGAAATGTACTAAAGCAAAATACTTAATCTACTTCTACAATCAAACTTGCAGAAGCATAATCGATTTTGAGCAAGATCAAACAGAACACATATAACAAAGAAGAAGAAACAATCACATATGGAACACAGAAGAATACTCTAGGAAAGCCTCAGCTAAAAACCCCAATCTCTGTATTATCATACAAGTGGAAATATCTCAGGATTACACAAAGCTTTAGCTCACAAGTTATCCAGCTCTTAGTACAATCCCTCATTGTTTCTCATAGACATAATAGACAACACATATGCTTCCTTCATTCCTCCAAGCCTCCTATTTCCTTGCGCAGTTTCTCCTGGGTCCTCAAGCTGTCACCTGTGTAATTCTCACCTCACACACTCCTCTGACCACTGAAATAACTGCGCAATCTTGAAGGAGATAATTCCTTCTGCATGGATGAGTTTCTTTTATAGGAAAATTCCTCCAACTAATAGTACACTGTCCCTTCCTTTAATCTCAACTAGGTATTTCTTTGAGCTAACATGCATGAGTTATTTATGAGAGAATATTCAGTTATCTGGAGAACACTAGTTGCATGCATGCATGCATTAACTGACTGAACTCACAATTAGTTCCTCCAACTGTTTGGAACTAATTTAATTGGACTTAAATCAGTTAACTAAGCTAACTAATTACAACTCAAATACAACTCATCCTTATCTCCTTAATTAAGGGACAACTTCCTCAATCAAATGGATAATTGTTGCATGTCTTCACATAGACTTCATGTTTGATTTTCTCCAACTAATTAACTCAAGATGAATTAATTAATTATTTTTCAAACAACTGCTGAGACCAAATTCAAATTTTAATTCAGGGACTAATTAAAATTGGAATCTATCCCGAAATGTTATTTTCAGCATTTCTATTTTTTGCTATTTCCAACAGAGTTGGAGTATATCTTGAAATGTTATTTATAGCAATGTTATTTTTAGCATTTCTTGTTGCTATTTTCAACACTGGTACCTGAAATGCTATCTATAGAAATGCTATTTATAGCATTTCTTGTTGCTATTTTCAACATTAAGTAGATGTTATCTCCTGAGTTTGGTTTCAATAAATGGTCGGTGATAATATTTATAGAAATCATGTCCATTTTGTTTAGAGATCATCCAAGTACCAAATACTTGTTGCACTGCTTCTTTGGATAAATCGTCGAAAGCTTGATTTCTCTCCTTGTAAATATGACGACAGATCACTATGTCAAATTGTGATTTTAATGAAAACCTCTTCCAGCAGATTTCTGAGTTTGTGCACATGATAATTTGACAATTGATTGAACTAGTTTATAATGATTTTGGAATCACCAAAGATTTGAAGTTTTCGACAACCTTTCTCAAGAGAAAAAAGGAGCAAAAGTGTAAGATTGTTTAGCTTTGCATAATTGTTTATACCCCTACCAAGTCCCATTTTCATTTTGAAGGAATGATCCTCACTAAGGAATAGAACAACCCCTCCACCACAGCCATCTTGTTGTGCAGAACCATCAAAATATTCCCATGGATTGCTTTATCTATAGTTTCTAAGTGGATATTTCTAGTCTTTTGTCTTTGATCATCCTCAGGGATCATATTATAGATGGCCACCGATTGAGAACCGATAATGGCCCAGGGCTTGTGAATCTCCTGAAAAATTATTTGATGCCTGCCTTTTTTATTGTATAATATTATATAATATTACCTTTCAACTTGAAAATGAAGTGTTATGTTATGATATTGAGATCTATGTGCCATTGATCTCTCCAGATCTCAACTAGCATTAAAATTAGATCATCTAAACCTAACCAAAATTTTCTTTTTTTGGGTTCCATTTTGACTTATAAGTGTTACACAACTCATTCATATTGGGTTGTGTATTCCACTTGGCTTCTCTTGGTGCAATACATCCCAACATAATATGATCCTTATGCCAATAGGAGTGTCCACCAAGGTAATGGTCTTTCTATAAACATAATGGTCGATTTTCTATGGGATGAATGTGTATGATTATTTGACCTCTCTCTCCATCCTATGTGGCACATCACATGGCTATGTGTGTGTAAAAAATTATAATTGAACATGTCGTGTTTGACATTTTGGAATAGCTTCTACAACTTTAAAATCTTCTCTCCCCTCTCTCTCTCTTCTGTACATACAAGTGGCAATTATAAACAATAACATGATTTCAATTAAAATCAACCAATATGAGGTAAAAAGGAGGAGCAAAACATGGGACTGACAATATAGGAAACGGTTTGAAGAGTAGAATATTGAAGAAGAAAGGCACCCATCAAATAAAAAGGAATTAAAAATTTATGCATAAGAATGCTACAAGGAACAAAAATGGAGAAAACAAAGCAAAAGAGAACAACATCACTACATAGACAACTTCAACAACTTGGGGAATGTTAGAGCCTAGATTGACCTCAGGCTGAAGGGAGGCAATCTTAGGATAACCACAAACCAAGCTTAACCTGGTAGCTAGCCTTACCAGGTCGGGAGAGGGCTCTCTCCTTGTCAATCTCAGTTGAGATGACTGAATAAAATATGGATTTTAGGCTAGGTATAGTAGCTCTAGGGTTTTTGGTTGATTTTGAAGGTTTTGTTGCTGGATCAAATGGAGCAGGCAACTTTGGGTCCAGGAAATGAAGTCAGGATGCAGGGTGTTCTGTGGGCGAGGTAGGTAAGTGTTTTGGCAACTTGTAATCAAGTGAGATGGCAGGTCTAAGACTAATGAGGAGCTGAGGAGGGCATGCAAAGATCATGTATCCTCTTCAAACTATAGAAAACATCAAAAACTAAATGGATTCCCAAGGCAGAGCACTGTAACCAATGTATTCTACCTATCTATCTTGATTTCATTTAGTTTAGAAGAATGAATTAGATTTTGGCACACATAACACATGAGAAAAACTAATGATAGAAGGAGAAACTATGCAAAAACACATTACCACAAGAATCCCACAAAAATAGCTGCAAATCCTAGTTTATTTCCTTGCCAAACTGCTGTAGAGATGTACAATGTAGCTCAGAGCATCCAAGAGAGTCCAACCTTTGCTAATGACTGAAAAAATACATAATATAGACATCAAAACCACCTATGCTAGCCATCAGGGGTCGAATCCAAGAGATAAGGGACTGTTACAACCATTTCCCAACAAGGAACAGGAATATAGGTAGTGGAACAACTTGCCTCTATAAGCATGGAAACTGATTCATTGACCCCCAAACCACCTCAAAATGATGAATCTACCCTCTAAGGTCATTTTAAAATTAAATTTACATAGCATAGCATCATTTACAATCATAAATTCATCCATGATGGGAGAAAAAGTCAACTTGTAGAAAAACTAGGCAAAAATTGAATTTTTGGGAAAACTGGCTCTATGCGCAGTGCCACTGGACAGGTTCGTAGTGCACTCACCTAGGTGTGTAGCACTCGTTTGTTTTTACACTACAAAAATTACTCAGGTGCATAGTGCCAGTTCTATGCATAGTGTCGGGCTTTGGTGCGTAGCGCCACTCAGTTTTCTCCACAAACACAGTGATTGCTCCCCTTTTGTTCAATAACACTTCAAAATCGCGTTTTTAGCTCAGCTCATGGACTTCAACTCAAAAAATGAAATGAATTAAGAGAGGGATGACCTTTATATGGCTTGGAAACTTTTGATTTTTTAATTTTCAAAACCCACTTTATAATGTCTATTTGCTTTTCAAATACTCTGTTTTTTGGATGCTTGATCTTTTGCTTGAAATAGGTGAACTGATGCTTGATTTCTTTGGCTTTTGCAGTGGCATGTACTTGGAAATATCAGCAGGTGACCAGGAGTAGCATGAAACTATTAATTACATATGAGAAATAATAAAATTACATGAAATTTAATATATCAATGCTCTATTTTCACCTCAAAACTGGTTTTGAGGTGAAATATTTATTAAGTTTACAAATTATGAGATTAAAACTTTTCTGATGATTGTTGTCATCCTCATGTGTCTGCTGACCATTATTAATCAATGGTTACTGAAAAGTTGACCATGGTAAAACCCTAATACCTAATGAAACTGAAACCCTAAGACCTAAGACCTATTTGATGAAATGAACTGAAAATAAACCTGAACCATTGACTGAAAAGTATGAAAGGGGGTCAGCAGATATATGTCATGAGGGAAAAAACTGAACTGAACCCTACCATCAGTTGATCCATGACCTAATGGAATGCAACTCATCAGAATGGGACACTTAGTATGGAATGCAAAAGAGTGAATTTTGATCACTAATGGTAGTGTGAAGACACTGACACTAACATTGGTTCCAATGGGGATCGTAGCTCCTTAGAGGTGACAAGAACCATAGATATCTGGGATAAGTAGACTATTGCCTCATCCATTGGGCAATACGGTCAAGATACTTCAAAGACTAAAACTGACACTATGAAAATTGACTCAAGACTCAAACTGACTCAAGACTCGAATACTGATACAAAACTCAAAGATTGACTCAAGATTGAAAGACTGATACAAATCACTCAAATTTATAGCCTTCACCTCGGGCCCCAATCTAAAATGAATTGTGTCTTTTGAACACTTGCAATGAAAGGAAAACGGTATATACAATGATCACTTCATGATTTCAGAAATCACCTTAGAAGAAGTAGCGCTTTAGGAGCCTACCATTGACTAGTCCTCCTGAACAATCTTGTCCATCCATCTCTTTGAGCAGAAATGCATTTTGTCCTCTGTATGCAACAATCTTATAAGGTCCCTTCCATAAGTTTTCAAACTTACCATGCTTGCCTTTATCTTCATTCCTAGCATCCCACCGTAACACTACATCCTCAAGCTGGAATTTATCTGCTTTTGTTTTCCAGGCATAGATATTTTTGATCTTCTCCTGCAATCTGAAAGTGTTTTGGAAAACTTCCTCCCTTGCCTGCTATAAATGGATCATCTGATTGATTTTTCGCTGAAAATCATCTTCCTCACTGCTAGCCTCCTGTAAAAGTTTCACAACCGGAACTGCAAGAGAAGTCAAAAACACTGTGTCAATGCCATAAACTATTTCAAATGGGGACATACCTATAGACTTCTTTTGGCTCACCTTGTCCACCCACAAAGCATTAACTAATTTTTTATGCCAGTCTTTCTTATTTGTTTCCAGCAAATTCTTGATGATGTTCACCAATGACTTATTGGATGATTCAACCAGACCATTACCTTGCGGATAATATGTCGTAGAGTGACCCAAGGTAATCTTATACTTGCTGCAAAAATCGATCAACTTCTTGGATTTGAATGCAACTACATTATATGTGATGATTTTGCTAGGACAAACAAAATGAGATAAAATAATTGATTCCAAAAATTGAATGATTACCATGTCTGTTGCCTATCTGGTCGAGATGCTTCAATCCACTTGGTAAAATAGTCGGTTGTTGTTAGGATCCATTTGTGTTGAGCCGAAGATGTTGGATGGATTTCCCTGATAAAATTGAGTCCCCACTGCTGAAATGGTGCATTGACTTCAACCGGTTTTAGAGGAAGAGGCAACGACTTTCTTTTCCCCTAAAAGACCTGACATTCATGACAACTCATGACTATTTTGTAGACATATGAAAATAAGTTTGGTCAGTAATAGCCTACTCTAAATATTTTATTTGTTGTTGTCTTCCAGAACAAGTGACCACCATAATCACCCTTGTGAGAGTCACTCATCACCTGCCAGTGTCAGTGTCAGTGTCAGTGTCTTCACACTGCCATCAGTGATCAAAATTCACTCTTTTGAATTCCATACTAAATGTCCCATTCTGATGAGTTGCATTCCATTAGGTCATGGATCAACTGATGGTAGGGTTCATTTCAGTTTTTTCCCTCATGACATATATTTGCTGACCCCCTTTCATACTTTTTAGTCAATGGTTCAGGTTTATTTTCAGTTCATTTCATCAAATAGGTCTTAGGTCTTAGGGTTTCAGTTTCATTAGGTATTAGGGTTTTTCCATGGTCAAATTTTCAGTAACTATTGATTAATAATGGTCAGTAGACACATGAGGATGACAATAATCATCATAAAAGTTTTAATCTCATAATTTGTAAACTTAATAAATTTTTCACCTCAAAACCAATTTTGAGGTGAAAACAGAGCATTGGTATATTATTTGTAAATTTCATGTAATTTTATTATTTCTCATATGTAATTAATAGTTTCATGCTGCTCCTGGTCACCTGCTGATATTTCCAAGTACATGCCACTGCAAAAGCCAAAGAAATCAAGCATCAGTTCACCTATTTCAAGCAAAAGATCAAGCATCCAGAAAATAGAGTATTTGAAAAGCAAATAGACATTATAAAGTGGGTTTTGAAAATTAAAAAATCAAAAGTTTCCAAGCCATATAAAGGTCATCCCTCTCTTAAGTCATTTCATTTTTTGAGTTGAAGTCCATGAGTTGAGCTAAAAACGCGATTTTGAAGTGTTATTGAACAAAAGGGGAGCAATCACTGTGTTTGTGGAGAAAACAGTGCTACGCATAGAATTAGCACTACGCACCTGGGTAATTTCTGCAGTGTAAAAACAAACTGGCGCTACGCCCCTGGGTGAGTGCACTACGCACCTGGCCAATGGCGCTACGCATAGAGCCAATTTGCCAAAAAAATCAATTTTCGCCTAGTTTTTCTACAAGTTGACAGTTTCTCCCATCATGGATGAATTTATGATTGTAAATGATGTTATGCTATGTAAATGTAATTGTAAAATGACCTTAGAGGGTATATTCATCATTTTGAGGTGGTTTGGGGGTCAATGAATCAGTTTCCATGCTTATAGAGGCAAGTTGATCCACTGCCTATATTCTTGTTCCTTGTTGGGAAATGGTTGTAACAGTCCCTTATCTCTTGGATTCGATCCCTGATGGCTAGCATAGGTGGTTTTGATGTCTATATTATGTATTTTTTCAGTCATTAGAAAAGGTTGGACTCTCTTGGATGCTCTGAGCTACATTGTACATCTCTACAGCAGTTTGGCAAGGAAATAAACTAGGATTTGCAGTTATTTTTGTGGGATTCTTGTGGTAATGTGTTTTTTCATAGTTTCTCCTTCTGTCATTAGTTTTTCTCATGTGTTATGTGTGCAAAAATCTAATTCATTCTTCTAAACTAAATGAAATCAAGATAGATAGGTAGAATACATTGGTTACAGTGCTCTGCCTTGGGAATCCATTTAGTTTTTGATGTTTTCTACAGTTTGAAGAGGATACATGATCTCTGCATGCCCTCCTCAACTCATCACAAGTCTTATTCCTGCCATCTCACTCGATTACAAGTGCCAAAACACTTACCTACCTCGACCCACAGAACACCCTCAATCCTGACTTCATTTCCCGAACCCAAAGCTGCCTGCTCCATTTGATCTAGCAACAAAACCTTCAAAATCAACCAAAAACCCTAGAGCTACTATACCTAGCCTAAAATCCAAATTTGATTCAGTCATCTCAACTGAGATTGACAAGGAGAGAGCCCTCTCCCGACCTAGTAGGGCTAGCTACCAGGTTAAGCTTGGTTTGTGGTTATCCTAAGATTTCCTCCCTTCTACCTGAGGTCACCCAGGTAAATAGTGCACTCACCCAAGTGCATAGCACCCGTTTATTTTTACACTACATAAATTACCCAAGTGCTTAGTGCCAGTTCTATGCGTAACGCCGGGCTTTGGTGCGTAGTGCCACTCAGTTTTCTCCACAAACACAGTGATTGCTCCCCTTTTGTTCAATAACACTTCAAAATCGCGTTTTTAGCTCAGCTCATGGACTTCAACTCAAAAAATGAAATGACTTAAGAGAGGGATGACCTTTATATGGCTTGGAAACTTTTGATTTTTTAACTTTCAAAACCCACTTTATAATGTTTATTTGCTTTTCAAATACTTTGTTTTTTGGATGCTTGATCTTTTGCTTGAAATAGGTGAATTGATTCTTGATTTCTTTGGATTTTGTAGTCGCATGTACTTGGAAATATTAGCAGGTGACCAAGAGCAGCATGAAACTATTAATTACATATGAGAAATAATAAATTTACATGAAATTTACAAATAATATACCAATGCTCTGTTTGAAAATTTTATTAAGTTTACAAATTATGAGATTAAAAATTTTCTGATGATTATTGTCATCCTCATGTGTCTGCTGACCATTATTAATCAATGGTTACTGAAAATTTGACCATGGTAAAACACTAATACCTAATGAAACTGAAACCCTAAGACCTAAGACCTATTTGATGAAATGAACTGAAAATAAACCTGAACCATTGACTGAAAAGTATGAAAGGGGGTCAACAAATATATGTCATGAGGGAAAAAACTGAAATGAACCCTACCATCGGTTGATCCATGACCTAATGGAATGCAACTCATCAGAATGGGACACTTAGTATGGAATGCAAAAGAGTGAATTTTGATCACAGATCGCAGTGTGAAGACACTGAAACTAACAAGGAAAATCAAAGTGCAAAACTACTTTAAGTTTAATATCTCATGGAGTGAAAAATAAGTAACAATAGAACTAGGAACCAACACACACATGCTGAGATGTGAAATAGGGGCATGTGAACAACCAAATGAGTCATGGGATGAAAGATTATGTCAAGTACGTGAAAATAGGGAGGTAAAACTTTTGCATCTCATTGTCCTACATTGAGCGATATACTTGTAAATCAAAAGAGGTCAAAGTTGCATATATAAGTGGGGACAATGTTTCAATGGATTTAGTGAGAGGTACAATAAGGATGGTTGAGAAAATGATGCAAGCAAGACGCAAATAGTTGAAAGTGAATTTGACAATACAACTAGCCCTTTATATTGAGAAAAGGAAACCAAACATTGGTACACAAAATGTAAAATTTATTGTCCCATATGATGATTTGATCTTGTTAATGGTCTAACAAAATTTATCTATATTTATCTTTCTAACTAACATAGATCTATTAATTACATAACTATTAGGTATCAAGAGGAGTCAATAAAAAGCCTCGTGAAAACCTCTTTTGACCAAAAAAATATTACAATTAAGATGAATCTATGCTAAGATTTTTTAAAGAAAATAAATAAACCAAAAAAATCAAAGGTTTGTTTTTTTCTTTTTAACATTAAACATTTTAGTATAACATGTTTTCTTCCACTTCACATCGTAAGAGTGTGTCACTTCTCTTGATGTAATAATGTATTTATATGCAATTTATGGATATGAATGACATAAAATGAAGCATTTTGTATATTCTAGTAGATTATTCCTACATCACCTTAAGATTGCAAACACATTGGGATTGTAAAATGCTCTAAGTTTGTTGATTTTTTTTAAATTATTTATTATTTCTTTTATTTTTTGGCCTATTAAATGATTATGCATCTAGGTTGTAATATATAAATCTTTCCCATCTTTATGCACTATTAATTTATTTGAAGGATTCTTAATCTTAAATACAACTAGTTTGGGACACAATCAAGATTTGGACCCAAGCCATTATTATGATAACAACTCCAATTTGTATTTAAACAAAGGAAACTAGACTAAAATTTTGGCAACTATTATGTTACCAAAATGATTAGTGTTTGATCTTAAGGATGACAAGAAGGCGAGCTTTGATCAACTTATGTGTGTGAGAGGATTGCAAGCCCCACATGCACAACTGCTACCTTCTAGGAGGGACATGGTAACTTTAAGGGGTTAAGCGATGCCTCATAAGAATTAAACTTTAGTTAATGGCGATAAACACATTATTCCTCTCTATTGGATCCAACCCTTTTGGAGATTTATTGGAAACTATTATGTTACTATGATGATTAGTGCCCACTCTTAAGAAAGATTGGGCCACTTATGTGTGCATATGGAGGATAATGCAAGCCTTGGATGTTTGATCACTACCTCTAAGCGCCTCCATGGGAATTTCAAGGGGTTAAATATGCCTAATTAAGTGGTGAACCTTGGTGAATGGCATGAAACTCCTCATTTATCAATATTTATTCTGACCCCTTTGGATATAAGAAATACCATGTTAATCAAATGTAGTTGTACTATTTTATTCAATTAATAATAACTTGAAATTGAATTTACTACCTTGATTATCATGGAAATATAAGTATGAATTATTAGGTTGGTTTTTTATTATTATTGTATATTTTAAGTTAGCTTCATTATTTGCCATGTCAAAATTTAATGGTGTGAGCTTCACCTTCTATTAGGAATTGAGCCTTAGTTAACCTTGGAGAATGGCATGAAACTCCTCATTCATCATCATTTTTCCAACGCCTTTGAATATAACAACTATTCAATTTAACGAATAAAAATTTCAAATTAAATTTACTACCTTAATTACTATAGCAATATGAATATGATTTAGAAATTTGTTACTTTATCCAAATTAACTTCATTATTTATCATATCCATTTTAAATTAAAATTCTTGTAATTATTATTATGATTTAACTAATCATATTAAAAAATTAACTATTTAAATTAAAATAAAAGCTTACTAAGTTAAAATTACTTAAAATTAAGTAAAGATAATGCATTTGTTAGTTAGTACTCAATCGCACATTGTTTAATTTTTTTATCTTTAAACATTTGATTATATATACTTGAAAAATAATAAACATAATTGCATTGTGTTGTTTTCAAATAAATTTGAAACTTTTTATTTTTATTATTCACTTATAATTTCATATTTAAATTGGTATATATCCTTTATTATGTAATTTTTATTATATTATATGATTTACTTTTACTAAGTCAAAATTACCTAAAATTAAGTAAAGAGGATACATTTATTAGTTAATACTCAATCACACATTATTTAAACTTTTTAATCTTTAAACATTTAATTACATATACTTGAAAATTTAAATTTTTTTATCTTTTCTATTCACTTATATATATATTTAAACATTTAAATTTTTTAATCTTTAAACATTTAATTAATTATATTTAAAAATAATAATAATTTAACCATTTAATTAAATATATTCGAAAAATAATAAATATAATTAAACTTCAAATTTTTATGATTTATATTATAATTAAATGAGAATGTCTTTAGAAATAATAAGTCACATGCATTCTCATTTATATTATATTATTTTCAAAAAAATTTAAAACATTTTATTTTTATTATTCCCTTATAATCTTATATCAAATTGATATATATCTTTTATTATATAATTTTTTTTATTATATGATTTACTTTTTATTATATTATTTTCAAAAAAATTTAAAACATTTTATTTTTATTATTCCCTTATAATCTTATATCAAATTGATATATATCTTTTATTATATAATTTTTTTTATTATATGATTTACTTTTTAAAGTTTAGTGTATATTCATAATCCTTTAGGTATTTGTCACATTGAGAGAAAAAGAAAAGAGGATGTGTGTGGTCATCAAAAGGAAAAGAGGGGAGATAGAGTTAAAAAATGAGATAGAGATGGGATGATGTCACGGAGTTGTTTTGAAAAGAGATACGATGTAAAAGGAGATGATGGGAGGGTCTTGGTGTTTTTTATTATTATTAAAGGAGGGAGAGAAAAATGGCTTAGAGATGAAAAAAGAGATGTGTCATGGCTTTTATTTTTTAAAGGAGGGGAGAAAAATGACTTGAGATGAAAAAGGATGATGTTAGAGTTTGGTCTAAAAATTAAAGTTAAAAAGTGAATGGTTTATTATAAGTGATTAAAAAACAGAAAGTAAAAGTATGAAAATTTAATTGGAATAATATATATAATAAATTAACTATAAAAGTTTAAAATAAGTAATTATAAATAAATTATAAATATTAATATATAATATTCTTATAATAATAAATAGTTATATATATAAAAAAAATATAATAATGTAAAGTGGTATGATGTTATAGTTTTGTTTAAAATTAGAGTAGGTAAAAAAAGTGCATGATTTAATGAAAATATGATGAAAATTTGTTATAAAAATTATACCTGTGTATTTTGTTTTTTAAATAAAAATTAGATAATGGTATTTTATATTTATAAATATTATTTTTAATGATGATGATGATGGTGGTGGTGGTTAAGTCTATTGAGACCAAACTTTGGTCTATCGGACCTAAAGAAACGAATTATTTAGTTTGATTTAAGATTTTATTCCTATGCTCAAAAAGCTTGGAGAGAAGCCTCCCGAGCTCACGGTAAGTTTGACAACGTAAAAGGCTAGGAAGGTTAGTATTGCAACAAAGATTTTGAAACTGAGATCTAATGTGATTGTACGTCGGGCACTCTAAGAGGAAGTGATTTTCATCCTCGATGTGAAAGAAGGTCAATATTGCAACAAAGCTTTTGAAACTGAGATCTAATGTGATTGCACGCCGAGCACTCTAAGAGGAAGTGATTTTCATCCTCGATGTTCGTATTCTCACAGAGATGGCAGAACCTTTCCATTCATGGTGTTTAGGAATTGCCCAACGACCCATTTCACTATGGAGCTCATGAGAGTTCATTATAATCTTGGCTATATTAATTTTCTTCTTTGAGATAGTTAAAACAGAGAGATACTTTTGATCTTCTAGGTGAGGTTGATGACCTCCTTATAATATCTCAATTTTCTTTTCTCTGCTAAGTCTTTCTAACACCACATTTTTTCTTTGAACTTAGAAGTAACAATATTTTTAATGTTATTAATGTTTTGCAATGCAACATTCTCGTTGATCTCCCAATGGTTTAACCAAGCCCTCGTGTCTTTATACCAACATCCTTTGAGCCTTAGGTGGTTTTGGCTGGAATTTAAAGCCACCTTAGGAAGTCTATGGTTTCCTATGTTAATATATTTAACAAAAATATATTAAATAAATAATTTGTTTTTATACCTGCCAAGTAGGACCAGTATAATATGCCAAGCCTACGCACTAGGGTGCTTACTATTTGCTCTCTTTTTGACCTGCCAAGCACCCAGTTAGGGATTGTTATATTGGACCCTTTGCATACTACGATTAATATATTTAATAAAAATATAATAAATAAAA